>CM022297.1:125829214-126429214 GCA_011799875.1 Thinopyrum elongatum
CATCTAATGAGCTCACAGTTTCAACAATTTCTTCTTCCATAGACTCCTGCAAAATATTAGTCTCTTCTTGGACAACGGAGATTTTCTCAATAAATGCATCAATATTGGCATTGTATTTATAATTATCATAGCAATATTTAAGTATAGCATAATTTTTAGATCTGTAAACATCATCATCATAATCTTCATACTCTTCAAACAAATATTTAATTTCACAAGCACCCTTAAAAAGCAACAAATTCTTCTATTCGTTCCACATCATAGTACTCATATATACCATTAGCATAAGAAGCCAAGGTTTCATTATCATTACATTCACATGAAAGGGGAAGGTGTGGAGCCTTCATCCTGGAGCAACAAGTATAATCATATCTCAAGCATAGAGCCCAAGCATGCCAATGCAAACAATGAATTTGATCCCATAAGAGTTTCCCTTTTTGAGTCAAGCGGTAATCCCTAAAGTATTCAGGTTGATCCAACGTGTCTCCCATTATCAAGTTGAATGGGGTTTTCTCAGGATTATCAAAGTAGTGTTTAATATTTTCCACATAACTAGCGTCGAGGGTATTAGGAGGTTCCCCATCTCCATGAGTAGCAGGTACAACTATTTTTTTTGGTATTTCGTGTTCCATATCCATAACTAAAGATATAAAACAACTTATAGCAGAAAATAAAATCTACTTAGTGATAAAGCAAACAAGCACACACGAGAATATTCGCCCCACGCGATTGCTCCCCGGCAATGGCTTCAGAAAAAGGTCTTGATAACCCACAAGTATAGGGGATCGTTTGTAGCCTTTTTCGATAAATAAGAGTGTCGAACCCAATGAGGAGCTAAAGGTAGGATTTATATTCCCTTCAAGTTCTATCGACCACCGATACAACTCTACGCACATTTAACGTTCGCTTTACCTAGAACAAGTATGAAACTATTTTTGTAGGTGATAGGATAGGTTTGGAAGAATAAAACTAGATGTACTTAGCGAGAATAAAACTATGAATAATTTGCAAGATAATAAAAGTTAGTTGTTTTTAGTAGAAAGCTTTTGTAACACAAGAAAGCTATTTGTCCCTAGGCAATCGATAACTAGACAGGTAATCATTATTGCAATTTTATATGAGGGAGAGGCATGAGCTAACATAGTTTCCGTACTTGGATCATATGCACTTATGATTGGAACTCTAGCAAGCATCCGCAACTACCAAAGATCATTAAGGTAAAACCCAACCATAGCATTAAGTATCAAGTACTCTTTACTCCCATACGCAACAACCCCCTTACTCGGGTATAAGCTTCTGTCACTCTCGCCACCCACTATAAGAGAATCATGAATGTATTGCAACACCCTACATCGGGAATCCCTCATGCTTGCGTGATGATGACCCACAAGTATAGGGGATCAATCGTAGTCCTTTCGATAAGTAAGAGTGTCGAACCCAACGAGGAGCAGAAGGAAATGACAAGTGGTTTTCAGCAAGGTAATTTCTGCAAGCACTGAAATTGTCGGTAACAGATAGTTTGATAGCAAGATAATTTGTAACATGTAACAAGTAACAATAGTAACAATAAGTGCAGCAAGGTAGCCCAATCCTTTTGATGGCAAAGGATAGGCCGGTACGGTCTCAGATAATAAGTAAACCGTTCTTGAGGGCAAACAGGAATTTCATCTAGTCACTTTCATCATGTGGTTTGATTCGCGTTCGCTACTTTGATAATTTGATATGTGGGTGGACCGGTGCTTGGGTGTTGTTCTTACTTGAACAAGCCTCCCACTTATGATTAACCCTCTCGCAAGCATCCGCAACTACGAAAGAAGTATTAAGATAAAATCTAACCATAGCATTAAACATATGGATCCAATCAGCCCCTTACAGAATAGTGCATAAACTAGGGTTTAAGCTTCTGTCATTCTAGCAACCCATCATCTAATAACTACTCCACAATGCATTCCCTTAGGCCCAAAGATGGTGAAGTGTCATGTAGTCGACGTTCACATAACACCACTAAGGGAATCACAACATACATATCATCAAAATACCGAACAAATACCAAATTCACATTATTACTTGCAACATGACTTCTCCCGTGGCCTCAAGAACAAAGGCAACTACTCACAAATAATATTCATGCTCAAGATCATAGGGATATTAAATAGCATAATGGATCCGAACATATAATCTTCCACCAAATAAACCATATAGCATCAACTACAAGATGTAATCAACACTACTAGTTACCCGCAGGTACTAATCTGAGGTTCCAGTACAAAGATTGAACACAAGAGATGAACTAGGGTTTTAGATGAGATGGTGCTGTTGAAGATGTTGATGAAGATTGGCCTCCCAAAGATGAGAGGGTCGTTGGTGATGACGACGGCTTTGATTTCCCCCTCCAGGAGGGAAGTTCCCCCGGCGGAATCGCTTCGCCGGAGGGCAAAAGTGCTCCTGCCCAAGTTCTGCCTCGAGATGGCGGCGCTCCACCCCGAAAGTCCTCTCCTTATTTTTTCTAGGTCAAAAGACCTTATGTACCAGAAGATGGGCACCGGAGGTGGGCTGGATGGCCCACTACCCACCAGGGCGCGCCTGGGGGGGGGGGGGGCTGGCGCGCCGTGGTGTCTTGTGGGCACCTGGCAGCCCCCCTCTAGTAGTTCTTTTCTCCAATATTTATTATATATTCCAAAATAATTCTCCGTAAAATTTCAGCTCATTTGTAGATGTACATAATAGGTATCTCTGACATAGCTTTTTCAGGTCCAGAATTCCAGCTGCCGGTATTCTCCCTCTTTGTGTAAACCTTGCATATTATGAGAGAAAAGGCATTAGAATTATTCCACAAAGTGTTATAATACATAAAAACACTATAAATAATAGTTGAAAAAATGATGCAAAGTGGACGTATCACACGACATGGAGGGCACCATAGGACTTCACCAAAATAAAACATACAACTCAAACCAATCACGATCATCAATCAACCCATAGGACAAAACGAATCTACTCAAACATCATAGGATGGCAACACATCATTGGATAATAATATGTAGCATTAAGCACCATGTTTAAGTAGAGATTACAGCGGGGAGAAGAGGTGTTACACCGCTGCATAGAGGGGGAGAGAGTTGGTGATAACGGCGGCGAAGTTGTTGGTGTAGATTGCTGTCACGATGATTGCCCCGGTGGCGTTCCGACGCCACCGGGAGAGACGGGGAGAGAACCCCCCCTCCTTCTTCTTCCTTGGTCTCCCCCCTAGATGGGAGGAGAGTTCCCCCTCTGGTCCATGGCCTCCATGGCACCCGGAGGGGCGAGAGATCCTCCGAGATTGGATCTCTCTATCTGTTCTCTTCTGTTTCGCGCTCCTGTTTTTGGGCCCTTTACCGTTTCTTAAATTCCCGGAGATCCGTAACTCCGGTCGGGCTGAAATTTTAACACGATTTTTTTTCGGATATTATCTTTCTTGTGGCGAAAAAGGGGGTCAACCGACTTACGAGGTGCTCACTAGCACTACTGCAGGATGCTGCTAACGCGACACTACGATCAGAGACCCTTTGACAAAACTGTGTGCGATGCATTAATCGCAAACGGTGATGTAAAAAAACCGTCAAAAAAGATGCAAAATGTTTGCGATTGCAGATACTTCAAACATAGTTCAGATTTTAGTTGCGTGTGCGATGCTGGGCATACGGTTGATCCATACAAACTGTTTGTGATTAGACAGAACAATAGAAACGGGCAGCCATATCAATGTGTGTGCGATATACGGCATACAGTTCGCTCCGATGAACTGTTTGCTATTAGGGAAAGCAACAGAAATGGTCAGCCAGGTCAAGGTGTGTGTGATATACGGCATACGGTTCACTCGAATGAACTATTTTCGATTAGGGACCAGAACAGAAACGGTTCAACTTAACAAGATGCGTGTGATACGTGGCAAACAGGTCTGTAATCGGAAATGTGTGGGAAGACCGATAACAACACAGATGATTCCTGTTAACAAGCCGTGTGTGTTGTGAGCAAACGATTGCTGGTATACAATTGTCAGTGATTGATGAAATCATCACCGACGGGTTCCATTGTTTAGTCTGTGTGCGATGTGATTTGCTCTGTCCGCACAACATCTACGCTCTGTCTACAGAGCATCAACATATATACTTAAAAAGATAGAATTGCAAAACCAAATTAAGCATACAATTACACAAGTGACTACACACATAACATTTCCACACACCAAAGTAAGCAATTACATGCATACTAAACTAGAAGAAACGAGCATCTAATCATCTACTTCTTGTTGCGACGATGCTTGCCATTGCTCTGCTTTCGGCTGGATCCCTGGCCGTTTTGGGGAAGGAGGCACTTCCTCATGTCAACGATCCGCCTGTACATCTCGTAGCTCATGTACGCCTCCTTGGCCGCGTACATGACGTGAGCTTTCTCGAGTTTCTCCATCTAGGCCAAGTGTCAGGCACGCTTGTTCTTGTTGCAGGAATCCTTCATTTCTCTGTAGTAGGGATCGATGATGGCCTCGTGAGGTGAACCAGTGAGTCCTTCTCATGCTCGTTGCTACCCCAGATCTTGTATTGGCCCTGGATGTCGACAAGCTTCTGGCAGGCGATGCCCGAATTCTTGAGCACCTTTACATCGTTGGTGATGTCCACCGTAGCGAACATGTAGTGGGGGCTGTTGACAAACCTGGTGAAACGCTCGCATGGCCTTGTGGCCAGGCAGTAGTGGTAGACAAGGACGTGATCACGCACACACATCTGGGCAACGACGACCTTGGGACGAGACCCGGCACGAGCGCGGGTGTACTCGAGGTCGAACCCGACCACCTTGTACATCTCCTCAGCAAGCAACAACTCCATGATGTGGATGGAGTGCTCCACCCAGACCGGGTTGTTGGTGTACACCACCGAGAGCTCTGTGAACCTTCTGTGGGTGTCCACCACGGCATGCATGGTGAACTGCTGCTCGTCGTCGGCAGCCGCTCGGAGCGCCATTGGAGTCGTGCAGGATACCCTCTAAGAATTTGTCGTGGTGGGTGTGCTTCTTGCAATGGTGGGGCGCGATCGAAAGATTGAAGAGGCACAAGGGTTAAATGGCCGCTGTAATAAATGGGGGCCGGCCGGCCTGTAATCGTCACGTCTTGTCACCGCGTTCATAGCGGAGGATTCCAGTGCACGCTTGACAACACCGCACTGCACGTGTTTCATTTGACCACGCGTGGGCTCAAAGAGGCGCCAAATGTATCGTCGGTGAGCCTGTTCCCGCGCTACCGCGTAGTTTACCATGCAAGCTTCTCGCCCGGCTAGTTTGGCCATGCGTCGGCTAGAAGAGGGACAAATCGTGGGCGTTTATTGGCAAAAAGCTTTGTAAAAACGAAGTGTGTGGAATGACTTCGGTCATAAGTTTACCCGTGGGTGATGAGGTCAAAGTTACACAGAAGGGTGATGATGGACACTCAAGTGCGATAATTAATTCTGCGCTCTACAGGGCACACGGTTGAAGAAACCAACTATGTGCAATAATGTCGAAGATCGCAGTCGAGTTAGCTATACAGATCGTGTGCTATGAGATCGACAAGGTAAACAGATTCGAGAATGGTTAATAAAATCTAAGTCCATTGCATATTAAGGTCAAAATAGTGCTACCAATATACGAGTCTCATACGATGCCATTTCAACGATTGTACCACAAAAGCTTGAAATATTACAAGGTTCAAATTCCAAAGTTATATGGCTCAAATTCAAAGATTACAAGGCTCAAACTGATATTAGAAATGAAATTCAGCTCATCAGCTGCAAACGCTCGCACTGATCCGCTGAACATGGATATCAGAGAGGTTCAAACTAATATTACCACTTGTAAGTCTGGTTTCGAAACCTCATAATTTTTGCAAAGGGGTCTGCCACTGAGAAGTCATGTATGGGGTTGACATGATGACTTCCGATTACTCTGTCATCTAAAGTTCCAAAATGAAATTCAGCATTTTCGGAGCCTATTCCATTCTGCCGCAGATTACTAGCCCTAGTCGGATTACTAGCAGAAATCATTTGCACAGATGAAACAACTAATCACTTATCACTTGTACCATTCAAACAATCAATACACTACACGGATCTAATGAAACTTACTCAGATTTCATGGATTGGGAGAACATAACCATAGGATTTCTATTCCAAAAAGGGGGAGGCAGGAGTAACCAGAGAAACCCTAGGATCTATTTGACACATAAATGGGTATAGATGACCAACCGGTTGTCCGTCGTCGTTGGAGTCATCGCCGGGGTCGTCGCCTGAGTCGTCACCGGAGTCGGTGTGGACCTCCAGATCCGGCTGTGGAAGCACGACGCCGTCGACGACATCAGGGTGCAGCGTTACCTCGCCGTCGGTGATGGCAACCTCTGTCTCCATCTCCACGCCGTTCTCCAGTGCTTCAGCAGCCCCGACATCGACACTCCCTCTGATGGGGCGCTTCGGCGGCATCCTCATACACTGACGACTTTGAGGACTGAGAGCGGCGTCGAGGATGCAAATGGAGAGAGAGGATTGTGTGTGTGGCGAGGATGGGGGGTGCGGCCGCTCGGACGCGCCATTAATATGGAGTAGTGGGAGAGAGGCGGGAGGCGGTTAAACCATTGGCTCGCCTCCCGGTGAGCCTGCGCACCGGACTGCTGGCATGCCTACCGTCGTTTCACACAGCTACTCGCACACCTCCCGTCAATTCACACACCTGCATGCACGCCTCCTGGTCTGCCTGCGCGGCGGACTGCTCGCATGCGTCCCGTCAACTCACGCCTGCTCGCACGGCACACGGGTCGCGTGGCGGCACGTATATTATTTTTCTATTTGGATGATTAATGCCGCCGCTTTATTGCTTAACCGAAGCATGGCACATATCCATTATTGGTCTAATGCTCACGGTTCGAATAAATAATCCGTTTGCGATATTGGTTCCCAATTATTAATAATCTCCCGTTTGTAAGAAGATAAAGATTACATCAAAACTGGTCTCAAATTTGACAAAAAAAGTACAATGCCACTTTGTATTGGTGTCCATATGACAACATGGTAAGTTTCATGAATTTCAAATAAGTTTTGGATGTACTAGAATTTAAAAATCAAGATTCTCAATGTTTGAAATTTCTTGCACGGGGAGTAAACATGCACCCAGTGAGACACGTGTTTTTGCAATCCATTTAGGGGCACTGTCACGTGTGCATGTAGCTCAAATTTGATTTTTGCACATTATACCCCTAGAAAATCAATCAATGTACTAAAACGTCTTAATGATCTCTATTTTTTAAAATTAAAACGTCCCTCCTTTGGTAACATTTGTTCATCGCGGGATAATTTAACATGCATCATAGTTGCGGTGGATTCGTGGTGTGTGTGTGTGTGCGTCTGGGGGTGGGGGGTGGCTGGCAGTACACTACGAGTCATGAGCCACCGTGTGGGTTGGCCATTTTGTGAGGCAGGTGCCATATCAGAGTCGTGAATTCATTATTTAAAACATTACACAACCCTTTCATACATACATGTTTTGGCCACATGCAGTCGATGGTTGTCCTACATGACACTCACTCGCGTGTGACGCTTTCTGTGGGCCAGCGAGGTCATCGTCCATCACTTTGACCAACAGCCGGCAGAGAGGTTAATTTGACGAGCAAGGTAGAATCTTTTTTGTTTGTGTTATGGTGAGAGTATATAGTACGCGTTGAAGAGGTGGTAGGGGACTAGCATATATACTATACGTACGCGTCCGTGAACAAGTACACCTCACTCAGTGTCGGGACTTTTCGGTTTCCGAGGCACGTGCCACATCAAAGTTGTGAAATTGGCTATTCAAACATCACATGACACCTCTTTGGGCCACATGCATGTAGGTGGTGGTTATCCTAGGACACTCACATGTGACGCTTCCATCTGTGGGCCCGCGAGGCCATCGTCGATGCATGCATCACTTTGACCTACATCGGGAGAGGTTAATTAATTTCACCATCAAGGAGGATTCTTTTTGGGTTGTATTACGATAGGAGCATATAGTATGCGTCGAAGAGGGGGAAGGGGACCATCATATGTAGTATGCTTCATGAACCTCGCTCTGTGTGGGGACTTTACGGTTTTCGAGGCATGTGCCACATCAAAGTTGTGCATTTTGGGTATTCAACATATGTTTTGGCCCACATGCAAAGCGATGGTGGTTGTCCTCTCGCACCCACTTAAGCGGTTATCAGCGATATCGATGCTTTCCATCTGTGGGCCCACTTGGTCCATCACTACTTTGCCTGACAACGAGAGAGGTTAATTTGACTTAGGAGGGGATTATTTTTTTGTTTGTAATACGATATATATATATAGGTCATGCTCTGGGATGACATGATACGTATAGTTTGAACACACACATGCATGTGTACGCATGAATCCCTCCAATTGAGTCGAAGTGGCTAGTACCACGACACGTCATGAACCGATCTCGCTCTGTGTGGGGATTGTATGATTTTAGACGCACGCGCCACATCAATGTTGTGAAATGGTATTCAAACATGCATGCACGCATCACCTCCATACATATGCATGTAGTGGTTGTCTTCGAACGGTACACTCCCTCGCGTGGTTATCGGCGACAAGCCTATATATTCGTGGGCCCGCGTGGACATCCATGATCACCTTGACCGACAACAAGATAGGTTACCATGGCGGATTCTTCCTTTGGTTCGTGTTATCGTAGTATAGGTCATGGTGAGATTCAGACCTAATTAAGTTTGAGCGCATACTATGCACGCATGCATGCATGAATCCCCGTCATCAGCTTGAAGTGTGGTGTGACATACATATGCATCATCAACTTACCCTCGCTCAGTGTGGGGATTTCTGGTTCGAAAGCACGGTGCCACATCAAAGTTGTTCCATTGTGTATTCAAACACACCTCTCCATACATATGTTTGGGCCACACGCAGGCAGTGGTTGTCTTCGGGGACTAGCTACTTGCGTGATTATTGGCGAGCTAGCCCATCTCCGGGGTCGCATGGACGGCCATCACTTTGACCAACAACAAGAGAGAGGTTGTACGACCAAGGTGGATTATTCTTCGGTCCTGTTTTAACGATCCATCTTGGTGAGATGCCCTCTCTGGCTCGCCGACTGAAGTGTGTGTGTGTGTGGGGTGGGGGGGGGGGACTGCTACTTCGTACTTTGCTAGGTGAACCTCGGTTGGGGGGGACATGCATTCATAGCTTAGGATTCCCCTCCTGCCGACACGAGGGGGGGGGGGGGGGCAAGCAATACCATGTCGCGTGCGAGATAGGTGCCACATCAAAGTTGCATTTGGTATTTGAACATCAAACCACCTTTTTCATACATATATTTGGTCCACATGCAAGTGTGTTCGTGTTCTGACCCTCTCCCGCATCATTTTCGCCAAATTTATGAACATTAGACAAGTCGGATGACGCAACAGACATGATTCACTCACACTAACCATGTGCCATGCCGGTGCCCCTGTCACGCACACCCGCACAGTACATTGGGCTCCACGAGGCTTCCCCTCTCAAAAATATCTACCCGCCTGCAGGTTTTTTCTGTTTGATAACACACGGTTATTATGTTTCGACTGTGTGTGATGTTTCTTGTTCCCGCTCCCACCTGCATCCCTCGAAAATATCTGCCTGCCTCGAGGGTTTTTCTGTTTCATAACACACGGTTGTTATTTCCAGACCGTGTGCGATGCACCATCATCCAAATTTTCAATAGCCCCGGCATTTCACTCCCGCGTTTGACTCCCACGTAGTAAAATTTTCAGTACCCGTGTCATTTCCTCAAATACACCCCGCCCCCCTCCACACACACACACACACACACCAAAACCTCCTCGGGCGCGCGCGCGCGCACACACACACACACCCCCCTCCCTCGCTCGAAACCCTAGCAAGGTCGCCGCCGCCGCTATTGCCGCCGCAAGGCCTCCATTGTCAACATCTGTCGGTTTGCCCGTGCAGCTTACCCACCGATATCCATACCCAGGCCGCCCTGAGTTTCTTAGATCACGCCTACCAAACGCCCCCTTTCCCACAGATCCCCATCCCCCACTCCACAGCGTCGCAGCCTAAGCCCGGCTACGCTTCCCATGGAGCTCGAGGAGCGACTGGCCCAAAAGAGGTGTATCCCGGTCTCTTCGCCCGATGTCGCCGAGGTGGCCGCCGAGGAAGCTGACGACCATTACTGGCCGCAGGCACTCAATCAGCGGGCTAGAGTATGCGGGTATGTCACGGACACCGGCTACGACATCGAGGTCATCGACATCGATGGCCTGACACGGGCTATGTCACAGGTTAAGTGGCCCACCCCCAACCCCTCGGGTTCAATCGCCGCCGATCTCATCCATGGCCCCGCCGCTGATCTCCTATGGCTCGCTGTCATGAATTTGCCATCCTACATTGCCATCGAGCCCCTTTTGTCATTTCTGAAGGACACGTTCTGCGATGCTGGCTTGGGATCAACAGCTTCCAAGTCAGACCTCATCGACGGCGACCACGAGGAGGGCACCCTCTCCGGCTCTTCCAAGGGGAAAGAGCCCGTCTGCGACATCAGGGAGGGCACCCTACAGCCGTGCTCTTCCAAGGGGAAGGAGCCCATCTGCTACAACATGGAGCGCATCCAGGGTCCATGCTCTTCCCACGGGAACGAGCCCATCTATGACAAGTGAGGAAACCCATGATTTGTTTTGCCGTGCCTCTTCACAGGGGGGAACCCATGATTTGTTTTGTCGAGTCCCTTTTGTAGTGTAGTGAGAATATGTCCAGTTTTAATTGCTATATTTGGTTGTTTGCAGTATGCCTTGTTTATTTCAGTTGTTCACAATGTGATGCTCTATATGTGCAACTATTTACTGTGCAGTACATTTCATCAATCCAGTTTTAAACATACTGATAGGAATGCATATATTTGCTTGCCATTAAGCCTGTTATAGCTAGCATATGCCTCTTTTAAAGTTTTTTGATTGTTCGGTTGTTTGTAGTTAGCATATGTCCAGTTTCAAATGCTATCTTTGGTTGTTCGTAGTATGCCTTGTTTATTCCAGTTATTCACAACGTGATGTTCTATATGTGCAAGTATGAACTGTGCAGTTCAATTTCATCAATACCAGTTTCAACAATACCACTATGAATGACTACATTTGGTTGCTGCATCTTGTAGTTAACACGCCTTTCCATTTTTATTTAACAATAACCAGTGTACTTAGACCGGCACAATACCAGTTTGAATGACTATGTTTGCTTGTTGTTAAATGTGAGGCCTGTTGCAGTTAACACACGTTTCCACTTGTTTTGCTTTGCTAGCGTGCTTAAACCTGCACACTGAACCTATCTTTTGGAGATTATTTTGTCTGCCATGGATATATTTGGTTGATGTTTAGCCTGTTGTGCTTAACATGCCTCTCGATGTACTTACATAGGACAATTTTGGAAACGACTGCTATTTTCCATCGAGGTTAGTTTCATCCCATGGCTTATATATACTCACTGTTCAGGATATCGGTAGCTGGTACCATATAGGCCAGAGGCTGATAAGGGACTAATCGGTGAATCAGACTTTTAACTGAATATATCTGTAACCCATTTATCATTAGGTTAACTAGGGCCATATGTAATATATCTGAGGCTACATAGCAACATGCACTGTACTTAATGTCTAAATATGCAATCCTAGGCTACATAGCAACAAGGAAGAGTGTTTACCTTAATGTTCTGATGATGTCTAGATATACGTAGAAGAGCAGCAGTAGCAACAACAACAACACAACCCTGTTTGGATACTCAACTTATTTGGTTGATGTTTAGCCTGTTGTGCTTAACATGCCTCTCGATGTACTTACATAGGACAATTTTGGAAACGACTGCTATTTTCCATCGAGGTTAGTTTCATCCCATGGCTTATATATACTCACTGTTCAGGATATCGGTAGCTGGTACCATATAGGCCAGAGGCTGATAAGGGACTAATCGGTGAATCAGACTTTTAACTGAATATATCTGTAACCCATTTATCGTTAGGTTAACTAGGGCCATATGTAATATATCTGAGGCTACATAGCAACATGCACTGTACTTAATGTCTAAATATGCAATCCTAGGCTACATAGCAACAAGGAAGAGTGTTTACCTTAATGTTCTGATGATGTCTAGATATACGTAGAAGAGCAGCAGTAGCAACAACAACAACACAACCCTGTTTGGATACTCAACTTAGCTAGAGGTTAGAGTTAGTTTCTAGCTCATGACTAACCCTGAACTAACTCCATCCAAAGAGGTGTTTGGATGACAGGGTTAGATTGACAATAAATGCACTAGGAGAACTAGCTCCAATTAGCACCTCTTGGGTGGGATAGTTTTTTTGGGTGGGTTAGATGCAACTAGCTCAAACTAGCCCTCATGTTTGGATATACTTTAGGGCTATTTGAGCCCAAACTAGCTCAAACTAACTCTAACCCATGGATACAGCAGCAGTTAATCAGCCGATAATTTGTAAAAATGCAATAAACTCCTTTTGGCCCATAATATAAGATGTTAATTCATCTAATATGTGAGTATATTGGATGTTATAAGATATTATAAAAGAGTGTTGTACTACATCATTGTGCAATTGTTGTTTAGCTTCTAATATTAACTTGGTGCTTTTAGGTACATATGTCATTGGTAAAGATCAGCGGTTTGACCCTTTTTGCGTATGGGCAATGAGATATCGATGAACCAACATCAAGTGAGGAAGCTGATAAAGATTGTTAGTAAATGGGTTAAAAGATGACAATTAAACTATTTGTTTACACTTTATCCAAGACAACAGCGAACTGCAGGATGGTAAGTAAGAACTCTGCAGCCTTCTTTTTACTGCCCATAATGAGTTGTGTTAGATGACAATGTCTGAATCTTTTTCCTTTGCAGTGGTTCCCAAAAAAGTTTACTCAAGATTACCTCTCAAACTACATGATTGGTGGGCATGCAAAGGTTAAAGTATTTCTACCAGAACACGATGATTATCTAGATGTTTTCATGAAGACCGTGAAGGATGGGCGGTCGGCCATCACAAGGGGTTGGACTAGAGTCGTGTGTGCCTTCTGCATGGAGGAGGGCACAATATGGGCATTCCGCTTCACCTTGTTCAGCAACCAGAATGTATTTTGCCTCTTTCTCTACCGTCTTTAATAGTACAAGCATACAACTGTGGTTCATCATTCTTTATTTGGTTCTTATGTAATTCTTGAACATATGTACCTATGAATCGAATAATGCATTGGTTGTTTGAATCAGATGGATATGAATAAAGCTATAGCATACATTCAAATTCAAATCCGGTACAATTTGAAATAGTAGCAATTAAATTACGGTGAAATTACGCTCTGCAGGTCGTTACGGCGCACACGGCTGGTAAAACACAAATGTTTGTGATATACACCATAATCCGACATGGTTCACAGAGAGGAAACATGTGCAAGCATGCACACAGTTGCTGTTTGCAAAGCGTGTGCGATGTTAGACAATATCACAAATGGTGCGGGCAAACTAAACGTTTGTGATAGTTGCCTTATCGTACACGATTCGCAACCATGAACTGTTTCTGATGTGGTATGCATCGTAAACGTTGCACCACAGAATAGCATGTGTGATAGTTGTCATGTACGACGATGTTACGACGGTCCGACATTTTGTAATCCCGTCCGACACTTGTACGACGATTAGCTAATCTTCTTAATTAGTTATCGCTTACGGTTTGGGAAAAGTGAATGTGTGTGATTGTCTGCTTATCATACACGTTCTATAATCATGAATCGTTTGTGATGGGCCGCGCATCATAAATGTAGCACCACAGAATACCGACTGCGATGGCAATGCGAGCACAAACGAGTTGCAAGGATGCAGCGTCTGGGTGGCTCCCTATCACCGACGGTTTCTGGGTCGTGTGGGAAGGACCCCCCTATCGCAGTCACTCACTTGGCGATGGTTCCAAATGCCGTCGCGGAAAGGGGTTAAAAACCATTTGTATAGCACCTCGATGTACCAGTGCAGGTACCACGGCGCGCCTTACCCTCGTGGGCGCGCCCTGATGCCTAGTGGGCCCCTCGAGCACTGTCTTGCATTGATTCTTCTTCTGAAAATTCACATATATTCCAAAATAAATCTCCGTAAATTTTTATCATGTGTGGACTTCGTTTGATATGGATATTCTGCGAAACAAAAAACATGCAACAAACAGGAACTGACACTGGGCATTGGATCAATATGTTAGTCCCTAAAATAATATAAAATGTTGCCAAAAGTATATGAAAGTTGTAGAATATTGGCATGAAACAATAAAAAATTATAGATACGATGGAGACGTATCAACATCCCCAAGCTTAATTCCTGCTCGTCCTCAAGTAGGTAAATGACAAAAAAGATAATTTTTTATGTGGAATGCTACCTAGCATAATCTTGATCATATAATCTAATCATGGCATGAATATTAAGACACGAGTGATTCAAAGCAATAGTCTATAATTTTACATAAAGGCATCAATACTCAGGCATCCCAACAAACAATCATGTCTTTCAAAATATCAATGCTAAAGAACGTTATCCTACAAAATCATATAGTCTTGTCATGCTCCATCTTCTTAACACAAAGTATTTATCATGCATAACCCCGATGACAAGCTGAGCAATTGGTTCATACTTTTAACGCGCTTCAGCTTTTTCAACCCCCACGCAATACATGAGCGTAAGCCATGGACACAACACTATGGGTGGAATAGAGTATGATGATAAGGGTAAATATGGAGAAGACAAAAAAGTAAGAAAGTCTCACATCGACGCGGCTAATCAATGGGCTATGGAGGTGCCTATCAATTGATGTCAATGCGAGGAGTAGGGATTGCCATGCAATGGATGCACTAAGAGATATAAGTGTATGAAAGCTCAATATGAAAACTAAGTGGGTGTGCATCCAACTTGCTTGCTCAAGACCTCGGGCATTTGAGGAAGCCCATCATCGGAATATACAAGCCAAGTTCTATAATGAAAAATTCCCACTAGTATATGAAAGTGAAAGCATAGGAAACTCTCTATATGAAAAACATGGTGCTACTTTGAAGCACAAGTGTGTAAAGGATAGTAGCATGCCCCCTCTCTCATTTTCTCTCATTTTTTCTTTTCTTTTTTTTTCTTTTTCGTCTGAAGTCTCATCCCGACTTGTGGGAAAATCATGGTCTCCATCATCCTTTCCTCATTGGGACAATGCTCTAATAATGAATATGATGATCATCACACTTCTATTTACTAACAACTCAAAATTACAACTCGATACTAGAACAAAATATGACTCTATATGAATGCCTCTGGCGGTGTACCAGGATGCGCAATGATCTAGCGTGGCAAAGATATAAAAAAATGGACAAGCCATGAAAATATCATGCTAGCTATCTTACGATCATGCAAAGCAATATAACAATGAATGCTCAAGTCATGTATATGATGATGATGGAAGTTGCATGGCAATATATCTCGGAATGGCTATGGAAATGCCATAATAGGTAGGTATGGTGGCTGTTTTGAGGAAGATATAGGGAGGCTTATGTGTGATAGAGTGTATCATATCACGGGGTTTGGATGCACCAGTTAAGTTTGCACCACATCTCAAGGTGAGAAAGGGCAATGCATGGTACCGAAGAGGCTAGAAAATTGCGGAAAGGTAAGAGTGCGCATAATCCATGGACTCACATTAGTCATAAAGAACTCACATACTTATTGTGAAAGTTTATTAGCCCTCGAAGCAAAGCACTACTACGCATGCCCCTAGGGGGATAGTTTGGTAGGAAAAGACCATCGCTCGTCCCTGATACGTCTCCAACGTATCTACAATTTATGAAGTATTCATGCCATGTTTACAACAATTTTATATGGTTTTAGTATGATTTGAATGGAACTAATCCGGACTGACGCTATTTTCAGTAGAACTACCGTGGTATCATTTTTTGTGCAGAAATAAAAGTTCTCGGAATGAGCTGAAAATTTACGGCGATTATTTGTGGACCAAAAGAGACCCTCGAAGCTTCATGGGAGGGCCAGAAGACCCACGAGGACACGACAAGCTCGCCAGGCACGCCCTACCCCTCGGGAGGGGCGACCGAGCTTGTCGCTTCCTCGTGGACCCCCTTGACGTGAGACTGATACGTCTCCGTCGTATCTACTTTTCCTAACGCTTTTCCTCTTGTTTTGGACTCTAATTTGCATGATTTGAATGAAACTAACCCGGACTGACGCTGTTTTCAGCAGAACTACCATGGTGTTGTTTTTGTGCAGAAATAAAAGTTCTCGGAATGGAACGAAACTTTGCGAGGATTTTTTATACAATAAAAGAGAATTTCTGGAGCCAAGAACCACCGGAGGGGGCACCTGGGTGGGCAGAACCCACCAGGGCGCGCCCCCTCCAGGCGCTCCCAGGTGGGTTGTCCCCACCTGGTGGCCTCGCAGACCCTGAAACCAACGCTATAAAATCCTATTTTTCCAGAAAAAAATCAAGGAGAAAGAATTACCGTGTTCCGCGAGATGGAGCCTCCGCCACCTCCTGTTCTTCATCGGGAGGCCAGATCTGGAGTCCGTTTGGGGCTCCGGAGAGGGGGATCTTTGGTATTCGTCATCACCAACCCTTCTCCATCGCCAATTCCATGATGCTCCCCACAGGGAGTGAGTAATTCCTTCGTAGGCTCGCTGGTCGGTGAGGAGTTGGATGAGATTCATCATGTAATCGAGTTAGTTTTGATAGGGCTTGATCCCTAGTATCCATTATGTTCTGAGATTGATGTTGCTATGACTTTGCTATGCTTAATGCTTGTCACTTTGGGCCTGGGTGCCATGATTTCAGATCTGAACCGTTTATGTTATCATCATTATATCCATGTTCTAGATCCGATCTTGCAAGTTATAGTCACCTACTACGTGTTATGATCCGACAACCCCGGAGTGACAATAGTCGGGACCACTCCCGGTGATGAGGAGTTCATGTATTCACCGTGTGTTAATGCTTTGTTCCAATTCTCTATTAAAAGGAGGCCTTAATATCCCTTAGTTTCCAATATGGACCCCACTGCCACGGGAGGGTAGGACAACAGATGTCATGCAAGTTCTTTCCATAAGCACGTATGACTATTTACGGAATACATGCCTACATTATATTTATGAACTGGAGCTAGTGCCGTATCGCCCTAGGTTATAACTGTCTCATGATGAATATCATCCAACAAATTACCGATCCAATGCCTACGATTTTCCTACATATTGATCTTGCTAAGTTACTACTGCTGCTGTTGCTATTGCACTTGCTACGAAACTACTGCTATCACTGTTACCATTACTGTTGCTGCTGCTACTATTATCAAAACTATCATACTACTTTGCTACTGATCACTTTGCTGCAGATAATTAATCTCCAGGTGTGATTGAATTGACAACTCAGTTGCTAATACTCTCAAATATTCTTTGGCTCCCCTTGTGTCGAATCAATAAATTTGGGTTGAATACTCTACCCTCGAAAACTATTGCGATCCCCTATACTTGTGGGTTATCAAGACCTTTTTCTGGCGCCGTTGCCAGGGAGCATAGCTATATTTGTTGAGTCACTTGGGATTATTATCAAATTATCACTATGAAGAATCTGAAGGATACTAAGACTAAGATTTTTCTCTCTAAGACGAGGGGAGGTAAGGAACTGCCATCCAGCTCCGCTTTCGATTCACCTTCTATTATAAGTAAACTTGCAACACCACCACATGCTATTAATCCTGCATGTCGCAAGTTATTGATGATGCTACTTCTGCTATGAATGCTACTCATGATGATGCTAGTACCTTGCTTGATGATGATATGCCACTAGGTGAATTTCTTGATGAACAAATTGCTAGAGTAAGACAGCATGATATTGTTGAAACTGATGATGAGCTTGAAACTGAAAATCTTGAAACACCTACTAGAACTAGCCCTCCTAGATATGAATTGCCTAAGGTACCGGAAGGTTATGTTATGGGTGAGGTGGCAACTAGAGATATTCTTGCATGCAAAGATAGAGATAATCTAGAAAAATTATTAAGCAAGTATAAAGAAAGATCTTTGAATGCTAGAATGAAATGTGATCCTAAGTTTGCTACTTCACCTATCTTTGTTGATGATAAGGATTATGAATTCTCTGCCGACCCAGAGTTAATTACTCTGGTTGAATCTGATCCTTTCCATGGTTATGAAACTGAAACTGTTGTGGCAGATCTTACTAAGTTGAATGACATAGCCACCCTTTTTGCTCATGATGAGAAAATTCGCTATTATTATATTCTCAAATTATTTCCGTTCTCATTAAAGGGTGATGCTAAAGCTTGGTACAATACTCTTGCTCCTGGTTGTGTGCGTAGTCCCCAGGACATGATTTATTACTTCTCTGAAAAATATTTCCCTGCTCATAAGAAACAAGCTGCCTTGCAGGAAATATTTAACTTTGTGAAAATTAAAGAAGAGAGTCTCCCACAAGCTTGGGGGAGGCTTCTCCATTTGCTTAATGCTTTGCCTGATCATCCTCTTAAGAAAAATGAAATACTTGATATCTTCTATAATGGACTAACCGATGCTTCTAGGGATTTCCTAGATAGTTGTGCTGGTTGTGTTTTCAGGGAACAAACTATTGGCCAAGCTGAAGAATTATTGAATAACATATTGAAAAATTATGATGATTGGACTCTTCCTGAAACACCATCTAAACCCACTCCGAAGAAGAGGGGTATTTTATATCTCAGTCCTGAAGATATGCAAGAGGCAAAGAAATCTATGAAGGAAAAAGGTATTAAAGCCGAGGATGTCAAAAATATACCTCCTATTGAAGAAATACATGGGCTTGATCCACCAACACCACCTAAGGTGGTAGAGGTAAATTCTCTAATGAAATTCAATGATAATGATAATCCTCACAATATGCACCCTAGCCAATGCCTTTATGAGTTTGAAAACTACATTAGAAAGCAAGATCACTTCAATGCAAATGTTGTGAAACAGTTGAAATATAATTCTGATATGATTGCTCGCTTGAGTGACTTGTTATTTAGAATCTCAAATGATGTTAGAGGTGTAGGGAAGCATGCTTCTATGGTTCAAACTCAGTTAGAACAAGTTGCTAAATCTCAAAGAGAATTGTTAGATGAAATGAACAATAATATCAATGATCATGCTGTTAGAGTAATGACTAGAGGAGGTAGAATGACTCAGGAACCACTTTATCCTGAGGGACACCCAAAAAGAATTGAACAAGACTCTCAAAGAGTTGACACCGATGCACGTAGTCCTTCTAAAAAGAAAAAGAAGAAGAAAAATGATAGGACTTTGCATGCCTCTAGTGAACCTGAAGTAGAAAAACCTCCTGATAATGATAATGAAGTTTCTATCTCTGATGCTGAAACTCAATCTGGTAGTGAACACTCACCTTTTGATAATGAAAAAGATAATGATGAGGTTCATGAAGACACTCAAACAAATAATAAAGAACCAGACAATGATGTTGAGATAGAACCAGGAGTTGATCTTGATAGCCCACAACCTAAGAATAAAAGATATGATAAAAGAGACTTCGTTGCTAGAAAACATGGAAAGGAAAGAGAACCATGGGTTCAAAAACCTATGCCCTTTCCACCTAAGTCAACTAAAAAGAAAGATAATGAAGAATTTGAACACTTTGCTGAATTGTTGAGGCCAGTCTTTCTGCGTACTCGCTTGACTGATATCCTTAAAATGGCTCCTTATGCAAAGTACATGAAAGACATCATCACCAATAAGAGAAAAATATCGGAAGCTAAAATCTCCACTATGCTTGCTAATTATACCTTCAAAGATGGAGTACCTAAAAAACTTGGAGATCCGGGAATACCAACTATACCTTGCTCCATCAAAAGAAATTATGTGAAAACTGCTTTGTGTGATTTAGGAGCTGGTGTTAGTGTTATGCCTTTCTCTTTATATAAAAGACTTGACTTGAATAAACTCACACATACTGAAATATCGTTGCAAATGGCTGACAAATCAACTGCCATACCTATCGGTATTTGTGAGGATGTGCCCGTTGTTGTTGCTAATGTTACTATTTTGGCTGACTTTGTTATACTTGAGATGCCCGAGGACGACAACATGTCGATTATCCTTGGTAGACCCTTTTTGAATACTGCAGGGGCTGTTATTGATTGCAATAAAAGCAAGGTCACTTTTCATATCAATGGTAATGAGCATATGATGCACTTTCCGAAGAAACAATTTCAAGTGAATGGTATTAATGTTATTGAAAAATCTCCGACAATCACTGTTGGAAGTTTTCAACTACCTCTATCTACTGTTAAAAAGAAATATGAAATGCTTATTGTTGGGGAAATTCATATCCCCGTTGAGGTAACTTAGTGATTTACGAAAGTTCTTCGGTTTCATGTTAATCGAAAGTGGTTGTTAATAAGACTTGATCAACCTTATTAATGAATCATTTTTGAGAGGTATGAAGTTGATGAATTTAGTGAGCGCTACCTTCTGTCCCTTGCTTTTACCTTCTGTTTTTCTTAGTTAAATAAAATAAAATGCCATGCTTAGTCTGTTTTCTAAATTTTCCGTGCAATAAAAAATGACCCAGAAATAAAAGTTCTCAGAATGCTCTGAAAATTTAATACGATTTTTTTCTGAATATTTAAGAATTTTTGGTGCAAATAAAATCAGAGGGAGGTGCACCAGGTGGGCACAACCCACCTGGGCGCGCCAGGACCCCCAGATGCGCCCTGGTGGGTTGTGGTCCCCACGTGGGCCCCCTCACTTACCTCTTCATCCCACATCATCACCTACCTCCAGAAAAAATTCACCATTGCTCTTGCTCTCGTGTTCTTGCTCTCAAACCCGCGGATTTCGATCTCTTTGCTCGAAGCTCCATTTTCGAAACTGTTTCAGGGGAATTGTTGCTTGGTATGTGACTCCTCCGTTTTTCCAATTAGTTTTTGCTTTAGTGGTTTATATTTTGAATAATTAGCTACTCTTGGTGCTGCTGTAGATGTGCTTGCATATTGAATTCTTAGAGTTTTAAGTAGTTTGAATGCTTGCTATGGCCTCTATGCTTCCCTATGAGTAGTTGTTACCAATCTTGTAAAGTTTTGTTAAGAAAATTTTATGGACTAAAAATTTCAGAATTTTTGTTCATAGGAAAAACATGAGTATCTTTAGGAAGTTTGCTTCCAAGAAGAATTCCAAGGGGGTGATTGGAGAGTCATCTAACAGTGATCTCCGCACCCGGAGGTTGGCAGAGCTACGGCCGTGTGAATGGCCGCATACCCCATTCATGGAACGGGCCGGAATCCTCCAAGAGTTTGCACAATATGCTGCTAATGCCGGCCTCACCGACTTCATCACAACTGAGTGTGAACAGTATCATCTCCTCACAAATTCCTTTGTGCAAAGTTTTAATTTCCTTCCTAGGAATAATCCCCCTGAAGTGCAGTTTAATTTATACGCTGAACCCCATCAGATACCGCTTACCGAATTCTGTGAAATATGCTTGCTTCCTTCTAATGGTGGGTTAGTAGAGCCTAGGCCTGCAGAGTTTGAAGGTTTTTATCGTACTCTGTCTGTGGGGGATGAGAGAGGAGTGTCGAGTGTCACTGCCACTAGCTTGCAATTTCCTGCTGTTCATTATTTTGCTCTTTTCATTACAAAGTGCTTGCTTGCTAGAGAGAAGGTGGGTGCACTCAGTGCCCCAGACCTTGCCGTTTTACGTCGTGCACTAGAAGGCGACAAGACTTATAGCTTGGGAGCTATTGTGGCATGTCGCCTCCACATTAATAAATCCAAGGGTAAAATACATGGTGGTATCTACGCTACTCGCCTGGCAGCTCACTTTAATATTCAGATACGCCAACATGATTATCTTTTTCCCAAAGTCTACTTAGACCGTGCGGCCATGGAACACCACCAGTTTATTGCTGCTGACTACCCTGATATTCCTATTCCTTATAACTTAGTTTTTAGTGAGAAAACTCGTGATATTATTCCGCTCCTTGCACCTACTTTGTTTGATCCTTTTGCCAGGCACGAATATAGGATTATGCCTGAGGACATCATCGCTTACCGGAACAACCAGGCTGCAGCACAGGAGGAGCCTCAGCAGTGGGATCCACAGGTGCCCGCACCTCAGCACTTCAACATAGGACCTCATGGCTTCTACGACTGGTGATTACCAAGCTAGGCCAAAAGCCTAAGTTTGGGGGAGTACGTATTCCCACCGACATTATATTTATGTTCACACATTTCATTCCAGTTGTCGGTGTCCACACTTTTTCATTGTATTATCCATGTTAGATTTATTTTCTTGCTTTCTTCTTGTGTGTTTGAAAAACTTTGATAAAATCCAAAAATATTTCTCGCTTCTTTTTGATTTTTTCTTCCTAGTTTAAATTCTTGTAGCACTAAAAAGAAAAACCCAAAAAGATTTCCTTTTGCTTGTTGGGAGCTTCCCCGTGTAAATAGTTTTCTCGTTTTTGTTTTTCCCCTTTTATTTGTTTTCCTTCAGAAAACCAAAAACTCCAAACATATTTCAGTGTGTTTCTCTGAACTTCTTTTCTTTTATTGAGTCATACCAAGGAGAAGACCACGATGAAAATGTTGAGTGGCTCTCATATGCATTATTGTTAATCTAACAAAGAGCCCAATTTACCTTGTCTTCTCCTTTTGAATAAAATGTTTGCAGATTCCATATTAGTCCACGACACTCTTGCACTATTATTATTTTCAAACCGTTCGGTCGTGCAAGTGAAAGGCAATAATGACGATATTTGATGAACTGGCCGTGGCAGAGAGAAACGGGTATGAACTTGACTTGTTCTGTTTTTGTAAATATGTTTAACCTAGTATCCATGATTCAGCCTATTATGATCAAACATATTTGCAATGACAATTAGAGATTATAGTTTCTCATGCCATGCATAAGTAGCTAGGAGTGGATAATGATTTATCTTGGATGTCAACATTGCGTTAAAATGATTGTGATGTAGTATGATGATATGGTATCCTCCTCTGAATGTTCGAGTGGCTTGACTTGGCACATGTTCATGCATGTAGTTGAATCAAAACCAACATAGCCTCTATGATATTTATGTTCATATCCTACTCATGCTAGTGTCCAATGTTACTTATGCATAATGCATGTTCATGACCGTTGTTGCTCTCTAGATGGCCGCTTCTCAACCTATTTGCTAGCCTTCGCCTGTACTAAGTGGGAATTCTGCTTGTACATCAAAAACCTTGAACCCAAGTTATTCCAGATGAGTCCACCATACCTACCTATATGCGGTATTACCCTGCCATCCTAAGTAAATTTGCATGTGCCACCTCTAAAAAAACCCTCAAATAAATATCCTTTTTGTGTGCCTGGATTGTTCATGGAGCGACAGGAGGTAGTTGGTATCTTCCATGCTAAGCGGGTTATTCTCATGATGAGGTGTTTATTCGCTCGTCCTTGCATGAGAGGGGCGGTAATAGGGATTCCCAGTCCCGAATTCAAATTACAAATAATTAAACAAAACTCCCCCAGGAATGTTGTTGGTATGGACGGCACCCATTGTTTCGGACAAGCCGTGGAGTGTGAATGTTGGTGGAGGGGGAGTAAACCTTTACTTTTATCGCTTGGGAACCACCACTAATGTGTTTAGCATGGAAGATATTGATAACTGATGGTCGCGAAGTAAACAAGAAGGGTGCATCTCTCAAAATTTCATTTACCTCTGTTTTTAAAACTTGAGCTCTGGCACCTCTGCAAATCACTGCTTCCCTCTGCGAAGGGACTATCTATTTACTTTTATTTTGTGTCATCATCTTCTCAAATAAGCACCAGAACCTGAGAGCACTGCTGTCATGCTTATGCATTGTGTGTAACTAATGTTGGGTGCATCATGACTGGATCTTTTCAACCATGAATTACAATGTTTAGTCGCCGCTCGGACTTTGGAGGTGCTCTGCATTTATGTTTTGCGGTCTCAGAAAGGGCTAGCGAGATACCACTATTGTCATATTATATCATGGTTGTTTTAATAACATGTTGTTGTTCGAGATATCTTATTATTGCTCGCTAGCTGATTATGTCATTGTTATGAGTTAATATAATTTTTAAGAGTTATTGTCAATATGGTTAGTTATAATCTTTGCTGAAAACCTGGGTGCTACTTAAGCTTATTTATGCAAACAAGAGCAAAAGAGTTCGTAAAAGTTTTTCTTTTTCACTTTCAGTTTATCAACTGAATTGCTTGAGGACAAGCAAAGGTTTAAGCTTGGGGGACTTGATACGTCTCCGTCGTATCTACTTTTCCTAACGCTTTTCCTCTTGTTTTGGACTCTAATTTGCATGATTTGAATGAAACTAACCCGGACTGACGCTGTTTTCAGCAGAACTACCATGGTGTTATTTTTGTGCAAAAATAAAAGTTCTCGGGATGGAATGAAACTTTGCGAGGATTTTTTATACAATAAAAGAGAATTTCTGGAGCCAAGAACCACCGGAGGGGGGCACCTGGGTGGGCACAACCCACCAGGGCGCGCCCCCCCTCCAGGCGCGCCCAGGTGGGTTGTCCCCACCTGGTGGCCCCGCAGACCCTGAAACCAACGCTATAAAATCCTATTTTTCCAGAAAAAATCGAGGAGAAAGAATTATTGCGTTCCGCGAGATGGAGCCGTTGCGACCTCCTGTTCTTCATCGGGAGGCCAGATCTGGAGTCCGTTTGGGGCTCCGGAGAGTGGGATCTTCGGTATTCGTCATCACCAACCCTTCTCCATCGCCAATTCCATGATGCTCCCCAATGGGAGTGAGTAATTCCTTCGTAGGTTCGCTGGTCGGTGAGGAGTTGGATGAGATTCATCATGTAATCGAGTTAGTTTTGTTAGGGCTTGATCCCTAGTATCCATTATGTTCTGAGATTGATGTTGCTATGACTTTGCTATGCTTAATGCTTGTCACTTTGGGCCCGGGTGCCATGATTTCAGATCTGAACCGTTTATGTTATCATCATTATATCCATGTTCTAGATCCGATCTTGCAAGTTATAGTCACCTACTACGTGTTATGATCCGGCAACCCCGGAGTGACAATAGTCGGGACCACTCCCGGTGATGACCGTAGTTTGAGGAGTTCATGTATTCACCATGTGTTAATGCTTTGTTCCGGTTCTCTATTAAAAGGAGGCCTTAATATCCCTTAGTTTCCAATATGGACCCCGCTGCCACGGGAGGGTAGGACAAAAGATGTCATGCAAGTTCTTTCCATAAGCACGTATGACTATTTATGGAATACATGCCTACATTATATTTATGAGCTGGAGCTAGTGCCGTATCGCCCTAGGTTATAACTGTCTCATGATGAATATCATCCAACGAATTACCGATCCAATGCCTACGATTTTCCTACATATTGATCTTGCTAAGTTACTACTGCTGCTGTTACTATTGCACTTGCTACGAAACTACTGCTATCACTGTTACCGTTACTGTTGTTGCTGCTACTATTATCAAAACTATCATACTACTTTGCTACTGATCACTTTGCTGCAGATAATTAATCTCCAGGTGTGATTGAATTGACAACTCAGTTGCTAATACTCTCAAATATTCTTTGGCTCCCCTTGTGTCGAATCAATAAATTTGGGTTGAATACTCTACCCTCGAAAACTGTTGTGATCCCCTATACTTATGGGTTATCAGAGACCGACGCCAAAAATTCCTATAAATACCCAAACCCCCAGAAAGAACCCTAGAGAAGAAGTTCCGCCGCCGCAAGCCTCTGTATCCACGAAAACTCAATCGGGACCCCGTTCTGGTACCCTGCCGGAGGGGGAAATCATCACCGGAGGCCGTCTTCATCATCCCGGTGGCCACCATGACGAGGAGGGAGTAGTTCACCCTCGGAGCTGAGAGTATGTACCAGTAGCTATGTGTTTGATCTCTCTCTGTCGTGTTCTTGATTTGGCAGGATCTTGATGTACCGTGAGCTTTGTTAATATAGTTGGATCTTATGGAGTTCTTCCCTCTCTACCTTCTTGTGATGAATTGAGTTTTACCTTTGAGATTTCGTTATTATCGGATTGAATACTTTTATAGATTTGAGAACACTTGATGTATGTCTTGCGTATGAATACCCGTGGTGACAATGGGGTATCATATTGATTCACTTGGTGTATGTTTTAGCACTCAACTCACGCATTCCTGAGGTGACATGGGGGTAATCTATGCATATGGGTTGATGCACATTTTCGTCCTTGTTTCTCTGATAGAAATCTTGGGGCACTCTTTGAGGTTCTTTGTGTTGCACTGAATATTATGAATCTGAAGTTGTTTGATGCATATCGTATAATTGACCCACGAATACTTGTGGTGATATTGGAGTATTTAGGTGACATTAGGGTTGATTGATGTGTTTTCATATGGTGTTATTTTAGTACGAACTCTAGGGCTGTTTGTTACACTTTAGGGACGGCTCAATAGATTGGTCGAAAAGGATAACTTTGAGGTGGTTTGCTACCTACAACAATTTCTTCTTATGTTCTCTGCGATAGGAACTTTGGAGTGATTCTTTGTTGCACGTTGAGGGATTGTTATATGATCCAATTATGTTTTCATTGTTGAGAGATTTTGCACTAGTGAAAGAATGAACCCTAGGCCTTGTTTTCAAGCATTGCAATACCGTTTTTGCTCACTTTTACTACTTGCTACCTTGCTGCTTTATACTTTCAGATTACAAAAACCTATATCTACTATCCATATTACACTTGTATCACCATCTCTTCGCTGAACTAGTGCACCTATACAATTTACCATTGTATTGAGTGTGTTGGGGACACAAGAGACTCTTTGTTATTTGGTTGCAGGTTTTTTTTGAGAGAGACCATCTTCATCCTGCGCCTCCCACGGATTGATAAACCTTAGGTCATCCACTTGAGGCAAATTTGCTACTGTCCTACAAAACTCTATGCTTGGAGGCCCAACATGAGTCTACAAGAAGAAAGGTTGCGTAGTAGACATCAAGCTCTTTTCTGGCGCCGTTGCCGGGGAGGTGAGTGCTTGAAGGTATATCTTTAGATCTTGCAATTGAATCTTTTAGTTTCTTGTTTTATCACTAGTTTGGTTTATAAAAGAAAACTACAAAAAAAATGGAATTGAGGCTGCCTCATATTATTCATCTTTATAATGTCTGTCATGAAAATGATGGAAAGGAAAATTGTACCAAAGTGTTAGAAGAAGAATTCAATAAAATGTTTGGCATAAAATCTTTGTATGACGAGCATGATTGCAATGCTGTTGGTATGAATTCCTTGAATATCCATGATGCTAATGATATGCAAAGCCACAAGCTTGGGGATGCTATGTTTGATGAAGATGATATTTTTAGTCCCCCAAGTTTCTATGAGCAAATTTATTATGATGATTGCATGCCTCCTATTTATGATGACTACAATGATGAAAGTGTATTTGGAGAGGTCATGACTTTATTTAATGATGAATCCACTATATTGGAAGAGGTTTCAATTGATTATGATAACAAAGTTGCTATCTATTATGATTATTGTGATGACATGTATGCTATAAAGAATAATGATAACCATGAAACTTGTCATCATGATTTTAATTTTCAATTGGATTATGCCAATCAAGTATCTCATGATGGCTATTTTGTTGAGTTTGCTCCCACTATTATAAATGAGAAGAAATTTGCTTATGTGGAGAGTAATAAAATTTCTATGCTTGTGGACCATGAAAATAATGCTTTATGTGATAGCTATATTGTTGAATTCATTCAGGATGCTACTGAAAATTATTACGAGAGAGGAACATGTGCTTTTACATATCTCAATAATACCAAGTTTCCTCTCTATGTGTTGAAAGTTTTGAAGTTATGCTTGTTTTGCCTTCCTATGCTAGTTGATTCTTGTTCCCATGAATTGTTTGCTCACAGAATCCCTATGCATAGGAAGTGGGTTAGGCTTAAATGTGCTAGTCATATGCTTCATGATGCTCTTTTTGTGTTTCAATTCTTATATTTTATGTGAGCATCATTGAAATCATCATGCCTAGCTAAAAAGGCATTAAAGAAAAGCGCTTGTTGGGAGACAACGCAACATTTACCCCTATTGTTTTTGTGTGTTCACATTATTAGGCTACTGTAGTAATCATGTTTTATTGCTTTTGTTTCAATAAAGTACCAAGTAAAGCCTTTGGGATAGTGTGGATGATAGTTGACTTGATTCTGTGCAAAAACAGAAACTTTTGCTCCCAGTAACAGAATTGTTAAAAATCACTGGAGCATGGAAAATTCTGATTTTTTTACAGATGATTTATATACAAATTTCCTACGTTGTCCAAATGTTTCAGAATTTTTGGAGTAACAGAAGTATGGTCATTATTCAGATCATTACAGACTGTTCTGTGTTTGACAGATTCTGTTTTCAATGCATAGTTTGCTTGTTTTAGTGTTTCCATAGCTTATATTGCTCAATATAAATAGTAGAAATTGTAGGGTACAGTAAGAAGTGTTTGATAACAATTATGAATCTTATCTTTATAGTACCAAAGTGAATGATTTATTTTATCATACTAATCTATCTCACGAAGTTCCATTAAGTTTTGTGTGATTGAAGTTTTCATGTTTTGGGTGAGATATAGATATGAGGAGAATAAGGAGTGACAGGAACCTAAGCTTGGGGATTCCCAAGGCACCCCAAGGTAATATTCAGGGAAGACCCAAGCAAATAAGCTTGGGGATGCCCCGGAAGGCATCCCCTCTTTCGTCTCCAACATTGTCGGTAACCTCACTTGGAGCTATATTTTTGTTCGTCACATGATATGAGTTTTGCTTGGAGCGTAATTTTATTTTATTAGGATTTGCTTTCTATTATTTAGATTATTGTTTTGCATCTTTCATTTCAATAAAAATGTCAAGTATAGCCTTTACCATGCTTATTTGCAAGTCTGCATGTTATTGTTTGAAAATAGAAAGTTTGTTGTTATGTTTTGAATATTTCTGGATAGTCAGAACATGATAAAATCTTGAAATTTTTACACAATAAGCTACAACAAATTTTCTACAGTGTTGTAATTTTTCAGAATTTTTGGAGTTAGAGAAGTATGAATCTTCTTGCATTCTTTATAGACTGTCCTGTTTAGATAGATTGCTGTTATGTTTGCATATGTTTGCTTGTTTAATGATTATATTTGAGGATAGGAGTATTAAATATACAGAGGCATTTAGTATGCAATGTTAAATAATAATTTTAGTGATTTTCTACAGTAGAGAATGATAATGTTTTGCATTGATTCATACTAACTTATCTCACGAGTTCTTGTTGAGTTTTGTGTGGATGAAGTTTTTGACATTTATGGAAACCGTGATATGAGAAGAATTAAGGAGACACAAAAGCTCAAGCTTGGGGATGCCCAAGGCATGCCAAGTTAATATTTCAAGAAGTCTCAAGCATCTAAGCTTAGGGATGCCCTGGTTGGCATCCCACCTTTCTTCTTCAACAATGATCGGTCAGTTTTTGTTGAGCCTAAGTTTTGCTTCTTCACATGATATGTGCCATCCTTGGAATGTCATTTTATTTTGTTTTGCTTGCTGTTTGAATAAAATACTTAAGATATGAAATTCTTAAATGAGAGAGAGTCTTCACATATCTACTTAATTATTTGACTACTCATTGATCTTCACTTATATCTTTTTGGAGTAGTTTGTCATTTACTCTCGTGCTTCACTTATATCTTATGAGTAAATGGTTGAATTAATTGAATATCGTAAATCTGAAATTATATATGTTTCATATGCTTATCCCATGGGGAGTAATGACTTCACATATAAGAAGTATAGGTGGTAAAATTTATTGAAAGTTAGCAAACATATCATTGGTCACTTGAACAATTCATGAAAGAATATTGAAGGAAGAGAGGTTTCACATATAAATATACTATCTTGGACATCTTCTATGATTGTGAGCTCCATTAATTATTTTCAAACTTGAGCAAATTAGTTGAAGTTGGACAAGGAAGACAGCGTAATGAGTTATGTTTGGGTATATTTGTATAGAAGTTATATTGTTATGGATCCTCCAACATGTGGTGCTTGCTTAATTAGGATTTTTTGCTAGCCAAAAATTCGTACTAAGTAGAGATACTACTTGTGCATCCAAAAACCCTTAAACCCAGTTTCTTGCCATAAGTGTCTACCATATCTACCTCTAGATTGAATAAGATCCTTCAAGTAAGTTGTCATCGGTGCAAAAAGCAATAAAAAATGCTCCTAAATATGTATGATCTTTTATTGTAAGGGAAAATAAGCGTTGTACCAACTTGTGATGGTAAAGAAATAAAAGCGACAGACTGCATACTAAAGGTTGCTATCACAAAGGGCAATACAACATGACGTTCCTTTGCATTAAGGGCTCGCACATCCAAAAATAAAAAGCGCATGACAACCTCTGCTTCCCTCTGCGAAGGGCCTATCTTTTACTTTTATGTATTTACTTTTATGCAAGAGTCAATAGTATTCCTTCTCATTTCAACCTCAATTATTCTCTATTTGGCAAGTATCATGTGGTGGGGAAAGATCCAAGCATATATGGCCATTCAAATATATTTGATCATGCATTATTATTGTTGACAATTATCTATATGATAAATAAGTTGGGAGGCGAAAAAGCCCCTATATTTCTCTGTGTTTGATGGATGCTATTCATTCTAAAAATATGCTTCGAGTGTCAGCAATCATGGAAGACTATATGATAGTTGAGTATGTGGAATTTGCTAAATCAAAGCTCTTACATAGACCCTTCCTAAAAATAAGATGAATTGCAATTGTTTGATGACTGAGAACATAGTTTGTTAGTTTTTAAGAAAGTTTATGGTCTATACTTTAACATGTGAAGGGCTTGCTACTTGATCATGAGAAGTTTTATGAGATGGGCTACTGTTTATGATATATAATGATGCTAGAAAAAGTGTTTGGAACTATCATTGATCAAACTTATGCACTATGCTAGCATTCACACTTCATAAATTATTTCTTTTATCATTTACCTACTCGAGGACGAGCAGGAATTATGCTTGGGGATGTTGATACGTCTCCAATGTATCTATAATTTATGAAGTATTCATGCCATGTTTACAACAATTTTATATGGTTTTGGTATGATTTGAATGGAACTAACCCAGACTGACACTGTTTTCAGCAGAACTACCGTGGTGTCGTTTTTTGTGCAGAAATAAAAGTTCTCGAAATGGGCTGAAAATTTACGGTGATTTTTTGTGGACCAAAAGAGACCCTCGAAGCTTCATGGGAGGGCCAGAAGACCCACGAGGACATGACAAGATCGCCAGGTGCGCCCTACCCCCCGGGAGGGGTGACCGAGCTTGTCGCTTCCTAGTGGAACCTCTTGACGTGAGATCGACGTGAAAAATTCCTATAAATACCCAAACCCCCAGAAAGAACCCTAGATGAGAAGTTCCGCCGCCGCAAGCCTCTGTATCCATGAAAACTCAATCGATACCCCGTTCTGGCACCATGCTGAAGGGGGAAATCATCATCGGAGGCCATCTTCATCATCCCGGCAGCCACCATGACAAGGAGGGAGTAGTTCATCCTCGGGGCTGAGGGTATGTACCAGTAGCTATGTGTTTGATCTCTCTCTCTAGTGTTCTTGATTTGGCACGATCTTGATGTACCCGTAGCACATTATTTTTACAATACAATGGATTTATACAAAGGGATAATTATTTTTGTTGAGAAGTTTCTGTAATTCAAGATTCACAAATTTTCCATGGGCATGAATAAAGTTCAAGGAATTCCCGCACTTCAACGGTGTTTGTCTTTCTCACTTTCACTTTTCCTTTTTGTAAAGTTTTAGGTTCCTCTCTATATTTTTTTGGTTTTAAACTTTTTTAAACGCACACAACAAAATAAAATGACTCTCTAAAACTTCCGGGTTGTCTCCCTGGCAGCGCTTTCTTTAAAGCCATTAAGCTAGGCATAAAGTGCTCAAGTAATTGATCCACCCAGATCCCAAGGTATATCAAAGCCAATTTTAATTAACAATGATTTGTAATTTAGTAGTTAGCACAAAGCCATATATAACACATAAAAACGGAGTGTAACTCTCTTCCTATGTATCAGCATGTCATAAAAGAACAATTCATGCACATCAAGTAAAGGCCAATGCATAGTATAAACAGTTTCTTGCAATTTTATCGTATCGGAAACATAGAGAGGCGGAGATGTAGTTCCTCTCTCATAATAACTGCAAGTAGGAGCAGCAAGCACATGCATATTATATCCATTGAAATCATCATGTGTAGTAGTAAAACGCAACCCATCAATATAATCCTTAATAATAGCAAACTTCTTCGATATAGTGTAGTTGGGAGAATTCAAAAAGATAATAGGACTATCATGTGTGGGTACAATAGCAACAATTTTAATTCTTAACATAAGGAACTATAGCAAGTTCATCTCCATAAGCATAATTCATATTGGCATCATGGCCACAAGCATAGCAAGCATCAAGTTCATCAAAAAGGGGTATTTCAAATGAATCAATGGGATCATAGCAATCATCATAGCATTTATCGTTCGGTAAGCACGAAGGGAAATTAAACAATGTATGATTTGAAGAGTTACTCTCATTAGAAGGTGGGAACGGGTAGCTAATCCGCTCTTCCTCCTTTTATTCTTCGCTCTCCTCCTCATCTTTTTCATCTAATGACAGTTTCAACAATTTCTTCTTCCATAGACTCCTGCAAAATATTAGTCTCTTCTTGGAGAGCGGAGACTTTCTCAATAAATGCATCAATATCAGCATTGTATTTATAATTATCATAGCAATATTTAAGTATAGCATAATTTTCAGATTTGTAAACAGCATCATCATAATCTTCACACTCTTCAAACAAACATTTAATTTCACAAGCACCCTTAAAAGGAACAAATTCTTCTATTCGTTCCACATCATAGTAATCATATATACCATTAGCATAAGAATCCAAGGTTTCATTATCATTAAATTCACATGAAAAGGGAAGGTGTGGAGCCTTCATCCTAGAGCAACAAGTATAATCATATCTCTAGCATAGATCCCAAGCATACCAATGCAAACAATGAATTTGATCCCATAAGAGTTCCCGTTTTTGAGTCAAGCGATAATCCCTAAAGTATTCATGTTGATCCATCATGTCTCCCATTATCAACTTGAATGTGTTTTTTTTCAGGATTATCAAAGTAGTGTTTACTTTCCACATAACAAGCATCGAGGGTATTAGGAGGTTCCCCATCTCCATGAGTAGCAGGTTCAACTAATTTTTTGGTATTTCATGTTCCATCACTACTATAGGTTGGTCCAAACGCGATAGTCCAATCAGAGACCCTTCGACGAAACTGTGTGCGATGCATTAATTAATAACGGTGATGTAATAAAACCATCAAAAAAGATACAAAACATTTGTGATGGCGGAGACATCAAACACGATTCATATTAGAGTTGCATGTGTGATGCGTGGCATACGGTTAATCCAGCAGAACTGTTTGCGATGAGGCAGAACAACAAAAACGGGCAACCAGATGAGGGTGTGTGCGATATACGACATACAGTTCATGGATGAACTGTGTGTGATTAGGCAACACAATAGAAACCGTCAGCCAGATCAAGGTGTGTGCGATGGAGGGCATATAGTTCACTCGAATGAATTGTTTGCGATCAGCCAAGACAATAGAAATAGTCCAACTGAACAAGATGTGTGTGATACGCGACAAACAGGTCTGTAATCAGAAATGTGTGCGAAGACCAATAATAACACAGACGATTGTTGCTAATAAGCCGTGTGATTTGCTCTGTCTACAGAAGAATAATATATATATATATATATATATATATATATATATATATATATATATATATATATATAACTGAAATAAACATCCAATTACATAAGTGACTATACAAATCATTCGCACACACCTCAATAAACAATTGCATGCATTCTAAACTAGGAGAAACGATCGTCTAGTCATCTACTTCTTATGACGCTCCCGCCACTTCTCTGTGGCTCGATCCCTCGTCTGGGGCAGGATGAAGACACTTCCTCATGTCAATGTTTCGCCTGTACATCTCGTAGCTTGTGTACGTGTCCTTGGCCGCATACTTGACGTGTTCTTCATCCAGTCTCTGATGCCAGGCACTGTGCCAGGCGTTCCTGTCCTTCTTGCTCTCATCCTTCATCTTCATGTAGTAGGGGTCGATGATGGCCGAGGCGAGGTCAACCAGGGAGTTCTGTTTGTTGTTGTCACTACCCCAGACCTTGTAGTGGTCACGGATGTTGACAAGATTCTAGCAAGTCAAGCCCAAAACCTTGAGCGCTTTTAGATAGTTGGTGGTGCCCACCGTAGTGAAACTGTAGTCGGAGGTGTTGATAAACCTGGAGAAACGCTCGCAAGGCCTTGTGGCTAGGTGGTAGTGGTAGATGAGGACGTCATGTCGCACGCACAACTGGGCGACGACAACCTTCTGATCGTGCCCGGCACGACCGCTGGTGAACTCGAGGTCGAAGCTGACCACTTGGTACTTGTCCTCAGCAAGCAACTGCTCCATAGTTTGGATGGAGCTCTCCACCGAGACCGGCTCGTTCGTGTACACCACCGAGAGGTCCTTCCCCCTCACGTGGGTATCCACTATGTGATGCGTGGTGAACTGCCCCCCCCCCGTTGTCGTCATCGGCCACTGGGAGCGCCATTGGAGCCACGGGGAGCGCCATTGGAACTGCTGGATGTCCTCTCTGTATGTGTCGTCGTGGGTGTGCTTATTATGTCGTGTGGCGCGAGAGATGAAGGTAAATGGCCGTAGGAATAAATGGGGGCCGGGACGCCTGGATTCTCGGCGCGTCCCCATGGCAGTTTTTGCAGTGGGTAATTGCATCGTGGCACCGCGCCCGGCGCAACCGCATGCATAATAGCAGGACGAACGTATGTGATCGTGCGCCGGCCCCAAGCACTGGCAGCGCACGTGGAGGGACGAGGGCAGAGCACCCAGAGGGACGCAAGAGCAGAGCGCGCGCGGTGGGATGCGAGTAGAGCGCGCCGCGGCCGCCTCAACTGCGAGCAACCACACGCATAAAACAGTTGAACACGCAGGGAATGGTCGTCTACAAGCCGGCCGGCAGTTGCGATGCTGCGTAGAGAGCGGCCGTGTGCTACTACCTCTGTCTTGGTCTATTAGTCCCCTTTATATTCTGTGCCATATTTTGACCTTAAATTTAACTAACAAAATGTTAATGCATGTTATAAAAATTATATAATTGGAAACTATATTCAAATATGAATCCAACGATATAATCTTGGGCGACATGCATTCATATTATATTAGTTAAATCTCTAGTCAAAATTTGGCACAAAAATACAAAGACGACTTATAAACCAGGACGGGGGTAGTAGGTAATTAAATCACAAATGTTTTTTTAGTAACCATATGTGTACGTGTCCTTTCGTCCTCCTCTCGCACATCATGTCACCCCGCTGCCGCAGACGGCTTCGAGCACAAGCTTGAGCAGCGCGCGGGGGCGTTCTTTTGGCCAAACAGTGGCTCGAAGTGGCACCAATGAATCGTTGGTGAGCCCGTTCCCGTGCAACCGCGCAGGTTCCTGCGCAAGCTTCCCGCCCGACTCGGTGAAATCCCCCAAAATCCCAATTCTTACCGGCCTGCTATATAAACCCTCACGACCGGTGAGTCCTGCGTCGCATTTTCCCCTCCCTCCCTGTAGCTTATCTCGTCTGCTTCTCCCACAATCGCCAATGGCACCGGTCCGTCGTCGTCGCTCAGCCACTCCGCCGTCATTAGAGGACAGCTCCAGCTGGGAGGCTACACCGCGGCGGCGGCGCAGTCCCCGGCGTAGTGTAGTGCGCGTGGCATCCCTGTTGGGTGTGCGTGGAACACCCACCACACGCTCCGCCGCCGCTGCCCGTCGGCAGCTGTTGCCAGCCGCCATTGCCGTCACCCCACCGTCTGCCGCTGTGGCCGCCACACCACCGTCGAAAGCCAGGGCCATCTCCCGCTCTGCCGCCGCGGCCCGAAGGCGGGAGGTGGCCGTTGTGGCCGCCACCCCACTGTCAGCCACCGTGGCCATCACCCGCTCCGCCACCGTGGCCCAAAGGCGGGAGGTGGTGGTCGTGGCCGCCACCCCATCGTTGGCCGCCGTGGCCGCCAGCCCACCGTCGACCGCCGGGGTCATCACCCGCTCCGCCACCGCCGCCCGAAGGCGGAAGGCGGAGGTGGATGTCATAGTTCTAAGTCTGACAGTAGAATAGGGGGTAGGTATGAGGAGGCAAGATCCTAGCTATGGTGAGGTTGTGCATGCAAGATTTACGAGTTCAGGCCCTTCTCGGAGGAAGTAACAGCCCTACATCTCGGTACCCGGGGGCTCGGTCGATTGGATTATGCGTGAAGTTACAGGGGATGCGAACCCTTGTGCCAGTGGAGGGGGGTGGCTTATATAGAGTGCGCCAGGACCCCAGCCAGCCCACGTTACAAGGGGTTCAATGTACATAAAGATAGGACATTACTGATAACGCCAGCAATAAAGGCAAATAAATGATCATTAAGACTACGGAGTGAACGCCTGACCATTGCCATTCTGAGTGACTTTAGATCTTCTGTCTTCCGAGTGATTTCTGATGTGGTCGAGTGAGTACACTCCGGTCGAATGGAATTGGGCTTTCCGAGTGGAATGCTTCTGGTCGAGTGGATGGTATTGTCCTTTGAACATTCCTGACTTTAAGATAATGTCCTTGGGAAGGGTGTCTAGGTCAGGCCTATTACCCTACCCCAGGTAAATGTCATCGTCATTAGCCCCCGAATGGTTCAGGGTTCGAGTGGAAAAAGGAGTTGAAGACGGTTCCGACCCAGTTTTCACGCTTCGGGAGCGTTTTGCCTGGATTAATGAACCACGTAACGACTTCGACTTCATTTTCAGTCGCCTTGATCCATTCCTAACTTGCCGAGTGAATTTCGTTGATAAGCTTCAATTGTGGACATGGTATGAGATCTTTGGCATGATTGACTGCACTGTCGTTCCCTGATCTCACGGGATTCGAAATTTGGAGAAGCGCGCGGGACGGGGAGGCCCACAGTAAATGGAACAGATTTGGCAGGGATGCCTCGATCCTCGTGCCACCTTTCTCGCCACGTACCAAGCACGCGATTGCGGCAGGATTCGATGGGATTTCTTGGGCCCACGAGTCAGTCACTCGGTAACAAGCCCATATAAGGCGTTCGGGCCGATGCGTCTGGCACTGTGCTCTTCATCCCCTTCTTCTTCCCCTGTTTCTCCACCGCATTCACCACCACCTTCGACACCGCCGCCCCGTCCAAGCGCAGCCTGCTGCGATGGGGAAGGAGAAAACGGTGGCCCTGGGGCGTGCGAAGAAGGCGACGGCGGCAGCGAAGGGCAAGAAGACGAGTCGGGGCGGGTCGTCGTCTAGGTCCGGCCTGCCGCCCAGCTGGATCCAGGGCGACTGGATCAGATCCATGATCCGGAAGGAAGACATGGAGGATCTGGTCGAAGGGGGCTTGATTCCCCACCAGTCCTGGCGATTGCCGGGGAACGAGACAGAGCCGCAGCCACAAGAGGGTGAGTGCGTCCTCCTCGCGACTCATGTCGACCGCGGTTTCTCCTTGCCTCCCCATCCCTTTTTCTGGGCTTTCTTGAATTTCTTTGGAGCCCAACTTCATCACTTTTCCCCCAACACCATCACCTATCTTGCTGCATTTGTTTCCCTGTGTGAGAATTTCTTGGGCTGTCGACCGCACTGGGGTCTTTTCAAACATATATTCACATGTCGCTCCCAAGCCGTAAAGAAGTCCAATCCGAGTGATGAGAGAACACATGTGATCCAGATGTGCGGGGGTCTGGGAATTCAGATGAGGGGTAGGAGCACTTTTCCGGCTATGACGCTTCCCGATTCAGTTAGAGGGTGGTAGTCGACCTGGTTCTATTGCAAAGACCAACCGACTCCTGGTCAGTCGACTGGGCTTCCTCCCTTTTCCATGAATTGAGTCCAGCCGCCCTCTACTTTGAAAGTGAACCCAGAGGAGAAAGCAGAAGTGAATATGCTAGTCGAATGAGTAGTCCAGTTAGTCCGTGATGGGGTGACTGGTATGGACTTGCTTGAAATATTTCTCAGTCGACGCATCCAGCCACTCCAGGCTCGTGATCATCCTATGTGGATGTACTCGGGTATTGATGACACTACTCGGATCCACCCGGAGGAGGTCACCGGGGAGGTAGTGGAGTAGTGGCTGCAAGGCATGACTGGTAACAAAGATAACCCCAGGGGGTCCAAGAGGGTCCCGCCATTCGATGAGACTAACGAACCGGATACGGTACAATCTTCAGTGCCGAATGCCCTTTGCTCTGATTTCTTATTTAGGCTTCAATCCGATCGATATTTGTATAATTCTTTGCTCTGCAGATATATACTGAGATGTACTCGATGCCCAACGGGGAGCAGATCCAGGAAGGAGAGGAGAGCGGAGGCAACAACGGCGACTGGAACTCTGATGACGAGAGTGATGAAGAGTGCGAAGACTCGAGCAGTGATGAGGAGGTCGATTCTCCACCTCGCGTGGAAAAGCATTCCAAGCAGAAGCACGACCCAGCAAGTATCCGGGGTAAAGTGGCGACACCGACTGGACAAACTTTGAAGCGCACTCGGACATCTTCTCCGGTGCCGACTGAGAAGGCTCCGAAGCAGCACAAGACAACGCCGTCAAAGCCACGGAAGTCCTTGCCCAAGATCAAGGTTGATGTTCTCGTCGCCTCTGCGTAAGTGCTTCGTTTTCACCCTTTGCTCCAAGAATTTATATCAGTTGTCGACCCATTCCCTTGCTTGACCGAGTGAACCTTGGAATTTGCAGTGCTGCTACCTCTGGGACCTCTGCTTACAAATATGATGATGACGAGGAGATGGAGGACGCGGTCACATCCAAAGCGGGTATGACTCATGTTATCTTGTCTTTTCTTTGCTAGCCAATTCTACAGTCGACTGAACTCTTGTGGTCGATTCTTTTGCAGCTCTGCAAAATGTTATTGAACTTCAAGACGACGATGAAGATGAGCCACAGAAGCTCGTGGGAAGGAGGAGCAGGACCTCGGGCAAAAAGGTACCAGCTAGCAAGATGCCTCAATCGACGCCGGCGACGGAACTAGCTATCCAACAATCCGGGGACTTCAACCGTGCTTCTGTTACTTTTGCGAATCCCTTGTCGAGTGGTCGTCCTTCAACGTCGACTGCATAGGCCCCTGCTTCATCTGTGCAACTTCATGCCTCAAGCTCTCAAGCTACTGCAACTGATCCACTGTCTCCACTTTTCACCGCCCATCACGTCCCAGAGGACCAAGTGAGTGCTGCCAAGGAAGCCATACGCCAGGCAGGCATTATGATGGAGCAGATGAAAGTGGTGCGTGAAGCCAGTCAAGCTGCCTATGATGCCAGCTCAGCACTTCAGGCCAATGTCCAGGTTAGCTTACTTCCGACTGAACTCCATCTTGACGCTTGTTCTGTTAGGATATGATATTTAGAAACTGCTGCTTTAGCCGCAAGACGTCCGTGGATGAGCGTTTTGGAACCTTAATTGCACACCCATTGTCAATCTGTACACCCACTGGGTGTTTTAATTTCTGTTGAGTAGTTTTTCCACTTGAGTCGACTAGGTTGTGTCGATTGAATCTCTGAACCAGTGGGGGCACGCTGAGTGCACCCACTGGGTGTAGTCCCCGAGACCGCGGTCGAATGTTTGATTCGGCGGGGGTCTTTGAACAGAACTTATCCACTCGGTCTGGGCAGATCATGTCGAGTGGAACCTTTACCAGTGGGGGCACGCTGAGTGCACCCACTGGGTGTAGTCCCCGAGACCGTAGTCGACTGCGGGCAGTCGGCTATGGTCTGAGTTTTTTTTTTGACTGGACGGACCAAGTCGATTGAAAAAGTCAAACCAGTGGGGGCACGCTTAGTGCACCCACTGGGTGTAGTCCCCGAGACTATTGTCGAATGTTTGATTCGGCAGTAGTCTTAGAACTATTTGAACTTGCTACTTTATTGTTCGGAAGCAACCAATCTTTGTGTCTGCCGACTGACTATCTTCTGAACACAGAAATCTTGTGATCTTGGAGCCCGGTTCGCTGACTTGGAGCAGAAGCAAATCCAGCTCAATCTTGATCTGGAGTTGGCTCAGAATAACTTGCAGAAGGCTAAGGATGATGCTGCTGGTAAGGAAAGCTTGTCGACTGGTTCTCTTGCCATCTTTTCTCCTCCTTTTTCTGATTCGAATGTTATTCTTTCTAGAAACAATGAGAAAGGCTTTGGAGAAGAAGGACCTTGACCTTGTGGCTGCGAAGAAAACAGCAGAAGAAAAAATGGCACTTGCTGACCAAAAGATGGCCTTAGTGGGAAAGTTGGAGGAAGAGAATACCAAGCTGAAGGCTGCTCTCGATGAAGCCAACAAAGAGGTAACTCGACTGAAGAGGGATAAAGGGACCCTGACCGACAAAGTGGAAGACATCACCCGCAAGAGGGACGAGCTAGAGAATTATCTGGGAGGACTCGCCAAAAAATTATTCCTCATGCTTGAAGGTACTTTTCTCTGTCCGATTGATTTGCTTTCGTTGACTCATCATACTACTGTCGACTCATTATTTCTCTGTGAGTGCAGAATTCTGTCAAAACTTCGAGGAAGAGACTGGGCAAGTCGAGACGAGCTTGGACCCCATCAACTCCCCTGTTAAAGATGAAGCTGCCATGAACGTGCTCTGACTGGAGTCTCGCCTTGCCAGCGCCATGGATTACCTTGCTCGACTGAAGGTTGCGGTGTCGCGGATCGACACAGCGCTCTGGCCAAGGGAAACACTCCAAAATGACCTCGAGTCTTTGATGACTCGACTCAATGAGATTCCTAGTCGAGTGCAGGAATGGAAGAAGTCCTCTGCTCAATAAGGTGCTGACGTAGCTCTGTCCTTGGTTCATGTTCATTGCAAGGAAGCCAGAGAAGAGAAGCTAGCAGCAATCAAGGTTGCCAATACCAAGAAACTTGACTTCCAGTCCTTCATGGAGACTTTTATTGCTGCTACTACTCGAATTGCAGATGGAATCGACCTGGATGAGTTCGCCGAGCCTGCCAGCCCTCCTGCGGAGTGAACAAAACTTTTATGATCTGATTCAATTTGCCTCGGTATGCCGAGTGATTTTGTAACCGTTAAACTCCTTCGGGCCTGATGCCCGAGTACTTTAATCTGCGGTCCGGAACCTCATGGGATTCGTCCGAACTTAGTTTTCCCTTAAATATGCTTGTTTTTATTTCCGAGTGGAACTTGTATCTTCACCCGGAACAGACTTTTGTTCTTGTGATGCAATTCTGAGGAGAGGATCGCGGACGACCTGCACCTCATCATCCTTGCAGATCAGGATGGAGCACACATTGTACTTGTGGCGTAACTCCGAAGAGAAGGTCGCAGTCGACCTGCACCTCGTCGTCCTTGCGGATCAGGATGGAGCGTGTTTTAAACTTAGGCGAGTACAAGACCGTAGCTAAGCCCCCGAGTGAGAGGGTTGCTCATCACTCGGTAGGATTTTTTAAACTTAGGCGAGTACAGGACTGCAGCTAAGCCTCCGAGTGAGAGGGTTGCTCATCACTCGGTAGGATTTTACAAACTTAGGCGAGTACAGGACTGCAGCTAAGCCTCCGAGTGAGAGGGTTGCTCATCACTCGGTAGGATTTTTTAAACTTAGGCGAGTACAGGACTGCAGCTAAGCCCCCGAGTGAGAGGGTTGCTATCACTCGCAGGATTTTTACAAATAGGCGAGTACAGACTCAGCTAAGCCCCCGAGTGAGAGGTTGCTCATCACTCGGGGATTTTCAAACTAGGCGAGTACAGGAATGCGGCTAAGCTCCAAGTGAGAGGGTTGCTCATCACTCGGCAGGATTTTACAACTTAGGCGAGTACAGGACTGCAGCTAAGCCTCCGAGTGAGAGGGTTGCTCATCACTTGGTAGGATTTTACAAACTTAGGCGAGTACAGGCCTGCAGCTAAGCCTCCGAGTGATTGGGTTGCTCATCACTCAGTAGGATCTTTTAAACTTAGGCGAGTACAGGACTGCAGCTAAGCCCCCGAGTGAGAGGGTTGCTCATCACTCGGTAGGATTTTACAAACTTAGGCGAGTACAGGACTGCAGCTAAGCCTCCGAGTGAGAGGGTTGCTCATCACTCGGTAGGATTTTTTAAACTTAGGCGAGTACAGGACTGCAGCTAAGCCTCCGAGTGAGAGGGTTGCTCATCACTCGGTAGGATTTTTAAACTTAGGCGAATCGGATTCACGGCTAAGCCCCCGAGTGAGAGGGTTGCTCATCACTAGGTAGGATTTTTAAACTTAGGAGAATCGGATTCGCGGCTAAGCCCCCGAGTGAGAGGGTTGCTCTTCACTCGGTAGGATTTTTTGAACTTAGGCGAATCGGATTCGTGGCTAAGCCACCCACTGGGGGATTTTGGACACATGTATTAGTAACAACAATCATTTAGGAGACTGTAAAACCATGTCTTTGATAAACGAACTGAAAGGTACTCTTTATTACATCTCATCAGTCTGAACACTTAAGTATAAAAACGGCGGAGTAGCTCCGCATTCCAAGTGCGTGGCTCGTCTTTATTCTGCTCCACATTGTAGAGGTGATACGCTCTGTTGTGGAGCGCCTTGGTGACGATGAGGGGACCTTCCCAAGCGGGGGCAAGTTTGTGAGGCCGCTGCTGGTCCACTCGGAGCACAAGGTCTCCTTCCTGAAATGCTTGACCCTTCATGTTTCTGGCATATAATCGACAAAGGTCTTGTTGATAAATGGTCGACCAAATCAAGGCCATCTCTCTTTCTTCTTCCAGAAGATCAACAACGTCTTCTCGAGCTCGTTCTGCTTCGGCTTCTGAAAAAAGTTCTACTCGGGGTGCATTGTGAAGCAAGTCACTCGGCAGCACAGCCTCAGCCCCATAGACCATGAAGAAGGGGGTTCGACCGGTCGACCGATTTGGTGTTGTTCTTAATCCCCAAAGGACTGACGGTAGCTCATCTACCCAAGTGCCGGCTGCATGCTTGAGGTCGCACATCAATCGAGGTTTCAGCCCTTTGAGAATCAAACCGTTCGCCCTTTCTGCTTGTCCATTTGATTGAGGGTGGGCGACTGAAGCATAGTCGACCCGAGTACCTTGGGACGCACAGAAAGCTCGGAACTCATCAGAATCAAAGTTCGACCCATTATCCGTGATGATGCTGTGTGGAACTCCATATCTAAATGTTAACCCTCTGATGAAGCTGACAGTAGTACTTGCTTCCAGGTTTTTGATAGGTTTAGCTTCAATCCATTTAGTGAACTTGTCGACTGCTACAAGCACATGGGTGAAACCACTCCTGCCAGTCCTCAGAGGTCCGACCATATCTAATCCCCAAACAACGAATGGCGAGACGAGTGGAATGGTCTTCAAGGCTGAAGCAGGTTTGTGGGACATGTTGGAGTAGAACTGACAGCCCTCACACTTGTCAATTATTTCCTTTGCCATCTCATTTGCCTGTGGCCAATAAAACCCTGCTCGATATGCTTTGGCCACGATGGCCCGAGAAGACGCATGGTGACCACAGGTCCCCGAGTGGATATCATTGAGGATCATTCGGCCTTCTTATGGAGTGATGCATTTTTGAACGACCCTAGTAACACTCTCTCTATAGAGTTGTCCACCCATTACTGTGAAGGCTTTGGATCGACGGACAACCTGGCGAGCCTCTTCTTCATCCTCTGGAAGCTCTTTCTTGAGAATATATGCGATATACGGCACTGTCCAATCGGGAATAACGATCAAAACCTCCATGATCAAGTCGACCACAACTGGGATTTCAACTTCAGTCGGATCAGTGGAACTTTTAGGCTGTGGGGGCTCTTCAGTGAAGGGATCTTCTTGAACTGATGGTGCGTGAATATGCTCCAAAAACACATTGCTGGGAATAGGCTCCTGCTTGGAACCTATTTTCGCCAAGTCATCCGCTGCTTGATTCTTCAGTCGGGGTATATGGTGGAGCTCCAGCCCTTCAAACTTCTTTTCTAGCTTTCTCACTGCATTGCAATAGCCAGTCATCGTTGGGCTCCTGATGTCCCACTCTTTCATCACTTGATTAACCACTAAATCTGAGTCACCGTAAACCATCAGGCGACGGACGCCGAGTGAAATGGCCATACGCAACCCGTATAGAAGCGCCTCATATTCATATTCATTGTTGGAGGAATCAAAGTGAATCTGGAGAACATATCTGAGGTTGTCGCCTCGTGGAGATATCAAGACTACCCGAGCGCCTGAACCATTCAACATCTTGGACCCGTCGAAGAACATAGTCCAATGTTCCGACTGTATCTATGCCGGTAGCTGCTGTTCAATCCACTCGACGAGGAAATCTGCTATTGCTTGAGATTTGATCGCTTTCTTCGCCTCAAACCTGATATCCAGCAGAAGGAGTTCAATCGCCCATTTTGCCACTCGACCAGTTGCATCTCTGTTGTTCAAAATCTCTGACAAGGGAGCGTCACTAATGACCGTAATCGAATGATCTGAGAAGTAATGTGCAACCTTCTTTGTGGTCAAGTAAATTCCATAGACAAGCTTCTGATAATGTGGATATCTCTGCTTGGATGGGGTTAAGACTTCAGAAATATAGTACACTGGGCGTTGGACCTTGTAGGTTTTACCTTCTTCTTCCCGCTCAACCGTGAGTACTGTACTGACAACCTGTCCTGTGGCTGCTATATAAAGCAGTAAAGGCTCTTTACTGATTGGAGCAGCAAGCACTGGCTGGGTGGAAAGCAGGGCTTTGAGCTCTGCAAACGCTGCGTCAGCTTCAGGAGTCCACTCGAACTTATCAGATTTCTTCATCAGTCGGTAAAGAGGCAGTGCCTTTTCACCGAGACGAGAGATGAATCGACTCAAAGCGGCCAAACAACCAGTAGGCTTCTAAACGTCGTGTACACGCACAGGGCGTTTCATTCGGAGGATTGCACCAATTTTCTCTGGGTTGGCATCGATCCCACGTTCGGAAACGAGGAAACCGAGTAACTTTCCACCTGGAACTCCAAATGTACACTTCGACGGATTAAGCTTGATATCATATTTTCTCAAATTGGCAAAGGTTTCAGCAAGGTCAGTCAGCAGGTCGGAACCTTTACGCGACTTAACCACGATGTCATCCATGTACGCTTCCACATTCCGACTGATTTGAGTTAGTAGGCACTTCTGTATCATACGCATGAATGTGGCACCAGCATTCTTGAGACCAAAGGGCATGGTGACATAGCAAAAGCACCCGAATGGAGTGATAAAAGCTGTTTTTATTTCATCAGGTCCATACAGTCGGATCTGATGGTACCCGGAATATGCATCCAGGAAGGACAATCGCTCACATCCCACAGTCAAGTCGACTATCTGATCGATGCGGGGGAGAGGAAAATGATCTTTCGGGCAGGCCCGATTGATCTGCTTGAAATCAATGCACATACGAAGTGAATCGTCCTTCTTGGGAACCATGACAACATTGGCGAGCCACTCGGAGTGGTAAATTTCGCGGATGAACTCAGCCGCCAGAAGCCGAGCCTCCTCTTCGCCGATCGCCTTTCGCTTCTCCACAGCGGACCGACGGAGATGCTCTTTAACGGGTTTTGCCTTTGGATCGACTCGCAAACGGTGCTCAGCCAGTCCCCTGGGTACACCCGGCATGTCAGACGGCTTCCATGCGAAGATGTCCCAGTTCTCACGGAGGAACTGGATGAGCGCTTCTTCCTATTTGCTGTCGAGTGTTATCGAGATATGAACCGGAGCAGCATTGGGATCGGTCGGGTGAATGTGAACAGGCTTTGTTTCACCGGACGACTGAAATGCAGACTCTGAAGCAGGCTTCTTAGTACGCAACAAATCACTCGGATCTGCAGTCTTCTTATATTCTTCCATTTCTAATGCTGCCATCTGTTCATCGGCTATCATAGAGCCCTTCTGGAGGCACTCTTCTGCTCGTTGCCGATTGCCAATGACTGTGATCACGCCTTTGGGGCCAGGCATCTTCAGCTTGAGGTACATGTAACACGGTCGAGCCATGAAACGGGCATATGCAGTTCTGCCCAGAATAGCATGATAGGCACTGTGAAAATCCACAACTTCGAATGTCAACTTCTCCTTACGGTAATTCTTTGAATCACCGAAAACCACGTCAAGAGTGATCTGACTGAGTGAATCAGCTTTCTTTCCTGGAATGACACCGTGGAATCGCATATTGCTCTCACTGAGCTTGGACATCGGAATGCCCATCCCACGAAGGGTCTCAGCATACAAAATGTTCAAGCCGCTGCCACCATCCATCAAGACTTTGGTCAGTCGGGTGCCCCCAACGACTGGGTCGACCACCAACGCTTGCCTCCCGGGGGTGGCAACGTGCGGTGGGTGGTCAGATTGGTCAAATGTAATGGGAGTCTTTGACCATTTCAAATATGTCGTCGTTGCCGGAGCAACCATGTTTACCTCTCTGTTGATGACTTTCAGCCGACTTTTGCTTTCAATGTCAGCAAAAATCACCAAAGTGGAATTGACATTAGGGAAACCGTCATCATCTTCTTCCTTGTCCCCATCCTTGTCAGGCTCTATTTCCTTTTCATTGGGCTGTTTCTCTTAGAACTGCTGGATCAGGAGCCGACATTGTCGAGTGGTATGTTTGGGATAAATCAGATTACCCTCTTCATCCTTCTTGGTGTGAATGTGACATGGCAAATCCAACACATCATTCCCTGCCTGATCTTTCACCTTCTTGGGGATCCAGGGCCGTTTGGGCTTTCCCTTGAATTTTCCTTGAGTTACAACTGCAGCTTCACCTGGACCTGCTGGCTCGGCTTTGCGTTTCTGCTTCCGACCTCCTCCGGTGTCTTGGGCGACTGGTTTGCCCTTTCCACTGCGGAGTCGATCCTCTTCTTCACCATTAGCGTACCGAGTGGCTATTTCCATCATTCGGGTCAGAGACATATCTCCTGTCCGACCGAATTTCAGGTTAAGCTCTCGATACCGAACGCCCTCCTTGAAGGCACAAACTGCTTGGTGTTGGGATACATTTTCTACTGTGTGATGTAAAGTGGTCCATCTTTGGATGTAATCCCTCAGAGTTTCATTCGGCTTCTGTACACAATGTTGCAATTCCATCAACCCTGCAGGTCGTTTGCATGTGCCCTCGAATGTCCTGACAAACACTCGGGTTAACTCTTCCCAGCTGAATATACTGCGTGGAGCCAACTGATTCAGCCATGCTCTGGCCGATCCTTCCAACATGAGAGGAAGATGTTTCATAGCTACCTCATCATTTCCACCACCAATCTGAACAGCCACTCGGTAATCTTCCAGCCAAGTGTCAGGCTTCGACTCACTGGTGAACTTACTAACCCCAGTCGCCAACCTAAAGTTGGGGGGGATCTCAGCAGCTCTGGTGGCTCTGCTAAAACACTTGGGACCCGAAACATGTATTCTGCTTCTACTCGGGCGATCTCTGTCTTGCCCTTCTCTGTGTGCTCGGTTCCTGTCGACCAAACCTTGCACCAAAATTGACCTCGCATCAAACCCTGGCTCTCTTAGGTCGACTGGCATCCTCCGCTCTCCGCTGTACGGGCGCCTGTCATCATAATGCCGGGGCACATATGATCCGCCTCTCGGAGGGGGCGTAGGCAGTCGACGGCGGTCATCACGGCCGAGCCGATGATCGTACTGCTCGTGGTTCCGACCCAAGTACTGATCTTGGCGATGCCCCCGTCCCTCACGCCACGGAGGCGATCTTGGGCTGTGAGCCGATTGAACTGTGTCAGCCACCACAGATCTGCTATGGATTCTGTTACGCGACTGAGATACTGCAGTGTTTTGCTCTCCTGCTGCCCGGAGCAGAGCCCGGATCTGCATCAAACCTCGTCCAGCTTCCGATTGGGATGGCTGGATGGACTCTGCTATACGAGCTGCAGTCGTAAGATTCTGAATAGGAGTGCGGTATACCTGAGGTTCAGGCGGGAACAATTGTCGCCGTCGACTGGACTCAGGAATCTTGTGACGCCCCCGGTTCAATCGTACACTAATCATACACGCAAACGTGTACGATCAAGCCCAGGGACTCACGGGAAGATATCACAACACAACTCTAAACACAAACAAACGGAGGTCCACAATATTACAGACCAGGGATCCGAAGATCCGAATACATAAGTCAGTCATACAAATAATATCTGGGTACAGACATAGTTAGACAAGTTCTGCCTTAAGAAGGCTAGCACAAACAGCGACACTAGATCGAAAGGCGTTGGCCTCCTGCCTGGGAGCCTCTGATCCTACTCCTGGTCAGCTGGCTCGATCCAGTAGTACGTGCCCTCTGGACCCGCCTGGTAGTAGGCTCCGGTGGTGGCGTCTGGCTCCTGGACTCCATCGTCTGGTGTATCATCAAGGTGGGGTATATGGGGGAAAAGAGAAAATAAAGCAACCGTGAGTACTCATCCGAAGTACTCAGCAAGCAAGGATCTATACTACATATGCAACATTATCAATGGAGAAAAGGCTGTATATGTGGACTGGGCTGCAGAAATGCCAGAATAGATAGAAAGGCCTAGTCCTATCGAAGACTAGCATCTTCAAACATCTTCTCAAAGCCATCATCTTGCAGCAGTAGAAGAGAGTAGAATAGCATTTTATTTAGCAAACATGTTGAAGTACAGCTCAAAGATCCTTCCTCGACTCCCAGCGAGAAAGTAATCCCGAAGCTTCAATTAAGTAACAAGTATCCAGTTAAATAGTAGATCGGGATACACAAACTGAGCGTCCTTTACCGTAGGACCGGCTATCGATAGAAGATTCATCCCTGCAGGGGTGCACTACTGTTACCCAACACGCTCGATCAACTCTGGCCGGACATACTTGCTGGGTAATGCCCGTCCTCGGAAGATCAACACGAAGCAGCGCTCTACCTAGGCTCAGCAGAGAGGTCAGCACGCCGGACTAACCTATGCACCCAGGGGTCTCGGGCCATCGCCCTGGGCACCCTGCGCGTTGCGTGGCTGGCCGGGGTGCAGGCGCGACACTGAACTCGCCAGTGAAGTATCCAGCCCAATCCCGACGATCAGCCCGCACGGTGAATCGTGACGTCTGATAAGCTTTCGGCGAAACGTACATCGCAGAGGGCCCCATAACCATTATCCCGCGTGGTGGTAGTGCGTATAGGGCACGTCAACCCACTCAGATCACACACCCAAATCCAATAGGCTCAATTAGTATCAAGCGGAGACAATCAGAGTCTCTGATGCTCCGCCACAATGTCACACTCGAGTGCCCTTCCGGCACACCCGAAATCATAGATCCCCAGCGGGTACCCACCAGGGTGGACCCGCCTGTGAAAAAGGTCAAGTAACCGTGTGGTCATAATCATCAGGGTGAACGTAAGAGGTATCACCCTCGAGGTTCACACTGAGGGGTTGCACGACAGAGTCGTATCGGACATGGAGAAGGAGGAATCACCCTCGATGACCACGACCGTACAGCTATGCTGCAGAGTATTCATCAGGAGTGCGTTACGAGGTATCACCCTCGGCACTCGATAGTTACTACGCAGAGTCGTACAACTAAGGGGGGTGTGAAGTGAGGCGTCTGTCTCTGATCGACGATCACGTTGATCGAGTCGTTAATGAACAAGCAGGGGCGACAAAGTAAGGTGGTGGGGTCACAGATGGGTCATACCAACCTATACTAAACAGTTTATCATAGGCAGGTAAGATAGCAATGAACAGGTTACAACAGCAGGCTATGCATCAGAATAGGAGCATACATTAACAGTAGCGAAATCTAATGCAAGCAGGAGAATAGAATGGGCGATATCTGGAATGCTCAAGGGGGGGGGCTTGCCTGGTTGCTCTGGCAAGAGAGGGAGGTCGTCAACGGGCTGCTCGTCGGTAGAGTAGTCGTATCCTGGTGCAGCGTCGTCGGTCTCGGCGTCTATCGAGAGAGAAGGAGGGGGAGAGAAACAATAAATTTCACGGCAATAATGCAAACAATATGTATGACATGCCTAAATGATATGCCGGGGTGTTCTACTGCCTAACTAAACGATTTAGTTAATTTAGGAATTTATTTGGATTTATTTAATTAAAGTTGGGCACTATTCATTTATCGAAATCGGTCTAATTGTTCAACGTTCTTATAGTTGCGGGCGTCTGACGGGAATACAGAGGGCGTATCCGGGTTCGTATCGTCGTTCTGAGCAAGTTTCATGTATAAAATATTTTCATCGGAGTTACGGTTTATTTAATATGATTTTCTAAAGTTTTTATTAATTTCTGAAATTTAATTAATTATTTAATTCAACATTATCCGAAACAGTGATTGATGATGACATCAGCATGACCTCATGCTGATGTCAGCGGTTAATTAAGTTAATTACTAATTACTGTTTAATTAACACTAATTAGTTAATTAGATTAACCTAATCAGGATTAATTAACTAATTAATTAACTATTATTTTTTATTATTTATTTTTATTTCCATTATTTTTCCTAAAACGTTTCTGGGCCGTGGGCCCCATTCGTCAGCGTCACAGGGGGTTTGGGCCCCACTGGGCAGTGGGCCCATGGGGGCGGGGTCACAGGCTTGCGGCTGCGGCGCCCCGTCGGGCTAACCCGTGGCCCGGGCGAGCTGTCCTTGTCTCTGCGGGGCCTTAGCGTGCGTCTTATCATATCTCAGTCTGCAAGCTTTTTGGCGAGCAGCATCGATTGGCTGCGTCTTCACATCTTCACTTCTTTTCTAATCGTTGCAATACCTCGATCATATCTATTCAAGTTCACTCTCTCGCTCTTTTTTCTATTGCCCGGTCTTCTAGTCGTTCTTTTGCTCTCTTTCTCTTTCTCTTCATTCTATCTCATTACCTTTATCTTCTTCACTTTTTCTTCTTTTCTCTCTTCTCTTTGTTCTGTTATCATATATTTTCCATTATTCCCCCTTTTTTCCTCACCGTGTTCTCTAGGACGGTCATCGGGCTTCGTCGCACGGGGACAGCACGCACGGAGTACGAGGTGCAGCCGGCGGGGAGGCGCGGGCTCCGCGCGGCGAGTCGTCGCGGCGCGGCACGGGATCGGGGGTTTGCCCCATCCAGATCCAGTCGAGGAGGGGGCGACCGAGCGATGGCGGCTGGTCGGGAAGAGGAGAGGACAGGGCGACGTCGGCGTGGGAGCGGGGTGGCGTCGGCGAGCGGCGTCGGCCCGATCCAGTTTCTGGATCGGGGGGGGGGGACGAAAGTGAGAGGGGTGTCGGTGAGGCTAGGGTTTGGCCGGGGGCCTTATAGGCCAGGGCGACGCAGGTGGGCCCCGGCTGGGCTTCGCCCAGTTGGGCCGGGGGGGGGGGGGGGGCCGTTGCTCTTTTTCCTTTTCTGTTTCTTTTCCTTTTTCTTTATTCTCTTTTCTCCACTGTTAAATGTTTAGGCCCCAAATGGTTTTTGTAAAAAGTGTGACCTATTTCATAAATACCAGTGCATTATTCCCTAACACCTAAAATTAGTTTGGACAAAACATAATTCCATATTTATTTCAGATTCAATAAATGGTTATTAAATATTATCTTTATCCACTGTTTGAGGTTGTTCGAGTCACTTATCCAATTCCAATGATGTTGGTTTCAATTTTAGAATAGCCTCTGGAATATTTGCTATATATCTGACATTTTAGCTCCTATGTTGGACCACTTTCATATTCCACTTTCATTTAAATTTGAATTTGACTTAGGAGTTGAAATGCAATGTGATGCTAATGATGATTATGCACTGTTGATCATGCTAACATGTCATTATCAAAAGTGATTACTGTTGCTAATCACCGGGGGTGTTACAAATCTGCTGCCGAGCATGTTCGTCGAGTGCATGCTGAAGGTTCTCCAGTCGAGTGCGTTCAGCCAAAGTGGCCAAGCGCGCTGCCTCCAAGGCCCGAGCCTCAGAGGTCACTCTGACGATGGGCGTGTGGAGTGCTTCCTCGTTGCGGCGGTGGAGTTCCTCCCCCCGCTGCGAAGAGAGGGTTTCGGGGTGGTATTCCTCGTGAACATGCGACGGATCGCCACCGCCGTCGCCGCCTCCGTTGCGACGCATGCCAGGTGGGCTACGCGGCATGTCGACCATCAGGACCTCTGCCGCAGGATCGCTACTGTCACACTCGGAGAGTGTCTCGACGGAGCCAGTCGACAGATCGAACAGGCCGTAGAGAGATTCATCGGGCTCGATTGCCGCGACTTGAGGGGTGGCCGACTGACGTGCCACCGCATGCTTCACCCACCGCTGAAGCCGCGATCGACCGGATCGCTTGCGACGGCGAACAGTGGGGAATGAAGACACTGCAGGAGCCGACCGGTATTGGGACGACGGCTGCCGCAGAAGGACGCCGCGGACACACGTGCGAAAGTGCGTCGCCCCGCAGACGGGGAATGTCTTAACGTCGAGGGGGGCCTCCTGGAGCCAGGCGGAGTCGTCGGCGATGAAGACGAGCGCGCCGAGACGGATCTCGTGGCCCTCAGCCAAACCTCCACCAGAAACCATGATGATGGGAATCGGAAAAAATCGCAACCTCACCGGAAAGTCGCTAAGACACCGGCCCCACGGTGGGCGCCAACTGTCGTAGTTCTAAGTCTGACAGTAGAATAGGGGGTAGGTATGAGGAGGCAAGATCCTAGCTACGGTGAGGTTGTGCACGCAAGATTTACGAGTTCAGGCCCTTCTCGGAGGAAGTAACAGCCCTACGTCTCGGTGCCCGGGGGCTCGGTCGATTGGATTATGCGTGAAGTTACAGGGGGTGCGAACCCTTGTGCCAGTGGAGGGGGGTGGCTTATATAGAGTGCGCCAGGACCCCAGCCAGCCCACGTTACAAGGGGTTCAATGTACATAAAGATAGGACATTACTGATAATGCCAACAATAAAGGCAAATAAATGATCATTAAGACTACGGAGTGAACGCCTGACCGTTGCCATTCTGAGTGACTTTAGATCTTCTGTATTCCGAGTGATTTCTGATGTGGTCGAGTGAGTACACTCCGGTCGAATGGAATTGGGCTTTCCGAGTGGAATGCTTCTGGTCGAGTGGATGGTATTGTCCTTTGAATATTCCTGACTTTAAGATAATGTCCTTGGGAAGGGTGTCTAGGTCAGGCCTATTACCCTACCCCAGGTACATGTCATCGTCAGTGGAGGCCCGCACGCGCGTCAGCGGCCTTGCGCACTACATCGAGTTCCTGCGGGAGGAGGAGGAGCGCCTCGTCGAGCACGCAAAGAGCCTTACCACCGCTGTGGCCACAGCACACGCCGCCGCAGAGGCGAGGAATTAGGAGATCTATGAGGAGTCCAGCCGCTTTGAGAGGGGTCGTCTGGAGCGGCGGAGGGCGTTCGAGGTGAGCGTCGCTGAAGGTGCAGCAGCGGCAGGCACCGTATTGCAGTTGTCCAGCTTGTCGGTAGGCTCCTCCTCGTCTGCCTCTTACTGAGCGTGCTCGGCAAAGGAGAGGCTGCCGGAAGTAGTACAAAGCCCCTCCGTAGTAGTAGTGTTTAGGGGCTATTTTGTTCAGTTCATCTGACTATAGATGTGGTTGAACTGTACTACGTACTTAAAATTAGCTAGTATATATAGTTGAACTAGCTATTTCAGTACGTGGTTAGCAACAATTGGGGAAAAGTTTGGTCGGTTTAGCTGTCAAGTTGAACTGTTTGTATAAAGAACGATTGCTTAATCTATGAATGAAATCTATGCTTACTGAATTTCAGTTGCAAAATTAGGTAGTGCTAGTGATTTTTAGCTGCATATTTTGACAAATGGCAGGGTTACAAGGTTGACAAAGGGCAATGTTACTAGATCAACAAATGTCAATAATTCCAGTTTGAAAAATGGCAATATACCCAATATGACAAATGCAAATCTGTCAAATTGTCTGTACGTGGTTGCACACGGATCATCCGAAAAAACCGTTTGTGTTGAAGGGATGTACAAATCCTGCGTGCCAGATTTTCTCTTGGCTTAGCGGCGAAGTCTCGCTTTGCATACCGTATTCAATCTGAACCGTTTGCGTTGAAGAGATGTACAAATCCCATGCGGCGAATTTTCCCTTGGCTTACTGGGGAAGACCATAGCTCTCACTTTGCATACGGGTGTTCTATCTAAAACATTTGCGAGGAAGAGCTGCACAAATCCTGCTCGGCACATTTTCCCTTGGCTTACTGGGGAAGCTGTCGGTTTGCATACGGGTGTTCTATCTAAAATGTTTGCGATCAAGAGCCGCACAAATCCTGCTCGACACATTTTCCCTTGGCTTCCTGGGGAAGCTGTCGGTTTGCATACGGGTGTTCTATCTAAAACGTTTGCGATGAGTGTTTTATATTTAAAAACCATTGAGGTTTTTTAAAGAAAATCATTTGATAAGTCTGTACATTCAGAGAGAGAAACGCAAGTTTGTTCAAACCATATCTTTCATTCAGTCACACTGCAAATTTATATTATATGATCGAGATACAGTATTAACCCCCAAAAAAACTAATTCCGGCGGTGGCAGAGGTGGCGTGCCACACCGGCGTTGTCTTTGTCGTCCTCTGGGACGCCGTTGTTGAAGTCTTCAAGGCAACACAGAATGTTCTTCACTTGGAAATCAAACATCATGTCGTTGCGCGATCGACGGGTGGGGTGCGGGAGGACAGCAACTCACGACTCTACGAGGTAGCGGTCGACGGCGGCGTCCCATGTCGCTAAGGGGCACGCGCGCACGGGCCCGGGCGCGGCGGGTGTAGGCAAATGCATGGGGACCGGCGTCGTGGTGCGTGCAGGGGGGCGCACGGGCACGGGCACTGGCGCTGGCATGTACACGAGCTCGCGCGGGTCCACGGAGACCTCGCTGACGCCCGTGGCTTCCAGCTCTGCGATAGTGCTCGGCGACCAGCCCATCAATGCTATGGGGATGGTCGCTGGCGCGAGCGCGGGGATGGGAGCTGGGACGGGCGCAGGGGCAGCAACCGCCATGGACAGCTCGTTCAGGGCCATGTCCATGAGGCCCCATTCCTCCTTATTTTCTATCTTGTCCGGCTCGGAGTCGACTTCACCAAACTGGAAGACTAGTGGCAGATGATCCCTCTGCGCCATGGCATTGGTGGAGGCCTGCGGGAGGGGAATGGGAGGCGAACAGTAAGGCCGCCCGTATTAAACAGCGGCTCGGGCACCATTAATGGAGAGGATGCGAGCAAGGCAGGCGGCCATGGAAGTCAAAGGGCTCGCTTCCCAGTGAGCATGCGCAGCGTACAGCTCGCACGCTTCCCTGTGAGCCTGCACATTGGAGGACAGCTTGCACGCCTCTTGGCCAGCCTACGCAGCGGACTGCGCTCGCACACCTCCCGTTCAGTCAAGCAGCTGTCCGCACGACACCTCCTAGCCATTAAAAGAGTGACACATGGCGTCACGTGAATGGTTAACAGAACACACATGATTTAAATTATACAAAACGTTTGAGATGTTAAAGTGGCAGCTATTTGTTTTAAAATGCCTTTGTTGGCTGTTATTCGAGTGCGCCTTCTCTCAGAATGGACACGAAAAATACCACAGCATGTCGGGTGCCATTCCATGATAGCATGCCAAGTTTCATGAATTTCAGACGAGTTTTGGATTTACTAGAATTTAAAAACAAAGTATCTCAACGTTTTGCCGGCAATCAACAGTGCCCTGGTGTTTGAAATTCAATCCCATTTTTTGCATGGGAGCTAAGCATGCACCCAAGGACACATATTTGATATGTCAACCCATTTTTCTGCACTGGAGCATGTGCATGTAGTTCAAATTTGAATTATGCACATAAAATGCCTAGAAAACTCAGTTAATGTATAAAAATGTCCGAACGAACCCCGAAATTGCAAATTTTAACACGGCACTCATGTGGCTCTATGTTGCCACTATGAATTTTTTTTGAAAATAGGAAGAGGCAACGAATATCGTTTCATCCACCAAGGAGGCACATTCCCTACCGGAACCATGAGGTTTGTTGTCAAAAGCTCTGGTATGTGAGAAGCTTATACCCAAACTTGCCCCAAATGGGACAATTTTTTTACCACACCATGTTGATGCCGTTCCATGATAGCATGCCAAGTTTCATGAATTTCAGACGAGTTTTGGATTTACTAGAATTTAAAAACCATGTATCTCAATGTTTGCGGCCAAGCGACGGTGGCAAGGTGTTTGACATTCATTCCCATTTTTTGCATGGGACCTAAGCATGCAACCAAGGACACAGATTTGATTTTTCAACCAATTTATATGCACTGGAGCATGTGCCTGTAGTTCAAATTTGAATTATGCACATAAATGCATAGAAAACTCAGTTAATGTATAAAAATGTCCAAACGAACCCTGAAAAATTCCAAAATTTAACACAACACTCCTATTGTTCTATGTTGACACTAGAAAAAAAAATTGAAATCAAGAAGAGGCAACGGATATCGTTTCGTCCAGAAAGGTGAAACGTTCCCTACCGTAACCATGAGGCTTGTTGTGAGAAGCTCTGGTTTGTGAGAAGCTTATACTCCAACCTGCCCCAAATGGGACAATATTTTTACCACGGCATATTGATGCCGTTCCATGATAGCATGTCAAGTTTCATAAATTTCAGATGCGTTTTCGATTTACTAGAATTTAAAAACCATGTATCTCAATGTTAGCGGCCGAGCGACGGTGGCAAGGTGTTTGACATTCATTCCCATTTCTTGCATGGGACCTAAGCATGCAACCAAGGACACACATTTGAATTTTAAACCCATTTATATGCACTAGAGGATGTGCATGTAGTTCAAATTTGAATTATGCACATAAATGCATAGAAAACTCAGTTAATGTATAAAAATGTCCAAGCGAACCCCGAAAAATCCCAAAAATTGACACAACAATCCTGTTGTTCTATGTTGACACTAGAAAAATTTTAAAAGCAAGAAGAGGCAACGGATATCGTTTCATCCACAAAGGTGGCATGTTCCCTACCGAAACCATCAGGCTTGTTGTGAGAAGCTCTGGTTTGTGAGAAGCTTATACCCAAACCTGCCCCAAATGGGACAATATTTTTACCATGACATGTTGATGCCGTTCCATGATATCATGTTAAGTTTCATGAATTTCAGATGAGTTTTCAATTTACTAGAATTTTAAAACCATGTATCTCAATGTTAGCGGCCGAGCGACAGTGTCAAGGTGTTTGACATTCATTCTCATTTCTTGCATGTGACCTAAGCATGCAACCAAGGACACACATTTAATTTTGAACTTTTACGCACTGGAGCATGTGCATGTAGTTCAAATTTGAATTATGCACATAAATGCCTAGAGAACTCAGTTAACGTATAAAAATGTCCAAACAAACCCCGAAAAATTCCAAAATTTAACACGACACTCCTGTTGTTCTATGTTGACACCAGAAAAAAATTTGAAAGCAAGAAGAGGCGACGAATATCGTTTTGCCCACAAAGGTGACACATTTCCCTACCGGAACCATGAGGCTTCTTGTGAAAAGCTCTGGTTTGTGAGAAGCTTATACCATAACCTGCCCCAAATGGGACAATATTTTTTACCCCAGCATGTTGATGCCATTCCATGATAGCATGCCAAGGTTCATGAATTTTAGACGAGTTTTGGATTTACTAGAATTACAAAAGCAAGTACCTCAACGTTTGCCGGAGAGCCACTGTGCCGTGGTGTTTGAGATTCATCCCCATTTCTTGCATGGGACATAAGCATCAACCCATGGATAAATATATGATTTTACAACCCATTTTGGTGCACCGGAGCATGTGCATGTAGTTTAATTTTGAATTGTGCACCTAAAATGCCTAGAAAACCAAGTTAATGTATAAAAATGTCCAAACAAACCCTGAATAATTCCAATTTTTTTGATGACACACCTATAGTTGCATGTTCACTGCAGATAAAAGTTCTAGCAATTCAAACACCCTCCTTTGCCGCTGTGACCCCATTATGTAATTCAAATCAAGATGAAAAATCAAGTAGATCGCACACAGCTTATTATCACCAACCATGTGAGATGCAACACAAAATATCTTGGAGCACCGTTGGAGTATAGTACGCATATGGCTTACGCGATAAGGTGCGTTGGCTACAGTCCACAGCCGGCGTGTCAAGCACACTAGCTCACTCCCCAAATATCATTTCACTGTTCAATCATCGCCGGTGAAAGATGGGGACGTGGACCCATGTCGTGAGGGTAACTTCAGTGGCCCACTTCGGCGAGAGCGCGGCCGCAGCCGCCATGCGCGTGCTAACAAGCTGCGTGAGCGCGACCGCAATCTGCGACCGGGCGGCCAAGGCAGCCCAAACGGCCGTTGTTGCTTCTCAGGTGGCGGCAGCAACATCTGCCTCGGGGATAGCAACTGGCGAGAGCGGCACATCAGCTGTCCGTTCCACAGCGGCGGCCTTAGCCCTGATGGAGGCCGCCCACGACCATGTCGAGGCCGCCCATGCCCAGCTCGTGGCTGTCACCGCACAAATCAAACGAAGCTTCTCCGACAATGGTCGGCAACCCATGACCGAAGAGTTGGCAATCACCGAGAGCGTTCGAGTAGCTGTCCATTCCTTCGCGGCATACCTTGCCACGACGGAGCCCGTCCAAGCCCAGATCGCGGCCGCCCACGCCCAGCTCATGGCGGCCTTTTCCAAAGAGATGGCGAACGCGGATGGCAAGATGCTTGCCGAGTATGGTGCGATTGATGCCATGGAGCCCCTTCCCCAGGAGATCGTCGGGCGTGAGCTGGACATGGAGGAGGCGGCGGAGATCGACGAGCGCCAGCCGGAGTAGTACTCTTTGTTTAATTTAGAGCGCCGGTCTTTAATTTGTTAGGTTAATGTTTAGGTGAGCTAGCTCTGTTAAATTGCTGAACTTGCTCGATTAAGAAGTGTGGGTGTGCTATAGGCTCCTTTGTGTACCCAAATTATGCAATGACGTGGATGACCACTTTAACCAGGGATATTCGGACCAAAATTTGCACGTTCAAACTCATCACACACGGGGTAAGCTATATGAATCGTTTGTGATGTTCACATATAGTACACAGTGCTGAATAAGGGACCATGTTTGATGACACTTTGCGCGCCAGTTTTTTCGCTGCACCGATCCAAAATTTTCAGCTTCTGCAGAAATATCTACCTCCCCGCCCCCTCCCCCTTACCGAAAGCCACATTTCCCCTTTTTACGCCTTCCTTTCCAAGTTGAAACCTTCACTCTTTGCTTGCAGCACCGCCTCCTCGTCGATGACCCTCCTTCACGCTGCTCGGCCTCGTCGATCCAGGCAGGTAATTCACACCCGACCCCCATCCTCCTCCTCCTTCCACATCGCACATGCCCCGACTACCGGTGCAACACCTTCCACCCAAACCACCGAACCCTCCCCCAAATAAGCGTCGCCCTAAGCCATGGTGCACGCAGTATAGCCAGGAGCTCAAGGAGCATTTGACAGTGGAGAAGCAAATCGCGACCGCATGCGCGGATGAGGTCGCGATGGCTGCCATTCGTGCCGACCCCCAGATCTTGGAGGAGCACCTCGCCGTCGAGGCCACCGTCGATGCCTCGCACGGTGACGCCACGCTGTGGTTGGCTGCTTTAAACGATAGTTCGTGGCGTTTTCTCGACGCCACCATCGGTGCCTTCGACGAAGACTACGAGGTGTTTTCTCAGCATGCCCGTGCTTACCTCAACTCGAGAGCCAGCAGGTTGGTGCCCGGAGCGGCTCATGCAACTCACCACTACGACGAGGGCACCCACGATGTGGAGGCCTCGCCCTCTTCCATGTCCAAGGAGCCAATCATCATCGATATCTCGGACGATGAGGAGTAGTGATACGTCTCCAATGTATCTATAATTTTTGATTGTTCCATGCTATTATATTATCTATTTTGGATGTTTTATGTGCATTAATATGCTATTTTATATTATTTTTGGGACTAACCTATTAACCTAGAGCCCATTGCCAGTTTCTGTTTTTCCCTTGTTTTTGAGTTTTACAGAAAAGGAATATCAAACGGAGTCCAAACGGAATAAAACTTTTGCGATGATTTTTCTTGGACCAGAAGACACCCACGTAACTTGGAGAGAGGGCCAGAAGAGTCCCGAGGGGCTCACAAGCCCTCAGGGCGCGCCCTAGGGGGGGGCTCCCCCTGGATTGTGGACACCTCGGGAGTCCCCCAACCCTAATCTTTGCACTATAAATTCCCAAATATTCCCAAAACAATAGAAGCATCCACAAAAATACTTTTCCACTGCCGCAAGCCTCTGTTCCCGTGAGATCCCATCTTTGGGCCTTTTCCGGCACCCTGCCGGAGGGGGGTTCGATCACGGAGGGCATCTACATCAACCTTGCTGCCCTTCCGATGAAGCGTGAGTAGTTTACCATAGACCTACGAGTCCATAGCTATTAGCTAGATGGCTTCTTCTCTCTCTTTGATCTTCAATACAATGTTCTCCTCGATGTTCTTGGAGTTCTATCCGATGTAATATTCTTTTGCGGTGTGTTTGTCGAGATATGATGAATTGTGGATTTATGATCAGATTATCTATGAATATTATTTGAGTCTTCTCTGAACTCTTTTATGCATGATTAAATATCTTTGTATTTCTCTTCGAATTATTGGTTTGGTTTGGCCAACTAGATTGGTTTTTCTTGCAATGGGAGAGGTGCTTAGTTTTGGGTTCAATCTTGCAGTGTCCTCACCCAGTGATAAAGTAGGGGTAGCGTGGCACGTATTGTATTGTTGCCATCAAGGATAAAAAGATGGGGTTTTCATCATATTGCTTGAGTTTATCCCTCTACATCATGTCATCTTACTTAAGGCGTTACTCCATTCTTATGAACTTAATAGTCTAGATGCATGCTGGATAGCGGTCGATGTGTGGAGTAATAGTAGTAGATGCAGAATCGTTTCGGTATACTTGACATGGACGTGATGCCTATATTCATGATCATTGCCTTAGATATCATCATAACTTTGCGCTTTTCTATCAATTGCTCGATAGTAATTTCTTTACCCACCGTATGTTTTCTTTCAAGAGAGAAGCCTCTAGTGAAACCTATGTCCCTCGGGTCTATTTTCCATCATATACTTTTAGATCTATAAACCAAAAAAGCCAAAAATACCTTGCTGCAATTTATTTATATTTACTTTAGTTTGCTATTTTATTTATCTTTTATACCTATCTCTATTAGATCTCACTCTTGTTCGTGACCGTGAAGGGATTGACAACCCTTTTTCGCATTGTGTGCAAGTGTTTGTTAGTTTGTGCAGGTGCATAGATTGGAGACTTGCTTGTGCCTCCTACTGGATTGATACCTTGGTTCTTAACTGAGGGAAGTACTTATCTCCACTTTACTGCATCACCCTTTACTCTTCAAGGGAAAAATCAACGCAAGCTCAAGAAGTAGCAGGAAGAATTTCTGGCGCCGTTGCCGGGGAGGTTCTACATCAAGCCTACCAAGTACCCATCATAAACTCTCATCTCTTGCACTTACATTATTTTCCATTTGCCTCTCATTTTCCTCTCCCCCACTTCTAAAACGTTTTCAGAAAAACACAAAAATATTTGCCTTTTTATTTGCCTTCTTTCCATTTGCCTTTATGTCTTACTTGGTTCGTTTGCTTGTTTGCTTGCCATAATTGTGTATTTATTCAAAATCAGAAAGCAAAAAGTTTGTGGATCCTCATTCACTTGCTAATCTTTTTAAAAGATCCAACTATGATGAACCAATTGCTAGTGAGTTGTGTGCACTAGATTATCTTTATGATGTTTTGCTTGAAATTCGTGAATCTGAAAAGTGTGATGAAGTGCTAAAAGAAGAAATTTATGAAGTGATTCACGATAGCTCCTTGAATAAAAAACATGATTGCAATGATGTTATTATAAATTCTATTAATGTCGATTGTGCTAATAATATGCAAAACCCCAAGCTTGGGGATGTTAATTTTGCTACGTCCACTACTTATTGTAATGATCATGATTGGGGTGATTCTTCTTATGATCTTGAAAATTTATTTAAGCCTCATGATGAATATGATATTGATAATAATGTTTGCAATAATATTGAAAGTGGGTTTGGAAGAGTGTCAACTCTAGGTAATAATGATCCCACTACTTTGGATAATGATCAATCTTATGAAATTTTTGATAAAAGTGGGCTTGGAGAGGTCATGACTTTATTTGATGATAATCCCACTATTTTGGAAGAGTGTCAACTTTGCATGCATGTGGATCATGAAGAGAAAATTTTATATGATAGCTATATTGTTGAATTTGATTATGATCCCACATGTAATTATTATGAGAGAGGAAAATATGGTTGTAGAAATTTTCATGTTACTAAATTACCTCTTGTTATGTTGAGATTGCTATTGTTTCTTTCTTGTTCCTTGCATATGCTAGTTTTTGCTTGTCTTGATAAATATTTTTCCTATAAAATGCCTATGCACAGGAAGTATGTTAGACTTAAACTTGTTTTTCACATGCTACATGATGCTCTCTTCGTGTTTCAATTGCTATGTTTCTTGTGAGCATCATTAAAATTATCAACACCTAGCTAAAAGGCTTCAAAGAAAAGCGCTTGTAGGGAGACAACCCAATATTTTACTTTTATTTTTTATGAGAATACACATTATTACCTATGTATTAATTGTGTTTTGGTGTTTTAATTAGTGTTTGAGCCAAGCAAGACCTTTGGGATACTTGGGTATATCGTTGATTTGGTTTTGCTAAAAAACAGAAACTTTTGCATCCAGTAACAGAATTGTTTAAATTCAATGGAGCACGGAAAAATTATGATTTTTTTACAAAAGATTTATAAATGAATTTAATATGTTTTCATATATTTTTTAGAATTTTTTGAGGTACATAAGTATGACTAATATTCATATTACTACAGACTGTTCTGTTTTTGACAGATTCTGTTTTCTATGTGTTTTTTGCTTATTTTGATGAATCTATGGGTAGTATCGGGGGGTATGAACCATGAAGAAGTTGGAATACAGTAGATATAACACCAATATAAATTTAGAGTGAGTTCACAACATTATCTAAAGTGGTGATTTATTTTATTATACTAACGGGTCTCATGAGTTTTCTGTTGAGTTTTGTGTTGTGAAGTTTTCAAGTTTTGGGTAAAGATTTGATGGACTATGGAATAAGGAGTGACAAGAGCCTAACCTTGGGGATGAAAAAGGCACCCCAAGGTAATATTCAAGGACAACCAATCATCTAAGCTTGGGGATGCCCCGGATGGCATCCCCTCTTTCGTCTTCGTTCCATCGGTAAACTTACTTGAGGCTATATTTTTATTCACCACATGATATGTGTTTTGCTTGGAGCATCTTGTATGATATGAGTCTTTTCTTTTTAGTTTGCCACAATCATCCTTGATGTACACACCTTTTGGGAGGGACACGCATGAATTGTGAATTTATTAGAATACTCTATGTGCTTCACTTATATCTTTTGATCTAGGCAGTTTGCTCTAGTGCTTCACTCATATCTTTTTAGAGCACGGCGGTGGTTTTATTTTATAGAAATTGTTGAACTCTCATGCTTCACTTATATTATTTTGAGAGTCTAAACAACATGGTAATTTGCTTAGGTTATGAATTTAGTCCTAATATGATGGGCATTCAAGAGGGATATAATAAAAACTTTCATATAAAGAGCATTGAATACTATGAGAAGTTTGATTCCTTGCATTTTTTTTAGATATAAAGATGGTGATATTAGAGTCATGCTACTGAGTAATTGTGGATTGGTAGAAATACTTGTGTTAAAGTTTGTGATTCCCGTAGCATGCACGTATGGTGAACCGTTATGTGCTGAAGTCGGAGCATGATTTATTCTTTGATTGTCTTCCTTATGAGTGGCGGTCGGGGACGAGCGATGGTCTTTTCCTACCAATCTATCCCCCTAGGAGCATGTGTGTAGTACTTTTTTTCGATAGCTAATAAATTTTTGCAATAAGTATGTGAGTTCTTTATGACTAATGTTGAGTCCATGGATTATACACACTCTCACCCTTCCACCTTTGCTAGCCTCTCTAGTACCGCGCAACTCTCGCCGGTGCATTAAACCCACCATATACCTTCCTCAAAACAGCCACCATACCTACCTATTATGGCATTTCCATAGCCATTCCGAGATATATTGCCATGCAACTTCCACCGTTCTGTTTTATTATGACACGCACCATCATTGTCATATTGCTTTGCATGATCGTAAGATAGCTAGCATGATGTTTTCATGGCTTGTCCGTTTTTATGTCATTGCTACACTAGATCATTGGACATCTCGGTACACCACCAGAGGCATTCATATAGAGTCATATCTTATTCTAGTATCGAGTTGTAATTCTTGAGTTGTAAGTAAATAAAAGTGTGATGATCATCATTATTAGAGCATTGTCCCATGGGAGGAAAGGATGATGGAAGCTATGATTCCCTCACAAGTTGGGATGAGTCTCCAAACTTTATAAAAAATAAAAGAGGCCAAAGAAGCCCAAATAAAGTAAAATAGGCTAAAGAAGCCCAAACAAAAAAAATGAGAGAAAAAGAGAGAAGGGACAATGTTACTATCCTTTTTCCACACTTGTGCTTCAAAGTAGCACCATGTTCTTCATGATAGAGAGTCTCCTATTTTGTCACTTTCATATACTAGTGTAAATTTTTCATTATAGAACTTGGCTTGTATATTCCAATGATGAGCTTCCTCAAATTGCCCTAGGTCTTCATGAGCAAGCAAGTTGGATGCACACCCACTTAGTTTCTTTTTGAGCTTTCATACACTTATAGCTCTAGTGCATCCGTTGCATGGCCATCCCTACTCACTCACATTGATATCTATTGATGGGCATCTCCATATCCTGTTAATACGCCTAGTTGATGTGAGACTTTCTCCTTCTTTTGTCTTCTCCGCAACGACCATATTCTATTCCACCTATAGTGCTATATCCATGGCTCACGCTCATGTATTGCGTGAAAGTTGAAAATTTTTGAGAACACCAAAAGTATGAAACAATTGCTTGGCTTGTCATCGGGGTTGTGCATGATAAAATACTTTGTGTGATGAAGATGGAGCATAGCCAAACTATATGATTTTGTAGGGATAGCTTTCTTTTGCCATGTTATTTTGAGAAGACATGATTGCTTTATTAGTATGCTTGAAGTATTATTGTTTTTATGTCAATATTAAAATTTTGTTTTGAATCTTATGGATCTGAATATTCATGCCACAATAAAGAAGATTACATGGATAAATATGTTAGGTAGCATTCCACATAAAAAATTCTGTTTTTATCATTTACCTACTCGAGGACGAGTAGGAATTAAGCTTGGGGATGCTTGATACGTCTCCAACGTATCTATAGTTTTTGATTGTTCCATGCTATTATATTATCTGTTTTGGATGTTTTATATGCAGTTATATGCTATTTTATATTATTTTTGGGACTAACTTATTAACCTAGAGCCCAGTGCCAGTTCCTGTTTTTTCCTTGTTTTTGAGTTTTATAGAAAAGGAATATCAAACAGAGTCCAAACGGAATAAAACTTTCGCGATGATTTTTCTTGGACCAGAAGACACCCACGTAACTTGGAGAGAGGGCCAGAAGAGTCCCGAGGGGCCCATAAGCCCTCAGGGCGCGCCCTAGGGGGGGACGCCCCCTCGCTTGTGGACACCTCGGGAGTCCCCCAACCCTAATCTTTGCACTATAAATTCCCAAATATTCCCAAAACATCAGAAGCCTCCACCAAAATACTTTTCTACCGCCGCAAGCCTTGTTCCTGTGAGATCCCATCTTGGGGCCTTTTTCGGCACCCTGCCGGAGGGGGATTCGACCACGGAGGGCATCTACATAAACCTTGCTGCCCTTCCGTTGAAGTGTGAGTAGTTTACCACAGACCTACGGGTCCATAGCTAGTAGCTAGATGGCTTCTTCTCTCTCTTTAATCTTCAATACAATGTTCTCCTAGATGTTCTTGGAGTTCTATCCGATGTAATATTCTTTTGCGGTGTGTTTGTCGAGATCCGATGAATTGTGGATTTATGATCAGATTATCTATGAATATTATTTGAGTCTTCTCTGAACTCTTTTATGCATGATTAAATATCTTTGTATTTCTCTTCGAATTATTGGTTTGGTTTGGCCAACTAGATTGGTTTTTCTTGCAATGGGAGAGGTGCTTAGTTTTGGGTTCAATCTTGCGGTGTCCTCACCCAGTGGCAAAGTAGGGGTAGCGAGGCACGTATTGTATTGTTGCCATCAAGGATAAAAAGATGGGGTTTTCATCATATTGCTTGAGTTTATCCCTCTACATCATGTCATCTTACTTAAGGCGTTACTCCGTTCTTATGAACTTAATACTCTAGATGCATGCTGGATAGCGGTCGTTGTGTGGAGTAATAGTAGTAGATGCATAATCGTTTTGGTCTACTTGACACAGACGTGATGCCTATATTCATGATCATTGCCTTAGATGTCATCATAACTTTGCGCTTTTCTATCAATTGCTCGACAGTAATTCGTTTACCCACCGTATGTTTTCTTTCAAGAGAGAAGCCTCTAGTGAAACCTATGGCCCCCGGGTCTATTTTCCATCATATATTTTCAGATCTATAAACCAAAAAACCCAAAAATACCTTGCTGCAATTTATTTATATTTACTTTAGTTTGCTATTTTATTTATCTTTTATACCTATCTCTATTAGATCTCACTCTTGTTCGTGACCGTGAAGGGATTGACAACCCCTTTTTCGCGTTGTGTGTAAGTGTTTGTTAGTTTGTGCAGGTGCATAGATTGGAGACTTGCTTGTGCCTCCTACTGGATTGATACATTGGTTCTTAACTAAGGGAAATACTTATCTCTACTTTGCTGCATCACCCTTTCCTCTTCAAGGGAAAAATCTACGCAAGCTCAAGAAGTAGCAAGTAGCTTGTCTTATTAGCTCACTATAAGGACCTATGTTCAGTTTGCTAGCTATGCCGGTTAAGCATGCTCGGTTTACCCGTTGCATGTGCTGTTCATGCCTTTCCTTAACAAATTCTAGTGAATTGTCCTATCTACTTTTATCATGCAATCTGTTGCTCTAGTGTATATGTTCTATATGTCGTGCAATGTGGTGCTCACTTATTAACTGTTTGGTTAATTAGTTGTCGTCTTCAGTTAATTGTTTGGTTCAATTCTGCAAATGTGATGTTCAATTCTTCAGGGTGCAATTTTGTATTTTCTTCCATGTGAGAAATAAATCGAATTTATCTGTTCAAAATACATGAGAAACAAATACAATTGCTATATTTCCAAGTTTTTAAGCATGCTTGGTTTGGTTAACTGTCTGATCTTCTAGTATGTTATATATTGTGCAATGTGGTGATCAGTTAATGTTTGGTTCATTTGTTGTGGTGTTTAGTTAACTGTTTGGTTCAATTCTTCAATGCAATGTTCAATTGTTGTGGGTGCATTTTGTTATTGTATACCATGTGGGAAATAAATCGAATTTGGCTGTACTAAATACATGAGAAACAAATACAATTGCTATATTTCCAAGTTGTTAAGAATGCTTGGCTTGGTTAACTGTCTGATCTTCTATTAGGAGTATGTTATATTGTGCAATGTGGTGCTCAGTTAATGTTTGGTTCATTTGTTGTGGTGTTTAGTTAACTGCTTGGTTCAATTCTGCAATGCGATGTCCAATTGTCGTGGGTAGAATTTTGTATTGTTGTACATGTGAGGAATAAATCGAATTTGGCTGCACTTAATACATGAGAAACATATACAATTGCTATATTTCCTAGTTCTTAATCATGCTTGGTTTGGATAAATGGGTTTTCCATGTGGCTCGAATTAATTTGATGAATCTGCAATGTGCTTATTTTTCATCAACATATTTTACTGATAGCATGCAAACCCTCACTTAACCGGACACTACAAGAAATCTGTTAATACATGACGGTTCCAATCTGTCATCGATTAGTGAAAAACCGTCACATCTGTGCACGTGTGATGGATTTGAAATCCATCATGTATATCGCATCATAATTTGACACAGTACATTCCATGACGGTCCTTCACCGTCATGGATATGTCCCGAGGCCCATCCGGCCCAAGCCAGGACTGGGACTCTGTGACAGACTAAACCGTCATGGATTTGCATGACGTGGAAGCAACATGTATCTGATGTGGTGTCTACGTGGATATGATGTGGTGGCCAACACGACCCATGTAGTAACCAGCCCAATTAGGGGTTTGGCCCATTAATTTCGGTCCAATTTGGTCAACCTGTTGTTTCTTAGTCCAACCCAATAGCCCATTTTTTTAGTACAGCCATGTTTTTATCCAACCCAATTTACAACAAAACAACCAAATTATATTCATTTAGAAAATAGGATTTGTTCACATGACAATACAGACTTCCAACAATCTAGTCAGATTTCATTACACCAAACAGAGCTTAATATCAAAACATCATGAGCATATCTAAAGAGTACTATAAGCATTTAAAAAAAATCAAGTAACAAGACTTTCATTAAAAATGCACAACTAGCTGATTTTAGTGTCCAACACTACACCACGAATGCTTCGAGGCAGCTATACAGACCCAAGTTATTCCTGCAAAAAAACTTCAATCTCTGGTAACACAACTTGATTGCCAAACCTGCATAGAATCCAAAACACATACAAAATTATAATAAGTAATAACAGCCAGCCCCCAAGTGAATCTAGAGAGTAACAATATTAGTTTATTTTCCAAACAATTATACGATGGACACACCACTAATATATTAAGGTGGCATGAAATTGTGGGCAACACGTAAAAAAGAGCAGACTAGTTACGAGTTAAATGTTTTGATCTATAAATGTGCATTTATCATCCAAACATAGAAATGTCTACTCCAAAATTTTCAGGGATAACACTGGAAAACATTCAGGTAGAGTTTTCAGGGATTTATGCATTCTGTGTACACAATAGAACTCAAATTTGCTTCAGGCATAGGCTTGTCTAAAAGATAGCACATTGGGTGGATGAAAGAAGCAATTTCATGTCCACCAGAATAATGTTCACCATGCATTGCATGAGATATATGGTGAAGAACAATAACATATGTTGGAAAAAAACATGCATTCTCCCATTTATGATTAGCCTTCATGCCATACGGGGAACTAAATATCTCTGCCCACACTTCAATATGAGATGGTATACAAGGCACACAATTATCTCTGTCCAAAAAAGTTCAAAGTTTATACCTCAAAGTTCAAAAATCACAAAGGGCTGCTAGTGTTCAATTGACACGAATTAGCATTCTCAGCTTCCTAGTTAAGTTCCCAACACAAAAAGAAGATATTTCCAGCTAAAGAAGCAAGCAGGCAATCACAAACAAACTGCAATCTATAGTACCCACAAATCTCGATGCAATTTCAAGTATTGCTATGAAATTAGTTGGAAATCAATTTACAGATTACAAATTCAAAAGACAAAGCGTAAGCATGTTCAGAGCCTATGCACTAACCATAGTACACTGTCAATTAATAGATGTCAGCATTTACATTGGTAAATTATTTACATAGATAGGTAAACTATCAATTGCAGGTCAATATGCACATCCATCTCAAATGATTACAGGAAGGGTAAAAATATATTAGATCAGAGCTCAACCATAGGCATATGGCATACAACAATACAACATAGACATCCAGGCTATGAGTATTACCTAGCTGGGAGAAGGAGGCAGCATCGACAAAGGGGAGGTAGAGGCGGGAAGCTGGCAGAAGCAGCGGCTTTATGAACATTGCCTTAAGGTGACACACAATCGATGGGAATACAGCCACGATGACAAGGGGACATGAATAAGAGTTCCATGCTCTTTTTTTCTCATTCTATTAGTTTGTTGGCTAGCAGCATGAATCAGAGTTCCATACATTTATCTGCAGCAGGCCTATGGTAGAAATCAGAATTGGATCCAGTACAAATCAAAATTCACCTCGTATATGAAGACAAAAAAAATGTAAAATCAATAGGCATACGTAAAACACTCCCAGGTCCCAGCTGCTCCAAATTGTGTCTAACTAGCTATCTTAGTGCTTCTGAAATTTATTTGTCCTTTCCATTTGGATTCGGTTCTCTTAGCAGCAGTTGGTGGTACAAGTTGAATTGGAGAGTAATGGGCAGGTAAGCACTACGTAGTAAGGGAATGGCAAGCTAATTTATTTTTCATTGGTCCTCACTGTTATTATGATCTGTTTGTAGCTTCCTAAAAAATAGTGTAATTCATGGTCATCTAACAGAATGAGAAAAAAGAGCGCATGGAACTTGTGAGATAGTAATACCTTGCTTTCAACCAAAAAAGCCCTGTTTATACGACAGCAATACATATCAGTAAAAACAAAAGAATGTCTATGAGCCAATTTTAGACATGGTAACAGATTATCAGTACAAACTAAAACACGCCATAGTTATACACTGACATTTTCTCTAGAGGATATTTTACATTGCCTTTTTAAAATCTTAACTTTGCTTCTTTATCAGATGCATAGTGCGCTTCTGCAAAATATTCATGTGCTCTGCTTTTACAAATCAACCAGAATGAGAAAAATGTTACTATTTAGTTTAGACGTATGCAGTCACAAAAAGTGTCTGGTTTAGATGGATAGCTCGGCTAGATGTATCAGTGGGCTATGGAAAATGAATCCCTTAAGTGTACAGTTTGGTGGTTTCCAGATTAGTATTATTTCGTTCCCAAAAAACTATCAGGAAAAGCAGAAAAAAGAATGCCCTCGCTGATGTCCACCCTAAGTTTTCAGAGTATTAGCTGACTTCCTCTAAGAATATGAAACACAGAGAATTCTCCTCTGTTTGTCTAAGCTAGCTGACTTAGCTATTTCTCCTCTGCTTTAGCCTCTAAATCAGATATTTTAAAAGCTACCTCTGAATTAACTTTATTTGACTAGCTGCACTACATTAGAATATTACCTTCGGTGAAATATTACCTTCACAACATTGCCTTGAGGGGATGCGCACCATGGATGGAGAAGACGGCCGTGATGACAAGGGGACCAGTGGTGGCGCGGCTGACGGATAATTGGACCCAGCCACAAGGGTCATCCATGTACTCTTGATCCGTGGCAGTGTAGCCACCTCCTGTAACTCACCTTTGCTCGCCACGGGATGGAGATGGATCCGTTCCTGCCACCGGCGACCTCAGGGACTTCCAAATCCGGCACTCTGTCCTGCAGCCGGTGACCTCGGGGACATCCAAATCCGGCACTCTGTCCCGCCGCCGCCACTGCCGCCACGGCTCAGGGGTAGGATCAGGCCGCCATAGCTCAAGAGGTGGTCTGAATGGGGAGGGGCATGGCATGGAGTAGACGGGCAGGGCTCTGGCGCGGGGTGGTTCAGCGCTGGCACCGCCGGTGACGACATGGAGAGGCATGGGGAGGATAGGTGGAGACGTGGAGTGGCGGCGGCTGATGGTTGGGGACGGGAGGAGATGGGAGAAGGATATTAGGGTTAGGCTAGTCTGGACTCTTCTGTAGTTAAATGGGCTGGCTCGAAAATTTTGACCCCCCGCGTTGGATACTTGAAAATTTCTTCCTTGCGCCATCGCGCGCGCTCTCAGTTTCGGTCTTTTTTTTATGTATGTGTAATGTTGATTGCATCCAACTGACATGTGGGTCAAATAAAAATACACACACGACACTTTAGCAAGAGTCATCCATGACGGTCCAAATGGTACATAAAGAAAAAGAGGCTAGGCCCAACTAGGCCCAGTTGATCGATCTGTGACAGTTTTCATGACGGTCCCTCCATGTCCGTCATAAAGAGCCTGCCATTTTGAGGCCCATTCGCACTTTCGTAATCGGTGATGGTTTCCATGACGGTTCACGAGAACGTCATCAGAAATCTGTCATGGATTAACAGGTTTCTTGTAGTGTGATCACTAACTACCTTATATGTGTTGCAGGGAAACAATGGGAAGTGCTGAGGTTTACAATCGAGGTTTGCACATGCATGGTCCTTTGTCTAATAGCACATTATTGTGCAATTGCAGGAACCATTCTAATATTTAGGTTTTTAACAATTTGGTCTTGCACATGTAGGTCCTGCTGTCAGAGGTTTTGACCCACTGTTCGACCCTTTTTGCATATGGGGAAATGAGTTGTCCATGAATATCAGTCAAGTCAAGAAACTCAGAAAGGTTGTTAGGTTAATGAAATTAGCGACAAAAAATAACAAGATCTTTGTCTGCACAATGAAGAAGACATAAGTTCACTACAGGATGGTACTAACTATTATACCTTGACTTTTTTATTCCTTTGCCCCATTTCCAATCTAGATAAGATATTTATGCACATCCTTGTTTTCAGGCCTTTCCAAAGCAGTTCACTGATGATTACCTCTCAAACCACCTGTATGGTCAGGAGGCGAGGAAGGTATTCATACAACACCCACGGTTCAATATTGAAGTGTTCCTGAAGAGGATGAAGGATGGACGGTCAATCGTCCACAGGCACTGGCCTAAAGTTGCAAAGACCTTCAACATCAATGAAGGCTCAATATTCGCCTTCCGCTTCAGCAGTTTTCCAGATGAGATTCATCTGTCTATGTACCGTCTATGATGCTAATTTTGAAAGGTTATAGATGTTGCATGTGAAACTTGGTGCTGGTGTAGTTGTGTAATGGGGTAGCTGAGTGCTGAAGCTATATGATGTTGTACTCTGATGTATTTCAATTATGAAATCCTGCTTCCTTAATACGAAAATGAAATATATTGTGTGCTTAATATGAAATGTCAATTAGATTAATAAATGGATTATTAATAATAGGACAATTAGCCTGCTAATTGGGTTTTTCTATTGCAAACGGTTATTGAGAAAACACCGTGGGCGATGACCTTAGGCAACGCAAACAATTTCTAGGAATAAAATGTGTTGGATCAATGAACAATCACACACGACTTCCTCTTGAAAACTGTTTGTGTTAGGCCACCTTGCAAACGTTTACCACATAAAAAGTGCGTGTGATGGACAGCCTATGCCACATAGTTTCTTCTATGCACCGTGTGTGATGCATTCAATAACGCAAACGATAAAATTGTTAATATCGTCTGCAATGGCAACGCTATCACAAACGATTTAATGGGGAAAATTATGTGTGATGTACGTATGTATGGAAACGTTTTCCTTGGATTGACTATGTGGGATGTACATACGAACGGAAATGTACTTCTTGGATTGACTGTGTGGGATGTACATACGAACGGAAATGTATTCCTTGGATTGACTGTGTGGAATGTACATACGTACGGAAATGTTTGTCTGGGACTGACTGTGTGGGATGTACTTATGACCGGAAATGATTGGGCCTATATAATTGTAGTTTTTTTGAACACAACTGTATGTATAACCGTATTTGACCGCTCGCCCGTCGCAAACGAGCTCATTTTTCCCAGCGTGTGTGACCGGAGGGCCTATCCCAGACGGTTTCTGGGTCGTGTGGGAAGGACCCCCCTATCGCCCACACTCACTTGGTGACGGTTTAAAATGCCATCGCGGAAAGGGATTAAAAACTGTTTGTATAGCACCTCGCTGTACCAGTGCATATCCATAAATAAAGATATAAAATAACTTAGAATAGAAAATAAAATCTACTTAGTGATAGAGCAAACAAGCGCACACGAGAATATTCACCCCACGCTATTACTCCCCGGCAACGGCGCCAGAAAAAGGTCTTGATAACCCACAAGTATAGGGGATCGTTTGTAGCCTTTTTTGATAAATAAGAGTGTCAAACCCAACGAGGAGCTAAAAGTAGGATTTATATTCCCTTCAAGTTCTATCGACCACCGATACAATTCTACACACACTTAATGTTCGCTTTACCTAGAACAAGTATGAAACTATTTTGTAGGTGATAGAATAGGTTTGCAAGAATAAAACTAGATGTCCTTAGCGAGAATAAAACTACGAGTAATTTGCAAGATAATAAAAGTTAGTTGTTTTAGTAGAATGGTTTTGTAACACAAGAAAGTTATTTGTCCCTAGGCAATCGATAACTAGACCAGTAATCATTATTGCAATTTTATATGAGGGAGAGGCATGAGCTAACATACTTTCTGTACTTGGATCATATGCACTTATGATTGGAACTCTAGCAAGCATCCGCAACTACCAAAGATCATTAAGGTAAAACCCAACCATAGCATTAAGTATCAAGTCCTCTTTACTCCCATACGCAACAACCCCCTTACTCGGGTATAAGCTTCTGTCACTCCTGCCACCCACTATCAGAGAATCATGAACATATTGCAACACCCTACAGCGGGAATCCCTCATGCTTGCGCGACATGGAGGGCACCATAGTACATCACCAAAATAAAACATACAACTCAAACCAATCACGATCATCAATCAACCCATAGGACAAAACGAATCTACTCAAACATCATAGGATGGCAACACATCATTGGATAATAATATGTAGCATTAAGCACCATATTTAAGTAGATATTACAGTGGGGAGAAGAGGTGTTACACCGCTGCATAGAGGGGGAGAGAGTTGGTGATGACGGCGGCGAAGTTGTTGGTGTAGATCACCATCACAATGATTGCCCCGGCGGTGTTCCGGCGCCACCGGGAGAGAGCCCCCTCCTTCTTCCTCTTCCTTGCCCCCCTAGATGGGAGGAGAGTTCCCCCTCTGGTCCATGGCCTGCATGGCACCCGGAGGGGCAAGAGCCCTTCCGAGATTGGATCTCTCTATCTGTTCTCTTCTGTTTCGCGTTCCTGTTTTCTGGCCCTTCATCGTTTCTTAAATTCCTGGAGATCCGTAACTCCGGCCGGACTGAAATTTTAACACGATTTTTTCTGGATATTATCTTTCTTGCGGCGAAAGAAGGGGGTCAACCGACTTACGAGGTGTTCACTTGGTACCACAGCGCACCCTACCCCCGTGGGCGCGCCCTGATGCCTAGTGGGCCCCTCGAGCACCGTCTTGCGTTGATTCTTCTTCCAAAAATTCACATATATTCCAAAATAAATCTCCGTAAATTTTTATCGCGTTTGGACTTTGTTTGATATGGATATTCTGTGAAACAAAAAACATGCAACAAACAGGAACTGACACTGGGAACTGGATCAATATGTTAGTCCCAAAAATAATATAAAATGTTGCCAAAAGTATATAAAAGTTGTAGCATATTGGCATGAAACAATTAAAATTTATAGATATGACGGAGACGTATCACTGTCCATCACATCATTCACCTAATGATGTGCTCCCATTATCAAATGACAAATCATGTCTATGGTTAGGAAACCTTAACCATCTTTGATCAACGAGCTAGTCTAGTAGAGGCTTACTAGGGACACGGTGTAGTTTATGTATTCACACATGTATTAAAGTTTTCGGTCAATACAATTCTAGCATGAATAATAAACATTTATCATGAATACGAAATATGATAATAACCAATTTATTATTGCCTCTAGGGCATATTTCCAACACTCTCCCACTTGCACTGGAGTCAATAATCTAGTTTACATCGTAATGAATCTAACGCCCATGGAGTCTTGGTGTTGATCATGTTTTGCTCATGGAAGAGGTTTAGTCAATGGATCTGCTACATTCAGATTCGTATGTACTTTGCAAAGTTCTATGTCTCCATCCTTAATGTAATTACGAATGGAGTTGAAGCGGCATTTGATGTGCTTGGTCTTCTTATGAAACCTGGGCTCCTTGGCAATGGCAATGGTACCAGTGTTGTCACAAAACATAGTCATTGGATCCGATGCACTAGGTATCACCCCTAGGATGGATATGAACTCCTTCATCCAAGCACCTTCTCGTGCTGCTTCTGAAGCAGCTATATATTCCGCTTCACATGTAGATCTCGCTATGATGCTCTGCTTGGAACTGCACCAACATGCTGCTCCACCATTTAGAATAAATATCTATCCGATTTGCGAGTCATCCGGATTAGTGTCAAAGCTAGCATCAACGTAACCCTTTATGATGAGCACTTCGTCACCTCCATAAATGAAAAATATTTCCTTAGTCCTCTTTAGGTAATTAATGATATTTTTGACCATTGTCCAGTGACTCACTCCTGGATTACTTTGGTACCTCCCTGCCGGACTTATGGCAAGGCACACATCAGGTCTGGTACACAACATGGCATACATTATAGAGCCTATGGCTGAGGCATAGGGGATGACCTTCTGCCTTTCAATTTCTTCTATCATGGTCAGGCTTTGAGTCTAACTCAACTTCATACCTTGCAACACATACAAGAACCCCTTCTTCGACTGGTCCATTTTGAACTTCTTCAACATCTTGTCAAGGTATGTGCTTTGTGAAAGTCCTATCAAGCGTCTCGATCTATCTCAATAGATCTTGATGCCCAATATGTAAGCAGCTTCACCCAGGCCTTTCATTGAAAAATTGTTCAAATAACCTTTTATGCTTTTAAGAAATTCTATATCATTTCCAATCAATAATATGTCATCCACATATAGTATTAGAAATGCTATAGAGCTCGCACTCACTTTCTTGTAAATACAAGCTTCTCCATAAGTTTGTATAAAACCAAAAGATTTGATCACCTCATCAAAGTGTATATTCCGACTCCGAGATTCTTGCACCGGTCCATAAATGGATCGCTGGAGCTTGCATACTTTGTTAGCATCCTTAGGATCGACAAAACCTTCCAGTTGCATCATATACAACTCTTCCTTAAGGAAGCCGTTAAGGAACGCTGTTTTGACGTCCATCTACCAGATTTCATAGCCGTAATATGCGGCAATTGCTAACATAATTCTAACCGACTTCAGCATCGCTACGGGTGACAAAGTCTCACCGTAGTCAACCCCTTAAACTTGTCGGAAACCCTTTGCGACAAGTCGAGCTTTATAGACGGTGACATTACCATCATCGTCTATCTTCTTCTTAAATATCCATTTGTTCTTGATGGCCTACCGGTCATCGGGCAAGTCCACCAAAGTCCATACTTTGTTTTCATACATGGATCTCCATACTTTGTTTTCATACATGGATCTTATCTCGGATTTCATGGCCTCAAGCCATTTGTCGGAATCCAGGCTCATCATTGCTTCTTCATAGATCCTAGGTTCACCGTTGTCCAACAACATGACTTCCAGGACAGGATTACCGTACCACTCTGGTGCGGAACATACCCTGGTCGACCTATGAAGTTCAGTAGTAACTTGATCCGAAGTTTCATGATCATCATCATTAGCTTCCTCTCCGGTTGGTGTAGGCATCACGAGAATCTGTGATATGCTACTTTCCAATTCGAGAGAAGGTACGATTACCTCATCAAGTTCTACTTTCCTCCCGCTCACTTCTTTCCAGAGAAACTCCTTCTCTAGAAAGGACTCATTCTTGGCAACAAAGATCTTGCCCTCGGATCTGTGATAGAAGGTATACCCAATGGTCTCTTTAGGGTATCATATGAAGACGCACTTCTCCACTTCGGGTTCGAGCTTATCAGGCTAAAGCCTCTTGACATAAGCATCGCATCCCCAAACCTTAAGAAATGATAGCTTAGGTTTCTTGCCAAACCATAATTCATACGGTGTCGTCTCAATGGATTTAGATGGTGCCCTATTTAAAGTGAACACCGTCGTCTCTAATGCATAACCCCAAAAGATAGTGGCAAATTGGTAATAGACATCATAGAACGCACCATATCCAATAAAGTACGATTACAACATTCAGACACACCATTACGCTATGGCGTTCCAGGTGGCGTGAGTTGTGAAACAATTCCACATTGTCTTAAATGCGTTCCAAACTCGTAACTCAAATATTCACCTCCACGATCAGATTGTAGAAACTTTATTTTCTTGTTATGATGATTCTCCACTTCATCCTGAAATTCCTTGAATTTTTCAAATGTTTTAGACTTGTGTTTCATTAAGTAAATGTACCCATATATACTCAAATCATCCGTGAAGGTAAGAAAAAATGATATCCACCACGTGCATCAACACTCATTGGACCAGATGCATCAGTATGTATTATTTCCAATAAGTCACTTCCCCGCTCCATTGTACCGGAAATCGGGGTTTTGGCATCTTGCCCATAAGGCATGGTTCACATATTTCAAATGATTCATAATCAAGTGACTCCAAAAGTCCATCAGCATGGAGTTTCTTCATGTGCTTTATACCAATATGACCTAAGCGGTAGTGCCACAAGTATGTGGTACTATCATCATTAACCTTGCATCTTTTGGCATCAATATTATGAATATGTGTATCACTACGATCGAGATTCAACAAGAATAAACCATTCACAAGGGGTGCATCACCATAAAAGATAATATTCATATAAATAGAACAACCATTATTCTCTGACTTAATGTAACATCCCAAAATTCTAAATTTTGGAATGTTATATTAAAAAAATAGTTTTGATTGTTTGTTTGATTGTGGTGTGGTTGCTTGTGTGAAATTGAGTGAAATTTGAAACTTTTTGAAAGTTGAATGAGAGGGAATGAAATGACTTTCCCAAACTTTCACCTTGCATTTATGATCTCCATGAATTAAAATTCATTTCATCACAAAACCCTAGAGTGAAGATGATATGACTTATTCCATTTAAATAAATGAAAAGGGTTTTGAAAAGATTTGAATTCCATTTGGAAATATTCCAAATTAGGAAACTTTATGCAACTCAATGAGTTTCAGGAGTGAAGATAAAATGACTTCTTCAAATGCTAAGAAAGAGAGCTGGAAGTTTCAAAGAATCAAATTAAAAGTCCCTTTGAAGTTATTTTGAAAACCCACTTTCAATTTGGAGTTATTTGGTTTTTATTCAAATTACCTTTCTCCAAAAATAAAATATATGGAAAATAGGGTAAAATGATTCCCTACAGTAGAAAAATGGAGATAAATGAGTTTGAAATCCTTTTGGTATTTTAAAATATTTTTATTTGGTTTTTAAATGAACCAGTAGTACTGTTTGCTTTATTTAAATTTTTGTGAAATTTATTTGCCGCTGAAAATATGTTCATCTTTTAGGAAATCTTTTTATGAAAATTTTGATATATAATATGACTATGTAAATTTTGTTTTTATTTTTGTTATTAAGTTTTGCCTTCGTGTTTCTATTTAAAAAAAACTGCCCGTGCTGGCCCACATGCGCAACATAGTAGCATCTGGCGCTCCATTGTTTTTTTTTTCTCCTAAATGGGCCAGGCCCAGCCAGCCTTTTCCTTTCCAGATTTTTTTTCTACCTTTGGCAAAAAAAGGAAACTGCAGCACGTACGCGATGGCCTTTAGGCCCGTGCGAGGCGCTTAGCTTTTCTCCTCTGTTTCATTTATTTTCGTCTACTTTTAGTCCCGCATTGCCTAGCTAAAGACCTCTAAGCCTCCTTTTCACCTATAAATATAGACTCATAGAGCCTCCAAAAAATCATCCACTGCGGGTTAAATCAATACTTTGGTTTGACTAGCTTCACAAAAAAAAATTTCTTCTCTCCGGCGGGACTTCTGGAAGTTCTCTCCTCTCTCCGAAGTCGTCTTTTTTCTACCTTATAAAGGTATTTTTCTTTGTATTTTTTTATACTCCTGTAGCTTATTAGTTTTAGACTAGTGTATGGTAGAATAATTAGATTTATAAATTAGTCCCTGTATTTACATTTTAAGACTAGAATTCTTTTAGCCGTAACTATTTTTCTTCCGTAAAACAGCTTGGCCCTGATTTTTCAAATAGCCATAACTTTTTACTCGTTCATCCAAATTAGATAAAACCAACACCTACATTTTCGTCTTGATTCCACCTATCTAGTGAATCTATCAAATAAACTTTTTTTGCAACTTTCAAATTTTGAAATTTGTTCAGATTCATATTCAAACTTCTGTTGATCATATCTTTTTATCCGTAGCTCCGTTTCCGATGAACCCAACTGCATCGGATTTGTATTGAAGTAATCTTTCTGCTCGCACAATTAGTGTCATCTTTCCAACATATATTTTTGATCTTAGCCAGTTACTCTACTAGTCCATCAAAGAGTTGTTACACAACATTCTAAGCAGATTCAATGCTATGTTGAATTACTTGATCCGTTATTTTCAATTTAGTAATCCTTTTTCCTACATATTCATATTGACTTCCTACATCCAGTAGCATCATTAGTTTCAACTTTTGATCTTTTCAAATTTGAACGATTCAAATTTGAACTCGAAGCTTCACTTGATCATATCTTGTAAACAGTAGCGCTTTTTTCAATTGATTCCTTTTTCAAATTGAATCCCTAGGCGTAATCTAACATCTTGAGCCATCACCACACTTTTTCACCAAAATTAGGATCTGATCCTACAAAATAAATTGATTTGATTCTTTTGGAGTTTTCGCAATCTTCCTTAAAAGCTTTTTTTGGGTCTTTGAGTGATTGCTTATGTGTGGATAAAATTGCTTGCTTACGATAGATTGATCGGAGTGTGACGAGTAGAACTATCTGGAATTATGAGTGCGAAGAATCTTCATCAACAGTACAAGGCAAGTTCACACTTTGATCATACTTTTCAATACCCAGTTTTTACTATGCATTAGTTTCACCCTCAAAGATTGCATGAGTAGGATTGGGAACATGTGGTTATGCTATGTAGTTCATGAGGTAGGAACCTATGATCTTTGAAACACCCCGGGAATATTCGTTGTGTCATATGTTGCTTAGCCATGCTCGTAGACGGGGATTGGTATGTGAGATTCATGAAAGTTGCGAGAGTAATAACAACTAAGGGAAACTTAAGGTGGCAACTTTAACACACAACTGGGTGGATTGTTTGGGGCACCTGGAGAAACCAGTGCTTGCCCAAGGGAATCCCGGAGTACCTGTGTGATTACCCTAGGTCCGCCACCCAGGCTCAAAGGGATCATATAATTATTCATGCTAGAAACTTCCGTGTGCAGCCACAAGCCATTATGGGCTCTGGCATAGTTGAGTATGTTGTGTGACCTCTTTCAGTGGTAGGCTAGCAGATGTAGGGGAAAGTAGGTGGTACGGTCTACCCAGAGTAAAGAGTTAACGCTTCGGAAAGACTGTGTCTCGGTCATCCGTTTCTCAAACACCGTGTAGTGCGAGAAATCCAACGGAGGAGATCGAGTCTTGTGGGGAAAAGTGCGCAAACCTCTGCTGAGTGTACAAACTAATAATGATTAGCCGTGTCCCCGGTTATGGACAATTTGAGTATCTAGAAGTGAATTATTTGTTGATCTCATCACTCTATTTAATTAATGTATTGGGTTATTAATAATTTGGGAATTTTTGGGATTGAGTTGGAGGAACCTTCTCAATAATGGCATAAACTTGGTAGTGAATAAAACATTTATTCCTTTGTTGTAGGAAAAAATTAGCTTTATGCAAAATTAAACTTAGAGTCTCCACCAGCCAAATATGCATGTAGTGATAGATATTGTTCATCATTATTCTGTGGTGTGAATTTGCCAGTACATTCAACGTACTAACCTACACGGCTGCAACATCTCATGTTGCAGGAATTATTCGACGAGTAACTGATACGTTAGGGTTGCGATGACTACACTCAACTTTGCCGTTGGTGTTGTTGGGACTCCACAACTTTGTTGTTACTTCCGCTATATTATTTGAGGTAATAGTATTTACGTTATTTTATACATGTGATTTACCTCTGTTATAAATCCTCGAGTACTGTGTGTGTCAGCATACCGATCCAGGGATGACACTTAAGCACAGAGACTTCGATCCATCCGGGTCGGGTCACTACACTTAAATGAATAACCGTCTCGCAATACAAGATCTAGATATAATGTTCATGCTCAACGCAGGCACCAAATAACAATTACTTAGGTTTAAAACTAATCCCAAAGGTAGACGTAGAGGGAGCGTGCCGACGGTGATCACATCAACCTTGGAACTACTTCCAACGTGCATTGTCACCTCGTCCTTAGCTAGTCTCCGTTTATTCCACAGCTCCTGTTTCAAGTTACAAATATTAGGAACCAAACCAGTATCAAATACCCAGGCGCTACTACGAGCACTAGTAAGGTACACATCAATAACATGTATATCAAATATACCTTTCTTGATGTTGCCAGTCTTCTTATCTGCCAAGTACTTGGGGCAGTTCTACTTCCAGTGACCATTCAACTTGCAATAGAAGCACCCAGTCTTAGGTTTGGGTCCAGCCTTGGGTTTCTTCACGAGGGCGACAACTTGCTTGCTGTTCTTCTTGAAGTTCCCTTTCTTCCCCTTGGCTTTCTTGAAACTAGTGGTCTTATTGACCATCAACACTTGATGCTCTTTCTTGATTTCTACCTCCGTGGCCATAAGCATTGTGAAGAGCACAGGGATCATCTTCTCCATCCCTTGCATGTTATAGTTCATCACAAAGCCCTTGTAGCTTGGTGGCAGTGACTGAAGAACTCTGCCAATTACCACTTCATCCGGAAGATTAACTCCCAACTGATTCAAGCGGTTGTAGTAGCCAGACATTTTAAGTATGTGCTCACTAACGGAGCTGTTCTCCTCCATCTTACAGCTAAAGAACTTGTCGGAGGTGTCATACCTCTCAACTCGGGCATGAGCCTAAAATACCAATTTCAGCTCCTGGAACATCTCATATGCTCCGTGGTGCTCAAAACATCCTTGGAGCCCCGGTTCTAATAGGTCAAGCATGGCACACTAAACTATCGAGTAGTTATCATTTCTTGTTTGCCAGACGTTCATAGCGTCCAGGTTTGCGGGAGCGGGTGGTTCACCTAGCAGTGCATCAAGGACATAAACTTTTTGTGCAGTAGTGAGGATAACCCTCAAATTACGGTCCCAGTCCGCATAGTTGCTTCCATCATCTTTCAACTTAGCTTTCTCTAGGAATGCATTAAAATTTAGGGAAGCTACAACACGAGCCATTGATCTACAACATAAATTTTCAAAGACTTTAGACTATGTTCATGATAATGGGTTCAGTTAATCAAATTACTAGTGAACTCCCACTTAAATCAACATCCCTCAAGTTGTCTAAGTGATACATGATCCAAATCAACTAACCCATGTTCGATCACCACGTGATATGGGGTGGTCATCAATGGTGAACATCTCCATGTTGATCATATCTTCTATATGACTTATGTTCAACCTTTTGGTCCTCCGTGTCCCAAGGCCATGCCTGTACATGCTAGGCTCGTCAAGTTTAACACAAGCATTCCGCATGTGTAAAACTGGCTTACACCCATTGTATGCGAATGTAGAGTCTATCACACCCGATAATCACGAGGTGCTTCGAAACGATGAACTTTCACAATGGTGCATACTTAGGAGAACACATTTTATCTTGAAATTAAGTGAAGGGATCATCTTATAATGCTACCGTCATTCTAAGCAAAATAAGATGCATAAAAAGATAAACATCACATGCAGTCAATATGTGACTTAATATGGCCATTATCATCTTGTGCTTTTGATCTCCATCTCCAAAGCACCGCATGATCTCCATTGTCACCGGCATGACACCACGATCTCCATCATCATCATCATCTCCATCATCATGCCGTCATGTGGTTGTCTCCACCAACTATTGCATCTACGACTATTGCTAACTCATAGCGATAAAGTAAAGCAATTACATGGCGTTTAATGATTGACACGCAGGTCATACAATAAATTAAAGACAACCCTATGGCTCCTGCCGGTTGCCATACTCATCGACATGCAAGTCATGAACCTATTACAAAACATGATCATCTCATACATCATAATATATCACATCACGTTTTGGCCATACCACATCACAACATGCCCTGCAAAAACAAGTTAGACATCCTCTACTTTGTTGTTGCAATTTTATATGGCAGCTAGGGCAAATTATAAGAACCGTTATTATCTACGCAAAACCACAACGTTGATATACAAGTTGCCTTTTAACCTTCTACAAGGAGCACTGATACATCTCCATCGCATCTACTTCTCCAAACACTTTTGCTCTTGTTTTGGACTCTAATTTGCATGATTTGAATAAAACTAACCCGAACTGACGCTGTTTTCAGCAGAACTACCATGGTGTTGTTTTTGTGCAGAAATAAAAGTTCTCGGAATTGGATGAAACTTTTTGGAGATTTTTTATGGAATAAATAAAAAATACTGGAGCAAAGACCCACTCGAGGGGGGCCACCAGGTGCCCACGAGGCACCAGGGCGCGCCCTGGTGGCTTGTGGGGCCCACGTGGCTCCGCTGACCCTAATCTCAGCACTATAATTCCTATTTCCTGAGAAAAATAAGGAGAGGAAGTTTCATTGCGTTTTATGATACGGAGCCGCTGCCACCTCCTATTCTTCAGCGGGTATGAACTCAACTTGTTTTTGTTTTTGTAAATATGTTTAACTCAGTATCCATGATTCCGCATATTATAGTTAAACATGTTTGTGATGACAATTAGAGATTATAGTTGCTCATTGCTAATTGTGAGCTGCATTGGGATTTCCTCGAAGAGGAAAGGATGATTCCTTTTTCAAATTGAATCCCTAGGCGTAATCTAACATCTTGAGCCATCACCACACTTTTTCACCGAAATTAGGATCTGATCCTACAAAATAAATTGATTTGATTCTTTTGGAGTTTTCGCAATCTTCCTTAAAAACTTTTTTGGGTCTTTGAGTGATTGCTTATGTGTGGATAAAATTGCTTGCTTACGATAGATTGATCGGAGTGTGACGAGTAGAACTATCTGGAATTATGAGTGCGAAGAATCTTCATCAACAGTACAAGGCAAGTTCACACTTTGATCATACTTTTCAATACCCAGTTTTTACTATGCATTAGTTTCACCCTCAAAGATTGCATGAGTAGGATTGGGAACATGTGGTTATGCTATGTAGTTCATGAGGTAGGAACCTATGATCTTTGAAACACCCCGGGAATATTCGTTGTGTCATATGTTGCTTAGCCATGCTCGTAGACGGGGATTGGTATGTGAGATTCATGAAAGTTGCGAGAGTAATAACAACTAAGGGAAACTTAAGGTGGCAACTTTAACACACAACTGGGTGGATTGTTTGGGGCACCTGGAGAAACCAGTGCTTGCCCAAGGGAATCCCGGAGTACCTGTGTGATTACCCTAGGTCCGCCACCCAGGCTCAAAGGGATCATATAATTATTCATTCTAGAAACTTCCGTGTGCAGCCACAAGCCATTATGGGCTCTGGCATAGTTGAGTATGTTGTGTGACCTCTTTCAGTGGTAGGCTAGCAGATGTAGGGGAAAGTAGGTGGTACGGTCTACCCAGAGTAAAGAGTTAACGCTTCGGAAAGACTGTGTCTCGGTCATCCGTTTCTCAAACACCGTGTAGTGCAAGAAATCCAACGGAGGAGATCGAGTCTTGTGGGGAAAAGTGCGCAAACCTCTGCTGAGTGTACAAACTAATAATGATTAGTCGTGTCCCCGGTTATGGACAATTTGAGTATCTAGAAGTGAATTATTTGTTGATCTCATCACTCTATTTAATTAATGTATTGGGTTATTAATAATTTGGGAATTTTTGGGATTGAGTTGGAGGAACCTTCTCAATAATGGCATAAACTTGGTAGTGAATAAAACATTTATTCCTTTGTTGTAGGAAAAAATTAGCTTTATGCAAAATTAAACTTAGAGTCTCCACCAGCCAAATATGCATGTAGTGATAGATATTGTTCATCATTATTCTGTGGTGTGAATTTGCCAGTACATTCAACGTACTAACCTACACGGCTGCAACGTCTCATGTTGCAGGAATTATTCGACGAGTAAGTGATACGTTAGGGTTGCGATGACTACACTCAACTTTGCCGTTGGTGTTGTTGGGACTCCACAACTTTGTTGTTACTTCCGCTATATTATTTGAGGTAATAGTATTTACGTTATTTTATACATGTGATTTACCTCTGTTATAAATCCTCGAGTACTGTGTGTGTCAGCATACCGATCCAGGGATGACACTTAAGCACAGAGACTTCGATCCATCCGGGTCGGGTCACTACACTTAAATGAATAACCGTCTCGCAATACAAGATCTAGATATAATGTTCATGCTCAACGCGGGCACCAAATAACAATTACTTAGGTTTAAAACTAATCCCAAAGGTAGACGTAGAGGGAGCGTGCCGACGGTGATCACATCAACCTTGGAACTACTTCCAACGTGCATTGTCACCTCGTCCTTAGCTAGTCTCCGTTTATTCCACAGCTCCTGTTTCAAGTTACAAATATTAGGAACCAAACCAGTATCAAATACCCAGGCGCTACTACGAGCACTAGTAAGGTACACATCAATAACATGTATATCAAATATACCTTTCTTGATGTTGCCAGTCTTCTTATCTGCCAAGTACTTGGGGCAGTTCTACTTCCAGTGACCATTCAACTTGCAATAGAAGCACCCAGTCTTAGGTTTGGGTCCAGCCTTGGGTTTCTTCACGAGGGCGACAACTTGCTTGCTGTTCTTCTTGAAGTTCCCTTTCTTCCCCTTGGCTTTCTTGAAACTAGTGGTCTTATTGACCATCAACACTTGATGCTCTTTCTTGATTTCTACCTCCGTGGCCATAAGCATTGTGAAGAGCACAGGGATCATCTTCTCCATCCCTTGCATGTTATAGTTCATCACAAAGCCCTTGTAGCTTGGTGGCAGTGACTGAAGAACTCTGCCAATTACCACTTCATCCGGAAGATTAACTCCCAACTGATTCAAGCGGTTGTAGTAGCCAGACATTTTAAGTATGTGCTCACTAACGGAGCTGTTCTCCTCCATCTTACAGCTAAAGAACTTGTCGGAGGTGTCATACCTCTCAACTCGGGCATGAGCCTAAAATACCAATTTCAGCTCCTGGAACATCTCATATGCTCCGTGGTGCTCAAAACATCCTTGGAGCCCCGGTTCTAATAGGTCAAGCATGGCACACTAAACTATCGAGTAGTTATCATTTCTTGTTTGCCAGACGTTCATAGCGTCCAGGTTTGCGGGAGCGGGTGGTTCACCTAGCAGTGCATCAAGGACATAAACTTTTTGTGCAGTAGTGAGGATAACCCTCAAATTACGGTCCCAGTCCGCATAGTTGCTTCCATCATCTTTCAACTTAGCTTTCTCTAGGAATGCATTAAAATTTAGGGAAGCTACAACGCGAGCCATTGATCTACAACATAAATTTTCAAAGACTTTAGACTATGTTCATGATAATGGGTTCAGTTAATCAAATTACTAGTGAACTCCCACTTAAATCAACATCCCTCAAGTTGTCTAAGTGATACATGATCCAAATCAACTAACCCATGTTCGATCACCACGTGACATGGGGTGGTCATCAATGGTGAACATCTCCATGTTGATCATATCTTCTATATGACTTATGTTCAACCTTTTGGTCCTCCGTGTCCCAAGGCCATGCCTGTACATGCTAGGCTCGTCAAGTTTAACACAAGCATTCCGCATGTGTAAAACTGGCTTACACCCATTGTATGCGAATGTAGAGTCTATCACACCCGATAATCACGAGGTGCTTCGAAACGATGAACTTTCACAATGGTGCATACTTAGGAGAACACATTTTATCTTGAAATTAAGTGAAGGGATCATCTTATAATGCTACCGTCATTCTAAGCAAAATAAGATGCATAAAAAGATAAACATCACATGCAGTCAATATGTGACTTAATATGGCCATTATCATCTTGTGCTTTTGATCTCCATCTCCAAAGCACCGCATGATCTCCATTGTCACCGGCATGACACCACGATCTCCATCATCATCATCATCTCCATCATCATGCCGTCATGTGGTTGTCTCCACCAACTATTGCATCTATGACTATTGCTAACTCATAGCGATAAAGTAAAGCAATTACATGGCGTTTAATGATTGACACGCAGGTCATACAATAAATTAAAGACAACCCTATGGCTCCTGCCGGTTGCCATACTCATCGACATGCAAGTCATGAACCTATTACAAAACATGATCATCTCATACATCATAATATATCACATCACATTTTGGCCATACCACATCACAACATGCCCTGCAAAAACAAGTTAGACATCCTCTACTTTGTTGTTGCAATTTTATATGGCAGCTAGGGCAAATTATAAGAACCGTTATTATCTACGCAAAACCACAACGTTGATATACAAGTTGCCTTTTAACCTTCTACAAGGAGCACTGATACATCTCCATCGCATCTACTTCTCCAAACACTTTTGCTCTTGTTTTGGACTCTAATTTGCATGATTTGAATAAAACTAACCCGGACTGACGCTGTTTTCAGCAGAACTACCATGGTGTTGTTTTTGTGCAGAAATAAAAGTTCTCGGAATTGGATGAAACTTTTTGGAGATTTTTTATGGAATAAATAAAAAATACTGGAGCAAAGACCCACTCGAGGGGGGCCACCAGGTGCCCACGAGGCACCAGGGCGCGCCCTGGTGGCTTGTGGGGCCCACGTGGCTCCGCTGACCCTAATCTCAGCACTATAATTCCTATTTCCTGAGAAAAATAAGGAGAGGAAGTTTCATTGCGTTTTATGATACGGAGCCGCCGCCACCTCCTATTCTTCAGCGGGTATGAACTCAACTTGTTTTTGTTTTTGTAAATATGTTTAACTCAGTATCCATGATTCCGCATATTATAGTTAAACATGTTTGTGATGACAATTAGAGATTATAGTTGCTCATTGCTAATTGTGAGCTGCATTGGGATTTCCTCGAAGAGGAAAGGATGATGTAGTACAATAGAGATAAGTATTTCCCTCAGTTATGAAACCAAGGTTATCAATCCAGTAGGAGAACCAAGCAACGACTCGTTAACAACACATGCACACAAACAACAAATACTTGCAACCCAACATGCAGAGGGGTTGTCAATCCCTCAATGGTTATGAGCAAGACTAAATGGTATAGTTTTTGATAGATAGATCGAACAAAAATACAAAATAAAAGAAAATTGCAGCGAGGTATTTTTGGTTTTAATATACCCGGGGGCCATATTTTTCACTAGAGGCTTCTCTCAAGAAAATAGCATACGGTGGGTAGATAAATTACTGTTGGGTAATTGATTATGATGATATCCAAGGCAATGATCATATATAGGCATCACGTCCGAGACAAGTGGACCGAAACGATTCTGCACCTACTACTATTACTCCACACATCGATCGCTATCCAGCATGCATCTAGTGTATTAAGTTCATGAATAAACGGAGTAACGCCTTAAGCAAGATGACATGATGTAGACAAGATAAACTCACGTATGAATAAACCCCATCTTTTTACCCCTAATAGCAACAATCCATGCGTGTCATGTCCCTTTCTATCACTGGGATTGAGCACCGCAAGATTGAACCCATTACAAAGCACCTCTTCCCATGGCAAGATAAATCAATCTAGTTGGCCAAAACAAACCAATAAATCGGAGAAGAAATATGAGGCTATAGTAATCATGCATAAAAGAGTTCAGAGAAAACTCAAATAATATTCATGGATAGATCTGATCATAAACTCAAATAATATTCATCGCTATTGTTTTATGCCCCTAGCTAGGCATAATGCATAGTTTCAAGTGTTGTCATCTTTGGTTTTGGTTCCATAGGTGGCCCTCATGATTGACTTATATAGTGGCTTAATTCTAGTGTAACACCCCCTGTATTAAGCTACAGTGATCACCCTTTTTATGAGGCCATGTCATCATGATTAATAGTGCATAATCATCATTAGCATCATATTGCATTTCAACTCCTAAGTCAAATTCAAATTTAAATGAAAGTGGAATATAAAAGTTGTCCAACATAGAAACTAAAATGTCAGATAAATAACAAATATTCCAGAGGCTATTCTAAAATTGAAACCAACATCATTGGAATTGGATAAGTGACTCGAACAACCTCAAACAGTGGATAAAGATAATATTTAGTAACCATTTATTAAATCTGAAATAAATATGGAATTATGTTTTGTCCAAACTAATTTTAGGTGTTAAGGAATAATGCACTGGTATTTATGAAGTAGGTCACACTTTTTACAAAAACCATTTGGGGCCTAAACATTTGACAGTGGAGAAAAGAGAATAAAGAAAAGGAAAAAGAAACAGAAAAGGATAAAGGAGCAACCCCCCCCCCCCACGGCCCAACTGGGCCGAAGCCCAGGCCGGCCCACCTGCGTCGCCCCCTGGCCTATAAGGCCCCCCCGGCCGAAACCAGCCCCCTCCCGATCCACATTCCCCCCCCCCGGTCGCCCCTCCTCGGCTGGATTTGGATCGGGGCAATCCCCCGATGTCCGCCGTCGCCGCCGCGTCGCCCGCCGAGGGACCCGCGCCTCCCCGCGGCCTGCACCTCGTCTCCGTCGCGTCGTCGCCGACGACCTCGTCCCGACGTGCCCTCGCTGGGCCCGAGCCCGCGCGCTCGCCCCGACGCGCCCGACGCGCCCCGTCTCCGCCTCGTCTCCGACGCCGTCGCGGACCGCCGTCGCCCTTGGACCTCGCCGCCTCGCCGACTCCACCGACGCCGGCCCCCGTCGACCCGTCGCTCCGGCCTCCACCCCGAGCCCCTCCTCGCGCTCGACGCCGACGCCCCGCCTCGACCCCGTCGCCGACCCCCCTCCACGAGCTCGAGCCCGCTGCCCCGTCCCTGCGAATCTCGGTGAGGCCCCAGGCCTCCCCCTCCCCTGCTCCGTGCACGCGCACGCGCTCCGGCCCCTGCCTCGCCTCCGCGCGCCCTCGCCGAGCACGCCGCCCGCCCGCACGCCGCCCGCCGGCGCCGGCCCCCAGCGCTCCTCCCCGCGGCCGCCTCTCCACCGGCCACGGCCGGCGCGCCCCGCTCCGGCCTCTGGCCCTCGCCGCCACCCCCGGCCGGCCACCGCACCCTGGCCTCGGCCAGTGCGTGTGCGCGCGCGCGCGTTGACCCCCCCTACCGCGCGGACACGTCCGGCTCTGGACGGGCACAGCGCGGACGAGTCCGGCTGTGCCACTGTCCAGTGGGCCCCCCCAGAACGTTTTAATAAAAGAAAAAGAAAGAAATAAAAATAAATAATTAAAATAATTAAAATAATTAATTAATTAATTAGTTAATTAATCCTGATTAGGTTAATCTAATTAACTAATTAGTGTTAATTAAACAGTAATTAGTAATTAACTTAATTAACTGCTGACGTCAGCATGATGTCATGCTGACGTCATCAACCACTGTTTCAGATAATGTTGAATTAAATAATTAATTAAAATTTCAGAAATTAATAAAAACTTTAGAAAATCATATCTTTTAAACCGTAACTCCGATGAAAATATTTTATACATGAAACTTGCTCAGAACGACGATACGAACCCGAATACATCCTCCGTATTCCCGTCAGATGCCTGCAGCTATAATAACGTTGAACAATTAGACCGATTTCGATAAATGAATAGTGTCCAACCCTAATTAAATAAATCCGAATAAATTCCTAAATTAACTAAATCGCTTAGTTAGGCTGTATATCACCCTGGCCCTGCATTTAGACATGTCCTGCATCCCTGTTGCATCATTGCCGTGTGTTTACTGTTTCTTCCCCCTCTTCTCTTCGGTAGACTACGAGACCGACGCAGCTGCTGGTGCCCCGACCGACTACGTTGTTGACGACCCCTACTTGCCAGAGCAACCAGGCAAGCCCCCCCCTTGATCACCAGATATCGCCTATTCTTCTCTATACTACTTGCATTAGAGTAGTGTAGCCTGTTACTGCTTTCGGTTAATCCTATTCTGCTGCATAGCCTGTCATTGTTGCTACTGTTGTTGATACCTTACCTGCAATCCTAAATGCCTAGTGTAGGATGCTAGTTTGTCATCAGTGGCCCTACATTCTCGTCTGTCTGCTATGCTACATTATTGGGCCGTGCTCGCCACGGGTGGCGATTGCGGATATGTATACTACTTATTACATGTGACATCAGATGGATACTAAAGTCGGGTCGGCTCGAGGAGCACCCGCAGGTGATTCACGAATGGGGGCTGAAAGGATTGGCCTCCTCGACGGCCCCCTAAGTGACTCTTTGTTGTGGAGCGGCAGGGCAGGTTGTGACCACCTAGGAGAGAGGTGGGCCTGGCCCTGGTCGTCGTCCGCGGTGATCTCATAATAACACGTTTAACGAGATTGGATATTTGATCTGAGTCTGGCCACTGGCCTATACGCACTAACCAACTACGCGGGAGTAGTTATGGGTATCCCGGCGTCGTGGTATCAGCTGAAGCCTTCTTGACGTCAGCGACTAAGCGGCGCGCGCCGTGTTGGACCGCGATAACGTAACCGCCGTGATCGTGTGGGTTGCTAGGTCTGCTCGCGGCCGCGTACGCAACGTGCAGGAGCGCACTGGGCGATGGGCCCAGACCCCAGAGTGCCTAGGATTAGTCCGGCGTGCTGACCTCTCTGTTGAGCCTAGGTGGGGCTGCGACGTGTGGATCTTCCGAGGCCGGGCATGACCCAGGAAAGTGTGTCCGGCCAAAGGGGATCGAGCGTGTTGGGGAATATGTGGTGCACCCCTGCAGGGAAGTTTATCTATTCGAATAGCCGTGTCCCTCGGTAAAAGGACGACCCGGAGTTGTATTCCGACCTCATGACAACTAGAAATGGATACTTAATAAAACACACCCTTACAAGTGACAGATATAACCCGGTGGTCGCTCTCTCGCATGGTGGCGACGAGAGGATCGACGGGTAGGATTATGCTATACGTTGTTGCTTGGTTAACTTCCAACTACTCTCTTCTATTGCTTCAAGATGGAGGCTGCCAGAAGCGTAGTCTTCGACAGGACTAGCTATCCCCCTCTTATTCTGGCATTCTGCAGTTCAGTCCACCGATATTGCCTCTTTACACATACACCATGCATATGTAGTATAGATCCTTGCTTGCGAGTACTTTGGATGAGTACTCACGGTTGCTTTTCCCCTCCTTTCCCTCTTTTCCCTTCTTGCTGGTTGTCGCAACCAGATGCTGGAGCCCAGGAGCCAGACGCCACCTTCGACGACTACTACCACCAGGGCGGAGACTACTACTACGTCCAGGACGCCGACGACCAGGAGTAGTTAGGAGGATCCCAGGCAGGAGGCCCTGCGCCTGTTCGATCTGTTGTATCCCTGTTTGTGCTAGCCATCTTATGGCACCTTGTTTAACCTATGTCTGTACTCAGATATTGTTGCTTCCGCTGACTCGTCTATGATCGAGCATTTGTATTCGAGCCCTCGTGGCCCCTGGCTTGTATTATGATGCTTGTATGACTTATTTATGTTTTAGAGTTGTGTTGTGATATCTTCCCGTGAGTCCCTGATCTTGATCGTACACGTTTGCGTGCATGATTAGTGTACGATCGAGCACGGGGGCGTCACATCTAGTTCTAGGGAAGTGGTCCATACCCTTCTTTAATGGAAACTGAAATTTAATATTCCCTTCTTTCATGTCAATGACGACACCTATAGTTTGTAAGAACAGTCTACCAAGTATTATGGGACAAGACAGATTGCAATCAATATCAAGTACAATAAAATCAACAGTTACATAGTTCCTATATATTTGCAAGAATAAGAACATCATTAATTCTACCCAAAGGCTTTTTAATAGTAGAATCCGCCAAGTGCAAATTAAGAGAACATTCATCCATATTAGTAAAACCTAACACATCACAAAGAGATTTCAGAATTGTGGAAACACTAGCACCCAAATCACATAAAGCATTACACTCATAATTTTTAGTCTTGACTTTAATGGTGGGTTCCCATTCATCATATAATTTTCTAGGAATTGAAATATCTAATTCTAGCTTTTCTTCTAAAGCTTTCATCATCGCTTCTACAATATGTTTAGTAAAAGCCTTATTTTTCTCATAAGCGTTGGGTGAATTTAGCATGGATTGTAACAAAGAAATGCATTCAATCAAAGAACAACTATCATAGTTAAAATCTTTGTAATCCAAGAGAGTGGGCACATCACTAGTTAAAGTTTTTACCTCTTTTTTTGAGCAAACACAGTAGGGAAAAGCTCCCCACTGTAACTCTATTTTTCATTGATCAATGATAGGGTTTACATGGCATTGTACAACAAGGAGAAAAAGTACATGAGAAACATATTACAATGTATCTAACCATGATTGCATCCCATGTTTTAAGCTAGATCTAGCTCTTTTGATGATAGTACTATAGTGTTCTTTGAAGCTAGATATGCATTGTAGTAGGTTTCTCTCATTATTATCAAAGATGATGCCATTCCTGTGCTTCCATATGCTCAAACACCCTGCTATCAGCCTCTCCTTGAAACCCTTGTTATGATTTCTAGTCTTGCCTTCTTTAAGCATCTCAATAGTGTTCAGATCTGTGTTCCATTCCATTCCTATAGCTATCCAGAATTTTTTGCTGAAATCACATTCAAAGAAAAGGTGTTGTAGATATTCATTGGGCTCTTCATCACATAGTATACAACTTTTGCTCTCTATGTGGAAATTCTTTCTGGTCAATAGAACTCTGGTGTTTAGTCTGTCTAGCAAGAGGAGCCAAAAAAAGAATTTTTGCTTGGGTAAATTGCATGATTTCCAAATCCATTGGAAGGGTGTTGCAGCATCTAGAGGGTTCCCAATGAGGTGCAGGTATATTGTTTTGTTGGAATATTTGTTGCCTTTCCACAGAAACTGCCAACAGTCTTTATTGGTACTGTCATGGTGTATGCTGTTTATGATGCCCAACAATTCTTGGCTTTGCTGAGCAGCCACAGAGGACATAGGAAGGTGGAACCTGCCATAAAAATCATTGTTTGCTTGAGTGATAGTAGTGGAAATTGTGCAGTCAACATCTTTGGCAAATGAATATAGTTGTGGGAATCTATTCTGTAAAATGTCATCATTCCATTTGTCATGCCATAGTTTGACTGTGTTACCTGCAGATGGATTGCATGTTGTCATGCTTTTGAAATCTTGCAATATGGAGCAGCAATCTCTCCACCAAAAGGATCCCACCCTTGTAGGATATCTGGGTACAGTTCCATCATTGTAGTATGTTTCCCAAATCAATTCGACCCATGGGTTGTCCTGCTTATTGAAAAATTTGTAGAGAAATTTGGTCAGTAGGGCCCTGTTTTGCATTCTCAGGTCTAGTATGCCTAGGCCCCCTGCTTTCTTGGGTAAGCATACTGTTTCCCATTTAACTAGGCAATTTCCTTGTTTATTGATCTTATTGCCATACCATAGGAATCCTCTGCCAGACTTTTCAAAATGGTCCAGGATAGTAAATGGCACTCTAATGCAGCACATAGCATATATAGGGAGAGCAGATACCACAGCTTTCCAGTGTGTTAACCTGCCAGAATATGTCATCAGGTTTGCAATACCAGATAATCTCTTGTCCAGTCTGGATACCATTGGCATAAGATCATCTACCTTAGGTCTTGTGGATCCCATTGGGAGGCCAAGGTATGTGAGAGGCATACGCTCCTTTTTGCATCCAAGAATGTTGGCCAGTTCTAGTGCTCTTTCTTCAGATATGTTGATGGGTACTAGGGATGATTTACTATAGTTAACCTTTAGTCCTGTAAATTCAGTGAATATTTTTAAAATATTCATAATCTTGGTTAACTGAGCAGGCTCTGTAGGTAGTATAATGAGAGTATCATTAGCATACTGAATAATGGGATATCTCCTAGTACTGGTGTTCTGCACTGGAAGTGATAGCTCCCCATGAGACCATGCCTCATTTACTAGTTTTTGTAGCAATTCAGTTACCATAACATATAGTATAGGAGAAAAAGGATCTCCTTGTCTTACTCCTCTTTTGCATTTGATGCTTTTACCAGGAACTTCATTCATGATAACAGATGCAGATGCTGTAGATAGTATCATTTTGACCCATCTTATCCATTTGGGAGAGAAACCTAGGTGTTCCATCATATAATATATGGCATTGTGATCCACCTTGTCAAATGCTTTTTCAAAGCCTATCTTGAAGATGATAATGGGGTTTTTTGATTTGTGACACATGTGGATGTATTCAAAGCTCCATGCTAAACAGTCCTGGATGTTTCTGGTTTTGATGAAGCCATATTGATTTTTGTTGATCCTGTTCACCACCTCTTTTTGTGCTCTGTTGGCAAGTAGTTTGGTAGTGATTTTAATGGGCATACTTACCAGAGAGATGTGCCTGAAATCATTGGGGGTTACAGGATTATCCTTCTTTGGTATAAGAACTACAAAAGCAGAGTTCACAGGTTCCAGGGAGATTTTCTCATTGTAGAAGTCATCAATGAATTTGTATATGTATTCCTTGATGAAGTGGCAGCATCTTTTCATGAAAAGACCATTGAAACCATCTGGTCCAGGTGATTTATCATTTGGCATATTTGTGATAATATCATCAATTTCCTCTGTTGAGAAATTGTTGTCCAGGGTTTCATCAATTTGTGTCAAAGCAAGGTGGTCAATGTCAAATAGTTTTCTAGTATTCTCAATCATGACAATCCTTTCTTTGAATGATTGCCATATGATAACTGCCTTTTGATCATGATATATACCTCCATGTTATCAGTGTTTTTTAGGAAGGATATATAATTATGTCTGAATACCTAGGTAGCAATAGCATGATTTTTTTTTTGTATTTTCAACTCCTAATTTGGCCCATCTGATGTTAGCTCTGATCCTCCAATATTTCCTTTTTGCTTCCAGTTGGTTATTGGTATGTGTGATAAGAGCCTTCCTGAAATTTCTCTCAATTCTTGTCAAGTGTCTCTGGTCTTCTATGCCATCCAGTAACTTGACATAGTAGCAGCAATTTTCTATGGTTTTATTTAATTGAGAGAAATTTTTACTCCAAGCATTAAGACCTTTTCTGACTGCTTTGAATTTAGCTACCAGGTTTTTGGCAGAGTCTGCATAGTACATACTGTTTTGCCAGCTCTGCTCAATAGTTTCAATGAAACCTTCAAAATCAGCCCAAAATTCCTCAAACCTGAAGATTTTACTTTTGGGAATATTGCTATCAATTTGTACCTTAATAGGTACATGGTCTGATAAATTTTTTGCCAATGGAAATGCCATGGTGTTGGGATGATCATTAATCCAATCTGAGCTAGTAAAGATCCAATCCAACTTTTCAAGAAGAGAACATTCTTGCATATTGCTCCAGGTGAATGCTCTGCCTTTGAGGGGAATTTCCATCAAATCAAGGTTGATGATAATGGAATTGAATGTCATCATACTGTTGTGATCACCTCCACTTCTGTTTCTATTTTCTGCTCCTCTAATGAAATTAAAATCACCAAGGAACATCCAATATTTGGTAGCTGCCATATTTATACTTGTCAACCAATTAGTGAATTCCCGTTTTCCTTCCTCAGAATTTGGACCATATATATTTGTGAGGTACCAGGTGGAGTTGTTCATGGTAGATGTAAATTCCATGGTGATATGAAAGTAGTTCTTTGAGATCAATCTACCTGTGAAATGATTACTATTCCATATAGTAATAATGCCACCTGAATTTCTAATTGATGGAGAATAGATATATTGATTGAACCTCTTAGGACAGAAGTTTCTTATGTATGCCATATCAAAAAAATCACGTTTAGTCTCCTGAAATGCAATAATGCTGCATGTACTTTCCTCAATTTTCATTCTAATATCATCCCATCTTTTTTGAGAATTTATGCCTCTAACATTCCAACATAATATATTCCAGTTTCTATTCATGTGGGAATATTGTGGAAATTATTTGTATCATACCAGATCTAGCATGTCATGATGTGGGACATATTCTCATTAGCATGAGTAGAGAGGAAATGCTGGTACTAACATGATCAGTTGTGTGCCAGAGCATGTGAGCAGTGTTTGAGAGATGTTCAGTCACAGAATAACCAAAGTAAAACTTGTTGAGATAACTGATAAGATTGTACCAGAAGTGCCATAGGTGCCCATTATTACAGACCAAGGATAGCATTGATGCACGCAGGCATCTCAAATACAGATAACTAAAAACACAGTACTGATAGAAAATAACTTGGGAGCAAATGCCAGAAACACCACAAACCCAGCTCATGTATGGGAAATTAATCATCAGAGCTGCCATAGTTAAGGATATTGCTGCTCACATCCTTGTGTGCCATCTTGCAAGGTCCTGTGCCAATCGCCTGTAGGGTGTTGATTGGCAGTTCTGGTGGTGGGGGGCCTGTTTGTCAATAATGATGGCATCAAATTTAGGCCCCAAGTTGACAGCAACATCTGTCTTCTTTCTGTTATTAGCACAGTTGCTGCTCTCAGGTTTATCAGCTAGTGGATAGCTTGCTGCAGTAGCTTCTTTGCTTTTAAAACCCATAGTGAGCTTATCAAGCCTGTTACTCCTTCTGCATAGAGCTTCATCCACAATGATATTCTTCTTCCTCTTGTTAGTAGCTTTGGTTGGTTTGCTGGTTGTGGCAAAGGTATTTGCAGTGATCTCTACAACACTTGCAGAGCTGGACTGCTGTGCAAATTGCTGGGTGGGATTGGATGTCTGGAACTGAAGGAAGCATCTCTTCCTAGTACCATTATAGCCCTCAACATCCACAACCTAGCAAGTGGCATTGATAATATTGGCTTCTCCAATCTTAGGAATGATGTTTTGATTGTTGGCAGCTAGGTTACCAATCAACTTTTGCAAAGCAGATATATGTTCTATCATACCTTCGACAGTGATGCTGTTTTGTGTTTCAGACTCCTGGCTAGATGATGAGATGTCATTATAGTTCATATTGGCATTCTAAGGAGAAAATATTGGGTTGTTCTATGCCATTGGGACTGGTATGAAATCATCAGTAGGGGGAGCAGAACACTGCACATTGTCATCCTGGTTTGCATGAAAAATTAGAGCATCAGGTGAGGCCTCATTCTGAGCTGCAGGTGCTGCATCAGGTAGATTGTTGTCCAGAGCTACAGGTGCTGCATTAGGTAAGTTTTTACCTCTCCAAACGCACTTTTATCAAAATTTTCATCAAGTTTTTCACCCTCCGAATCATGGGGATGCCTTCTAACTAAAGTTGACTCTTCTTCAGTCCCCTTATCATCAAGTTTAACATTACTAAGGAATCAATAGAAGAAACACCAATCATTTTAACCTCTTCATCATTACTACGAAAGAAACCGGGAGGAATCGCTTTTTCTAAAAATTCCCTTTTAGCTCTAAGCATAGCTGTTCTTTTCATATTTTCATCCATGGAGACATATAAAGCTTTAATTGATTCATTAATATCAAACTTGGGTGGCAAAAATTTTAGTCTTAAGATTTTCCACATCATGAATAATTCTATCAATGCTCCTAGACATATCATCAACTTTACTCAATTTTTCTTCTATCGTAGCGTTGAAAACTTTTTGAACATTGATAAATTCTTTAATATTACTTTCAAGATCAGAGGGCATCCTATTATTATTATTATTATTATTATTATTATTATTATTATTATTATTATTATTATTATTATAAGAATTGCCATAGGAATTACCATAATTATTAGATGAATTTTCAGGGAACGGCCTAAGATTAAAATTACCTCTATAAGCATTACTGTTGAAATTGTTTCACGAGACAAAATTCACATCTACGGGATCATTATTTTGCTCAATCAAAGTAGACAAAGGCACATCATTAGGATCATTTTTATGAGCAACCAATTTCATAAGCGCATCAACTTTATCACTCAAAGTACTAATTTCTTCAACAGAATTCACCTTTTTACTAGTAGGAGCTCTTTCAGTATGCCATTGTGAATAATTTGCCATAATGTTATCAAGCAATTTAGTAGCTTCACCCAAAGTAATCTCCATAAAAGTACCACCCGCGGAAGAATCTAAAGGATTTCTAGAGACAAAATTCAATCCCGCATAAATTTTTTGTATGATCATCCACAAGTTTAAACCATGAGTAGGGCAATTTCTTATCATTAGTTTCATCCTTTTCCAAGATTGTGCGACATGTTCATGCTCAAGTTGCTTGAAATTCATAATTTTATTTCTAAGGGAAATAATTTTCACGGAAGGAAAATACTTAGTAATAAAAGCATGTTTGCACTTATCGCAAGAATCAATACTATTTCGCGGCAAAGATGAAAACCAAAATTTTGCACGATCCCGCAAAGAGAATGGGAATAATTTAATTTTACAATATCATTGTCCACATCCTTTTTCTTTTGCATATCCCACAATTCTACGTAAATGTTTAGATGGGACGCAACATCCTCATTAGGACTACCGAAAAATTGTTTTTTCATAACAAGATTCAACAAAGCGGCATTAATATCATAAGACTTCGCACTAGCGGCGGGAGGAGCAATCGAAGTACTAATAAAATCATTATTATTAGTATTAGAAAAATCACACAATTTTGTATTTTCTTGGGACATTGTGACTACGCAAACAAGATAACAAGCAAACAGGAAAAAGGAAAATAGTTTTGTATTTTTGTAAAACTTTTAGAAGTGGGGGAGATGAAATCAAGAGGCAAATGGCAGATAATGTAAATGCAAGGAGATGAAAGTTTATGCATACGTACTTGATACTTGTTGATGGTGTCTCCCCGGCAATGGCGCCAGAAATTCTTCCTGCTACTTGTGAGCTGCGTCGAGATTTCCTCGAAGAGGATAGGATGATGCAATACAGTAGAGATACATATTTCCCTCAGTTACGAAACCAAGGTTATCAATCTAGTAGGAGAACCAAGCAACAACTCGTTAACAACACCTGCACACAAACAACAAATACTTGCAACCCATCGCGCAGAGGGGTTGTCAATCCCTCAATGGTTATGAGCAAGATTAAATGGTATAGTTTTTGATAGATAGATCAAACAAAAATACAAAATAAATAAAATAAAATAAAATTGCAGCGAGGTATTTTTGGTTTTAATATATGATAAAAGATAGACCCAGGGCCACAGTTTTCACTAGAGGCTTCTCTCAAGAAAATAGCATACGGTGGGTAGACAAATTACTATTGGGCAATTGATAGAAAAGCAAATAATTATGACATGTCCAAGGCAATGGTCATATATAGGCATCACGTCTGAGACAAGTAGATCAAAACAATTCCACATCTACTACTATTACTCCACACATCGACCGCTATCCAGCATGCATCTAGTGTATTAAGTTCATGGAAAAATGAAGTAACGCCTTAAGCAAGATGACATGATGTAGACAAGATAAACTCAGGTATGAATAAACCCATATTTTTACCCTTAATAGCAATGATACATGCGTGTCATGTTGAGGGAGTCCTGGACTAAGGGGTCCTCAGGGTGCCGGCCTATCTCTTACGGGCCGGCTGATAACCCACAAGTATAGGGGATCGCAACAGTTTTCGAGGGTAGAGTATTCAACCCAAATTTATTGATTTGACACAAGGGAAGACAAAGAATATTTGCAAGTATTAGCAGTTGAGTTGTCAATTCAACCACACCTGGAGACTAAATATTTGCATCAGAGTGATCAGTAGCATAGTAGTACGATAGTTCAATAGTAGTAGTAACGATAGCAATGGTAACGGTAACAGCAGTAGCAGTTGTTTGTAGCAATTGTAACAGCAGTTGCAATAGTAGTAACTTAGCAAGAACAATATGTGAAAAGCTCATAGGCATTGGATCGGTGATAAGGTTGGATAGTATTCATCATATAATAGTCATAACCTAGGGCGACACAGAACTAGCTCCAGTTCATCAATGTAATGTAGGCATGTATTCCGTAAATAGTCATACGTACTTATGGAAAAGGACTTGCATCACATCTTTTGTCCTACCCTCCCGTGTCAGCAGGGTCCATAAGGAAACTAAGTGATATTAAGGCCTCCTTTTAATAGAGAACCGGAACAAAGCATTAACACATAGTGAATACATGAACTCCTCAAATTACGGTAATCACCGGAAAGAATCCCAGTTGTTGTCACTTTGGGGTATGTGGATCATAACACATAATAGGTGCATATAACTTGCAAGATCGGATAAAGAACATAGATATAATGGTGAAAACATAAACGGTTCAGATCTGAAATCATGGCACTTGGGCCCTAGTGACAAGCATTAAGCATAGCAAGTCATAGCAACATCAATCTCAGAACATAGTGGATACTAGGGACCAAGCCCTAACAAAACTAACTCGATTACATGATGAATCTCATCCAACCCATCACCATCCAGCAAGCCTACGAAGGAATTACTCACTCCCAGCGGTGAGCATCATGAAATTGGTGATGGAGGATGGTTGATGATGACAAAGACGGAAGACCCTGCTCTCCGGAGCCCCGAACGGACTCCAGATCTGGCCTCCCAATGAAGAACAGGAGGTGGCAGCGGCTCCGTATCGTAAAACACAATGAAACTTCCTCTCCTATTTTTCTCCAAAAACAGGATTTTATAGAGTTGGAATTAGGGTCAGCAGAGCCTCGTGGGCCCCACTACCCACCAGGGCGCGCCAGAGGGGGGTGGCACGCCCTGGTGGCTTGGTGGCGGCGACGTGAAATTATGAGTACTTTTTATTCCAAAATAATTCTCCAAAAAGTTTCGTCCAATTCTGAGAACTTTTATTTCTGCACAAAAACAACACCATGGTAGTTCTGCTGAAAACAACGTCAGTCTGGGTTAGTTTCATTCAAATCATGCAAATTAGAGTCCAAAACAAGAGCAAAAGTGTTTGGAAAAGTAGATACGATGGAGATGTATCAACTCCCCCAAGCTTAACCCATTGCTTGTCCTCAAGCAATTCAGTTGACAAACTGAAAGTGACAAAGAAAAGCTTTTATGAACTCTTTTGTTCTTGTGTCCATATATATGCTTAAATAATACCCAGGTTTTTAGCAAGGATCATGACTAACCATGCAGATGATAACTATTAGAAATTATATTCACTCATATCAATGGCATAATCAACTAGCAAGCAATAATAAAATATCTCAAATGACAACACTTTGTCAAAACAATCATGATATAATATGACAATAATGGTATCTCGCTAGCCCTTTCTGATACCGCAAAACATAAATGCAGAGCACCTCCAAAGTTCAAGCAGTGACTAAACATTGTAATTCATGGTAGAAGAGATCTAGTCATGATGCACACAACATTAACTATACACAATGCATGAGGATGACAATAGTGCTCTCAGGACTGGTGCTTGTTTGAGAAGGTGATGCCTCAAAAATAAAAGTAAAATAACATAAAAGTAAATAGATAGGCCCTTCGCAAAGGGAAGCAGGGATTTGCAGAGGTGTTAGAGCTCAAAGCTTAAATCAGAGATAAATATAATTTTGGGAGGTATACCTTTCCTGTCAATGTTACAACCAAGAGTTTTCAATATCTTCCATGCTAAACAAATTAGCGGTGATTCCCAAGTGGTAAAAGTAAAGTTTACTCCCCCTCCACCAACAAACACAAGCCATGGCTAGCCGAATCCTCGGGTGCCCTCCATACCAACAACAGTCCGGGGGAGTTTAGTTTAATTATTTGCAATTTTTGATCATGGGACTGGGCATCCCGATTACCGGCCCCTCATCTCGTGCAAGGACGAGTGAATAAACACTCATCATGAGAATAACCCGCTTAGCATGGAAGATACTGACCACCCCCTGTCGCTCCATGAGCAGTACAGGCACACAAAACATAGGTTCATTTGAATATTTAGAGGTGGCACATGCAAATTTACTTGGAATGGCAGAGTAATACCACATATAGGTAGATATAGTGGACTCATTTGGAATAACTTTGGTTTAAGGATTTGGATGCACATGCAGTATTCCCACTTAGTACAGGCGAAGGCTAGCAATTAGGTTGAGAAGCGACCAGCTAAAGAGCAAAAATGGTCATGATCATGCATTATCAATAATTAACATTGAGTACTAGCATGAGTAGGATATAAACACCATGAACATAAATATTGTGGAGGCTATGTTGGTTTTGAATCAACTACATGCGTGAACATGTGCCAAGTCAAGCCACTTGAAACATTCAAAGGAGGATACCATATCATCATACTACATCACAACCATTTTAATGCATGTTGACACCCAAGATAAATCATTATCCAGTCCTAGCAACTATAATCTCTAATTGTCATCATAGACATGTTTAATCATAATATGCTGAATCATGGATACTGAGTTAAACATATTTACAAAAAAAAAACAAGTTGAGTTCATACCCGCCTTTCCTTGCCTCGATCACTTCATCATATATCGTCATTATTACCTTTCACTTGCACGACCGAATGATATGAAAATAATAATAGTGCAAGAGTGCCATGGACTAAGCTGGAATCTGCAAATATTTTATTTAAAGGAGAAGACAAAATAATTTGGGCTCTTTGTTAGATCAACAATAATGCATATGAGAGCCACTCAACATTTTCATCGTGGTCTTCTCCCTAGTACGACTCAACAAAAGTAAAGAATTTCAGAGAAACACACTGAAATATTCTTGGAGTTTTTAGTTTTTCTTGAAGGGAGCAAATTAAAGAAAGAAAAACAAAAACGAGAAAAACTATTTACACGGGAAAGCTCCCAACAAGCAAAAGAAGAAATGAGAAATCTTTTTGGGTTTTCTTTTAATATATCATCTAATTTAATCTAGAAAGAAAAACCGAAAAGAAGCGAGAAATATTTTCGGATTTTTTTAAAGTTTTTCAAACACACAAGAAGAAAGCGAGAAAATAAAACTAACATGGATTGTACAATGAAAAAGTGTGAACACCGACAACTGGAATGGAGTGTGTGAACATGAATATACACTACTGTAGGATGCTGCTAACGCGACACTATGATTAGAGACCCTTTGATGAAACTGTATGTGATGCATTAATCGCAAACGGTGATGTAAAAAACCATAAAAAAAGATGCAAAACGTTTGCGATGGCGGAGACATCAAACACGGTTCAGATTTTAGTTGCGTGTGCGATGCAGGGCACACAGATGATCCATATGAACTGTTTGCGATGAGACATAACAACAAAAACGGGCAGCCATATCAAGGTGTGTGCGATATAGGGCATACAGTTCGCTCAGATGAACTGTTTGCTATTAGGGAGTGCAACAGAAACGGTTAGCCAGATCAAGGTGTGTGTGATATACGGCATACGGTTCACTCGGACGAACTGTTTTCGATTAGGGAACACAACAGAAATGGTTCAACTTAACAAGATGTGTGTGATATGCGGCATACAGTTCACATAGATGAATTGTTTGCGATGAGCCAAAAGAACCCAAACAAGTCGTGTAAACAAGATGTGTGTGATACGCGGCAAACAACCCACTCGGATGAACTATTTGCAATGAGAAATTACAACACAGACGGTTACTACAGTTAATTCTTGTGCGATTCTGTGTGTACAAAAAACTTTGAAAATTGCAAACTAGTTGCTTGCGGTGGCTAGGAGTATCACACATGATGCGTCTGCGAGTACTCGTGTGCGATGATTAGTAAGTTATACATACGTTTCCTTATGTTAACACGTGTGTGAATTTGCAATATGGACAATTAATATGCAAATGCCTTCTAGACATCCTCTGCTCTACCGGGCACACGCTTAAACTCAATGAACTGTGTACGATACTAATACTTTCCATGAAAATTTAAGAACTTGGCTGACAACATTTGAGTAACATATATATAGTGGTTACACTATTCGACAAAAGGAGGATCTTCGTAACACAGTTTTGACAACCATATGGTCCATATCTACATACTTAACATACTAACAACTATCACATTTTAAGAGGGTGAGGGCCAACAACCATATGGTCCATATCTACATAGTTAACATAGTAATAGCTAGCACATTTTAAGAGGCTGAGGGCCAACAACCACAACTATCCGCTGGAAGCAGCTTGATCACGGCGACTTGACATCTCGTCAATGAAAAGGAAGAACCCTCCTGTGCCTTGGTAGAGCATGAGTAGAATAGTGTCTCCAATTTTCCAATATGGATGCATTGCCATGACAAGCGAGAAATTGTTAATTTGAATGGTTCCATTTCTGCGGGAAATGTAGTACCTTGCAATCACTTTGGCATTATTAGCAGACACAAGTGTAATTCGACCACGCCCGGAAATCGATCCAGGAATAGCTACAGTGGGCAATTTCTGTTGAAATGTAGAATAAAAACCAATTGTAACATATCGTTGAAGATATATATAGTTTATGAGCATCAACATAAAAATAAGACTTTGTACCAGCGTTTTGTGCACACAATTGGTCTTGTTCAATGTGTGCACCATAGGTATAATTAATCCTATCCAAAATCCAGCGTTCATACGCTGTGCTATCTCTGTCAGATTATCGACAAAGTTTATGACATGCTTCAAGTCCTTCTAGTGAAATTTGGTACGCTTAGTAACATACATATCGTTAACTATGCATCCAACATATCCTGCTTAAAAGGTGGAAAGGATTATTTATTCAGAACATGGCAGAAGAATATATAGTGCGCATAAATTGGTAAATAGAATTTGTTACTGCCTAGGAACGGAGTCAGAAAATGAAATCACAATTGGTTGCTTAAATAGTGATCAATTAGTCAGAACAAATACCCCGATTTTGCTAAGTAATATGCCAGCATGGAGAAAGTTGAAAGGACACTAACCTCGATCAGACTTTGATCGGCTGATGAAGTTGAGGAAGTAAACATCCATGTTAATTAGACCAGGCTGTGGTGCATGCACTAGAATTTTATTGCCAGCTTTCAGTTCATAACACTTAGACATTTTTCTCCAAAGGTCCGCATCAAAATAGGAGTGACCATCTTTATCAAGTTTTACGCTAACTGTCATTGTAAATCCATGCTGCGTTGTCAATATGACATCCATGGAGCCATCAACATAGTAAAGCCCAAGATTTCCTTCTACTCTTGTTCTTGCAAAGCAAGGGATGTACTGCTTGAAATGAAAATTAAGATCGTAAATTAGATATATTGAAATAACAGAGCAAGATGCAAATATGGGAGTAACTGATAGAACAGATCAATATATAGATGAAAGCAAAGTACAAAAATATATAATTAAAAATAGATAAAGTAACAAAGATTTGATGCAAATATGAGAGTAACTAAATGGACAATACATCATAAATTTGCCTAATATAGGGGGGGAAATCGGCTTCGACATCTAGGCTACACCTGGCACCATACCTTTTATCCAAATGTAGCAATAGACGGTATATGTTCACAAATTTAGGCCATGCCAACCGTGGTAGGGTGAGATTGAACATACCGAGCACTCCCTGAAGTCATCCGGAATGGTGAGATAGAACTTCGTTTCCGACTGGCCGTGACCACACTTGCCCGATTTGTGCTCGCACTGTGGACACATGAATGAAAACCCTCGAATCAGCTAGAAGAAAAATGAATCCACGACGATTTCCGTCGGTTGATTAACAGCGACAGACGGACTGCGATAAGAGATGAGTGAATATTTCGCTAAATTGATTACCTTCTCCATGAGGAAAATCCCTGGCCCAATCCCGCAGAAAACCCTAATCGACCAGAGTCTAGAATGTCGGTGCAAGTCGGTGCAGATAGGCGGCGGCAAGCGGTAGGGGCGAAATCCCGTGTCGTTTGGAGCGCGACCACCGCCTGCCGACGACAGCCGTTGAGCTTAGGGTGGCTGCTGCGATAGAAGTTGATGAGGTGCAGAGTTGTGGAGGAGTTCGCGGCGAGTGGGTGGGGACGAAGTGGGCGAGGGTTTTCTTTTTTCCTTTTGCATGTGTGGGTGAACACACACGGTTCGCAGATGCGACGAAGATGAATCGTTTGCAATAGTAAATCATCGAGATTGAAGGGGAATCCAAATTTTCTTTGTCCTTTATCCATGAGTTTTTTTCTATGATGAACATAAACCCTGCAAATCACCGTGTTCAAATTTGGCACTTTTCCGGGTTCACTTACAATATTTAGGGGATTATGTGCATTTTCTAGGCATTAATGCACATAATTCAAATTCGAACAATCGGTGCATGAAAAGGTGCACAAGAACGGTCTGGAAAACCATGCTCGTGCTATTTAGTAAATTCTCATGCCTTTTACAAGGAATGGGCCGAGATTTCAAGGGTGTGGCAATAGTCAACCACAAACGCGTCGTTTACTCGGTTAACAACTATACAAAAATGAAATACATGCTTGGAAAACATGACGCGTGGCGTGGTGCCATGGTATGGCCTCACCGTGCCCTGGTAAAAATTTGAGAATGTTTGCCTTATGTCGTCATGCACGCCTTTCATAAATTGAACCATCACCGAAGAAGTTTCATGGTTTCGAGGGGGAAATCACCAAGATTGAAGGGGGGGTTCCAAATTTCCTTTGTCCTTTGTCCATGAGTTTTTTTCTACGATGAACATACACCCTGCAGCACCTGCCTTGCGATGTTTAACTCTGCCAATTGCATTTTTATCAGTACCGGTTTCAATGGCTATTAAGCCTGTTGCAATTAACAGTTGTATCCATTTTTAACAATTGTATTTCAATGGCTACAAACTTACAAAACATGACTTAGGATGCTTTTAAGCCTATTGCAATTAACAGTTGTATCCATTTTTTAATCTGTCCCTTTGCTACCGTGCTACTCTCCGCAATGAAGATATACTAGAGATGCTGCCCATTTGCTATTTTTGGTGGATGCTAACCCTGTTGTACTTAACATGCCTTTCCATGTACTTACGCAGGGCCATAATGGGCGATGCTGTTGTTTGCCGTCGAGGTTAGCTGCATCCCATGTCTTACAGTATTTTACATCATTTTTGCAATTGCAGTTTGGCTTCTAACATTTACTTGCTTCTTGTAGGTACACATGTCGGCGGCATTGATCCTCTCTTTGACTCAGATGAACACCTCGCCTCCGCTGCAGCCAACTTGGGTCGGGCTCTTGTCCATATGAAGTGCCCTAGCCACTACCCCTCAGGACTTACCAAGTATGAACTCACCAGTTGAATCTTACTAATACCAGTTGCAATGGCCATGTTTTGTACGGTTCATGTATTAAGCATGTTGTAGTAAACACGCCTAGCCCGTCTTATCTATTTTCCCTACCTTTTAATATACAACAGGGCCATTCTCTGCTCTAGTAGCACCTACCTTGCGATGTTTAACTCTGACAAATTCATTTCTATCAGTACCAATTTCAATGGCTATATCAGGTTGTCTGTTGCAGTAAATAATTCTATCCATTTTTTAATCCGCCCCTTTGCTACCGTGCTACTCTTTCGCAATGAAGATATCACTACAGATGCTGCCGTTTTATTACCATTTGTTATTTTTGGTGGATGTTAACCCTGTTGTAGTTAACATTGACTTTCCATGTACTTACACAGGGCTACAATGGGCGATGCCGTTGTTTGCAGTCGAGGTTAGCTGCATCCCATGTCTTATACACCATCTGTTCCTAAATATAAGTATTTTTAGAGATTCCAATATAGACTACATGTGACACCCTGATTTTTGCCAACTTTTTCTTTTCAAAATTTGACTTGACTTTATTTGAATTTGAATGGATTTCAAATTCTTTCACATGGACTTGGTCATTTTTGAATCTTTGCCAAGTGGTTCCTAGCCTCATCATCTTGCAAATGTTCTGCCAGGAACCTCAAGTACTCAAATTTCCATTCAAATCATTTTCAAAAGCTTTTTTTCTTTTAATTGGGAAATTAGGGCATTGGCATAGGTTGTGAAGCAACCTATAGTTTTGATGCTCCTAAACTTCTCAATTAATTCCTAAAAATCCCTTGGACCATATCTCCACCAAATCTTCAAAAACATTCCTTGGTCATGTTCAAATATTTTGCTTAAAAATCCATTTTCCTCTCTGTCCAGAACCAGCCATTGTGAAGGAAGTGCATTTTTGGTTTGTCCAATTGCTACCAAATTTTTACAGCAATGAGACAACACCAAATGAGCACTCTCCACAAATTTTCAGCTCTCCAAGAATTATCTTTTGATCAGTACTTCCATTTGCAGATTCAGGCCAGTTTTGTGCATTTCACATGAGCTACCCTCAAACTTCAACCAAATGAGCTCAAACTTGGTCAGCTTGTCGTTCATTCAACCGGAATCACACCAGACAAGCTCATTGGCTCCCCCTCATCTTCTCCTAAGCTCCAGAAGCCCCTCCATGTTTCTGTCAGAAACTGGTGTTGATGAAACCTCTCAGCACAGACCACTTCAAGCCAAACCAGAGCCTCAGGTGATGTGAATGGACCATGGTCGACACGCCAGACAAGGTCGCCAGGGCAACATGGTCGTGGAGCGCAAGATGGCGTGGTGAGCACGGGCCTGGCATGGCTGTCGCCGCGCGCTGCGCAGCACCCGTGCCCGAGCCATCGCGTCCCTCTGCTCCCTCGCCACTATGGCTTGTCCACGCGTGCCGACTAGGTCCCTGGCTGCCGCGTAGCCCCTCAGGTCAACTCACCTGTGCCGAAGAGGCCCTCGCCGACCGCCGCGTCACCGCCGCCATGTTCGGCCCGTGACCACACTGTACGTGCGGCGCGTCCTCTTCTCCCCGCCTCGTCCTCTCCGCATTGAATGCTCCCTCTGCCCTCTCCGGTCTCGTCGCCGCTCGCGTCCAGCCAGCGAGGCGTACGAGCGCCGTCGCCATGGCCCGCATCGCCATTGTTCGGGAGAGATCGCCGCTCGGCTCCCCCGCCTATAAAAGCCACTCCCCGGCCTCCCAGAGTTCCTCACCCCTCTCCTCCTCCACCCAATTTCGTCCTGGCAGCCCCAATCGAAGCATAGAGGCCCCTGGCCTCGAGCTCGACCGGAGCTCCGCCGCCCGCCCTCTCTTCCTCCTACCCTCTCTGATCCACCTCTGCCTCCACCACGACCACCAGTGAGCTCAGTGAGGTCCCGTGGAGCTCCCCGACCCATCGCCGTGGCCAATCCTCGCCGGAATAGACGAGTTCGCTGACGCCCGAAAGTGCCGGCCGCCGGAGAAGAAGGGGGCGACGCCGTCGCTGCATCCCCGGCCACGCCACGGGTACGAGGCGAACCGCCTCTCCAAGCTCCCTCCATCCCGCCCATCGCCAGCCCCCCCCGCCGACCAGATCGCCGACGCTGCTCGCCGGAGTGCCGCCTCCCCCTCGGCCTCCTCTTCCTCCTCTGTTTCGTTTGAAACGAAGGGGTAAGTGGCCCTGGGCCAGTGCATTGTCGACGTGGGCCGGCCCAGTTACTCCGTTTGTTTTATTTGATTTTTAAACAAAACTGATTTAATAGAGACCTTTGACTGTTAATAACTTTTAACAGAAAGGTCCAATTCAAATGATTCTTTTTGCATTGGGTCCACACCTCAATGCTCTATTTTTCCACCAAGTTTCACATTTTTATTTTACTCACAGAATTTCTGGAACATTAAACAGTGTTGCTTGATATTTTTCTTTGCTGTTTTTGATTATTTTCAGAAGGTGAAAACCTTGGAGTTGAAGAACCAGAGTTCTTGAACAACTCAGCAGACCAAGGCAAGCCAGGATAACCATGTTTTGAAGCATGTCATAGCATTGCATTTTCATATGCATTTTGCATACTAAATTTAACCCCAAATAATTCCAAGTAAATTAATAGATGGCTAAGATGACCAACTAAGTTCACATGAGTTGATAACCTGCTGAATGTTTAACGAAACTTAGTTGGTTGATCGAGAGTCACCTGTCCGGGTTAAAACATGCAGCCACATTTGCCGGTATGGGACGGCCTTGACTTGGGCTGGCTGCGTGCTCTTTCACCGGTACCTCCAAAGAGGGAGGGTTATGCGTGCGTGCTACCCTGATCAGGTAGACGATGATAACTCTGTGAGCCCAGTTGAGTTATTTGCCGGCGTCCCCGTTTGGGACAGTTAGTTTGGCCACGACGGTGGCAGGTGTCTTGAGGACACGGGGCCACCCAGGGCTTGACTCCAAGAGGGAGTGTGATGGCCGGTGGTACGATGGAAGAGTCACGGGTCAGACAGGTTTCGTCGGAACGTCGTTGGTCCACCCGAATGGGAGTACGAGGCCATGAGTTCCGTGGTGTGGGTAAAGTGTACAACCTCTGCAGAGTGTTAAATCTATTCGAATAGCCGTGTCCACGGAATTGGACAGCCCGTCCAGACCTCTGTAGGAGATCAACCGTAATAATGATACTGATGAAAGAACTTGTCTTATGTGCGGAAGTACTCAGTGAGGTGGAGTACTCCGTGGGTTGTGAAGCAACCCGAATATGAGTAAGTTGATGACCGTGATCTCAGCATTTAAGACTCAACATGTTTATTGCCATGCTATTACTTGCTGCATTATTTGGTTGTCATGTGCTTGCGAGTACATTCAAAGTACTCACCTGGCGTATCATGCCAGATGCAGGAGAAGACTAAGACGCAGGTCTTGGAGGTTCGTGTTATAATGCCTAGGATGTGTCCACAGCAGTGTCCCTGTGGATGGAGTTGCTGCCATATTCCGCTACGCTTTAGCTTTCCGCTGTAGTATCGCTAAGTTATGCCGAGGCCCATCATGTTTGATAAATAATGTACATACTGTATAGCACTTGTTGTGCTCTGGCCTCGAGGGTCTTGTAAGCTTGTACTCTTTATTATCAATAAAAGTCAGCTATGTTTCTGTTGCCAAGATGTTGAGTGTTTCCAGAAGACAATGATCTCTGGGCTGGGAACACTGGCATTCCGGTTCTATGAGCCAGGGTGCCACACTACATACGGAGCAAAATGAGTGAATCTAGATTCTAATCTAAACTATATCTATAATTCTATATACATCCGTATGTAGTTCATATTGAAATATCTAAAAATACTTGTACTTAGGAACGTAGGTAGTTGTATTTTACATCATTTGTGCAATCTCAGTTTTGCTTCTAACATTTACTGGTTGCTTGTTGGTACATATATGAGCGGTACTGATCCACGCTTCGATCCCTTTTGTGTATGGGCAAATGAGATATTCATGAACAAGCGTCAAGTGAGGAAACTAAGAAAGATTGTTAGGTGAAAGAAACGGGTGATGGGAATTAAGCTCTTTATTTACACTTTGTCCAATACAACAGTGAACTTTAGGATGGTAAGTAATGTGTTGCCTTTTCCCCCTGCCCACAACAAGTTACTCTATTAGACCTCAGTATCTGAAATTTTTCTCTTTTCAGTGGTTTTCGAAGCTATTTACTAATGATTACCTTGCAAACTACATGACCAGAGTGGAGGCAACTAAGGTTAAAGTATGTAATTCATGCTACCATGATAATGCTCTAGAAGTCTTCCTGAAGGCGGTGAAGGATGGGCGGGCGATCGTCACAAGGGGTTGGACAAAAGTTGTTCGTGCCTATGGCATGCAGGAGGGCACATTATGGGCATTCCGCTTCTTCAACACCATCGGCAGCCAAAATGATTTACACTTATCTCTTCACCTTTACCGCCTCTAAATATTGTGGTTCATCATAGTTAATTGCTGTCTAATCCTATAATTACTGAACATATTGTACTGACAATTTTATTTATGGATTCGTTGTTGAACCATTGTGCTGAGAATTTGAATTGCACGTTTCATATTTCAAAATTTCCAATTCGAATAATAAATTACTGGGAAAAATAAAATTATACATGAGCGAATAAAATAATGTGCACACGGTTAGAAAGAAAATAGCGTGTGCGATGAAAAATAGAGAACAGACGGTTCTTTGGCGTGAAACATTTGCGATGCCCGACGGACGCACACATAGTTTTGTCTCATATGCGTGTGTGATTCATGGTAATACGGCAAACATTTCAAACTAGTGTGCGTGTGTGATAGGAATACCTATCACACATAGTTATGAAAATGGACACGTTGGCGTTAGTAGAGGCACCGCACACATTTTACATTCTTGAACTGTGTGCGATAACGTACCTATCGCAAACATATCGGTAGATTAAATGTTGATGTCCACCTTTTTCACACGACTATAGCGGCGTAATCGTTTGGGATGTCTCTCGGATCAGAAACGTAACGTCGAGATGTAACGTGTGGGTCTGGGCCGCTTCTCATACGTTTATTCTATGGCGATCGTCAGTAGCCGCTCGCCTATCCCTGACGGTTTCTGGGTCGTGTGGGAAGGACCCCCTATCGCAGTCACTCACTTGGTGACGGTTCAGAATGCCATCGCGGAAAGGGGTTAAATACCGTTTGTATAGCATCTTACGGTACCAGTGATAATGTCGGTGGAAATACGTACTCCCCCAAGCTTAGGCTTTCGCCTAGCTTGGTGATCACCATCCATGGCTCGGATAATAGTCAGAATGATAGCTCGTGGAGGCTCTGGGCGCGGCCTCCTCAGCTTGACGGGCAGCTTCTACTGCTGCATTGTACTCACGTGCCTCTCTCTCATAAATGTAATATCTTCCTTTTCCCTGGTAATCAAAGAGAGCAGGTGCCGGCAAAATAACAGGTACAATATGTTTTTTATTGAACATCAAGTTATAATTGTAGTTCATGGCCTTATATTTAATGAACTCATGACGCTGCATTGCATCAAAGTCTAAAAATCTATTAGGCAAAATAGGATCATTCGGCAAAGGTGAAACTCTTAGCCTTGCAACTAAGCAGGAGGCATAAATTCCTCCGTACAAATGACCACTATCAGCATTACGTTGTAGCCTCCGTGCAATGATTGCTCCAAGATTATAACTTTTAATGCCTATTAACGCAGTATGAATAAGTCTCAAATCGGGGGCACAAAGTGTGATACAATCTTGTTTACCTACGATGCATTTGCCATTAAAGAGTGCAAAGTAACGTAAGGATGGAAATTGTATACTTTTTATTCTAGCTTGCGAACCCCCCTATCCTCACCACAATAGAGGCTGCTAAGGAACATTTCATACTCAGATTTGGTGGTTCATCTAGCAAGCCCCAATATGGAATTTTGCATGCATCACAGAATTCTTCTAAGGGAACACTAAAGGTTCTATCATAAAGGCAAAATGAGACTCTGAATTCACGAGGATGATACTTAAACTTTTTGGTGAACGATTCAGTATGGTTGTAATGCTGAGTGCACTTGTCTGCGATGAAGGGTGCGAGCTCAGTGCTGTGAACATACTGATCAAATTCTTCCTTAATGCCCGCACCTATCATGAACTCGTCACATGACCATAGGCACGATCTGGTGTCGGTATCCCACACCGAACTTGCCCTTGGTTCATCATATGCTTGTCGTATCGAGCTCCCACTCGATGATGCCTCCGAGAATCTCCGCCTCGAAGAACTCTTCCTAAAGAGGTGCATTTTATCTGCGAACAATTTCTGAAAATTTTGGACCACCAAATGATATCAATAAAACTTCACAAGATTGATAGCAACTACTCATATGGATGTCTAGAGGCTATATCAAGCATTCAAACTACTTGGAACTCAAAGAATTAAACTTGCAAGCTCATTTACAGTAGAACCAAGAGTAGCTAATTGCTCAAAATATAAACCACTAGAACAAAAACTAATTGGAGCAAAGGAGGAGTCACATACCAAGTAGCAATCCCCCAAAATAGTTTTGGAAACGGAGCTCCGAGCAAAGAGATCGAAAATCGTGGGTATGAGAGCAAGAACACGAGAGAGAGAGCTACATAGATTTTTTTTCTGGAGGTAAGTGATGAAGTGAGCTAAAGGGATAAGTGAGGAGGGCCTTGTGGGGCCCACTACCCACCAGGGCGCGCCAGGTGGGTGTGGCATGCCCTGGTGCCTAGCGGGCACCTAGGGCACACCCCTGTGGTGTTATCAGTACCAGAAATTCTTAATATTCAGAAAAAAAATCGTGTTAAAATTTCAGGTCATTCTGAGCACTTTTATTTTTGGGCACTTTTTTATTGCATGGATAATTCAGAAAACAGAATAAACATGGCATTTTATTGTATTTAACTAAAAATAACAGAAAACAAAAAGTGAGTATAGAAGGTTGTGCTTACTAAATTCATCGACCACATGCCTCTCGAAAATAATTCATTAATAAGGTTGATCAAGTCTTATTAACAACTACTTTCGATTAGCATGAACCCGAAGAATTTTCGCAAAACACTAGGTTACCTCAACAGGGATATGCATATCTCCAACAATAAGTATTTCATATTTCTTTTTGGCGGTTGGAAGAGGGAGTTGAAAACTTCCAATAGTACTTCTCAGAGTCTTTTCAATAACATTAATATCATTCACTTGAAATTGTTTCTTCGGAAAGTGCATCCTATGCTCATTACCATTGATATGAAAAGTGACTTTGCTTTTATTGCAATCAATAACAGCCCCTGCAATATTAAAAAATGGTCTACCAAGGATAATCGACATGTTGTCATCCTCGGGCATCTCAAGTATAACAAAAGTCTGTTAAGATAGTAACATTTGCAACAACAACAACGGGCACATCCTCACAAATACCAATAGGTATGGCAGTTGATTTGTCAGTCATTTGCAATGACATTTCAGTAGGTGAGAGTTTATTCAAATCAAGTCTTTTATATAAAGAGAAAGGCATGACACTAACACCAGCTCCCAAATTACATAAAGCAGTTTTGACATAACTTCTTTTAATGGAGCATGGTATAGTTGGTATTCCTGGATCTCCTAGTTTCTTAGGTACTCCATCCTTAAAGCAATAATTAGCAAGCAGGGTGGAGATTTCAGCTTCAGGTATTTTTCTTTTATTAGTGACAATATCTTTCATGTATTTAGCATAAGGGGCCATCTTTAAAATATCAGTCAAACGAGTACGCAAAAAGACTGGCCTAAGCATTTTAGCAGAGCGTTCAAATTCTTCCTCATCTTTTTTCTTAGATGGTTTAGGTGGAAAGGGCATGGGTTTCTGAATCCAAGGTTCTCTTTCCTTACCATGTTTCCTAGCAATAAAGTCTCTTTTACCATAACGTTTATTTTTAGCTGGTGGTTATCAAGATCAATAACAGGTTCTATTTCAACATCATTATCTGGTTCTTTTTCATTGTCTGGTTGAGTATCTTACATCATAATTATCATTTTCATTATCTAGGTGAATGCTCATTACCAGATTGAGTTTCAGCACCAGAGATAGAGACATCATTATTATCTTCAGAAGGTTTTCCTACCTCAGGTTCACTAGAAGTATGCAAAGTCCCATCATTTTTCTTTTTAGTAAGACTAGGTGCATCTACATTAATTCTTTGAGAGTCTTGTTTGATTCTTTTAGGGCTTCACGATAAAGTGGCTCCTGAGTCATTGTACCTCATCTAGTCATTACTCTAACAACATGATCATTCATATTATTATTCATTTCATTGACCAACTCACTTTGAGATTTAGCAACTTGTTCTAACCGAGTTTGAACCATAGAAGCATGTTTTCCTACTCCTTTGACATCATTAGTGATTCTAAACAACAAGTCACTCAAGCGAGCAATCATATCAACATTTTGTTTTAACTGTTTCATAACATTTCTATTGAAATGATCTTGCTTCATAATATAGTTATCAAATTCATACAAGCATTGACTAGGGTGTTTATTATAAGGGATATCACCTTCATCAAATTTTAAAAGAGAATTTACCTCTACCACCTGTGGTGGTGTGTCAAGGCCATGTATTTCTTCAATAGGTGATAACCCACAAGTATAGGGGATCGTTTGTAGCCTTCTTCGATAAATAAGAGTGTCGAACCCAACGAGGAGCTAAAGGTAGAACAAATATTCCCTCAAGTTCTATCGACCACCGATACAACTCTACGCACACTTGACGTTTGCTTTACCTAAAACAAGTATGAAACTATTTTGCAAGAATAAAACTACAAGTACTTTGCGAGAATAAAACTACGAATAAATTGCAAGGTAGTAAAAGTGGATAGCTTTTGTCAACAAGAAAGTCATTTGTCCCTAGGCAATCGATAACTAGACCGATAATCATTCTTGCAATTTCATATGAGGGAGAGGCATGAGCTAACATACTTTCTCTACTTGGATCATATGCACTTATGATTGGAACTCTAGCAAGCATCCGCAACTACTAAAGATCATTAAGGTCGTGAAACCAAACCGTAGCATTAAGTATCAAGTCCTCTTTACTCCCATACGCCATAACCCACTTATCCGTGTTCAGGCTGCTGTCACCCCGGCAATCGACAATAAGCAAACCATGAAAGTATTGCAACACCCTACAGCGGGGACCCCTCACGTTTGCGCGAGACGGAGGGCACCCTAGGACAGCACCATAAATAAAATATACAATCATACCAACCAAGATCACAATTAACCCATAGGAGAAAACGGATCTACTCAAACATCATACACTACAAAAAAATACACTTCCGTGATGATACGTGTTTGTCACAGTAGGTCATGTTTTCTGTCATGCATGTACATCCATGATGATTTTATGACAGAATCAAGATAGTCATACCTGTGCTATCATAGAAGTGTTCCATGACAATACCAAAATTATCATCACGGAAGTGTCCACTTCCATGACGATAAATGGCGCGTCATGGAAGTGTTTTCGTCAAGGGTAACCGACACATGGCATCCACCGTAACGGGCCGCCGTTAAGCTATCGGGTTCCGGTTTGGATCCGATAACCCGTTAACAGCCCCGACCAATGGGGATTTTCCACGTGTAAAATTCTCATTTGCCGGAGGATCCACGTGTCGGCTCAGCGTTGGGACAGATGCCATCCACTCATTGTACGGGAGGCGCCTATGATACGTTGGCACGTGGCAAGGCCCAACAGTGGCCCATTTAGGTGAAAGAGGCCGGCCCAGTGAAAATTAGTAGGCCGGCCCATATAGGGCCTAGTTGTGTCTGGTCCATTCAAGCCCACAACCCATATGAGATGTGCCAATTCGGCCCGTCAACTGCCCGTTAACTATTTGACACCATTGCAGCCCATCGTCAGTTCGAGCCCATTAACAGCCCGCTATATATTTGGGCTCAATATCGGCCTCATGTGGTTTCGGCCTGTTAACGGCCCATTCAAGGGATGGGCCAATTTTCATGATGTACGTCTTTCGGCCTTTTAACGACCCATTTAAGTGTTGGGCCAATTTCCAGCCCGGTGTGTCTTTCAGCCCGTTAACGGCCCATAAATGAGTTGGGCCATTTGTAGTTGGACCTGATTTTTGGCCTCTTAACGGCCCATGCTCTTCATGACCAATACCAGCCTGGTTTCTCTTTCAGCCTGCTAAAGGCCCACAACATAGTTGGGCCATATAAAGTCTGACCTGACTTTCGGCCTCTTAGAGGCCCATGCTCTTCATGGTCCAGTACGAGCCCGCTGCCTCTTTCGGCCTACTAAAGGCCCAAAATACAGTTGGGCCATATATAGCCCGACCTTAGTATCGGCCTGTTAACGGCCCATGAAGTCGAATGGGCCCACTTATTGCCCGCATCGATGTCGGTCTGTTAACGACCCGGGAGGTAACAGGGCCGAGCATTAACTGTTGGCTCGTTTCAATTATAGCGGCCCAATAGTGCTTTTGGCCTGGTTACGGCCCATTAACTTGATGGGCCCGCTAAAGTTCAAACGTGTCAGTAGGCCCAATTAGATAACGTCGTTTCCGGCCCAGCTATAATTTCAGCCCATTACGATGAGCAATTATGGATAGGACAAAAACCGATCAATCAAAGGCCTATGAGAATTTTGGCCCATGAGAGCCCATTAAGGGTAGTGGGCCGCTTCCTTCATATAGGGCCCATGACTGTTCGTGCTAACTAATAATTTCACAGCTTTTTTGCCTTCCTAGCGACCAGTTAGCTGGAATGCGAGGCGCGCTAAGCAAATGTACGACATGCAAGGAAAAACGTTGCATATCCAGCATATATTACAGGAAATTACATCCACTGGGCAATCAAAGATTGATGCCAATGCAAATAAATGAGCAGAACTTAACGATCTACAACCTCACAATCTGCAACCTCAGCGCGGATGACGCCCATAAGCATGTGAGCAAGTTCTTCCTTCTTTGCTACACTATCTCTGAAAACATTGATCAGTTGTTGTTGCGCAAGAATGTGCACCTCTGATTCCTCCACGATTTCCATGATTGCTTCAGCCAGTAATTCATTCACAAACATACATTTTTTCCGTTGGATTCGAGACAGAGGAAACTCAACAGATTCAGATGGCGATTTTGGCAGGCTTGTATTATTGATAGTGGAGAGTGTCTCGACCACTGCATCATAACATAAATTAGGAGGGGAACCGAACAGATTAATCAAGAGTTATTGCCATATTACCTGGCCTAGATTTATTGGAAAGAAACAATGGGGTTGCCTTGCTATTTTCAGAGTTTGTCTTCTTATCTTCAGCAGCCTGCACCAAATTAACACACTAGCATTGCTATCATTGGCCAGGTCAGATAATAGGAAAGCAACATTGACACAATATGGCACAACTATCATCAACCAGGTAAGGTAATAGGAAAGCAACATTGACACAATGAATGATTGGCAACCAGAACAGCACTACACTTTGTAATGTGCATGATATGAGATAGTACACTCATGCAGCCCAGTATGGAAAACTACCAGGCAATTTTCCTTACAAAAATCAACATTGTCGCCTTTAATTATACATTTTGCTACAAGTAAATTTAGATCAGATAAAGGTTGGATTCACGTTGATTAACAAAATACATGCTGATGTAAAAATTTAGTGATATACAACAGGTACTTACATCAGCATTGGAGCACAGAGAATTCCCGCAAGATACTTTCCTCGAACATGATCCCAGTTTAGAAAGTGTTCTATCCTTTAAGCTTATTTTCTAAAAGAGAGATGGGTAAGAAACATGTAGAAAATATGATCTGAATGCTATAAAATTTCATGATGTGAGGATACACACACGCTTTTTAGAATGGAGTTGACATATTTTTGCTGGACTGGAGTGGACTAGTTCTTTGGCCACTTGAATCTGCTTATTATTAGTAGGAGTTGGGTTTCTCTGTGCTGGAGAAGTATCTATGAACACTGGAGTTGGTTTATTATCTCCTGGTGTTTTGATCTTTTGCAAAGACCTTGTTTGTAACCCTTCAGATTCTAACATAGCTGTCTTCCCCTTGCATGCCTTATATAGAAGAATGGTGCTTCAGTTATAAAACATGCTATGACAGAGAGATGGAATAGGTACTGAAGAATAGAAAGCCATGACATATTGACATGTATTCCCTCCATCCGGAAATAAATGGATGTGTCTAGGCGTATTTCAGTTCTAGATACATCCATTTTTATCCATTTCTGCGACATGTAATCCGGACGGAGGGAGTATGATGTAAGAGCTAGGGATACGACAGGACAACAGAGTAAAAAAAACACTAGTTGAATGTAAAACTGTATGATAGCGGAATACATACAGAAAAATACTAAGACAACATATGCGTGTATGATTGGGAAACTAAGATGGCATTGCAACAGACCACTAGAACAACACTTCAATGTAAAAAAAAAACATGGTATGGTAGACAGATGAAGTACATACTAATGAATAACAATGCATAAGATATTCAGAAGCATGATGTCCAAACTAAGCAGATGGCATTGCGACAGAGTAGAATGACAGTACTTGAATTTGAAAACATGTTATCATGGATGGAATAGGTACTGAAAAACAGGAAGGCATGACATATTTACATGCATGATCAGCAGGCTAAGCACATGGCATTGCAACAGAGTAGATGCACTCCAGGACATTATATGCATGTTGTACCCATATCACGGGCCAAGTTAGAGCAAGGACCTTGTGGGGTGAATAGGATTCAGCATCTTTTTGCAAGTCTTCTGAAGAACTGCCTTTACATGTTCCATCATATTGGGTATCATTGACATCAAGTTTGTTGGCCGTTACATTGCTCCATGAGGTTCTTGTGGATATATCAGTGTGTGCAATTATATCCGACATGCATGGAAGACAACTAGTAGTTAGATTTATGTAATGAGTGCCTGTAGGAGACGACATAAATAGTAGGACTGGGCTTAACTAGCAGCAACAGGTCTCAAAAACTAAATGGAGAACACAGATGAAAGCTACAGAATATGTATCATTTGTACTCGAGATTAACTAGATGGCACACAAAAGTATTAAAAACAACATAGGTAATACTAGAAGTGGTATAATCACCAGCCCGTGGGATAACATTGGCTGATGGATTATAACTATGGAACATCGTTACCTAAAGAACAAGTCTCTTATCTGAACTATGGAACAGGGTTAACTCCTAAACAAGACTCTTAAGAGATCAACATGAATATACAGTGAAATGTAATAATCTATTTTCCATGCTTAGATGAATAACAAAGCCATAAATGTTGCACACAAGTAAGATGAGGGTACAACCTATCTGGCCGCCATCCATAGGAGTGAGCATCATGTGCTGACTTGTCGATGGCCCTGCAGTTGTTGTGGCTGTCCATGTCGGGCACGCACAATCGATGCAGGGAACTGTTGAGTGGGGACTATAGCTCCCTTCTGGTGTATGCTTCCCTTGTTGGAGCAACTACGGTGAAAAGGAAGACGGTGTGGCTGAAGATGTAGAAAACGTAAAATGTTAAGAACGACACATATCTCTGATCTGAAGAAATACCCTAAGAGATCAACAGTAAGGTACGAGAGTGGTCACACGTCTGTTGACTGAAAACTAAATTGCGGTCACATGATTTGATTTTGTTTTGGTACTGTCCAATCTACGCCGGATGGCTTGATGGCCATCTTGTGCCTCCCGGCTGACACTGTTCAGAATCTTCCCAGAAGAGCCAGCGACCACCGGCAGAGCAGCCTGCCTCCGCCGTCCCTGGCTGCGAGAGCTCCGACCAAAACCCCGCTTCCCGCCTCACCGCACTGCCGTGGTTGCGCCGCCCCCGGCTAATCCACAAAGACTCGTCGTCATCCAGATCCGGCGGCGGCAGTACCTTCAACCCATGCAACTCTAAGATAGCCACCTAAGCGCTCCTTCCGTGGCGAACTTGCGCCCCCGCACCCTTACATTAGACACTAGCCAACCGGCAGCCTAGGAGCTCCGCCGCCTCGAGGGGTGCTGCTTCCCATTGGGAATCGATTGGCCCAGAATAAAAATTTAGACAACTGATGCCTAAATAAAGTGATTTAAGATGAGTGTACGACCTATGTTGCGGCCCGGTGAAGTAGGTAGCTCCAGCTGCCGAGTCGGTGAGGCCGGCACGATTGCGGTGGCTACCGGCGGTAGGAAAGCAGAGATGTCGCGACGGTCGACGGCTACGGGGAAGCAGCGCCGGGGCCCTGGACGCTTCCGAAGTTGGAGCCGCTCCGGCGCCGTGCACAACGGTGTGGGTGAATCGGCTCTGGTATGGTTCACGCGGCCGTCGTCGAGGCAGCTCCGACAGCACGGAGTAAGAGGCACATGGCCCAGTGCACGACGGCAAACGGACAGCGTCTTCGGCATTGGGGAGGAGGGTGGCGGTGAATTTGGTGCGGTGGCGGGCGCCATGGAGGAGGGGCTAAGGTTTCACTGCTGGGGAGAAGGGAGCTTCCGGGGAGAAGGTGATTTGGCACCCACGATGTATGAATGGGGAATTGGGAGGGGGAACCATGTCTTACGGACGCATTTGTCTGAAATGTGGGGGGGAGTTACAGTTCTACCCCTGCCTTTAGGCTTCTGGGCTTGGGTCTGTGTACTGAGGGTCGGGGATAGTAGAGTAACTTTGCTTCTCCCAAATAGTGGGCACGAGCGATTTCGGGCGAGGAGGGCGTGTTTTGAAATAGTGGGCACGAGCGATTTCGTGCGAGGAGGGCGTGTTTTGAAATAGTCGGCGCGAGCGATTTCGGGTGAGGAGAGGGTGTTTTGCCGCCCATGGTTTATGAATTATTCGGCACCTGTCATTTCGGCCGAGGAGAACACGCGCTTGGATGAAGTTACGAACCTACCCTCGATGTACAATGGGCCAATTGATGCGTGTCCCACATAGGCCGGTAATTTTGCATCTCCCATTTATTTGCTCGGGCGAATTCCACCGAGCAGAGGGTGTTTAGTTGTTCACTCAAATTTTGGGAGAACGAGCATCCACGTCTACCTTACCAAGTCGATTCGAATCAAATTTCGAAATATTAGCTTGCCACTTCTTTTTTAGATGGTGAGATGATGCAAGGGAATAATGTGTTTTTACATGCTCGTTGCTAACGATTTACTTATGACAAATAGTTGACCCACTCAAAAACGGGAATCAAACCCAAAATGAAATAGCTCGTTCACCAGGTCAAAATAGTGAACTAAATCCAAAATTGAACACCTCAATTTAGTAGCATGTTGTACTGTATTATAGTACTCCATGAACATGTTGAAAGTCAAATTAAAGAACTTGTTTGATACGCATATCTCCATTCATGTGTGGATTGCAGACAACATGTTCTCCAATTCAAATATTTGAATGCAATTTTATATCGAAACATGGTTTATATCAGTCTTTGATGCATAAACGCGACCTCCCCCTCTCCCGGACTCCTATTCTCTCTCTCGCCGACAATCTTCAATTCTATCGCACGTATCCAAACACAAACCTTGTCGGTCCCTCTCCCTCTCTCTCTATCTCTCTCTCTCTATGGGGGGGGGAGGGGGTCTTTCTAGTTTGCATGCACACTCCATGTATAGGTCTCTCTGGCACACTATGTATGATTCTCTAGTCCAAGCTAAATATCTTGGGTGCACTCATCGTACGCACACAAATTCCCTAGCTCGTTGCCCGTAACTCTCTCATGCACCACTCTGCCGTCTCGGAGCTCTTCCCTCTCTCTCAAACTCTCCATCTCCTTGGGTCACACATACACATGCATATCTCACTCGCACTCTATAGACCCATCTAAAACTCTCTCTCTCTCCCTCATTCTCTCTCCATCTCACACGCACACACACACACAATCTCACGCCTAGCTAAGAATGATTGCCTCTCACTCAATTGTAGGCACTCGCAGTCCCCCCTATGTATATGACTAATACTTAGTCTCCATCACAAACATGTACATTGTGTCTTTCCCTCACTTGGTCTATCTCGATTTCTCTCGGGGCATCTTTCTATCGCACACACACCTCGTCCCTCGATCTCCCACCCATATAGTCTCCTCATGATCTCGAGGGGATCTCTCTATGACAAACACACCCTCTCTCCCTCCCCATGCGTCCATCTTCTCCATGCGTCCCTCTCGGCCTTTGTCCCTTGTTGGCCAGACCTCTATTGGACATGTGCTATAGGGGTGTCTCTCTCCGTTGCAAAAAATCACGCACTAGCTATCTTCGTGTATCTCCTCACCTCGCTTTTCTATCTCGGAGATGCATGCGTGATATGTTTGCATAAGAAACGAACACACACTCTCTCTCTATTTTATCGTTTGTTGTCCCTCTCTCTTTCACACACACACTCTTTTTGCACACTCACTCATTCTCCTTCACACGCACTTGATCTCTCTCGACTTAGGCACTCTCTTCGGTCCATAGCATATAGATTTATTGAAAAGTCAAACATCACAAAGTTTGACAATGTATGTGGAGAAAAACATTTACATCTAGAACGTCAAACATATATCATTAGATTCAGATGTAGTTTCGTATGATGTATCTTTGGTATTGTAGATATAAATAATATTTGCATAAACCTGGTCAAAGTTTCCAAAGTTTGACTTCTAAAAAATTTATATGCACTGCATTATCGAACGGATGGAATATCTCTTTCCCCCTCTCAGCTATCTGACACACCACTCAGCCGTATCGGGGCTCCTCTATCTCTCTCAAACTTTATATCTCCCTGGTTCACACATACACATATCTCGCTCACACTACATAGACTCATCTAACACTCTCCGCCCTTGTTCTCTCTCTATGTGACATGCACCCCCCCTAAGTACCATAATCCCTCACTCCATCATAGGCACACGCACTCCCCCCTAAGTATGACTATCTCTCACTAGCCATCAGGAACACACGTATTGTCTCCTTCCATCCATACGTCTATCTTGATATCTCTCGGGGTATCTTCTATCGCGCACACACCTTGTCACTCGATCTCCCACCCATGTAGTCCCATCACGATCTCCAGGGGATCTCTCTGTCACAAACATACACTCTCTCCTCCCCATGTCTGCATTTTCTCCATACGTCTCTCTCGACCTCTCTCCCTTGTTTGTCAGACCTCTCTTGGCCACGTGCTAGGGGTCTTTCTCTCTCAGTTGCAAACAACCACACACTATCTCCTCACCTCGCTTCTACTGTCGAAGATGCATGTGTGATATGATTGCATAAGACACACACGCTTTTTCTCTACTTTATCGTGTGTTGTCCATGTCTCTTTCACACACGCACACACACTTTTTTCACTCACTCTTTCTATTTCACACTCTCTCCCTCTCTCTCTAGTTAGGTACTCTCTCACGTCCATAAACATATGGATGTTTTGAAAAGTCAAACCTCAGAAAAGTTTAACCAGGTATATGTGGAGAAAAACATTTACATCTAGAATGATCATTAGATTCATCACAACATGTACTAACTTCATACTATCATTTATCTTTAGTATTGTAGATATAAGTAATTTCTTTATAGACTTGGTCAAAGTTTCAAAAGTTTGACTTTAAAAAAATATAGGCACTACATTATCGAACGGAGGGAGTAGCTCTTTATCTCTCTCTACTAGTATCTCTCACGGGCCTCCCCTCTCACTCGATCTCTCTATACCGAGGGATTATACGGTCACTGTGTCAGCGTATAGCTCCATATATTGTTTAGTTGACCGGTCAACCAGTCCACATGCTGCCTTGTCAGCTCGTGTTCTCTATCTTCGTGTGCTGGCCCATGTGGCAGTGGGTGAAAATAAGTAAACTAGAGGCCCATCTGACACGCAGTGAAGTAAACAAAGTTGAAACCACTCGCGATAGCACCCCGCATGCTAGTAAATTGAGGGCACACTTCTTCCGCGTGAAGGACGCACTCGCGCACACTTCACCACTGTGCGGCGGCATGCACACAAGGACGCACTCACGCATACCCAGCACACAATACACACCAAGCCCATGTGTACACCGGCATCGCCGCCGGCTGAGATGGACGGCGAGGCAGCCAACAAGAGGAGGCGGCTCGAGCCAACACCGCATCCGGCGAGCCTGGACTTCATCAGCAGCCTTCCCGACGACATGCTGCTCGTCATCATCGGCCTCCTCCCCACCAAATCTGTCGTACAGACCACCCTGCTCTCCTGGCGGTGGCGCCCCCTCTGGCGCCGTGTCCCCCTCAACCTCACCGTCGACAGCTGCCTCTGTGACGGGGATTGCAAACGCATGGCCGCAATCTCCAAGATCCTTTCATCGCACCCTAGGCTAGCCAGACGCCTTGACATCCGCATGTTCAGTACCAACTGCAAGGTCCAAGCCAAGTTTGACGAGTGGTTCTTATCCCCCGCCCTAGATCAGCTCGAGGAGCTCAGGTTTGAAGCTGGACGATGTCGCTCTCTACCGCCGTCCGCGCTCTGCCTCACGCCAACGCTGCGCCGCGCCAGCTTCAGCTCCTGCTATTTTCCCCAGATTAATGTCACGCCCGCCCTTCTTCTCCCTCAACTCAAGTAGCTCGACCTCTTCGACGTTGGCATCTCGAAGAAGGCTATGGAGCACCTGCTCCGCAGCTGTACTGCGCTCGAGTACCTTCATCTTCGGCAGATCCATGGGTTCATTAGCCTCGACATCACCTCGATGAATCTCCGATGGATTTATGTGTCTTGCTGGCCCCGCAACAGGACATCAATTGGGAAGAGATCACTCCAGCTGTTCCACATTATGGTCATTGAGAATGCGCCTTTTCTTGAGAGATTGCTTGTATCTGATCTAGAAGGTCCACCAAAAATCAGGGTCATTGACGCGCTGAAATGACAACGTTGGTGTACTCGTCTGCCAAATTCTCCGAACTCTTTATTGGATCCGTAATCGTTCAGGTACAACACTCATCTTCTTCTCCGTCTTCTTGAAATTCACATTTTAAAATTTTTCTGGATGTATTTACGACTGTCATCTAGAAAATGATTCCCACAAGCTTGACCCAGTCTGTGCGCACAGTGAAGATCTTGGCAATAAAATCTATCGGCCCCAATCTGGATCAAGTTGTTGGATTCCTTACATGCTTTCCGTGCACGGAGAAGCTGCTCATCGAGGTGAAACTTCTTTCCTATTAGTAAACGGTAATCACAACGTAGCTCAATTCTTTCACAATTTCCCCAAATTACGATGACAAGTGTAGTGTTCAAAACTGCATCTACGCACTGCACCAAAAGAAATGTTTTTAGTATTTTTTCTCACGTGATCACCTGCATCGTTTTTTTGTTGTACTACTAGTAGCCTAGGCTAGTCATAGTGGCAAGTGACTTAGACTAGTAACTCTATGGTTAGCCTAAGAGCAAGTACTACCTCCGTCCTGGTTTACTCTTTGTATTTTGTAGTATCAAAATTTGACCATAGATTTAACTGACAAAATGTTAATGCATGGCACTAAAAATTATATCGTTGGATTCGTATTTGAACATAATTTCAAATGGTATAATTTTTGGTGACATGCATTGGCATGTTCTTAGGTAAATCTATGGTCAAAATTTTACACTAAATACGAGGTGGTACAAAAGTGGGCTATAACGGCCGTCCACTATGTAGGCCAAAACATGTGCCAAATTCACTTGTGATGCATTTGGCATCGATGCCCCTCCATTGCTCACCTGGTGCCCCAATCTGGATCACCTACTTTGCTCCAGTGCCAAATTAACTCACGCAATGAAAAAACACTTGCGTGGGAGAGGGAGAGGACTGAGGCAATAAAAAACACTTGTTTGGGAGAGGGAGAGGCTGGTGTAGTTGGTTTGATTGATTTGTTTATACATGTGGGTCTGTGTGCACAGCGGTGCCAACTCTCTCACATTGCTAGAGCGGTGCCAAAATCTTTTAATTTGACATCGATGCGTATTATGTGGCATACTTTTGAGAAATATGGCATCGGCCACATAGTGGAAGGCAACAAATGCCCAAGCTCTTCATGTGCTCCTAGGTAAATGAGAGGAAAGAGAAAGAGAGAGAGAGAGAGTGAAAAGATATCACTAGCCTTAGAGCCAACCCTATAGCCAACCCAATCGTATGAGCGAATGATATTGGTACCTCTTGATGACACGACAATCTTATACAGCCAGCTGCTCTAATATGTTCTCTTCTTTTGCAGATAAAAAAAGACCCGAAAGTGAAAAATGTGCTGCACTATAACAATCTCATCCAATGCCTTGATCTCCATCTTACAGAAATTGATTTGATCGACTATCGAGGCAGCACATCTGAGATTAAATTGGCCAGGTTCTTTGTTCTGGAGGCAAGTGTGCTCAAGGTAATGAGGTTTGGCGTTCTCTGGCGCAACAATGAATGGCGTGCTGATCACCGCAAGCGTCTAAGCCTAAATGACAAAGTCTCCGCAGAAGCTGAATTTGTTTTTGAAAATTCAAGTCGCCAGAGACTAAAAAATTTATTTGCCCATTAGTGACTTGTCAGGGCGGTGGATTTTAGTTTGTACGATAATGCTGCATCCACCTAAAGTAACGAAAGTTCTTACGTAAACTTCCTAATAATTCCCTCTTCGTAGGTGCAGCATTACTCCTAGCATTTGTAATATCAGTTTGAAACTTGTAATATTACGACTATCCAGCACGAGGGAGTACTATGTTATGATAAATGTTCGCGTGCATAGGTGCGGCAACGATATACCCATTACTCGAGTACAATATTTATTATTACCAGCAAGAGGCCCATGCGTTGCACGGAACATCAAGATGAATTTATACAATCTGTTTATCTTGTGGGAGACGAAGATGAATGAGAGAAGGCCTTATCTGCAAATGTGGAGAGGGGTGCGGGTATCTTTTTGGAAAATTGCCATAGTTTGCTTTCTATCCGTCAGATATAGATCGGACAGTCTATATTGCAGGATGGCAGGCACACCATCATCACCAACTCGGTTTTTTATAAGAAAAAAAGTTTCTCTATTTCTCTATACTACTCCTATAAAAACCTGAGGGCTCCTTTGATCCAAGGGAATTCTATAGGATTTTTGGAGGATTGAAATACTTTGAAATTTTTCCTACGTTTGTCCTTTGATTCATAGGATTGAATCCCATAGGAATTTTTCCAATGGAATCTTTTGTACTACATTTCATAGGAAATCTAACATCCACTCTAACCTCTTTTTACAATTCCTTTGCTTTTCCCGTGAAATCAAACGCTCCTTGCTAATCCTATAGGATTCAAGTGGCCATGACACTCCAATCCTATACTTTTCCTATTCCTGCGTTTTCAAAATCCTGCTGATCAAAGAGGTCCTGAGTTGGTGATGATGGTGTGCCTGCCATCTTTCACCAATAGCCGTCGGATCTAGATCTGACGCATACAAAGCAAACTACTGCAGTTTTGCAAAAAGATGCCCGCACTTGTTCCCTATTTACAAACAACTCGGTGTCTCTCACAATCAGCCTTGTCTCTTCCCCACCACATCTAGAAGGCCATGGAACAATCTGGCACGATGGCCGCTGTCGGCGCCATCCACCCCCAATCTTGGTGTTCCGTGCAATGCACGAGCATCTTACTCATATAAGAAAAGAGTAGAGATACTCGTCACAATGCACGGGAAATTATGTCGAACACTGCTAGTTGTAAGCAGGCTTGCTCTACAGCCATGATGATAGTGACTGCACACGGTGAGGCTCACTTTGGTATGCCGAACACGGCACCTACACTCAGATGTCATCTCCGGCGCAGGGTCTTGTCACTTCACTGTGATGAGCAACACGTAATAATTTGACCAACAGGTAGTACAGTACTACTACTAGTCTAGCACCACTGTCTGGATTTAGTACTACTACCACGTCCGTCTGGATTTAGTATTTGACTAGCAATATCTAGTAATGCATGTCACAAAAAATATACTACTCCCTCTATAAATAAATACATGGAGTATTGTTTTATTCAGTTTTGAACGTAGTTCCCGATGATATTATACACTCTCCCTTCCGGTAGATGGCTCAAATCTGAAGTCTCATCAATCAGACTACTATTGTACTCACCGAGCGATCAGCTTGGTAAGCTACCAACAAAAAATTGCAATCAAAGACTATTATTGTACTCCCTCCATACTGGTGCATTAGGCTTGTCGTAATGGGAGTATCATAGGTAGTATCTGATGACCCACAAGTATAGGGGCTCTATCGTAGTCCTTTCGATAAGTAAGAGTGTCGAACCCAACGAGGAGCAAAAGGAAATGACAAGCGGTTTTCAGCAAGGTATTCTCTGCAAGCACTGAAATTATCGGTAACAGATAGTTGTGTGATAAGATAATTCGTAACGGGTAACAAGTAACAAAAGTAACTAAGGTGCAGCAAGGTGGCCCAATCCTTTTTTTAGCAAAGGACAAGCCTGGACGAACTCTTATATAAAGCAAAGCGCTCCCGAGGACACATGGGAATTACTGTCAAGCTAGTTTTCATCATGCTCATATGATTCGCGTTCGTTACTTTGATAATTTGATATGTGGGTGGACCAGTGCTTGGGTGCTGCCCTTCCTTGGACAAGCCTCCCACTTATGATTAACCCCTCTTGCAAGCATCCGCAACTACGGAAGAAGAATTAAGATAAATCTAACCATAGCATGAAACATATGGATCCAAATCAGCCCCTTACGTAGCAACGCATAAACTAGGGTTTAAGCTTCTGTCACTCTAGCAACCCATCATCTACTTATTACTTCCCAATGCCTTCCCCTAGGCCCAAATCATGGTGAAGTGTCATGTAGTCGATGTTCACATAACACCACTAGAGGAAAGACAACATACATCTCATCAAAATATCGAACGAATACCAAATCCACATGATTACTTATAACAAGACTTCTCCCATGTCCTCAGGAACAAATGTAACTACTCACAAAGCATATTCATGTTCATAATCAGAGGAGTATTAATTATCATTAAGGATCTGAACATATGATCTTCCACCGAATAAACCAACAAGCATCAACTACAAAGAGTAATCAACACTACTAGCAACCCACAGGTACCAATCTGAGGTTTTGAGACAAAGATCGGATACAAGAGATGAACTAGGGTTTGAGAGGAGATGGTGCTGGTGAAGATGTTGGTGGAGATTGACCCCCTCTCGATGAGAGGATCGTTGGTGATGACGATGGCAATGATTTCCCCCTCCCGGAGGGAAGTTTCCTCGGCAGAACAGCTCCGCCGAAGCCCTAGATTGGTTCTGCCCAAGTTCCGCCTCGAGACGGCGGCGCTTTGTCCCGAAAGCTTCCTCCTTATTTTTTCCAGGGCAAAAGACACCATATAGCAGAAGATGGGCGTCGGGGGCCTGCCAGGGGGCCCACAAGACCGGAGGGCGCGCCCAGGGTGTAACACCCCCAGTGGTTAGCCACAGTAATCCCCTTTTGATAATGCCATGTCATCATGATCAACAGTGCTTAATCGTCATGAGTAACCTATCTCTTTTCAAAAATTCAAATTCAAATGGAAATTCAAACTGAAAGTGCAAATAAAAGTTGTCCAAACCCAGAAACTGAAATGTTCAATAAATAGCAAATATTCCAGAGACTATTCTAAAATTGTAATCAATAATTAATAAATTAACTAAGTGACTCTAACAGTAGAAAAACATGGTTGGTTAATACCTTTTTAGTTAAATAAAATCCAATTGAAAACATTTGGCCCCAAAACCTTTTTATACCAGGGTTGGATATTGCACTAATATTATATGGGCAAGTGCCATATTTTACAAAAGTCATTTGGAGTAAAAATAAAAGACAAAACAGAAAAGAAAAGAAAAACAGAGAAAGAGAAAAGGAGAAAAAGGAAAAGGCCCACTGTGCTGGGCCTCGAGTGCATAGTGCCGGCCCAGCCTGCGCAGCGCCGTCCCCCACCTCCCGCACTGCTCCGCGCCTCGCTGTCGAGCACCTCGCGCACGCGAGCCAGGCCCCCCCTCCGTGCGGTCGACAGCGCGCCCGCGCCCACGCTGGGGATAAGAGCAGCTCCCCGCTCTCCCTGGCGAACCCTAGCCATCATTCCCCCCCTTCCTCCCTCGTTCCCCACCTCGCCCGACGCCGCCATGATCGGCCTCCGCTGAAGCTCGTGGCCACCGGCCCCGCCTCGCCTCATAGAAGTGTCCCTCGTCTCCGCCGTGGTCGACCGCGTCGTCTGCTGCCCTCTAGTGGAGCTGGGAAGCTCCACAGGCGTCGATCTTCTCCGCCCCCTTTGCTTCGGTCACTGGCGCCTCTCCGACAATGCCCGCCGTTCTACTGCTACTAACCAGCCAACGGGCCTCCGTACGCCTTCACTGTGAGCTCCTCCACCTCCCTTTTCCTCTCCTAGTGGCCGCGCATGCTCGCTAGCTAGCTGCTACGCTACGCCCGAACGTGCTGCCGCCGATGAGCTCACCGCCATGGTCTCCGTCACTGCCACGTGCGGCCGAGGCCAGCATCGAGCTCCTGGAGCTCGTGCGAGTCTGATGCCACCGCCCACGCGTCCCCGCGTGCCTCCCATGGCCATTTTTCCCCGAGGCCAGAACTCAAGCGCCGCTGCGGTCGTCGTTGCGCTCAGCTCCGGCCGCCTCAACTCGCGCTAGCGCCATAGATCGACGCAGCACATCCCTCTCGTTCGAATGAGCCCAGAAGCGCGCATTGTCGTGCCCCCTAGCGAGATCATGTAGCTCGTCGTGGTTCGGCTTCTGCCAATCTCGTCACCGGCGAGCATTCCGGCCATCCCAGCTCCGGCCACCGCCTCCATTCAACGCGATGCTGAATGGCCTTTCGAACGCGCCCAGCCGGGCTCGCTCCCTAGCACTGTAGGCAAATTCCGGCGGGTCTCGTGTGTCGTTGCCGCATTTTCTGGTCGCCGGCGTCGTTCCGGCGACGGCGCCGACGTGGCGCAGGCAGGCCCCGCCCCGATGACACTGCTCGTGGGTCCAGCGGGTCCACCAGTCAGGGTTGACTAGGTCAACCCTACTGACTGGGCAGCATGGGCCACTGACAGGTGGGCCCCGCGCTAATTTAACTAATTTTGGAAATAATTAAAATATTAATTAAGTTAATTACTCACTGACATAGGGCCTCACCTAGATAATTAACCCTGTTAATTAGTTAGTTAGCCCACTGTCTATGACAGGTGGGTCCCATAGGTCAGATTTGACCCTGGTCAGTCGACCGTTGACTGCTGACGTCAGCTTTACGTCACGATGATGTCACCCAGTACTGTTCTGGATAATGTTGATTTTAAATAATTAAATAAATTCCAGAAATGAATAAAATCTTTAGAAAATCATATCTTTTAATCCGTAACTCCGATGAAAATAATTTATATATGAAAAATGATCAGAAAAATGAGACGGATCCGAATACGCTACCCACATACCGGTTAGATGCCTCTAGACTATCTGAACATGCAACTTTTTTCCTGTTTCAGATAGATGAATAGTGCATGACTTTAATAAAATAATTCCAAACAAATTCCTAAAATAACTAAATGACTTGGACATGTCTTCAGGCAACCCTGCACTGCACGTTAGCATAGCCTGCTCCGTGTTGCTTATGTTTGTCGTGTATTTATTTGTTTCCTCCCCCTCTTCTCTCTCGATAGACCCCGACACCGACGTCGTCCCCGAGACCGACGCAGCTCAGGAGCCCGACGCCACCGTTGACGACCTTGCCCTTGCCGCCAAGCAACCAGGCAAGCCCCCCCCCCCCTTTGATCATCCTGATATCGCCCATTCTATTTTCTCATGCTTACATTAGAATTGCTGCTGCTACTACTTTACCTATTCTGATGCATAGCCTGTTTATTGTAACCTGCTGTTGATAATTACCTGCATATCCTAAACTGCTTAGTATAGGCGGGGTAGAGACCTATCAGTGACCCCACTTATCCCGATTGCCCCGCTGGATTATCCGAAGACCCGATCAACGGGATTGAAGACCAGGCCCCGGCACCGCACATTACCCCCCTTAGTTGTAACGACACTGCAGCGTTACTATCGAGTGCCGAGGGTGATACCTCGTGTAGCACTTCTGATGTTAACTCTGTAGAGTAGCTAATCGGTCATGGTCATCGAGGATGATTCCTCCTTCACCGCTTCCAATAACGATGCCGTCGTACAACACCTCAAGTGTGAACCCAGCGAGGGTGATTCCTCCGAGTTCACCTTGTCGGATACATCGTGTAGGAATCCAACGAGGGTGACACCTCGGATTCCCCTGATGTTATGGACACACGTATAATTGGACTTTACACTGTTACTTGGAAAGGCGGGTCGACCCTGAGGGGTACCCGCGTGTGATGTGAAGACGGGTTGCCTGTATGGTGCTCGAGTGATGAATACGAGGCATGGCCGGGCATTCTTGGCCCTTGCCGCAAGTCCTCGAGACGGGACGACAGGGTCACATCGATCGTGAGTCTCTGCTCGTTACCGCACTACCAACACACTACGATTTGGATATTTGATCTGAGAGGGCCTCTGGCCCGATAGCACTAACCATCACGCGGGAATAAATATGGGTACTCTGCATCATATGCATCAGCCGAAGGCTTTGTCAGACGTCCAGTTCAGCATTGTGGCCGGGTCGGATCGTGCCGTTGGCGCTGGTATCCACCCTGCTCTCAACGACCCGGAGTGCACAGGGCGACGGCCCAGGACCCCTGAGCGCTTAGGATGTAGACCGGCAGGGACCTCTCTGCTGAGCTCTAGGTAGGGTTGCGGTGTGTCATTTGGCCGAGGCCGGGCATGACCCAGAATAGTGTGTCCGGCCGGAGTTAACCAAGCGTGGTGGGTAAGTTGGTGCACCCCTGCAGGGAAGAACTAATCTATGCATAGCCGGATCCTCGGTAACGGACACTCGGAGTTGTATCCTGATCGATACAACTAGAATTGGATACTATGGATCTAGGATTGCTTCTCACAGGGAGTCGAGAAGGGATCTCAGGACGAGGTTGATGACTGTATGGCTCTGGGATTGCTTTCTCGCAGGGAGTCGAGAAAGGATCTCTGGGTGAGGTTGAGACTTAATGATACTGCTACATTATATTGTACTGTTCTACTCTCTTCTATTGCTGCAAGACCACTGAAGATGCTAGCCTTCGATAGGACTAGGCTTTCCTCTCTATCCTGGCATTTCTGCAGCCCAGTCCACATATACAGCCTTCCTTTGATAATGTTGCATATGTAGTGTAGATCCTTGCTTGCTAAGTACTTCGGATGAGTACTCACGGTTGCTTTGCTTTCTTTTTCCCCCATATCCTTTTGATGCGACCAGATGATGGAGCCCCTGAGACAGCCGCCCACGCCGAAGATCGCTACTACTACCCCGAGGGTGGTTATTACTTCGAGCTTGCCGTCGACCAGGAGTAGGATCGGAGGGTCCCAGGCAGGAGGCCTACGCCTTTCGATCATAGTGTTTTTCTTTTGTCTCGCCTTCTTAAGGCCTTTCTGTGTTTTCTTTTATATCTGTACTCAGATATCTGATGCTTCCGCTGACGCTTGTACGCAAGCTTATGTATTCGAGCCCTCGAGGCCCCTGGCTTGTAATATAAAGCTTGTATGACTTTATTTATGTTTTAGGGTTGTGTTGTGATATCTTCCCGTGAGTCCTTAGGCTTGATCGTGTGCATTTGCGTGTATGATTAGTGCACGATTGAGCCGGGGGCGTCACAAGTTGGTATCAGAGCCGACTGCCTGTAGGAAGCCCACTTCCAATTCCTTGGCCAAAGTTGGGTCTAGAAACTGAAAAACTAATTTACTAACTTGGCTGTGTGGCTTACGGGCCCACGTCGCCAACTGGGTGGTATTAGGATCTTTTATTCCTCGTCTATACTCTGGGACTCTGATCTCTCTTCTATTCGGGTCAGATAAATTTTACTAACGCCGACACTTAGTATCTCGTAAATCCCGTCTACCCGGAGAGCTGGATATCTGTCCGATTTCCCTGTCGTTGATCTGATTAGTCTGATAATCATTTTCCTTTCCATTGTTTTGTTTAACCTTTCTCTCTGAGTTGTGTTAAACTTCTCATTGTCATTTGACAACCCTGAATTTCCTCTGTTTTAGATGGATCGTTTGTTTCCCCCGCGTCCTACGACACAGCTTGTGCTTCGCACTTGGGCTCGTGATGCCCCTGGGTTTCCAGTTGTCCTGATCGCTCTCATGACCAGCCTTGGCTACCGCTGGTACCCCGAGTACATGGTCTACGAGGATTACCGCGAGTTCAATCAGGAGCAGTACCATGCTGATGTTCGTATCTATGATCGGCAAAATGACTCAGACACCGAGCTGCACCTTTTTCACGGTATCGGCGTGACGATTGAGATGGCAGTACATGATGCCGCCTATTCTGCTGTCGCACGTCTCCGACGACAGTTCAACGATATCTTGGATGACTCTGAGTTCTGATACATTCTGTATGCCTCTGCTGGAGATGCTACTGGATACTACACAGCTATCTGTGCCCCGCACGAGCCTCGTCGCTATGACCCGCGTGTTCTGATTCAGTGCACTCAGGCTCTGGATCGCACTGTTCGGGCTCTTGCCATCGAGTTGGTTGCCACTCGAGCACGTCTCTACGATGCTATGACGCAGTTGCTACCCGCTGTTCGCACAGGGATACATCCTGGGCACATCCTTTACCCGCGCAGGACTCAGATGTATGTTGATATTGATTGGCCTGCCGTTGGAGGTCACACACCTACACGTGGACCTCTTCTTACAGCTCGAGACCGGGCTCTGCATCAGAGTGCACATGGAGCACAGGATCCTACCGCGACGAACATTCATCGTCCGCACTCGCAGTTACCCCGTTACAGTGGTTTTCCCCGATGTTGATGTAGCCTTTACTATGTCTCGTTGTGTACTTCCTTACCGCGTGCCTGCGCGCCGCCTAGTATGTCTAGTTCTAAATTTGCGTCGTTATGCTGTCCGCATGTACCCGACTCTGTGTATGGATCTGTATGTCTTAATTGACTACCGTTATGTATCTGTTACACTACTTAAATTGTTGTTGAGTTACATCATGCTTGTCGCTAAACACTCGCAATTGCTTTTACTAAACTACCCCCTGTTGATACTTAGCAGGATGGTTAGACCAGGTGGTCGTGGTCGTGGTACCCCTGAACGCCCACCACCGCCAGATTATATGGCAGCTATGATGCAACAATTCGAGCTCAACCGCCAGTTCATGACTGGGATTATGGCTCAGTTTCCGCATCAGAACAACCAGAACCAGAACCCTCCTTCAATAACTCTGCCGGAATTTATGCGTCTTAACCCCACTCAGTTCCGCAACTCTGAGAAGCCACTGGATGCTGATGACTGGATTCGCGATATCACTCACGAGATGGAGTCGGCAAATGTCTCCCCTGCCAACTTTGTCGCCTTCGCTTCCTTTTTCCTAAAGGGTCCCGCTGCTCAATGGTGGGACACCCACAAATGTACATTGCCTGCTGGAACAGCCGTTACTTGGCCTGAGTTCCAGGCTGCCTTTCGTGCCCGATATATTCCTCAAGGAATCATGGACCAGATGAAAACCCAGTTCCGCAACCTTACTCAGGGCAATAAGACTGTCGAAGCTTATCAGCGGGAATTCCTTGACCTGTCCCGCTATGCTGAAGAAGACATCGCCACAGATGCCCGTAGACAAGAGAAGTTCCATAATGGACTCCACACAGACATCGAGCTTGCACTCGCTGCTCAAGATTTCACCGACTTTACTGCTCTTGTGAACAAGGCCATTCTGCTTGAGACTGCTCAAATGAAGCATAAGGAGTTGCAGAAGCGCTATCGTGATGTTGGCTCATCTTCGGGCTCAACACAAAAGCAAAAAACATATGGTCGTGGACACGCTTACAACATTGATATTATACAAGTCCAGGATCCACCTGCCACCGAAATGGGTACCCTTCCCGTTAACTCAATACCTGCTTCTGTTTTATTTAATTCAGCAGCATCACATTCATTCATCTATGAGAATTTGCATTCATGCATAACCTTAATTATGAGTAAATGAATACCTTGAATGCGTTGAACGCTTCTCCGCTTGAGGGGATCGAAAACGTTCGAGTCGTTCGAGATTTTCAGAACGTTTCTTTGGAAGAACTTCCAATAATACCCTGCTTCCTTTCAGTCTTCGTCTTAATTCTCGGGACGAGAATTCTTATTAGTAGAGGAGATTTGTAACACCCCAGTGGTTAGCCACCGTAATCCCCTTTTGATAATGCCATGTCATCATGATCAACAGTGCTTAATCATCATGAGTAACCTATCTCTTTTCAAAAATTCAAATTCAAATGGAAATTCAAACTGAAAGTGCAAATAAAAGTTGTCCAAACCCAGAAACTGAAATGTTCAATAAATAGCAAATATTCCAGAGACTATTCTAAAATTGTAATCAACAATTAATAAATTAACTAAGTGACTCTAACAGTAGAAAAACAGGGTTGGTTAATACCTTTTTAGTTAAATAAAATCCAATTGAAAACATTTGGCCCCAAAACCTTTTTATACCAGGGTTGGATATTGCACTGATATTATATGGGCAAGTGCCATATTTTACAAAAGTCATTTGGAGTAAAAATAAAAGACAAAATAGAAAAGAAAAGAAAAACAGAGAAAGAGAAAAGGAGAAAAAGGAAAAGGCCCACTGTGTTGGGCCTCGAGTGCACAGTGCCGGCCCAGCCTGCGCAGCGCCGGCCCCCACCTCCCGCACTGCTCCGCGCCTCGCTGTCGAGCACCACGCGCGCGCGAGCCAGGCCCCCCCTCCGTGCGGTCGACAATGCGACCGCGCCCGCGCTGGGGATAAGAGCAGCTCCCCGCTCTCCCTGGCGAACCCTAGCCATCATTCCCCCTTCCTCCCTCGTTCCCCACCTCGCCCGACGCCGCCATGATCGGCCTCCGCTGAAGCTCGCGGCCATCGGCCCCGCCTCGCCTCGTCGAAGTGTCCCTCGTCTCCACCGTGGTCGACCGCGTCGTCTGCTGCCCTCTGGTGGAGCTGGGCAGCTCCATAGGCGTCGATCTTCTCCGCCCCCTTTGCTTCGGTCACCGACGCCTCTCCGACGATCCCCACCGTTCTACTGCTACTAACCAGCCAATGGGCCTCCGTGCGCCTTCACTGTGAGCTCCTCCACCTCCCTTTTGCTCTCCTAGTGGCCGCGCACGCTCGCTAGCTAGCTGCTACGCTATGCCCGAACGTGCTGCCGCCGATGAGCTCGCCGCCGTGGTCTCCGTCACTGCCACGTGCGGCCGAGGCCAGCATCGAGCTCCTGGAGCTCGTGCGAGTCCGATGCCACCGCCCACGCGTCCCCGCGTGCCTCCCATGGCCATTTTTCCCCGAGGCCAGAACACCGGCGCCGCCGCGGTCGTCGTTGCGCTCAGCTCCGGCCGCCTCAACTCGCGCTAGCGCCATAGATCGACGCAGCGCATCCCTCTCGTTCGAATGAGCCCAGAAGCGCGTGTTGTCGCGCCACCTAGCGAGATCCCATAGCTCGCCGTGGTTCGGCTTCCGCCAATCTCGTCGCCGGCGAGCATTCCGGCCATCCCAGCTCTGGCCACCGCCTCCATTCGACGCGGCGCTGAACGGCCTTTCGAACACGCCCAGCCGCGCTCTCTCCCGAGCCCTCTAGGCGAATTCCGGCGGGTCCCGTGCGTCGCCGCCGCGTTTTCTGGTCGCCGGCGTCGTTCCGGCGACGGCGCCGACGTGGCACAGGTGGGCCCCACCCCGGTGACACTGCTCATGGGCCCAGCAGGTCCACCAGTCAGGGTTGACTAGGTCAACCCTGCTGACTGGGCAGCGTGGGCCACTGACAGGTGGGCCCCGTGCTAATTTAACTAATTTTGGAAATAATTAAAATGTTAATTAAGTTAATTACTCACTGACATAGGGCCCCACCTAGATAATTAACCCTATTAATTAGTTAGTTAGCCCACTGTCTATGACAGGTGGGTCCCATAGGTCAGATTTGACCCTGGTCAGCCGACCGTTGACTGCTGACGTCAGCTTTACGTCACGATGACGTCACCCTGTACTGTTCTGGATAATGTTGATTTTAAATAATTAAATTAATTCCAGAAATTAATAAAATATTTAGAAAATCATATCTTTTAATCCGTAACTCCGATGAAAATAATTTATATATGAAAAATGATCAGAAAAATGAGACGAATCCGAATACGCTACCCACATACCTGTTAGATGCCTCTAGACTATCTGAACATGCAACTTTTTGCCTGTTTCAGATAGATGAATAGTGCATGACTTTTATAAAATAATTCCAAACAAATTCCTAAAATAACTAAATGACTTGGACATGTCTTCAGGCAACCCTGCACTGCACGTTAGCATAGCCTGCTCCGTGTTGCTTATGTTTGTCGTGTATTTATTTGTTTCCTCCCCCTCTTCTCTCTCGATAGACCCCGACACCGAAATCGTCCCTGAGACCGACGCAGCTCAGGAGCCCGACGCCACCGTTGACGACCTTGCCCTTGCCGCCGAGCAACCAAGCAAGCCCCCCCCTTTGATCATCCCGATATCGCCCATTCTATTTTCTCATGCTTGCATTAGAATTGTTGCTGCTACTGCTTTACCTATTCTGATGCATAGCCTGTTTATTGTAACCTGCTGTTGATAATTACCTGCATATCCTAAACTGCTTAGTATAGGCGGGGTAGAGACCTATCAGTGACCCCACTTATCCCGATTGCCCCACTGGATTATCCAAAGACCCGATCAACGGGATTGAAGACCAGGCCCCGGCACCGCACATTACCCCCTTAAGTTGTAACGACACTGCAGCGTTACTATCGAGTGCCGAGGGTGATACCTCGTGTAGCACTTCTGATGTTAACTCTGTAGAGTAGCTAATCGGTTGTGGTCATCGAGGGTGATTCCTCCTTCACCGCTTCCGATAACGACGCCGTCGTACAACACCTCAAGTGTGAACCCAGCGAGGGTGATTCCTCTGAGTTCACCTTGTCGGATACATCGTGTAGGAATCCAACGAGGGTGACACCTCGGATTCCCCTGATGTTATGGACACACATATAATTGGACTTTACACTGTTACTTGGAAAGGCGGGTCGACCCTGAGGGGTACCCGCGTGTGATGTGAAGACGGGTTGCCTGTATGGTGCCCGAGTGATGAATACGAGGTGTGGCCGGGCATTCTTGGCCCTTGCCACAAGTCCTCGAGACGGGACGACAGGGTCACATCGATCGTGAGTCTCTGCTCGTTACCGCACTACCAACACACTATGATTTGGATATTTGATCTGAGTGGGCCTCTGGCCCGATAGCACTAACCATCACGCGGGAATAAATATGGGTACTCTGCATCGTATGCATCAGCCGAAAGCTTTGTCAGACGTCCAGTTCAGCATTGTGGCCGGGTCGGATCGTGCCGTTGGCGCTGGTATCCACCCTGCTCGCAATGACCCGGAGTGCACAGGGCGATGGCCCAGGACCCCTGAGCGCTTAGGATGTAGACCGGCGAGGACCTCTCTGCTGAGCTCTAGGTAGGGTTGCGGTGTGTCGTTTGGCCGAGGCCGGGCATGACCCAGAATAGTGTGTCCGGCCGGAGTTAAGCGAGCGTGGTGGGTAAGTTGGTGCACCCCTGCAGGGAAGAACTAATCTATGCATAGCCGAATCCTCGGTAACGGACACTCGGAGTTGTATCCCGATCGATACAACTAGAATTGGATACTATGGCTCTGGGATTGCTTCTCGCAGGGAGTCGAGAAGGGATCTCAGGACGAGGTTGATGACTGTATGGCTCAGGGATTGCTTTCTTGCAGGGCGTCGAGAAAGAATCTCTGGGTGAGGTTGAGACTTAATGATACTGCTACATAAATTGTATTGTTCTACTCTCTTTTATTGCTGCAAGACCGCTGAAGATGCTAGCCTTCGATAGGACTAGGCTTTCCTCTCTATCCTGGCATTTCTGCAGCCCAGTCCACATATACAGCCTTCCTTTGATAATGTTGCATATGTAGTGTAGATCCTTGCTTGCTGAGTACTTCGGATGAGTACTCACGGTTGCTTTGCTTTCTTTTTCCCCCATATCCTTTTGATGCGACTAGATGATGGAGCCCCTGAGATAGCCGCCCATGCCGACGATCGCTACTACTACCCCGAGGGTGGTTATTACTTCGAGCTTGCCATCGACCAGGAGTAGGATCGGAGGGTCCCAGGCAGGAGGCCTACGCCTTTCGATCGTAGTGTTTTTCTTTTGTCTCGCCTTCTTAAGGCCTTTCTGTGTTTTCTTTTATATCTGTACTCAGATATCTGATAATTCCGCTGACGCTTGTACGCAAGCTTATGTATTCGAGCCCTCGAGGCCCCTGGCTTGTAATATAAAGCTTGTATGACTTTATTTATGTTTTAGGGTTGTGTTGTGATATCTTCCCATGAGTCCTTAGGCTTGATCGTGTGCATTTGCGTGTATGATTAGTGCACGATTGAGCAAGGGGCATCACACAGGAGGTAGGGCGCGCCCTCCACCCTTGTGGATGGCAGGTGGCCCCCCTCTGGTGCTTTCTTCACCCAATATTTTTTATTAATTCCAAAATGACTCTCCGTGAAGTTTCAGGACTTTTGGAGTTGTGCAGCATAGGTCTCTAATATTTTCTCCTTTTCCAGTCCAGAATTCCAGCTGCCGACATTCTCCCTCTTCATGTAAACCTTGTAAATTAAGAGAGAAAAGGAATAAGTATTGTGATATAATGTGTAATAACAGCCCATAATGCAATAAATATCAATATAAAAGCCTAATGCAAAATGGACATATCAACTCCCACAAACTTAGACCTCGCTTGTCCTCAAGCGAAAGCCGAAATCAAACAATATGTCCACATGTTTATAGATAGAGGTGTTGATAAAATAAAATACGGACATGAGGGCATCATGATCATCTTTAGAACAGCAACATATATTGTCATATAATTTCTTATGCTAAAGTAATAATTCATTCACAAGGTAAAGTATAAATCAGAAACTTCATTGAAAGCTAACAAACTATGATCTCAGTTATTGAAGCAATTGCAATTTATCATAACATCGGAAAGAGTCAATATAAGAGCTTTTCAGCAAGTCCACATACTCAACTATCATGTAGTCTTTCACAATTGCTAACACTCACGCGATACTTATGGGTTCAAAGCTTCAATCAGACACAGAGAAAGATAGGGGCTTATAGTTTCGCCTCCCAACCTTTTACCTCAAGGGTAATGTCAACAATAATACTTTATGATAACCAATATCCTAGTGGGTATATATATATCTGGATCTCTCCAACACATAGTGCTTGCCAAAAGGAAAAAGTGTAAAAAGGAAAGGTGAAGATCACCATGACTCTTGTATAAGGGTAGGAGATAAAACTAGAAGATAGGCCCTTCGCAGAGGGAAGCAGAGGTTGTCATGCGCTTTTATGGTTGGATGCACAAAATCTTAATGCAAAAGAACGTCACTTTATATTGCCGCTTGTGATAAAGAACTTTATTATGCAGTCCATCGCTTTTATTTCTTCCATATCACAAGTTCGTATAAAGCTTATTTTCTTCACACTAATAGATCATACATATTTAGGGAGCAATTTTTATTGCTTGCACCGATGACAACTTACTTGAAGGATCTTATCTAATCCATAGGTAGGTATGGTGGACTCTCATGGCAAAACTGGTTTAAGGGATGTTTGGAAGCACAAGTAGTATCTCTACTTGGTGCAAAGGATTTGGCTAGCATAAGAGGGAAAAGGCAAGCTCAACATGTTGGAGGATCCATGACAATATAACTTCTATTCGAATATAAGAAAACATAACCCATTATGTTGTCTTCCTTGTCCAACATCAACCTTTTAGCATGTCATATTTTAATGAGTGCTCACAATTACAAAAGATGTCCAAGATAGTATATTTATATATGAAACCTCTCTTTCTTTATTACTTCCTATTAATTGCAACAATGGCCAAAACTATGTTTGTCAACTCCCAACAGATTTATTAATCATACTCTTTATATGTGAAGTCATTACTCTCCATAAGATCAATATATGATCTTTTTATTTCTTTATTTTATTTAATTCCCTCAAGATCATAGCAAGAAAGCAAATCCCTCAACTCAAAACTACTCTTTACTATATATAACTCACGGACTCGATTACATAGATAGATCTCAAAACAAAACTTAAAGCTAGATCATACTAAAACTTTATTCTACTAGATCAAGATATAACCAAAAGGGTCGAACTAAGAAAAAGCGATAAAGGTAAAAGGTGTGATGGTGATACGATACCGGGGCACCTCCCCCAAGCTTGGCAGTTGCCAAGGGGAGTGCCCATACCCATGTATTTATGTCTCTTTCTTCGGAGGTGGTGATGATGGAGTTGTTGATGAAGTAGGCTTGTCGTCCATCTTCTAGGGCATAGGCTCACCATCGTAGAAGGATGAACGAGTCTCCGGGATCCTCAAATATGCATCCAAACTCATCCTCTTGAATCTATATTCATACTCACAGTTTTGGTTTTGCAGGTCATAGATCTGGGCCTGGAGGTGCTCGATTTTCTCGTGGAGCTTGAAGATGGCCTCCCCGATGTTCTTGGCATCTAGCTTGTGATTGTTGCTGAACTCCACGTCATCATGTGAATGGCGTTGAGTCCATGTTCCACCATCCCTTGGCACTTGAAAACTTGTTGCTCCATTGCTTCGAATCTTGTCTCCACGCTTCCGGTCTTCTTTGGCCCCTCAACATCGCGGATGTGCAGCACCCCCTCACGCATCTCAATGGTTTGAGGGTGTTGCAGCACCTCCGCGATGTAAGGGTTGATGACCTTCTCGAAAAACTTATCCTTGGGGGCACTTGGAGACGTCATGGTGATCTAGATCTGTCAGAAAAATAGCTCGGAACAAAAACAGAGGATTTTGTCGTGGTACGGTGGTCAAAACCTTCGGGAGATTATATAATGAATTTTTACCGACCAAAAGAAGTATTGTGCAAGAAAACAGAGTCCGGAGGGCACGCGAGGTGGCCACAAGGTAGGGGTGCGCCCAGGGGGGTAGGGCGCGCCCTCCACCCTTGTGGTCTCCTCGTGCAACTTTCGGACTACTTTTAATTTTCCTAATTTTTTAAATATTCCAAAACAGAGAAAAATTATCATTGGAAACATTTTGGAGTCGGTTTACTTACCGTACCACATACCTATTCCTTTTCAGAGTCTGAAACATTCTGGAAAGTATCCCTTATGTACTCCTCCGGTGTTACGGTGTCAATTATATTGGTTTCAACATTTATGGCGGTACCTGAGATATAATGTTTGATTCTTTGACCGTTTACCACCTTTGGATTTGTGCCTTCGGCGTTGTTGATTTTGATGGCACCAGAACGATAGACCTCCTCAATAATGTAAGGACCTTCCCACTTAGAGAGAAGCTTTCCTGCAAAAAATCTTAAACGAGAGTTGTATAGCAAAGCGTGATCACCTACATTAAACTCACGCTTTTGTATCCTTTTGTCATGCCATCTTTTAACTTTTTCTTTAAACAACTTGGCATTCTCATAGGCTTGGGTTCTCCATTCATCAAGCGAGCTTATGTCAAATAACCTCTTCTCACCGGTAAGTTTGAAATCATAGTTGAGCTCTTTAATAGCCCAATATGCCTTATGTTCTAGTTCAATAGGTAAGTGACAAGCCTTTCCATAAACCATTTTATACGGAGACATACCCATAGGGTTTTTATAAGCAGTTCTATAAGCCCATAATGCATCATCAACTTTCTTAGACCAATTCTTTCTAGATCTATTAACAGTCTTTTGCAAAATCAATTTAATTTCTCTATTGCTCAATTCTACTTGACCGCTAGACTTAGGATGATATGGAGATGCAATTCTATGGTTAACATCATATTTAGCAAGCATTTTACGGAAAGCACCATGAATAAAATGTGAACCACCATCAGTCATTAAATATCTGGGGACTCCAAACCTCGGAAAAATAACTTCTTTAAGCATTTTAATAGAAGTGTTATGATCAGCACTACTAGTTGGAATAGCTTCTACCCACTTAGTAACATAATCAACAACAACTAAAATATGTGTATACCCATTAGAGGAAGGAAAAGGTCCCATATAATGAAAGCCCCAAACATCAAATGGTTCAATAACAAGTGAATAATTCATAGGCATTTCCTGACGTCTACTAATATTGCCAATTCTCTGGCATTCATCACAAGACAAGACAAACTTACGAGCATCCTTGAAGAGAGTAGGCCAATAAAAACTGGATTGCAATACCTTATGTGCAGTTCTATCTCCAGCGTGGTGTCCTCCGTAAGACTCGGAGTGGCACTTGCATAGGATCTGTTCCTGTTCATGCTCAGGTACACAACGTCTAATAACACCATCTACTATTTCTTTATAAAGGTGTGGGCCATCCCAAAAGTAATGTCTTAAATCATAGAAAAACTTTTTCTTTTGCTGGTATGTGAAACTAGGTGGTATAAATTTAGCAACAATGTAATTAGCATAATCATCATACCATGGAGTATTACGAGAAGCATTTATGACAGCTAAATGTTCATCAGGAAAGCTATCATCAATTGGCAGTGGGCCATCAAGAACATTTTCTAACCTAGACAAGTTGTCTGCAATGGGGTTCTCAACTCCGTTTCTATCAATAATATGCAAATCAAATTCTTGTAGCAAGAGAACCCATCTAATAAGTCTAGGTTTAGCATCTTTCTTTTCCATAAGATATTTAATAGCAGCATGATCAGTGTGAATAGTTACTTTGGAATCAACGATATAAGATCTGAACTTATCACAAGCAAAGACAACTGCTAAAAATTATTTTTCAGTAGTAGCATAATTTCTCTGGGCACTGTCTAGAGTTTTACTAGCATAATGAATAACATTCAATTTCTTATCAACTCTTTGACCTAGAACTGCACCAACAGCATAATCACTAGCATCACACATAATTTCAAAGGGTAAATTCCAATCAGGTGGCTGAACAATAGGTGCAGAGATCAAGGCTTTCTTAAGTATTTCAAATGCTTCTACACAATCATCATCAAAAACAAAAGGAACATCTTTTTGCAAGAGATTAGTGAGAGGCCTAGAAATTTTAGAGAAGTCTTTAATAAACCTCCTATAGAAACCAGCATGACCAAGGAAACTTCTTATACCTTTGATATCTTTAGGACACGACATCTTTTCAATAGCATCTACTTTAGCTTTATCAACTTCAATACCTCTTTCAAAAATTTTATGCCCCAAGACAATACCTTCATTAACCATAAAGTGGCACTTCTCCCAATTCAAGACAAGATTAGTTTCTTCACATCTCTGCAAAACTCGATCAAGGTTGCTTAAGCAATCATCAAAAGAAGTTCCGTAAACGGAGAAATCATCCATGAAAATCTCAACAATCTTTTCACAAAAATCAGAGAATATAGCAGTCATACATCTTTGAAATGTAGCAGGTGCATTGCATAAACCAAAAGGCATACGTCTATAAGCAAAGGTACCGAAAGGGCAAGTAAAAGTGGTCTTTTCCTGATCATCTTTTAACACAGGTATTTGAGAAAAAACAGAACAACCATCTAGGAAGCAAAATGTGTATGTGCGGATAGTCTTTCTAGCATTTGGTCAATAAAAGGTAGAGAGTAATGATCTTTTCTAGTAGCTTTATTTAATTTGTGAAAATCAATTACCATTCTATAACCTGTAACAATTCTTTGTGGAATCAATTCATTCTTATCATTAGGAACAACAGTAATACCTCCCTTCTTAGGGACACAATGAACATGACTTACCCACTTACTATCAGCAATAGGATAAATTATACCAGCCTCCAGAAGCTTTAGTATTTCATTTCTTACCACTTCTTTCATCTTAGGATTTAACCATCGTTGGTGATCAACGACTGGTTTAGCATCATGCTCCAAATTAATTTTGTGCTGACATAGAGTGGGACTAATGCTCTTAAGATCATCAAGAGTATATCCAATAGCGGCACGGTGCTTCTTCAGAGTTTTCAATAATTTCTTTTCTTCATGCTCTGAAAGGTTAGCACTAATAATAACAGGATATATCTTCTTTTCATCAAGATAAGCATATTTCAGAGTATCAGGTAATTGTTTAAGCTCAAACACGGGATCACCCTTGGGTGGAGGAGGATCCCCAAGGATTTCAACAGGCAAGTTGTGTTTCAAAAGAGGCCCTTGATTAAAGAATATTTCATCTATTTCCCTTCTTTCATTCATAAACATATCATTTTCATGGTCTAGAAAATATTGTTCTAAAGGATCAGTAGGAGGCACGGCAATAGAAGCAAGACCAATAATTTCATCCTTACTAGGCAATTCTTTATCATGGGGTTGTCTACGAAATTTAGAGAAATTAAAATCATGAGACATATCCCCTAAACCAACAGTAACAATATCTTTCTCGCAGTTTATCTTAGCATTAACGGTATTCAAGAAAGGTCTACCAAATATAATGGGACAAAAGTCATCTTGTGGGGAAGCAAGAACAAAAAAATCAGTAGGGTATTTTATTTTCCCACACAAGACTTCAACATCTCTAACAATCCCAATTGGCGATATAGTATCTCTATTGGCAAGCTTAATAGTTACATCTATATCCTCTATCTCAGCAGGTGCAATATCATTCATAATTTCTTTATATAAAGTAAAAGGAATTGCACTCACACTAGCACCCACATCACACAAGCCATGATAACAATGATCTCCTATTTTAACAGAAACAACAGGCATGCCAACAACAGGTCTATGTTTATCTTTAGTATCGGGTTTGGCAATTCTAGCAGCTTCATCACAGGAATAAATAACATGCCCATCAATATTATCGACCAAGAGATCTTTAACCATAGCAATACTAGGTTCAACTTTAATTTGTTCAGGGGGTGTAGGTGTTCTAGTATAACTCTTACGAACCACAGTTGAAGCTTTTGCATGATCCTTTATTCTAACAGGAAAAGGTGGTTTCTCAATATAAGCAGTAGGAACAATAGGATCAACATTATAAGTAATAGTTTCTTCTTCAACTTTAATAGGTTCAACTATTTTAACTTCAATGGGAGGATGATATTTAAACCACTTCTCCTTAGGGAGATCAACATGAGTAGCAAATAATTCACAGAAAGAAGCTACTATCTCAGAGTCAAGTCCATATTTAGTGCTAAAATCACGAAAAGCATCGGTATCCATAAAAGATTTAACGCAATCAAACTTAAGGTTTATACCTGACTCCTTACCTTCGTCGAGTTCCCAATCTTCAGAGTTGTGTTTAATTCTTTCCAATAAATCCCATTTGAATTCAATATCCTTCTTCATAAAAGAACCAGTACAAGAAGTATCGAGCATGGATCGATCATTATGAGAAAGTCGAGCATAAAAATTCTAAATAATAATTTCTCTTGAGAGCTCATGATTGGGGCATGAATATAACATTGACTTAAGCCTCCCCCAAGCTTGAGCGATACTTTATCCTTCATGAGGCCAAAAATTATATATATAATTCTGATCACGATGAACCAGATGCATAGGATAAAACTTCTGATGAAATTCCAATTTCAATCGGTTGTAGTTCCATGATCCAATATCATCACATAGCCTATACCATGTCAATGCCTTCTCCGTCAAAGATAAAGGGAAGACCTTCTTCTTGACTTCATCCTCGGGCATACCTGCAAGCTTAAATAATCCACAAACTTCATCCACATAGATTAGATGCATATCAGGATGTAATGTTCCATCTCCTGTATAAGGATGAGCTAGCAGTTTCTCTATCATACCCGAAGGAATTTCATAATAAATATTTTCAGTAGGTGCAGTAGGTTGAGGGGCAACTCTTTGCTCTTCTGGTTGGGGTGAAGATACCCCGAACAAACCCCTCAAAGGATTATTTTCCATAGTAACAAGTGACAGTAAATTTCAGCACACTATATAAATGTTTCCTTACCAAATTCCACTTACCAAAGGCGCTTCACTCCCCGGCAACGGTGCCAGAAAAGAGTCTTGATGACCCACAAGTATAGGGGATCTATTGTAGTCCTTTCGATAAGTAAGAGTGTCGAACCCAACGAGGAGCAGAAGGAAATGACAAGCGGTTTTCAGCAAGGTATTCTCGGCAAGCACTGAAATTGTCGGTAATAGATAGTTGTGTGATAAGAGAAGTCGTAACGGGTCACAAGTAATAAAAGTAACTAAGGTGCAGCAAGGTGGCCCAATCCTTTTTGTAGCAAAGGACAAGCCTGAACGAACTCTTATATAAAGCAAAACGCTCCCGAGGACACATGGGAATTACTGTCAAGCTAGTTTTCATCATGCTCATATGATTCGCGTTCGTTACTTTGATAATTTGATATGTGGGTGGACCGGTGCTTGGGTGCTGCCCTTCCTTGGACAAGCCTCCCACTTATGATTAACCCCTCTCGCAAGCATCCGCAACTACGAAAGAAGAATTAAGATAAATCTAACCATAGCATGAAACATATGGATCCAAATCAGCCCCTTACGAAGTAACACATAAACTAGGGTTTAAGCTTCTGTCACTCTAGCAACCCATCATCTACTTATTACTTCCCAATGCCTTCCCCTAGGCCCAAATCATGGTGAAGTGTCATGTAGTCTATGTTCACATAACACCACTAGAGGAAAGACAACATACATCTCATCAAAATATCAAACGAATACCAAATTCACATGATTACTTATAACAAGACTTCTCCCATGTCCTCAGGAACAAATGTAACTACTCACAAAGCATATTCATGTTCATAATCAGAGGAGTATTAATTATCATTAAGGATCTGAACACATGATATTCCACCGAATAAACCAACTAGCATCAACTACAAAGAGTAATCAACACTACTAGCAACCCACAGGTACCAATCTGAGGTTTTGAGACAAAGATCAGATATAAGAGATGAACTAGGGTTTGAGAGGAGATGGTGCTGGTGAAGATGTTGGTGGATATTGACCCCCTCTCGATGAGAGGATCGTTGGTGATGACGATGGCAATGATTTCCCCCTCCCGGAGGGAAGTTTCCCCGGCAGAACAGCTCCGCCGGAGCCCTAGATTGGTTCTGCCCAAGTTTCGCCTCGAGACGGCGGTGCTTCATCCCGAAAGCTTCCTCCTTATTTTTTCCAGGGCAAAAGACACCATATAGCAGAGGATGGGCATCGGGGGCCTGCCAGGGGCCCCACAAGACCGGAGGGCGCGCTCAGGGGGTAGGGCGCACCCTCCACCCTTGTGGATGGCAAGTGGCCCCCCTCTGGTGCTTTCTTCGCCCAATATTTTTTATTAATTCCAAAACGACTCTCCGTGAAGTTTCAGGACTTTTGGAGTTGTGCAGCATAGGTCTATAATATTTGCTCCTTTTCCAGTCCAGAATTCCAGTTGCCGGCATTCTCCCTCTTCATGTAAACCTTCTAAATTAAGAGAGAAAAGGCATAAGTATTGTGATATAATGTGTAATAACAGCCCATAATGCAATAAATATCAATATAAAAGCATGATGCAAAATGGACGTATCAGTATCATGCATGCCAACTAGGCAAATTTGATGAGGTGGCATAGAATTAAATGAAGAAAGAGTGGGGTGAGTATCATATCACGATACCGTATCATATTAAATGTTGCGCTAATATGTGTCATGCATGGCAATAAATGAAGTTATCTACTATGGGTGATACTAACACATGATATGATGCACTACGGATGTAGTATCATACACTAGTATCATATACATGATACTAGTAAATGATACTCACCATTACGACCAGCCTTAGTCACGTTACGAAAACCAAATAATCCCAAAACTTTTAGGCGCGGTGCATTAACTACCCACCTCGGTCCCTGTTTTTTGCCACGAAAAAAGAAATCACCCAATAGGAGACATGGGGTGACATTAATTACAAAATACTACTCCTACCTCCGTCCTAGTTTATTGGTTCCCTTAGTACTTTGTGCCAAATTTTGACCATAGATTTAACTAAAATAATAATAATGCATGTCACAAAAAATTGTATCATTGGATTTGTATTTGAACATAGTTTCCAATGATCTTATTTTTGGTTACATGCATTAACATTTTATTAGTTAAATCAAACGTCAAAACTTGGCGCAAAATGCAAAGGGGACCAATAAACCAGTAAACATCAAAGTTCTCTTGTTTTGCCCCAACTTGGTCTCGGTGAGATGACTATACTGCACCGGCACGGAGGGAGGGCCGAGGAGTAGATGGCCAACACACACATGAATGCAACGCAGTCTGCACTTCTCATATAAAGGCTCCCCGCCAGTCCAATCTACGAAATCCTACGCACATACGCACCCTAACCAAGGGCAAGAGTGATCACTCCAATCGCAAGATCAGTTGACTAGAAGTTAGACCCATGGAGGCGATGAGCGCGAGCATCAGCCGGCTGTGCCAGATGGTCCACGACGCCGGCCTGCGGCTAGGCACCGAGGAACGTCTCCAAGCCGTGCTTGAGGCCACCAGGGCGAGAGGCCTCTTGGATGACCGCTTCGTCTCCTTGTTTGACGAGGTCCTTGTCGGCTTCCTGGACAAGTTCACCGTCGTCAAGAAGCTCGCGGACGACCTTGACATACGCCTCCAGCCCATGCGCCCAGGCTCTACGATGCCCGCCACCCTCAACGGCCTCTATGGTGACAACCTCTTCGACACACTGGTGGCCCTGCGACTGCCCACCGTCGAGCCGGAGAATGTCCACCTCGAGGTCGCGCTCTGTGACGCCCCCGGCTCAATCATGCACTAATCATACACGCAAATGCACACGATCAAGCCTAAGGACTCATGGGAAGATATCACAACACAACTCTAAAACATAAATAAAGTCATACAAGCTTTATATTACAAGCCAGGGGCCTCGAGGGCTCGAATACATAAGCTCGCATACAAGCATCAGCGGAAGCATCAGATATCTGAGTACAGATATGAAACAGAAACAGATAAGCCTTTAGAAAGGTGGGGCAAAAGAAAACACTACGATCGAAAGGCACATGCCTCCTGCCTGGGACCCTCCGAACCTACTCCTGGTCGTCAGCCAACTCGTAGTAGTATCCACCCTCGGGGTAGTAGTAGCGATCGTCGGCGGGGGCAGCTGTATCCGGGGCTCCGTCATCTGGTTGCATCAAATGGATATGGGGAGAAAAAGAAAGCAAAGCAACCGTGAGTACTCATCCGAAGTACTCAGCAAGCAAGGATCTACACTACATATGCAACATTATCAAAGAAGGGCTGTATCTGTGGACTGGGCTGCAGAAATGCTAGAATAGAGAGAAGGCCTAGTCCTATCGAAGACTAGCATCTTCAGAGGTCTTGCAGCATTAGAAGAGTGTAGATTAGTACAATATAAAGTAGTAGTATCATTAAGTCTCAACCTCACCCAGAGATCCTTTCTCTACTCCATGCGAGAAAACAATCCCAGAGCCATACTGTCATCAACCTCGTCCAGAGATCCCTTCTCGACTCCCTGCGAGAAGCAATCCCAGAGCCATAGTATCCAATTCTAGTTGTATCGATCGGGATACAACTCCGAGTGTCCGTTACCAAGGATCCGGCTATGCATAGATTAGTTCTTCCCTGCAGGGGTGCACCAACTTACCCACCACGCTCGCTTAACTCCAGCCGGACACACTTTTCTGGGTCATGCCCGGCCTCGGCCAAACGACACACCGCAACCCTACCTAGAGCTCAGCAGAGAGGTCCCCGTCGGTCTACATCCTAAGCTCTCAGAGGTCTTGGGCCATCGCCCTGTGCACTCCGAGTCATTGCGTGCAAGGGGAAGCCAGGCACCAGGGGGGCGCCAGTCCGTCCCAGCCGCAATGCTGAACTGGACGTCTGATAGAGCTTTCGGCTGATGCCACGATGCAGAGTACCCATATTTATTCCCACGTGATGGTTAGTGCTATCGGGCCAAAGGCCCACTCGAATCAAATATCCAAATCGTTAGTACCTTGGGGGTGCGGTAATGAGCAGAGACTCACGATCGATGTGACCCCGTCGCCCCGTCTCGAGGACTTGCGGCAAGGGCCAAGAATGCCCGGCTAGGCCTCGTATTCTCATTCGGGCACCATCCAGGTCAACCCGTCGTCACATCACACGCGGGTACCCCTCAGGGTCGACCCGCCTTCCAAGTAACAGTGTAAAGTCCAATTATTCGTGTGTCCATAACATCAAGGGAATCCGAGGTATCACCCTTGATGGATTCCTACTCGATGTATCCGTCAAGGTGAACTCGGAGGAATCACCCTCGATGGGTTCACACTTGAGGTGTTGCACGACAGCGTCGTTATCGGAAGTGGGGAAGGAGGAATCACCCTCGATGACCACGACTATATAGCTACTCTACAGAGTTAACATCAGAAGTGCTACATGAGGTATCACCCTCGGCACTCGATAGTAACGCTGCAGTGCCGTTACAACTAAGGGGGTGATGTGCAGTGCTGGGGCCTGGTCATCGAGTCTTCTGATGATCTAGCGGGGCAATCGAGACAAGTGGGGTCACTGATATGTCTCTACCCAGCCTATACTAAGCAGTTTAGGATAAGCAGGTAAGGTTTCAAATGCAGGTTACGATAAACAGGCTATGCATCAGAATAGGTTAAACAGTAGCAGCAACAATTTCTAATGCAAGCATGAGAGAGAAAGAGTAGGCGATATCGGTATGCTCAAGGTGGGGGTGCTTGCCTGGAAGCTCTGGTGTACAGGAAGAAGGGTCGTTGGTGACGTAGTCGTACTCAGTGGCATCAGCGCCGGTCTCGGGGTCTACTGGAGAAGAAGAGGGGGAGAGAAATAGTAAATAAGGAGCAAACAAAGCATCACAAAATATAACAAGGCAATACGCGATGCCAGGGGTGATCTAACGCAGGGATAGGTGATACCGGCGAAGGGGAAAAACATCCGGGAAAGTATCCCCGGCGTTTGGCATTTTCGGACAGACGAACCGGAGGGGATTGTTGCATGTTCGCTATGCTAGGGATGTGTGGCGGACGAACGGACTGCGTATTCGAAATCGTCTCGCCGTTCTGAGCAACTTTCATGTACAAAGTATTTTCATCTGAGCTACGGTTTATTTTATATTAAATTCTAAAGTTTTATTAACCATTTTGAATTATGTTAATTCAAAAATCATTTACTGCATTAGCAATGATGTCATGCTAACATCAGCAGTCAACATGACAGTTGACTGGTCAATTTAACCAGTGGGTCCCACTGTCATAGACTAGTCTAACCTAACTATCATATTAGCTACTAACTAGCTAATTAGGTTAACTAATTTAATTAGTTTAAACTAATAGAGTTAATTAAGTTTAATTAATTATTTAGTTAATTAATTAATTAATTACTATTTATTTTTATTTTTATTTTTATTACATTTTCTTTCTTTTTTAACGTTCTAGGGTGGCCCCCGGCTGTCATGGGCACATAGGCCAAGGGGTAACGGGCGCGCGGGCGCCCGACTGGGGCGAGCCCGGGCGCTGGCTCGGGCGAGGCCATCGGCGCCGGCCGGAGAGCGGACTGGGCGGCTGCGGCGGCCGCGGAGCAGCGCAGCGGCGAGCGGCGGAGCCGTGGCAGCGGCGGCAGGAGCGAGCACGGCAGAGAGGGCGAGCACGGCAGAGAGGGCGAGCAGAGCCGGGCGGCAGTGGCAACGGGCGGTGAGAGCGGACGGCGGCGTCGGTGCCCGCAACGGCAAGGCCAAGGGGAAGGGCGCGGCGCAGGGCGCGGTACAGGGGCGGTCTGCGGGAGGCAGAGGAGCACTGGGGTGGGGCGCATGGCGCGGCAGCAGCAGTCGCTGCTGCAGGCGCATGGCGCGGCAGCAGCAGTCGCTGCTGCAGGCGCAGGCGGGCGGTGGCGAGCGGCTAGGCGAGCGGGCGCGGCGCGGTCGTGCGTCGCGCGCGGCCGGAGCGAGGACACGGTGGGGTGAGCGCGGCCGGTGACCGCGAGGGGGAGAAGAGAGAGGGGGCGCGGCTCACATTCGGAGCAGAGGCGAGGGGCGGTGAGGCTCGGTGGAGCCGACGGGGAGGCGTTCAGCGACGGCGGTGGCTGGGTCCGGCGACGGCAGCGGGCGGCGGCGTCGGTGCCCCCGATCCAGACTGGATCGGGGAGGGAGTGAGCGAGCGAGGGGCTGAGTGAGGGGGGTTAGGGTTCGGGTGTGGCTGTGAGGCCACATATAGGGGACGGGGTGGGCCGGCCTGCTGGGCCAGTGAGCTGGCCAGCTGGCCAAGGCCCAGTGGGGCAGGGGGTTCCCTTTTTATTTTCTTTTGTTTTTCCTTTTCTTTTATTTATTTCTTTTCTGTTTTCACTTATCTCAAAGTTTATTTAGTTTTATTAATTATAGCAGTAGATCCTAAATTAGTAGTTCTAATTATACCACAACCACATTAAATTGGGAACTTTAAATAAAATAGTTTTCATTTGTTTTAATATTTTCAAAGCATTTAAATAATTGTTTTGCTACTGTTTAAATCATTTTAGAGTTTTTAAACATTTTATAAAAGTGTGGTTTCTCCACCATAATTACCTATGCATTATTTGGCACAACCCGGACATTTTAGTTTTTATATTTGAAAACTTTTATCGTTTGACTTTATTTTAAATTGGAATTTGAATCGGTTTCGAACTAACACGAGATTAAAAACAGTAACTGTGGTGACGTGGCATCATTAACGTGGGATTACTGTAGCCTAACTACCGGGGTGTTACACGCTCGCCGCGCAGCACCTGGCGCAGCAAGACACCATCGACATAATCACCCACGTCTACGCGCAAATCATCCACAAGGACTACTACGTGCAAGAGGAGGACGATAGGACGCTGGCCTTCTTGGACCGCAGGGCAACCTTGGACGGCATTGTTCAGAAGCACGTTGAGCTCACCGCCAATGCCGCTGCTCCTCACACGTCGGTTGGTAACCCGGCGCACTAGGGCGTGAGGATGTCGTTGATGGATCCGTATGTATCTTTATCTTTCCGTCAATTCCATGTAGTAGTATATTGTACTACTAATTATCTTACCTTTCGCATCAACTTCATAATTTTTGTACGTACTCCATGCGTGAACCGTGACAGAACCAAACTTCTCATTACACTAGGGAAAATCATTATTTCTATCTATCGGTCGCGCCATGGAGCAGAACCAAATTTTACAAGTTACAAGTTCAAAAGGAAAAGCCTGCCGTGTTCGCGTCGCACCCCCACACGGTTGGTCCGGCACGCCGCTCAAGGGGGAATGCATGCTGTGTTGCATTTTCACTTACAAGTGGGACCGCAGTTGAGCAAACCGACTATCGGCAAACCCCCACCCCGCCCACCGCGCGATTGCTGAGTTAGAGAAAACAGGAGGGAGAAGAGATAGCTGTAGCACGGACTCCAAGAAAATTAGTGTCAGATGGGACTCGTGTGGGTGCTGTGTGCCGTACTGCTAGACATGAATGCTAGTTATGGCCCATGCCGCCCCACTATATCGAGGTGCTGGTTACGTAGAGCGAACACATTATCTCTCCAGGAGTACGGTACACCACTAGTACTACTCACATTGTCGTGAAATTTCCTGGAGTCTGTGCTCAGCCCTCCTCTTTCTCTCTTCTCGCCAGCCAGCAGATGCGCGGAGTGTGCCCATCATCTGTTTGCTCACATGTGGTCCCACATGTCAGTGAAAACGCAAGACGACCCACTGAACCTGCACATCTTTCACCTCGACGTGCTGGTGATGAAAAACAAATCCAATAAAGATCTTTAGTGGCCACTTTTGGAGTTACTCAAGAGTAAGATTCTATTTATAGTTTAACCCAAGATGCACATCATGTGGCTTCAACTAGAACTCCATTTTCCTGCATGACACGACCTGGTTGTTGGATGTCCCACGTGTTGGCAAAAGGAGGAAGAACTTGACCAAATCTTCTCCACATTTAGACCAGAGGAGTAGGAAACATGGCAAGCCCTGTGCCTACATCATACTACGTACAAGCCCACCTCACGCAGTCACGCTATCACCATATTTCTCAGCCTCCGTGCGACACCTAGCTCTAGTTGATGGTATACTACTACTAGGACTAACTATTGCACTAGCATACTCCACTATTAGGTTGGCCCTACGTGATGTGGCAACTTCATATAACCGGATGGTGGCCATACTACTACGGTACTCACACTCCAAGAAGTGACTCGAAAACCATTCATAAATTGAGTTCATGACATGCATATGCAAATGTACCATTCATTACATACAACGAGTCATCAACACACAACGACAACGAGTTTACATGTTGGATTATAGTTTATTTCCAACAAAACATTCTAGTAAATACTAAAGTTTTTATCACACAACAAATAACAACCAATGAAATGAACTTCAACTCAACCAATCCTCGGCGTTGGAAACACTTGCTTTGAACCATAAGTAAGCCTCTGGGAAGGGGAAGCTATTGTCAATATCAAGACCAACGCAGGACTCATCATCCAGGCTGAAGCGGCCTATATCAGGATGCATATTGTGATAGCCAGGGTAGGGAACCATAGCAATGTCCGAGGTATAGATACAATTGCTTCTCATAAACGGTAGTAACTTTGTGCCAACAGCAGCTGGATCGCCTTTCACCATCATTGGATAGTTTTGTCCAAGGAAGAGCGAGTTTTCTCCAAGACTATCAATACGGAACCAGGCAGAAGGTGCTGGCACTAGCACACTAGTATCCATCCCGAATACCCTACAACGGATGTTGGAATAGGTCCAGAGAGTGCGACCATGGGAAACAACACCTGCTTCCTTAGTAACATCAGCAGTGCCCTGTATACATACAAGAAGAGGTGATCCATCGGAATAAGTTGCCAGGCGCCACTGAGTATGTAGGTCCTGCTCCTCCTCATGCTCATGATCATCACCATCATTATCTCCCCGTTGGTTATGATTTTCTTCAAGTATAGGTGGTGGAATGTTCACAGGACCTTGGATTGAATTGCATCACAGTACTCATCCGTGTACAGAAATTGATTTTTGAGCAATATCCATCGAGGCATGGAAGTAAGGACAGCAACAAGCTTGTCGAAGATAGCAACAACATGATAGTTCATGTAATTCCAAGAGAGGTTGGGAACTCGACAAATTGCTATCTTCTGTAGACGACAATCACCATGATCATATTTGAACCTACGTAGATCATCTGTGTGCTCAACCTCAGGGCACTCTGAGATTTTTGGAAGTGGAACCCGGTGACGAGTGTACACATTCACAAGTTCCCACTCGTAGTTGTACCCAATATAAACAACCCAATCTCCATTTGGGCCTGCCCAGGCCTTACCCTTAAGAGATGGCATCTTAACATCACACGTATCATTATCAAGCGGCATCAACTTGCACAAGGCGAGGCTTCCGTCGTCCCCGCGCTAGCGAGCAGGGTCGTGGCGAAGAAGATAGGGGAGATCAAACCGCTCCTGAACCCTTGGGTTCTTCGTAATGATGTTATTTGTTGAGTCGAGAATGGTATTGAACGAACCTGCCATGCTAGCCGAGGTGATGACGTCACACCGATCAATGAGTTCCTCCACCACGTCATCTTTCAGATCGGGGCAAGCATAACGGGGTCGTTTCTGGCCTGTTCCCTCCATGGAGAAGACGATCGAACAATGGCAGAAGGAAGGGTGAAGACAAATGGAGGGAGGAAGAGCATGCGACAGCAGTTCCAAATTGAGAGGGAAAGGCGAAGAGGCGATGGACGGTTGCCACGGTACAGGAACAGGCGCCCTGGCCTACATAGACATCCATTCGGAAATTGTACAAAAGGACTCGCCGTCGTCTCACTAACATGTTGGAACGGGACCACATGTCAACGAAACATGGTGTGTCATTTCTCGTGCAAAATGCAATCTGGCTGCGTTGGCCCGAGGTGCCGCATTATTTCTTGACTTTATTTTTTTAATGGCGTGCCGTTCAGTTTTGAAGCATGACTAACTGGTACTGTATGCAGAGAAAATATAAACTACTCTACCACTACTCCACCTCTAGTACTAGTATCAAAAAAGATATATAGGTTGGAGCTTCAGCGCTTGCTTGCTAAGGGCTGCCCACTTGCTTCTCACACTATCACCCTCTCTCCAGATCTAAAAAAGATGGCGGTGCCCCTCTCTCTCCCTCCTCACCGATGGTCACAGATCCGTCGAGGAAGAAAAGGACGTGCAGCGTTGACGCACTCATCGTCGGCGAGCGAGGTCACACACTGACGACAAGGCCGTCCTCTCAGACCTAGCGCCCGCGCAGGATGGCCTCCATCCCCAACCTCGCTGCCGTAGTGTGTGCGGAGGACGACGACCATGAGCAAAGCCACTTCCCGCTGACCCTCAGGTATGCTACCTCTTTTCGAACCATACCCTTGTTCTATTGCCCCATCTGCCACGTTGCTGCATGTGGATCTTTTTCCACTCCACCATCTCCCCAATTTTCTATCCTCTGCTCTGCTGGTCACGCAAACGAAAACCTTAATTTGCACTATTAAAGGAAACCCTACTTCATGCAGACTAATCCATGTCTGGGTTGAATAAGGAAAGGAAGGGAGAAAGTATTGTCGAAGAGACTATGCATCGAACCCGCATCTAGGTTGAAAAGGGGAAAATCAGTAGCTAAGGAACAAGTCTCGTGTCTCTTGGTTGAAAAAGGGTAGAAAGGCATGACAACGCAATAGAGAATGACCAGGTCGATCGGTTTGTTGTCCTCACATAGGAAAAAGGTGGCTAAAGAGAACAAAAATGGGACGTAATCCACATATGCTGCCTGGATATTTGTTGCTCTGGGCAACCATCCCTCCCTCACCACTCTATGCATCCGTGGAGGTACATCGTACTGGTGCGCCCACTGTCCGAATGGGCCTCCCATGCTCTTATTGCCACTTTTTTTGCTGTTAGTATAACACCAGCGGTAAAGTCAAGCAATGCTACTGCTAAAGTGATGCCACATTTAACTAATGCCGCATTCAGTCTAATGCCACCGATAAATTTAAGCAATGCCATTTAATGTCACTAGATTATTTCAGGGTTACCTGTTGATTGTGGATGTATTAAAGACTTTTTAGCTAAGGCATTCTAATGCTGTTGCACAGCCAGTATACCAACAATGAAACTTGTTACTACCTTCAGATTTTTGCACTGTTAATGCTTATAGATTACATACCTCACTTTCATGAGATAAGTCAAAAAATTTGTACAATGTCTCTAAAATGCCAAGGCGCTGATGTCATTTTATTTTGGTTAAACTGGACAAAAAATTATGAAGAGAAGAGGAAAGGTCAAGAGTGGGCACCTCCTCCGGCTGTTTTCTTGATTCGGTTGATCAAGTTTTTATGTTTGATCGATTATCAAGATTGGGATAGCAATTTTTCAAGTCCCCTCGAGTTCGAAATGATATTTACCTTGAAGATCATGGTTTGCATTTTTTTATACTATCATTAGTTAATAATGCTAGTTACCTTCAGACTTTTGTATTTGGTTTAATGTTGTTGCACAGCTAGTATACCAATGCTGAAACAACCTTTACATTTTGTATTGTTAATGCTTATAGAAATCTTCTAGTGCTAGCTTATGGAAATCTGTTTAGTAAAACCATTGTACTGTACCCCGTAATAAAAAAACTACTCTACTATTGCACTAGCCACTGGATTAGTGTATATTTGTACTATTTGAATGGTGTTGCATTAGCGTATGGACATATATAAGGTGTGGCAAGCTTTCCCAGATATGTGCTCAAGAAAACTACTACCTGTTTTTCTAAATACTAGACGTTGGGTACTTTAAATTGAACTGCGAAAATGTCTTATATTAAGGAACAGAGGGTGTAGAGTTCACTCAAATTATGCCGGTAAAGCTAGTCACACCTTTGTTAAAATTAATGTTCATTATGTTATCGGAGGAGGTCTGCATGTTTATCTCTAATGCCTGTCGATCACATACCTAACATCATGATGTAATGGTAAGTCATTTCTTTTTGTACAGTGTCACTGAATTGTCAAGGCGGTGATGGCATTTTATTTTAGTTGAACTGCACAAAATATGCTTAAAAGAAGAGAAAAGGTCAGGAATGGTTCAGTTTTTAAGAAAATACTATGTATGCCTTCCTGACATCAGCCTCTGGTGCCTCATTTATTCCTTCAAACAGGTGGTTAGAAACAGTCTTGCTACCTTTTCCCATTAAGATTTTGGAATGCTTATATTTGTGAGTCTATGCTTCAACTAGTGCCACTTTTATAGTAATGACACTTTCAATATCTGTGCAAACAGGGATGCTCAATTTTAGTGGAACTGCATAAAAAGTCCAAATGGTTCAACATTAGGAGCATGTTTTCTTCCAAACCGTTATATCCAATTGGTGGCACTATGAGCTGTTCATTACGAAGGTACATGGTTTGCTACTATCTTGCTACTCTTTTTGTATTGTCATTAGATAGTAATATTAGTGGTTTGCATGTGAATATATTGGCAGGGTGGACCTACATTGGAGGTGTAGGACATGATTCAATGATTGGATGCTCAATTTCGGTTGTATAGACTTCACCTCTTCCATCACTGCGAACATGGATATCCTTGGTCTGGTGAAGAATAGGCGCTATATTTCTGCTCCGTACCAAAAAATCAATTCAGTACGAAATTGTCCAGGGCAAAACATGACAATATCAAATTGTCCAGTGCAAAACATGACAGATGCTAAGCGGAAGAGACGTGTTTAAACCGAAAATACAAGGTGGGGTATATGTTTACTAGCTGCTTGATATTTGTGCAGACAGATGTCTGCCCATTGCTATTTGGCAAACAAACAAAGTGACCTCAATTTTGGTGGAACTGCACAAGAGAATAGTATAGTCACTGCATGCAGTGCCATTTGAAAATAGACACAGAAAGATTGGATAGTCACTTCATCGACTGCACAAAAGTAGTACTGTACTATTTATTGGCCAACACTAGGTGCTTCATTGCATTGGTCTGATTATACAATGGGTATCATTTTGCCTAAGTTAAAGTTTGTATTCCGAAAATAGTCTCGCCGTGTGATCGAGAGAAGACCAAATCATATTGCAGTGGATGTTCCACCATCATGTGTGGTTCATTCTCATGGTTCCAGCTATTTGTGAAACCACTTACGTTTGCAAGAGGAGTTGTAGACTTCACAAACAAATTTTTCTTTCACTCTGTACTGAATGTTGGCCCAGAGAAGCATCCATGTTAGTAGCAAGAACAAATGTTTTTTCTAGATCTTATGTATGGGAATCATACTAGTTGGTTGTGAATTTGGGCTACTAATGTGAACATATTACAATGCCAGGCCTGTGAGTCTCGAGTGAACATTTCGAACGGATCGGCTCTTACTACTGTGCACAGCACGATCCTTATTTCTGTGTGCTCAGTGTTTACAAGTTACTAGCAGTTCCTTATTTTTTGTTCGCTCAGCGTTTACAAGTTACTGATCGATCACTAGCTGTGGCACCCTGATAGAGGGCCAACGCACGCCAGCCCCAGGATAAGACCTGGCGCACGTCAAAGACATGATACAGCAATTCCAGGCACAAAATGGCTTTATTATATAAAATGGAGTATTACAATACTGTTGCTTACAACAATATTACATAGCTCCAAGGCTAACTAAAATGGCAGTGAAGGTCTTGGTTCAGTGGCAATGACGTCTCTAGCTGGGCTCCACAACACACATGACTGGCTAGGTTACGATCTAGCACGACGGATCTCCTCCTGTAACTGGCCACGTGCAAGGCCAGGTGAGTACTTTGAATGTACTCGCAAGACAACCAAATACATAGCATCCAAACAAGCAGATGACAAAGCAAGCCCTATGCTTATATAAGGATTTATTCTAAACATGGCATGGAATTATCAGGAAGACATAGATCAAGAACATCATATCATGGATAAGACATATAATCTATATAACATAGCATGGCAATGATCACAATAGGTGCTTAAAGTGCTTACTGTTACTGAATACCAGCTTAATCTCTTCTGGGTTGTCCCACAACCCTCGAAATACTCATGATCCATTGGGCACTTCCGAACATAGGACAAGTTCTTCCATCAATATTATTACTGTTACGGTTGACCACCTAGTGAGGCCTGGACGGACTGTCCAATACCGTGGACGCGGCTATTCGAATAGATTCTACATCTGCAGAGGTTGCGCACTTTACCCACACCATGGAGTACCCGGCCTCATACTTAGTACATGTTCCCATTCGGGTGGACCGGTGTTACTCCAACGAAACCTGCCTAACCCGTGACTCCTTCACCGTACCACCGGCAATCATTCTCCCCCGGAGTCCTGCCCTGGGTAGCCCCTGTGTCACTCCTGACACCTGCCACCATCGTGGCCAAACAACTGTCCCAAACAGGGACTCCCGGGCTAAACATATAACTGGGCTCACAAGGTTATCACCGCCTACCTGATCAGGGTAGCACGCACGCATAACCTTCCCTAGTTGGCGGTACCGATGAAAGAGCACAAAGCTAGACCAAGTTAAGGCCGTCCCATACCAGCAAATGTGGCTGCACGAATAAGCCTGGACAAGTGACTCTGGATCAACCGACTAGGTTTAGCTTATAAATTTAATTCAACATCTCCATCATCACACCATTACATCAACAATTATGAGCGCGAACAATCACTTAACAACAGCATAGCAAAATCATAACAACATTGACAACATGGCATGAGATCAAATCATGGTACTAACATGATAATGGTGTTAACAAGATGGCAAAATATGGCATGAAAACAAGTCATGACATTAGATGGAAAGTAATGCTAACATCTAATACAGATGACATAACAGGTGTATGCAACTGCAGCCTAACAGGCGATACAGACGTACTATGATAAACACACAGGGTGCAAGCAAAGTCATCACGCAAGTCCGGAGCTCATGATAAGAGGTTGGCTTGCCTGGGGGTCGATGAATACACCGGGAAGAAGCATGATAAAACTCCGAAAAGATCTGCCGAAAAAGTTTCCCTCTCGAAGTGGCTGGTCGAAGGGCAAGGGCAAAATGGTCATTTTCACAATGTGAAAACATTATGAAAATGATGGCATCGGAACGGGCTCGGCGACCTGAAGATGTGGGCGTTGGTTTTACCTCAATCGGAGTTACGGTCGCAAAGAAACGGTCGTTCGTTCGTTAAGCGATAAAATAGACAAAATCTATCCATTCTGGTGCTTAACGAGTGAACATTCACTATACAGTGGTTTCGGCCGGCGAGGCTGAGCTGAAAGCGTATTTCTGGGTTTACGCTTTCACTGTGGTGCAAGCGCACTCTTGTCCAAAGCTGAGCCCGAATACGCTTTCGAAGCTGGGAAGCGCACTTTTGGAAGTACGTTTCCACTTAAAAAAACTGGGCCCGGGTTGACTTTTCTCCCTCTGGCTGACGGGTGGGCCCCCCTTTTCTCCTTCCTTCTCTGTCATTCTCTCTCTCCTTCCGATAGAGAGACAGAGGAGGAGCGGGAGCTCGGCTGCCGGTGTAGCTGCGGCAGGGGCAGCGCGGGAGGGCCGGCCGACGAGCTCAGAGGCTCCGTCGCCGTGCGCCGCTTCCAGCGGTGGTCGCAGGACCACGCGGGGCGAGCTGCGGTGCCATGGCCACAGGATGGGGCGCGGCGGCCGACGGGAACTAGCGGAGCCACGCCGGAGGGGCTTCCTCGGGTAAAACGAGGGCGGCGGCGGCTTAGAGAGCTCCCGGGGAGGCCACGCATGCAAAAGGAAGGGAGGGGGAGGGCCACGGGCAGAGAGCGGCCGAGGGGGATCGGGCGGAGGCAGAGCTCGGCCATGGGTGGGGAGAGCAGCTCCGCGATCTCGAGGAGAGGGCTAGGCTTGCTGGTGGATGGGAGGGGCTCGGGGACACGCTATTTATAGCGGAGGGGAGAGGAACCGGACGATGCCAAAGCTCCGAGATGGCCGGCGTCGTGGCGGCGATTCGGCGGAGCACCGGGGTCGGCAGAAGCAACCACGGGCTATGGGACGAGGGTAGAAGACTCCAGGCGTCGTACGTGTGCGGTGGAGAGCTCGCCGACGCGCCCGGACGAGCTGGAACCCGCTGGACGCGAGCTCCCGAAGGCTCCAATGCACAGGGCACGCATTGGCGCGCTCTGCCCGTGGTCACCACGTGGCCACGGCAGTGCCACGCTCCACTCATTACCAAATGATGTCTAGGGGGTTCTCCTTCCTTCCCTGGATCGACTTGCACAATTGGAGGGCACGGGAGAGTTCTGAGGTGACTGAACCAAGGTCAAATAACAGCTGGCAGCCAAGTGTTTGATATGTGCAGTGGCCACTACAGTCCTCCTCTTGGCAGGATCCTTGGCAGAGGTTGATCATCTACTAAGGTGACCAACTTGGCAAAATTTCAGCACAAATGAACAGCTCTAGATGGTACCTCCTTTGTAAACTAGCAATCTGACCAGAAATGAAAATGATGATGCTCGGATCAAATGGCTATATGAAAATGGCCCAAATTTGGCGGAGACCAATAATTTAGGCAAATGGAGGCACTGTAAAAATTTCATACCATTTGCATAAATAAAAATGGTACTTCCTTCACAGTGCTCCAATCTAGACAAAAACTTAGTAAATTTACTGAGGAAGATTGGCTAGATAAAATGGGCTGGTTTTTGGTTCCCAAGAGTAATATCTCATAATGAATCACCCTGCAAAATTTCAGCCCAAGGAGATCAAGGAATCAAGCACTTCCTTTGCAAACAGGAAATCTGAACAGAATTTGCAAAGGGATGTTGTGCTCAAATTTTAATTGGTAGAACTTGAGATCCTTATGGAAATGGTGAGTATATGGATAGGACAAGCTCCACAATTTATTTGGGATTTTTCCTAACTACCAAAATGGTAGTTCCTTTGGAAAGGCCCAAATTGAAATATTGACTTTAAATAGGAAAATGCAATTTCCCCTATTTAATTATGACCAATATTTTTATGAGAGCTCAATATGATCATAAAGAATGTCTCCACAAGTTTTCATGAACTTTGGAGATGAATAAATATTTTCCTGGATTTAATTCCTCAGAAAGGCAGGAAAAGAAATTAATTCTAGATGAGAAATATTGCATATGACTTGGCAACATTTTTGCACATCCAGGGTTTATGAGTGAGGGAGAATCTCTGAAAATTTTGGGAGGATTAACAGAGCAAGGAAAATGAGAGCTCCTTTGTAAACACAAAGGTAGGATTTGCAATTCCAATATTTTGGAACTAGGGTTTGAACGAGATTCAGGATTTACTGGCAGGAGCTTGACTGGCACAAGAGCATGAGAAGGCACTGAGAGGTTGGGAATTGTATGGATTCACCTGGTCACTCACCAGATTCTAGAGGAAAAATTTAGGAGAGGAAAGCTAGGAAGGAATAACAGCACAAAAATCGATAACCTGATTTTTGGGGTGTTACAAACCTTCCCCTCTTAAGAGAATCTCGTCCTCGAGATTCCTAGGGTTAGCTCAGAAAAAAAATTACGCCTCCTGGAAAAACCTCTTGGTTGGGTCTTAACCCTGTGGTGGAAAACATTCGAGTTAAGAGTACCGAAAACTGGTACACCCAGATCGAGATACGGATATCGCAGGATACTCCTCGGGTTGGGGCCGCTGAGTAGCCCTGACATTTTTAGAAAAAGCAGAATTACCTTCTTCCAAAAATGCTTGGGGCACCACAATGAACAGTGGCCTCTCTCGCTGTCAGGTGGGCCTAGGGCCCACTGGCAGCCTTCTTCTTTCTTTCTCCGGCCAACGGCTCTCTCTCGCTCCCGCGTTGTCCTGAGTGCGCCTAGGCACTGCGCACGCCTAGCTCCTAGGGTACTGAGCACCCTACGACGATAGTGCACGGCGTGCATGAGGCCAACGCAGAGAGCACTCCCATCATGGGCCAGCGCCGGTCGGCACTGCTCGCGGATTCGCCTCCTGGATGCCCATGATCGAGCGACGTGCGGTTCTCCTGGACCTCGCTCACCGTACACCGGACTTGGGCTATAAAATGACTGCAGTTTCTTTCTTCGTCCTTCCACCTCGCACTCTTACCTCACTTCTTCTTCCTCTTCTCCTTTTCCTTCTGGTTGCAGGAGCGCGAGGCAAGGCGTTAATGGCGGACGTGGGTTCGGAGCTGATCACCATCCTCTTGGTGAGTCTGCTGGCGGCATTGATTGGCTTCTCATTGCTGCTGTGTGCGATGATCCTCGATGATCGCCGGGATGCTGCTACCCGAGTGGTGGCTCCTCGAGGCGGCGGTGATCATGAGAACTAGGCATCAATGCAGGGACCACGCTGCTCGTAACTCCTCGTCGAGCAACGTCCACAATGAGTGGGTGTTGCAATAAAATTTCTCAGAATTTCTCCGAGATTGCAACCGGGTTCGGGGAAAATATTTTGGGACCGGGGAAATTATTGGATAGAGCTAGTTTTCCAGAATGCTGGGTTCGGGAAAACTGGAAACGGAGTTAGCACAGATAGGTATGGATAGGTGGCTTTGCATTATACCCGAGTACTGCGGCGGCTGTACTCAGGAGAAAGAACTTGGCGTGCAGACATTGCTCACATGATACACATGCAATCTATTCAAACTAATATGCAAGCAAATGCATAATGCACATAGTAGCAAAATGCAGACCGAGGAAAGAAACATATCGAGCAGATTACACTAAGGTGTTTTAATGCTAGCGGGTGTATGTACTCCTGGTATACATACACCTACACCAGCTCGTATTTCATTAGGGACTCCGGGCGAGTCCAATGTTATTAGGTGTAAGTGCTCTACTGACTAAAATCTTGTTAAGAACCCACTGTCAGCTCTGTTAAACATTTCTGCTTAACAGGGTGATAGATGAACCAAAGACACAGAGCAAAAAGACATACACAACATTACAGCAGCACACAAGCACAAGCAGTGCAAGCAATACAACAAAGTACAATCTTACTAGGCAGCTAACAACAACAACTCACTTTGAACTACAGGGTCCTAATCCTAGACGAGGGCGAAGAAACAGTCTTCGCAACGCACATACTCGTGGTATCTCCGGGTTCCGCTCACTGCCGGAGCCACAAATGGGCCTACTCTTGCTGGGGCTTTCCTGGGGGATGAAGGATGAGCCAACTTACATCTTCATCGTCGGACACCTCTATGGGGTGGGGCGCAACTGGCTGGGTTGCGGCCGGAACCTGACGGAACACATCCCGTCGACGAAGACACCGGATAGCTCGAAAGTAAGAACTTGGGTGAATGATGCCGGGTCAACATGGGTTCACGGATTGCGAGGGTGGTACTAGCTGCAAAGGTGGCACTGGGTTTGGCGACAGGGAACTGGTGGCCAGGGATGCAGTTTGACGAGCCTCACAGTATGCTTCCGTAACAACCCAAAGGGTGTCACGGTCAACGGACTTAAACTCTCCAAGAATGCCGGAGAGCAGTAGTCCCTGGGCAGCAATGAACTGAACCAGGCGAGCTATTGCTAGGTCATCGTCTTCGACTGTGCTGAAGAACTCACAGCCTGTGCTGGTTGCAGAGGGAAAGTAGAGAAACTCCCGCATCTTTGCTACTTGCGGACACTGGAAACAAAGACGGGTGATGGCTTTCGCGGCAGCTATCTGGACAGCCAATGCGGGGGTGGGCATGGGTTTGCCCTGAAAAATCATGGGCTTCCCGTCCGCTGCTGTACCTGGATTGATATGCGCCTTCGCATAGAATTGGCAAAGGTGGGGAACGGGTTCCGATTGGAACACCAGATACACCGGAGGAGTACTACAGCCAAGGACTTGAGTGAGCATACTCGAAAGGATGGGCGGAAAGCCGGGATAACCATCAGCCAAAGTTCGACTATGGAAAGTGGGTGCTTTGGAGGAACTAGCCATGGCTGCTGGTTTGAGGATAGTAGTCTGGGTTCTCTCGCGGGGATCTGGCTTACTGAATGGAGAGAGTTGCGGCTCGCAGGTGGGAGGGGTTAAATGGCAGTCAGGCAAGGACACACCAGCATTGCGTAGATCCTTCTCGTGCCGGGCAGTAGATACGCCAGCACGGCCGACAACTGGGTAGGGTCGCGGTCTAATCCAGGGTGGCTGGGTGGGCGGACAGCTGGGTAGGGACACGTCAATTCCGACTGCGCTGCCTGTTGATCAACAGTGTCCGTGTCGGATGCCAGGGATGGGTCAACTCTATTGGGCTCACTACCGGTTGAAAATAGGATGGTTTGATGCTAGGGTAACCTACAGCCAGCCTGTCTGCTCTGATACCATGTCCTGTGGCACCCCGATAGAGGGCCGACGCACGCCAGCCCCAGGATAAGACCTGGCGCACGTCAAAGACATGATACAACAATTCCAGGCACAAAATGGCTTTATTATATAAAATGAAGTATTACAATATTGTTGCTTACAACAATATTACATAGCTCCAAGGCTAACTAAAATGGCAGCGAAGGTCTTGGTTCAGTGGCAACGACGTATCTGGCTGGGCTCCACAACACACAGGACTGGCTGGGTTACGATCTAGCACGACGGATCTCCTCCTGCAATTGGCCACGTGCAAGGCCAGGTGAGTACTTTGAATGTACTCGCAAGACAACCAAATACATAGCATCCAAACAAGCAGATGACAAAGCAAGCCCTATGCTTATATAAGGATTTATTCTAAACATGGCATGGAATTATCAGGAAGACATAGATCAACAACAGCATATCATGGGACATATAATCTATATAACATAGCATGGCAATGATCACAATAGGTGCTTAAAGTGCTTACTGTTACCGAATACCAACTTACTCTCTTCTGGGTTGTCCCACAACCCTCGAAATACTCATGATCCATTAGGCACTTCCGAACATAGGACAAGTTCTTCCATCAATATTATTACTGTTACGGTTGACCACCTAGTGAGGCCTGGACGGACTGTCCAATACCGTGGACGCGGCTATTCTAATAGATTCTACACTCTGCTGAGGTTGCGCACTTTACCCACACCATGGAGTACCCGGCCTCGTACTTAGTACATGTTCCCATTCGGGTGGACCGGTGTTACTCCAACGAAACCTGCCTAACCCGTGACTCCTCCACCGTACCATCGACAATCATTCTCCCCCGGAGTCCTGCCCTGGGTGGCCCCTGTGTCACTCCTGACACTTGCCACCGTCGTGGCCAAACAACTGTCCCAAATGGGGACTCCCGGGCTAAACATATAACTGGGCTCCCAAGGTTATCGCCGCCTACCTGATCAGGGCAGCACGCACGCATAACATTCCCTAGTTGGCGGTACCGATGAATGAGCACAAAGCTAGACCAAGTCAAGGCCGTCCCATACCGGCAAATGTGGCTGCACAAATAAGCCCGGACAGGTGACTCTGGATCAACCGACTAGGTTTAGTTTATAAATTTAATTCAACATCTCCATCATCACACCATCACATCAACAATTATGAGCGCGAACAATCACTTAACAACAGCATAGCAAAATCATAACAACGTTGACAACATGGCATGAGATCAAATCATGGTACTAACATGATAATGGTGTTAACAAGATGGCAAAATATGGCATGAAAACAAGGCATGACATTAGATGGAAAGTAATGCTAACATCTAATACAGATGACATAACAGGTGTATGCAACTACAGCCTAACAGGCGATACAGACGTACTACGATAAACACACAGGGTGCAAGCAAAGTCATCAGCAAGTCCGAAGCTCATGATAAGGGGTTGGCTTGCCTGGGGGTCGATGAATACACCGGGAAGAAGTATGATAAAACTCCGGAAAGATCTGCCTGAAAAGTTTCCCTCTCGAAGAGGCTGATCGAAGGGCAAGGGCAAAATGGTCATTTTCATAGTGTGAAAACATTATGAAAATGATGGCATCGGAACGGGCTCAAGGACCTGAAGATGTGGGCGTTGGTTTTACCTCAATCGGAGTTACGGTCGCAAAGAAACGGTCGTTCGTTCGTTAAGCGATAAAACAAACAAAATCTGTCCATTCTGGCGCTTAACGAGTGAACATTCACTATACAGTGGTTTCGGCCGGCGAGGCTGAGCTGAAAGCGTATTTCCGGGTTTATGCTTTCTCTGTAGTGAAAGCGCACTCTTGTCCGAAGCTGAGCCCGAATACGCTTTCGAAGCTGGGAAGCGCACTTTTGAAAGTACGTTTCCACTTAAAAAAACTGGGCCCGGGCTGACTTTTCTCCCCCTGGCTGACGGGTGGGCCCCTCCTTATCTCCTTACTTCTCTGTCATTCTTTCTCTCCTTCCTCGCGATAGAGAGACAGAGGAGGAGCGGGGAGCTCGGTTGCTGGTGCAGCTGCGGCAGGGGCGGCGCGGGAGTGTCGGCCGACGAGCTCAGAGGCTCCGTCGCCGTGCGCCGCCTCCAGCGGTGGTCGCAGGACCTTGCGGGGCGAGCTGCGGTGCCATGGCCGCGGGCCGGGGCGCGGCGGCCGACGGGCACTAGCGGAGCCACGCCGGAGGGGCTTCCTCGGGTAAAACGAGGGCGGCGGCGGCTTAGAGAGCTCCCGGGGAGGCCACGCATGCAAAAGGAAGGGAGGGGGAGGGCCATGGGCAGAGAGTGGCCGAGGGGGATCGGGCGGAGGCAGAGCTCAGCCATGGGCGGGGAGAGGAGCTCCGCGAGCTCGAGGAGAGGGCTAGGCTTGCTGGTGGACGGGAGGGGCTCGGGGACACGCTATTTATAGCGGAGGGGAGAGGAACCGGACGATGCGGAAGCTCCGAGATGGCCGGCGTCGTGGCGGCGATTCGGCGAAGCACCGGGGTCGGCAGAAGCAACCACGGGCTATGGGACGAGGGGAGAAGACTCCAGGCGTCGTACGTGTGCGGTGGAGAGCTCGCCGACGCGCCCGGACGAGCTGGAACCCGCTGGAGGCGAGCTTCCGAAGGCTCCAATGCACAGGGCACGCATTTGGCGCGCTCTGCCCATGGTCACCACGTGGCCACGGCAGTGCCACGCTCCACTCTTTGCCAAATGATGTCTAGGGGGTTCTCCTTCCTTCCCTGGATCGACTTGCACAATTGGAGGGCATGGGAGAGTTCTGAGGTGACTGAACCAAGGTCAAACAATAGCTGGCAGCCAAGTATTTGATATGTGCAGTGGCCACTACAGTCCTCCTCTTGATAGGATCCTTGGCAGAGGTTGATCATCTACTAAGGTGACCAACTTGGCAAAATTTCAGCACAAATGAACAACTCTAGATGGTACCTCCTTTGTAAACTAGCAATCTGACCAGAAATGAAAATGATGATGCTCGGATCAAATGGCTAGATGAAAATGGCCCAAATTTGGTGGAGACCATTAATTTAGGCATATGGAGGCACTGTAAAAATTTCATACCATTTGCATAAATAAAAATGGTACTTCCTTCACAGTGCTCCAATCTGGACAGAAACTTAGTAAATTTATTGAGGAAGATTGGCTAGACAAAATGGGCTGGTTTATGGTGCCCAAGGGTAATATCTCATAATGAATCACCCTGCAAAATTTCAGCCCAAGGAGATCAAGGAATCAAGCACTTCCTTTGCAAACAGGAAATCTGAACAGAATTTGCAAAGGGATGTTGTGCTCAAATTTTAATTGGTAGAACTTGAGATCCTTATGGAAATGGTGAGTATATGGATAGGACAAGCTCCACAATTTATTTGGGATTTTTCCTAACTACCAAACTGGTAGCTCCTTTGGAAAGGCCCAAATTGAAATATTGACTTTAAATAGGAAAATGCAATTTCCCCTATTTAATTATGGCCAATATTTTTATGAGAGCTCAATATGATCATAAAGAATGTCTCCACAAGTTTTCATGAACTTTGGAGATGAATAAATATTTTCCTGGATTTAATTCCTCAGAAAGGCAGGAAAAGAAATTAATTCTAGATGAGAAATATTGCATATGACTTGGCAACATTTTTGCACATCCAGGGTTTATGAGTGAGGGAGAATCTCTGGAAATTTTGGGAGGATTAACAGAGCAAGGAAAATGAGAGCTCCTTTGTAAACACAAAGGCAGGATTTGCAATTCCAATATTTTGGAACTAGGGTTTGAACGAGATTCAGGATTTACTGGCAGGAGCTTGACTGGCACAAGAGCATGAGAAGGCACTGAGAGGTTGGGAATTGTCTGGATTCACCTGGTCACTCACCAGATTCCAGAGGAAAAATTTAGGAGAGGAAAGCTAGGAAGGAATAACATCACAAAAATCGATAACCCGATTTTTGGGGTGTTACACTAGCTAGCCTACTAATACGCTCCTCGCAGTTTGAGTTGCGATGCAAGATCCGAAGGTGGTAGTTTTTTGAATAAAAATGCCTACCTCTGAAGAAACTGGCATGCTGTTCTGAAGAAAATGCCATGCGAATCTGAAGAAACTGCCAGCAAAAACGTTCGCAAATGCCTTATCTCCCAGCGAACGTTCATCAGCTATTGCGATCCTACACGTACACTATTCAACCGACTCGATCCTACGCAATTAACCAGCGGATCACGCACGTACCTCATCTGGATGAATCGAGCGCACTGGTTTGACCGTCATGCCGACGTGCGACCCAGCACGGACGGGACGCACCACTGACGGGACGGCACGGCACAGTCATAATTTTAGTTTTTCTAGTTTTCCACGGCAAGTTGGCGCGCTAAGCCATGCCTGCTTATGCATTGAATTCCGATGACCGCGATGACCGTCACGTTTCCCGCGACACGTTGGTTCACCTACCTTCCGCTTATAATTACTGGTTCCCGGCGTTCTCCGGTGGCACCATCACCCAACTCGCCCTATCCTCATAAGCCCCCACCGGCCCGACGTCGCTCGCCACTTGTCCTCGCTCTCGCCACGTCCGTCATGCCCTCGCCCGTCCACAATAGGCGACACCGGAGGTGGTCACCACCGGAACTAGTGTTCGGTTTTTGATACGACTCCGTCGTATCTACTTTTCCTAACGCTTTTCCTCTTGTTTTGGACTCTAATTTGCATGATTTGAATGAAACTAACCCGGACTGACGCTGTTTTCAGCAGAGCTACCATGGTGTTGTTTTTGTGCAGAAATAAAAGTTCTCGGATTGGAATGAAACTTTGCGAGGATTTTTTATATGAATAAAGAAAAATACTGGAGCCAAGAACCACCGGAGGGGGGCCCCTGGGTGAGCACAACCCACCAGGGCGCGCCCCCCCTCCAGGCGCGCCCAGGTGGGTTGTCCCCACCTGGTGGCCCCGCAGACCCTGAAACCGACGCTATAAAATCACATTTTCCAAAAAAAATTAGAGATGAAGAATTATCGCGTTTCGCGAGATGGAGCCGCCGCCACCTCCTGTTCTTCATCGGGAGGCCAGATCTGGAGTCCGTTTGGGGCTCCGGAGAGGGGGATCTTCGATCTTCGTCATCACCAACCCTTCTTCATCGCCAATTCCATGATGCTCCCCACCGGGAGTGAGTAATTCCTTCGTAGGCTCGCTGGTCGGTGAGGAGTTGGATGAGATTCATCACGTAATCGAGTTAGTTTTGTTAGGGCTTGATCCCTAGTATCCATTATGTTCTGAGATTGATGTTGCTATGACTTTGCCATGCTTAATGCTTGTCACTTTGGGCCCGGGTGCCATGATTTCAGATCTGAACCGTTTATGTTATCACCATTATATTTATGTTCTAGATCCGATCTTGCAAGTTATAGTCACCTACTACGTGTTATGATCCGGCAACCCCGGAGTGACAATAGCCGGGACACTTCTCGGTGATGACCGTAGTTTGAGGAGTTCATGTATTCACCGTGTGTTAATGCTTTGTTCCGGTTCTCTATTAAAAGGAGGCCTTAATATCCCTTAGTTTCCAATATGGACCCCGCTGCCACGGGAGGGTAGGACAAAAGATGTCATGCAAGTTCTTTCCATAAGCACGTATGACTATTTACGGAATACATGCCTACATTATATTTATGAACTGGAGCTAGTGCCGTATCGCCCTAGGTTATAACTGTCATATGAAGAATATCATCCAACGAATCGCCGATCCAATGCCTACGATTTTCCTACATATTGATCTTGCTAAGTTACTACTGCTGCTGTCACTATTGTCACTGCTACAAAACTACTGCTATCATTGTTACCGTTACTATTGTTGTTGCTACTACTATCAAAACTATCATATTATTGTGCTACTGATCACTTTGCTGTGGATAATTAATCTCCAGGTGTGATTGAATTGACAACTCAGTTGCTAATACTCGCAAATATTCTTTGGGTCCTCTTGTGTCGAATCTATAAATTTGGGTTGAATACTCTACCCTCGAAAACTGTTGTGATCCCCTATACTTGTGGGTTATCAAGACCTTTTTCTGGCGCCGTTGCCGGGGAGCATAGCTATATTTGTTGAGTCACTTGGGATTATTATCAAATTATTACTATGAAGAATCTGAAGGACACTAAGACTAAGATTTTTCCCTCTAAGACGAGGGGAGGTAAGGAACTGCCATCCAGCTCCGCTTTAGATTCACCTTCTGTTATAAGTAGACTTGCAACACCACCACATGCTATCAATTCTGATATGTCGCAAGTTATTGATGATGCTACTTCTGCTATGAATGCTACTCATGATGATGCTAGTACCTTGCTTGATGATAATGTGCTACTAGGTGAATTTCTTGATGAACAAATTGCTAGAGTAAGACAGCATGAGATTGTTGAAACTGATGAAGAGCTTGAAACTGAAAATCTTGAAACACCTATTAGAACTAGCCCTCCTAGATATGAATTGCCAAAGGTACCGGAAGGTTATGTTATGAATGAGGAGGCAACTAGGGATATTCTTGCTTGTAAGGATAGAGATGATCTAGAAAAACTATTGTGCAAGTATAAAGAAAAGACTTTGAATGCTAAAATGAAATGTGATCCTCAGTTTGCTACTTCACCTATCTTTGTCGATGATAAGGATTATAAATCTCTGTCAACCCAGAGTTAATTACTTTGGTTGAATCTGATCCTTTCCATGGTTATGAAACTGAAACTGTTGTGGCACATCTTACTAAGTTGAATGACATAGCCACCCTTTTTGCTCATGATGAGAAAATTCGCTATTATTGTATTCTCAAATTATTTCCGTTCTCATTAAAGGGTGATGCTAAAGCTTGGTACAATACTCTTGCTCCTGGTTGTGTGCGTAGTCCCCAGGATATGATTTATTACTTCTCTGAAAAATATGTCCCTGCTCATAAGAAACAAGCTGCCTTGCAGGAAATATTTAACTTTGTGCAAATTGAAGAAGAGAGTCTCCCACAAGCTTGGGGGAGGCTTCTCTAATTGTTTAATGCTTTGCCTGATCATCCTCTTAAGAAAAATGAAATACTTGATATCTTCTATAATGGACTAACTGATGCTTCTAGGGATTTCCTAGATAGTTGTGCTGGTTGTGTTTTCAGGGAACGAACTATTGGGCAAGCTGAAGAATTATTGAATAACATATTGAAAAATTATGATGATTGGACTCTTCCTGAACCACCGCTTAAACCTACTCCGAAGAAGAGGGGTATCTTATATCTCAGTCCTGAAGATATGAAGAGGCAAAGAAATCTATGAGAGAAAAAGGTATTAAAGCTGAGGATGTCAAAAATTTACCTCCTATTGAAGAAATACATGGGCTTGATACACAACCACCACCTAAGGTGGTAGAGGTAAATTCTCTAATGAAATTCAATGACAATGATAATCCTCACAATATGCACCCTAGCCAATGCCTTTATGAGTTTGAAAATTACATTAGAAAGCAAGATCACTTCAATGCAAATGTTATGAAACAATTGAAATATAATTCTGATATGATTGCTCGCTTGAGTGACTTGTTATTTAGAATCTCAAATGATTTTAGAGGTGTGGGGAAGCATGCTTCTATGGTTCAAACTCAGTTAGAACAAGTTGTTAAATCTCAAAGAGAGTTGTTAGATGAAATGAATAATAACATCAATGATCATGCTGTCAGAGTAATGACTAGAGGAGGTAGGATGACTCAGGAACCACTTTATCCTGAGGGACACCCAAAAAGAATTGAACAAGACTCTCAAAGAGTTAATACTGATGCACATAGTCCTTCTAAAAAGAAAAAGAAGAAGAAAAATGATAGGACTTTGCATGCCCCTAGTGAACCTGAAGTAGAAAAACCTCCTGATAATGATAATGAAGTCTCTATCTCTGATGCTGAAACTCAATCTTGTAGTGAACACTCACCTTCTGATAATGAAAAAGATAATGATGAGGTTCGGGAAGATACTCAAACAAATAATAAAGAACCAGACAATGATGTTGAGATAGAACCAGCAGTTGATCTTGATAACCCACAACCCAAGAATAAAAGATATGATAAAAGAGACTTTGTTGCTAGAAAACACGGTAAGGAAAGAGAACCATGGGTTCAAAAACCTATGCCCTTTCCACCTAAGTCAACCAAAAAGAAAGATGATGAAGAATTTGAACGCTTTGCTGAAATGCTGAGGCCAGTCTTTTTGCGTACTCGCTTGACTGATATCTTAAAAATGCCTCCTTATGCAAAGTACATGAAAGACATCATCACCAATAAGAGAAAAATACCGAAAGCTGAAATGTCCACCATGCTAGCTAATTATACTTTTAAGGGTGGAGTACCTAAAAAACTTGGAGATCCGAGAATACCAACTATACCTTGCTCCATCAAAAGAAATTATGTGAAAACTGCTTTATGTGATTTGGGAGCTGGTGTTAGTGTTACTAGCAAAAAGACTCGTGCGTTGCAACAGGAGAATATCACACAACCCACCCAAAGACCTTATTTCATTCGAGGCAAAAGTTGCAGTGCTTTCTACAATAATATTAGTCATGTCCACCTTGCTAAGCCCAGACAACGCGAAATAGAAATTCATACAAAAAAACAAAGCTTATTCATTTGCAGGAAATTAACATGAATTTTGTAGCGACTCTGCAAAGAGCAGTTGACATATTTACAATGTATGATAGGCCCAGACTACTCCCTCTCTTGCAAGGCTGGCCGTTGCTTCACTTTATTGAGTGTCACCATGGCTGTGTTCTCTCCTTAAATGTAATCTTGAACCTCTCCTGAAGAACATCAAATAGAGCGCTTGTGTCATCAGAGGTGAGGGTGATACCATGTACATCTGAAAGTTTATCTTTTTGCATGAACCTATTCAAAGCACTAAAATCAAATGATAGCTTTTGTCTGTTTGCTAATTTCTCCCATGGCTTAGGAGCACGCATTCTTCTACGGATTGACCACTTTTGACATATAAAAATGTTCTCATACCTTATCATGTTATCATACGGGACAATCCCATTCAAACAAAAACTGGTTCTGATTACATAGTATAATTACTTATTAGAACACAAAAGCAAAATGCAAAATGACCCGCATAAGAGGGCCAAGGGATACCTGAATATAGTTCCCGGGATTAGCACGCACAAGTGAGATCTTTGGGAAAATAAATGGGTTCCACAAGCTCAAAATATGCATAAAAATACAAAAGCAATCAGAAGCGGCCTCTCAAATACATGGTCAATAAAGGGCATTCAAGTATCCATGATCTTGGGACAAAGCAAACCCAGTCTGTTGCTGAATCCATGAATAGCTGGCAAATCACTGAATAATCAAGGGGTCAACACAAACTACCTAAGCCAGGGCAGACCAAAAGGCATGCCATAGTCAGAAGGATAAGAATTCTCATATGAGGAAGTATCAGTTCCCCTTGAGCAGAATACCGAGTGATAACAAATGTATCATATGAACAGAGTGAAACTGTATGTAATGGAAACTTTTAAACTGAAAGCCTATGGGGCAACAATTTCTTCTCCCACAACAGACAGTTTTTCTTCCTCGCGTTATCACCCTTGAATCTTCTGCTGCAATACGCTTCTCTTGAACCACAGAGGAAAATTACAGAAAACATCAGTATATACCTTATCATTCTTGTCTATTTCCTACAAATCCTTTTTATCAGTTATTCACTATGAGAAACAATCTCAGGGAAAAGGTAGATTAATGACCAAAGAAATGAAATTACAGACCAGTACGCGTATGATTGAATTATTAGAGAATCTGACTGCTATAGAAAATGCATTTAGTGAAACTTGATTATTATCTTCTTAAACCAAAAGAGAATGTATGGCTATAACAAAAAGGATTCAAGATGACAAAAGAAATAACATAATGATCAAGAAATGATGCAGGCAGAGGAGATACAAACACAAACCTGATGTTGCTAATAGATGGTTGCAGATGCATGGCTCTATACTCGATTTCGTAAGCAACATCTATAGATTGCATAAGTTGGGTCGTTTAGGCTCTTTCCTATAAAAATAGTAGCATGTACTCTAGTTACTTCCCTAGCAATACTCTTTTTTGCGACGCTACTCTTCTAGCAAAAATAATAACTTAACAACTATTCTTCATTTCAAAATCGTTCATGAAAACCCACAGAAGTACAGAATTCTTTGCCTATGATTAGCCCTACAACCTGAAGACTTGCACTGAACTCATCATCCTGTTGCCTGAAGGAAATTTGGCACGAACATCAAGCAGATTGTACGAGCTTCACAACCACAATAGCAGAGTACATAACTTGGTACTTTCATATTTAACTTCTTCTACTTTGATATTGTTTCGGCAACTTGATGGAAAAACTCGACAGAATAACATGGTTACAACTAACAATCTGACGGCCAAACGCAAGAATTTCCTACTGACAGGGAACCGACTCCACTGTAGGTTCAAGAGCTTCCAGGGGAGGCCACCATCGAGGGAGGCCGTTTCTAAAAGGAGGGACTTAACATGGGCGAGCAGAGACTACAATTGATAAGGACGGTCTGAGGGAAGCCTGAGGGCACGGTTGCAGGTGGTGGCGGTTTCGCCTACAAAGCAGCTGGAGTACTAAAAGTGCAAAGTTGAGCAACAGGTAACGACACTAACCTTCAATATAAGGTCAAGGGAGCTATCCATGGAGGTGTCTAGTTGAAACTGAGTATGGATGGCACTTCAAGCTAATACTATTACTAACTGAACCGAGCAAGACACCGGCATATACTTCAAGCTTTGTCGAGATACCAGTGAAAGCAAAATCACTGGAAGCTAATACACAACCTTATAGCAACATACTACACTGGGTATATCCACTATCATCTGGTCCAGCCGTTCAGGTGAAGTGAGCGTCAGTAGAACAATGACCTACAGACCACAAGAGTTCCAAAGCACCAATAATCAGAACATGTACAAAGAAACAAAGGAGTAATCAACAGCCAAAAAATAGGCTAAATTACGAACCTGAGAACCAGGTCATGGAGTTCAAGGGGAAACTCCTCCACACCCTCCTAGCAGGAGTTGAGCACGACCGCGGACTCATCAGGGTCATCGAAGCTGCAGAACATGTTGCTGCTACTGCTCGACGGGCTGTTGTCCCTTGCAAAGTATTATTCTGAACATGCTGCGAAACGCCCATCTGAATTTCCACGACGGCATTAAACTGAATGTAAGTAATATTGTTGTAGGAAAATCTACACGAGTACTAAAAGAGCTGCATTGACATAATTCCGCATGTAGTAAGCTTAAAATTGCCCTGTTCCTCCATTGCATAGTTATTTGTGTACTGCTTAATTTCGGATGAAGATTATGCAGATATATAAAAGTTCAGTACCCTGTTCCTCCTTTCCAAATCTGCATTTCATAAGAACAGAAAGGTAAATTGCCCATGCGTTGCAACGGGACAAAAAAGGCGAGTATTCAAATTTAGTGAGAATTGTTAGATGTCGCTCATTTCACAATTTGTTAGATGCCACTGCACACCACTTCTTCTATCCAACTCTGATAATTGTCACAAATAAGGTTGCCCTCGTCTCTAGTGACATTGTGAAAATAATGTTACTGTGGTCATGTCTACCGAAGTTCCAACTAAAATGAAAAATACAAATAGCTAGATTCAGAATCGGGGAGAACTGTGTCAAACATGCACAACCTGTATTACTTTATCTTGCTTTTAGCAACTTAAAGTAACTTCTCTGAAGTGTGTAGATGATCCGGAAAACTACAACTCATATGACAGGAAGATATAAAAAAAGCTTTGCTTCAAGTATGAAGGAAACCTTTGTCTAACATTTAGCATTACATAGCATGTAGGCAGCATTGTGTTTTACATTCAGTTGGGATCTTGTTTAATAACAGCTACAGGCAGTGGCGTAGCCAGGCCCTAGGCATGGGGGCACAATCCTTTGCTAAGTGTTCATCCCTGTACCTATCTTTGAGATTGTATTATTTTATTTTGCAGATTGTATTTCACGGATAACCCTGTGTTCAGCTGCCCACATCCCACAAATCTGGTGCGTTACATGATAAAGGTGAAGAACATACCCGGATTCCATCAAGAAAATTCATTGAAGAACGCAACAGAATAACATCTTGGCTAAACTTTATCTCCAACCACCAGCGCTTAGGGGCAATCTTTAGAAAAGAAAGTCAACACAGTATCTGAAATTGGTTAGAAATTACATACATTATTTGTAGGGATCCATGCAAGTAGATGGTAAATCACACTGGGATGGCATGACTATAATAACATCCAGTATTACCCGAGCTTCGATTGTTCAGATGGGAATGTATCCAAAAGTAAATAACATCCATAAAAAAATAACTGGAGCTACTAACTTATCAAACACAGGGGAAAACAATTGCCTAATCCATGTATATGCCACAATGATCTGCCTACACACATTTTCGTATCAGTATTTTTTTTAATAAAACTTGAGCTAGGAATGGGTGGGCCAGAGAAGGAGGAGGGAGCAATCTGACCTACGCAAGCAGCTCGCTGCGTTTGGGAGCCTCGTCCTGCTCCTGCAGAAGGCGTGTACAGGGTGAGCTCACTACAGGAAGGGGCGTCGGCTGTTGTGGAGGAGATCGGGGCTCGCTGCGTTCCGCCGGCTACTTCCTTGGCAGCAACGACGACCGGGGAGGAGTGAGGCGAGGGCGGCAGCTAGAGACCAGGAGGGCGAGTGCACGGGGAAGCGACGTCCCTGTCGGCTGCGGGGCGACGTTGATGCAGTGGCGGGATTGCATTGGTGCAGCGGCTAGTGTTCGAAGGGGAGGCATCAGCATGAGAATCGGGACGAAACAACTCCCGCAGCGGCTGATTACCAAAACAGTCAGAGACTTGTTTTTGCCATGGACAACCGCAACACCCCGCCCGCCGTCTCCGGCCACCTCTCCGTCGGCCTCATGCTCCCCCTCCTCGATCTGTCCGCCCCGCCGCCGGATCCACGCCGGAGCAGCCGGATCCGCGGCCTCCTGCCTCACCTGCCGTCGGGAGGAGGACGACCGAGAGGAGCGCCCTTTTTCTCCACTCCAGCAACCGGCCTCCCCGGGCTGCCTCCTCCAACTCTTCTCTTCTCCAGGGAAGGGGAGTCGCCATGGAACACAGCCCGCAGCACCCCCGTGCTCGCCTTGGAGCTCGCCGCCTCCGGCCACCTCTCCGTCGGCCTCGTGCTCCTCCGCATCGATCCGTCCGCCACCTCTCCGTCGGCCTCGTGCTCCTCCGGCTCGATCCGTCCGTCCGACCCGCCGCTGCCTCCTGCCTCCTGCCTCGCCTATCTTCGGGAGGAGGATGACCGAGAGTAGCGCCCGTTCGTCCGCTGCCGTCCCGAACTCTGCTTCCGCGCTCGCCCAACCTCGAGCAAGGTGGGTGCGCCGGGCGGGGCAGCAGGCCTCGAGGTCCTTTGAGAGCGCGGCGGGCGGCCGCACGGCGCGCAGTGGGGCGGCGCGCGGCGGGGCGGGGCAGGAGGCGGCGGCAGCAGGGGGCGCGGGGCGGGGCGGGGCGGGAGGCGGCGCGCGGCGGCTGCGGACGGCGCGCGGTGAGGCAGGGCGGGCAGGAGGTGGAGATGGGATCGAGGAGGCAGGGTCGTGCGGGCGGCTGGGCTAATTTTTTTTCTCTCCTCCATACCGGTTCGGCCTGACTTGTGACGAGGATTGCGGGTTGAATACAGAAAATCACAGGGGCTTTTTTTTGTAAAACTGCCGCGATGGTGAGCAACCGGATAGAAGCGATAATCGCTTTATTAGTAGGGAAAGATGCATTTCTCTTTATATAAAAGACTTGATTTAAATAAACTCACACCTACCGAAATATCTTTGCAAATGGCTAACAAATCAACTGTCATACCTATCGGTATTTGTGAGGATGTGCCTGTTGTTGTTGCTAATGTTACTATTTTGACTGACTTTATTATACTTGAGATGCCCGAGGACGACAACATGTCGATTATCCTTGGTAGACCCTTCTTGAATACTGCAGGGGCTGTTATTGATTGCAATAAAAGCAAGGTCATTTTCCATATCAATGGTAATGAGCATACAATGCACTTTTCGAAGAAACAATTCCAAGTGAATGGTATTAATGTTATTGAAAACTCTTCGACAATCACTATTGTAAGTTTTCACCTACCTCTACCTACTGTCAAAAAGAAATATAAAATGCTTATTGTTGGGGACATTCATATCCCCGTTGAGGTAACTTAGTGATTTACGAAAGTTTTTCGGTTTCATGTTAATCGAAAGTGGTTGTTAATAAGACTTGATCAACCTTATTAATTAATCATTTTTGAGAGGTATGAAATTGATGAATTTAGTGAGCACTACCTTCTGTCCCTACCTTTTGTTTTCTGTTTTTATTAGTTAAATAAAATAAAATGCCAAGTTTTGTCTGTTTTCTGAATTTCCCATGCAATAAAAATTGACCCAAAAACAAAAGTTCTCAGAATGCTCTGAAAATTTAATACGATTTTTTTTGAATATTTAAGAATTTTTGGTGCAAATAACATCAGAGGGAAATGCACTAGGTGGGCACAACCCACCTGGGCGCGCCAGGACCCCCAGGCACGCCCTGGTGGGTTGTGGTCCCCACGTAGGCCCCCTCACTTATCTCTTCATCCCACATCACCACCTACCTCCAGAACAAAATCACCATTGCTTTTATCTCTTGTGTTCTTGCTCCCGAACCCGCGGATTTCGATCTGTTTGCTCGAAGCTCCGTTTCCAAAACTGTTTCGGGGGATTTGTGCTTGGTATGTGACTCCTCCGTTGGTCCAATTAGTTTTTGCTTTAGTGGTTTATATTTTGAATAATTAGCTACTCTTGGTGCTGCTGTAGATGAGCTTGCATGTTGAATTCTTAGAGTTTTAAGTAGTTTGAATGCTTGCTATGGCCTCTATGCATACCTATGAGTAGTTGCTTTCAATCTTGTGAAGTTTTGTTGAGAAAAATTTTGTGGACTAAAAATTTCAGAATTTTGTTCATAGGAAAAAGATGAGTATCTTTAGGAAGTTTGCTTCCAAGAAGAACTCCAAGGGAGTTATTGGGGAGTCATCTGACAGTGATCTCCACACCCGGAGAATGGTGGAGGTACGGTCGTGCGAATGGCCGCATAACTCATTCATGGAAGGGGCCAGAATCCTTCAGGAGTTTGCACAATATGCTGCTAACACCGGCCTCACCGACTTCATCGCAGTTGAATGTGAACAGTATCATCTTCTCACAAATTTCTTTGTGCAAAGTTTTAATTTCTTGAGTAGGAATAATCCCCCTGAGGTGCAGTTTAACTTATATGCTGAACCCCATCAGATACCGCTTACTGAATTTTGCGACATATGCTTGCTTCCTTCTGATGGTAGTTTAGTAGAGCCTAGGCCCGCGGTGTTTGATGGTTTTTACCGTACTCTGACTGTGGGGGATGAGAGAGGGGTATCGGCTGTCACTGCCACTAGCTTACATTTTCCGGTTGTACATTATTTTGCTCTATTCATTGCGAAGTGTTTGCTTGCTAGAGAAAAGGTAGGTGCACTCAGTGCTCCAAACTTTGCTGTCTTACGCCGTGCACTTTACGGCGACAACATTTATAGCTTGGGAGCTATTGTGGCACGTCGTCTCCACATTAACAAATCCAAGCGCAAAATACATGGTGGTATTTACGCTACTCGCTTGGCAACCCACTTTAACATTCAGATACGCCAGCATGATTATCCTTTTCCCAAGGTTTACCTAGATCGCGCGGCTATGGCACACCACCAGTTTATTGATAGCGAGAACACTGATATTCCTATTCCTTATAACCTGGTTTTCAGTGTGGACACTCGTGATATTATTCCATTGCCTGCACCTGTTTTGTTTGATCCTATTGCCAGGGGCGGATACAGGATTATGCCTGAGGACATTGTCGCCTATCGTAACAACCTAGCTGCAGTACAGGCGGAGCCTCAGGAGTGGGACCCTCAGGTGCCCGCTCCCCAGCACTTCAACATAGGACCCCATGGCTTCTTCGAGTGGTGATTACCAAGTTAGGCCAAAAGCCTAAGCTTGGGGGAGTACGTATTCCCACCGACATTACATTCATGTTCACACATTTCATTCCAGTTGTCGGTGTTCACACTTTTTCATTGCACTATCCATGTTAAATTTATTTTCTCGCTTTATTCTTATGTGTTTGAAAAACTTTGAGAAAATCCAAAAATATATTTCCTGCTTCTTTTCGATTTTTCTTCCTAATTTAAATTGTTGTAGCACTAAAAAGAAAACTCAAAAAGATTTCCTTATTCTTCTTTTGCTTGTTGGGAGCTTTCCCGTATAAATAGTTTTTCTCGTTTTTGCTTTTCCCTTTTTATTTGCTTGTTCAAGAAAAATCAAAAACTCCAAAAATAGTTCAGTGTGTTTCTCTGAATTTCTTTTCTTTTTACTGAGTCATACCGAGGAGAAGACCACGATGAAAATGTTGAGTGGCTCTCATATGCATTATTGTTGATCTAACAAAGAGCCCATATTACCTTGTCTTCTCCTTTTGAATAAAATATTTGCAGATTCCAGCTTAGTTCACGGCACTCTTGCACTACTATTATTTTCATAACGTTCGGTCGTGCAAGTGAAAGGCAATAATGACGATATTTGATGAACTGGCCATGGCAGAGAGAAACGGGTATGAACTCGACTTGTTCTGTTTCTGTAAATATGTTTAACCTAGTATCCATGATTCAGCCTATTATGATCAAACATGTTTGCAATGACAATTAGAGATTATAGTTTCTCATGCCATGCATAAGTAGCTAGGAGTGGATAATGATTTATCTTGGATGTCAACATTGCGTTAAAATAATTGTGATGTAGTATGATGATATGGTATCCTCCTCTGAATGTTCGAGTGGCTTGACTTGGCACATGTTCATCATGTAGTTGAATCAAAACCAACATAGGCTCTATGATATTTATGTTCATGGTGTTCATATCCTACTCATGCTCGTATCCAATGTTACTTATGCATAATGCATGTTTATGACCATTGTTGCTCTCTAGCTGGCCGCTTCTCAACCTATTTGCTAGCCTTCGCCTGTACTAAGTGGGAATTCTGCTTGTGCATCAAAAACCTGAAACACAAGTTATTCCAGATGAGTCCACCATACCTACCTATATGCGGTATTACCCTATCGTCCTAAGTAAATTTGCATGTGCCACCTCTAAAAACTTCAAATAAATATCCTTTTTGTGTGCCTGGATTGTTCATAGAGCGACAGGAGGTAGTCAGTATCTTCCATGCTAAGCGGGTTATTCTCATGATGAGTGTTTATTCACTCGTCCTTGCACGAGAGGGGCGGTAATAGGGATTCCTAGTCCCGAACTCAAATTGCAAATACTTAAACAAAACTCCCCCGGGACTGTTGTTGGTATGGACGGCACCCGTTGTTTCGGACAAGCCGTGGAGTGTGACTGTTGGTGGAGGGGGAGTAAACCTTTACTTTTATCGCTTGGGAACCGCCACTAATGTGTTTAGCATGGAAGATACCGATAACTGATGGTCGCGAAGTAAAGAAGAAGGGTGCATCTCTCAAAATTTCATTTACATCTGTTTTAAAAACTTGAGCTCTGGCACCGCTGCAAATCACTGCTTCCCTCTGCGAAGGGACTATCTATTTGCTTTTATGTTGTGTCATCACCTTCTCAAATAAGCGCCAGAACCTGAGAGCACTGTTGTCATGCTCATGCATTATGTGTAGCTAATGTTGGGTGCATCATGACTGGATCTTTTCTACCACGAATTACAATGTTTAGTCGCTGCTTGAACTTTGGAGGTGCTCTGCATTTATGTTTTGCGGTCTCAGAAAGGGCTAGCGAGATACCACTATTGTCATATTATATCATGGTTGTTTTGACAACGTGTTGCTGTTTGAGATATCTTATTATTGCTCGCTAGCTGATTATGTCATTGATATGAGTTAATATAATTTTTAAGAGTTATTGTCGACATGGTTAGTTATAATCTTGGCTGAAAACCTAGGTGTTGTTTAAGCTTATTTATGTAAACAAGAGCAAAAGAGTTCGTAAAAGTTTTTCTTTTTCACTTTCATTTTATCAACTGAATTGCTTGAGGACAAGCAAAGGTTTAAGCTTGGGGGAGTTGATACGTCTCCGTCGTATCTACTTTTCCTAACGCTTTTCCTCTTGTTTTGGACTCTAATTTGCATGATTTAAATGAAACTAACCCGAACTGACGATGTTTTCAGCAGAGCTACCATGGTGTTGTTTTTGTGCAGAAATAAAAGCTCTCGGATTGGAACAAAACTTTGCGAGGATTTTTTATATGAATAAAGAAAAATACTGGAGCCAAGAACCACCGGAGGGGGGCCCCTGGGTGAGCACAACCCACCAAGGCGCCCCCCCCCACCCTCCAGGCGCGCCCAGGTGGGTTGTCCCCACCTGGTGGCCCCGCAGACCCTGAAACCGACGCTATAAAATCACATTTTCCAGAAAAAAATCAGAGAGGAAGAATTATCGCGTTTCGCGAGATGGAGCCGCCGCCACCTCCTATTCTTCATCGGGAGGCCAGATCTGGAGTCCGTTTGGGGCTCCGGTGAGGGGGATCTTCGATCTTCGTCATCACCAACCCTTCTTCATCGCCAATTCCATGATGCTCCCCACCGGGAGTGAGTAATTCCTTCGTAGGCTCGCTGGTCGGTGAGGAGTTGGATGAGATTCATCACGTAATCGAGTTAGTTTTGTTAGGGCTTGATCCCTAGTATCCATTATGTTCTGAGATTGATGTTGCTATGACTTTGCCATGCTTAATGCTTGTCACTTTGGGCCCGGGTGCCATGATTTCAGATCTGAACCGTTTATGTTATCACCATTATATCTATGTTCTAGATCCGATCTTGCAAGTTATAGTCACCTACTACGTGTTATGATCCGGCAACCCCGGAGTGACAATAGTCGGGACACTTCCCAGTGATGACCGTAGTTTGAGGAGTTCATGTATTCATCGTGTGTTAATGCTTTGTTCCGGTTCTCTATTAAAAGGAGGCCTTAATATCCCTTAGTTTCCAATATGGACCCCGCTGCCACGGGAGGGTAGGACAAAAGATGTCATGCAAGTTCTTTCCATAAGCACGTATGACTATTTACGGAATACATGCCTACATTATATTTATGAACTGGAGCTAGTGCTGTATCGCCCTAGGTTATAACTGTCACATGATGAATATCATCCAACGAATCACCGATCCAATGCCTACGATTTTCCTACATATTGATATTGCTAAGTTACTACTACTGCTGTCACTATTGTCACTGCTACAAAACTACTGCTATCATTGTTACCGTTACTATTGCTGTTGCTACTACTATCAAAACTATCATATTACTGTGCTACTGATCACTTTGCTGCAGATAATTAATCTCCAGGTGTGATTGAATTGACAACTCAGTTGCTAATACTTGCAAATATTCTTTGGCTCCCCTTGTGTTGAATCTATAAATTTGGGTTGAATACTCTACCCTCGAAAATTATTGCGATCCCCTATACTTGTGGGTTATCAGTTTTTCACCGGAAGGCAAACGGAGGGAGGAGGCATTCTATCGGTCTTTAGATGGCAATGCGGAGTATGAGGACTTGTTGGAGCGCGACCGCCTGGCGAAGGAGCAGCGTATCGCCGATTTGCGCTGCCAGCGGGGCATGGAGCAGCAGCGCACCGACGCTCTGAGTCGCGAGCAGAGCGCCCGCAACTGGGCCGACTACGTGAAGGCCGGTGCCCGGCAAATAGCCCTGGAGGCTGTCGGGCACGCACGTGTTCACGACGCCGAATTTTACTACCAGCTCGTCAAGGGGGTTCCCGCTTAGAAGCCGAAGCTTCGGTGGACCACGCCGGCATGGAAAGGGCCAACGCGCGCGAGCAACACGCCCTGTCGCACCTCTGGCAAGTCTGAGGCGAGGAGGAGGACGTCGGTGCCGGCATTTAGCGTGTACTGCACATGGCTGCCAGCATCGTCTAGTTAGCTAAGAGCAAGTTAGTACTTGTACACTACTAGAGTATTAGTGGGAGTAGATAGTTAACCTGGCTATGATGGTTGTCAACGTGGAAGTTCAGTACTCTATATCTGGATCAGGCCTGTTACTTTGCTCAGAATGTTGAACTTTCTATTTGAACGTATGGAATGGGCTCTTATTTTTTAAATGGGTTGTATTTGTCCGCCACGGGTTTAGAGGCTGCCTTGTGGGCCTACTAGGTTGGCACGTACATAATCAGGAGATGATTGTACATGGAGAGGATGACAGCAGGGACTCACCAGGGTCATGGCAGTACGCAAGCAAGTGCCTCCTTATTTCAAGCCAAAAAAATGGTTCCTCCTAATGGATTTCTGACATCTGGGTCCCATGCCATTTTCAATGTAGTCAATAAACGAGAGAATTGCACAACGAGCGGCTGACACCAGGGACCCAGCAGCTCGCCCAGTTCCTTTTGTTTTTGAGATGGAAGCAGGGTGTCAACTGGGCTGTGCGGGGCACTCTGGCCTGTCTAGCTAGCCTTTTTATTTTATGTTTACCACAAGACCAGCCCAGTAGTTTTTTTTCTTTCTGAAAATGGCTAGCCCAGTTTTTTTGTTCTTTTGCAGAATACCCAACCGAGGCCTACTTGCTTTGTCAGCCCTGCTGGGCTGCAAATCTTTCAACACGAGGAGAGTTTCATTCGGCTTGCCCAGAAAATGGGCTATCAGTAATGAGAAATGGGTTGTACATTTTTAAAACACATCAAACCGGCAATTAGTTTCATTTTTTTTTCATTTCAAGATTTTAAAATCCATTGATTTTTATGCATGGACAATTATTTGGATTTTATATTGATATAAATTTATTTTTCAAATTAGTTTGAACGTGACTCGAAATTTCAGGATTAAAAATAGTTGGGACCGCACCGAAATATGCAAAATTTCATATAATTTTTTAACCGTGGCCACAATATGGGCTATAATGCTAACAAAAAGAATATGGGCTCCAAAAAAATCCTTAAGAATTAGCAAATGGGTTGTAAATTATTAGAAATAATAGCAGATGGGTTGTATGCTGTTTTCCACACATTTGAGGCTGACTTGTGCGCCTTAACGCGTACGCTTTCCTAAAAAAAGGTTGATGCACATGCAACGCCGTGTCAACTTAGTCAACACACGAGAGTAGTGACTGTTGGATGTCCATCCAACGGCCGTCGTGATTCTTCAATCTCTGCTCTTCCTGCTCCAGCCGCTCAAACTAGCGCCGGCGGGACTGCCTGCTCCCTCCTCCCATGGCCGGTTGTGCTGCCGCGCAGGCCTCACCGCCCCACCATACTCCCATTGCTGGCCTAGCCATTCCTCTACTCACCCAGACCTCATGTTATTCTCCAGCGACGGCAGCCTCACACTGCAGCTGAAGCAGTAAACCCTCGTACTCCCCTCCGTGTGGGAAACAACTTCCGAGTCTTCCCCGGCTCCTGGTCAATCCCTTCCTAGGCCTCGCCGTCGTCTCCGCCTTGGTGCTCTCGACGCGGCGTGGTCAACATGGTCAAGGAACGACTTCCATCGGAAGAGGACTGTACATGGAGAGGCTGACAGCTGGGTCCATGGCCGCAGCAAGGAAGTGCCTCCTTATTACACGCAAAATAATGATTCCTCCACCTGACAGCGGGGACCCACCGGAAGGGCCTCTGTATTTCACGAAAAAAACATTCCCCCCGCTGACAGCTCGGACCCACCAGCTATATCTTCGAACGCAAGGAAGTGCCTCCTTATTACGCACAAAAAAATGAATACACCAGCTGCTTGGTGGGGCCCACCATATTTGAAGGCTGACTTGTGGGCCTACTAAGTTGACGCGGACGCAGGGCTTTGTCAACTTAGTCAATATAAACGATTCTAGCTGCGGTGACCATACGATGTCCATCCAACGGTTGTCGTGCTTCTTCAACCTCTGTTCTTCTTGCTCCAGCCACCCAAACCATCGCGGGCCGTGCCGCCTGCTCCTGCCTTCTGTGGCCGGCTGTGCTGCCGTGCAGGCCTCACCGCCCCACCCTACTACCATCGCTGGCCTGGCCATCCCTGTACTCACCCAAACCTCCTGTTATTCTCCGGCGACGGCAGCCTCACACTGCAGCCGAAGCAGTAAACCCTCGTACTCCTCTCCGCGTGGGCATCCACTGCCGCGTCTTCCCTGGCTCCGCGTTGTCCCCTTCCTAGGCCTTGCCGTCGTCCACCGCCTTGGTGCTCTCGGCGCGGCGTGGTCAACGTGGTCAAGGAACGACTTCCATCGGAAGAGGACTGTACGTGGAGAGGCTGATAGGTGGGTCCACGGCTGCAGCAAGGAAGTGCCTCCTATTACGCGTAAAATAATTATTCCTCCACCAGACAGCAGGGAGCCACCGGAAGGGACTCTGTATTTTGCGAAAAAAATGTTTCCCCCCTGACAGCTGGGACCCACCAGCTACATCTTCGCACGCAAGGAAGTGCGTCCATACTACAAGCAAAAAAATGATTCTTCCCCCTGACAGCTAGGACCCACTAGCTATATCTTCGCATGCAAGGAAGTGTGTCCTTATCCTCCCTGACAGCTGGGACCCACCCGGTCGAAGCGTACGTAGCATTGGCGTGAACGTGTACGTACATACTGGTCGATCGGTCTCTCTGCAGTGATGAGCTGTGGCCGAGTAAGGAGCGGCATGTGTCGTAGTAGAGGCGCGGACGTAGCATGTCACGCAGTCCCGTCTATACCATGTACACGTACGTACAACCACGCTGCAAGAAAGTAAATACGGCTACGTACGTACATACGGGTTGTGACGCCCCCGGCCCAATTGTCCACTAATCATACACGCAAATGCACACGATCAAGCCTAAGGACTCACGGGAAGATATCACAACACAACTCTAAAACATAAATAAATTCATACAAGCTTTATATTACAAGCCAGGGGCCTCGAGGGCTCGAATACATAAGCTCGCATACAAGCGTCAGCGGAAGCATCAGATATCTGAGTACAGATATAAAGAAAACACAGATAGGCCCTTAAAAGGCGGGGCAAAAGAAAACACTACGATCGAAAGGCGCAGGCCTCCTGCCTAGGACCCTCCGAACCTACTCCTAGTCGTCGGCCAACTCGTAGTAGTATCCACCCTTGGGGTTGTGACGCCCCCGACTCAATCGTACACTAATCATACACGCAAACGTGTACGATCAAGCACAGGGACTCACGGGAAGATATCACAACACAACTCTAACACAATTTAAACGGAGATCCACAATATTACAGACCAGGGATTCGAAGATCCGAATACATAAGTCAGTCATACAAATATTATCTGAGTACAGACGTAGTTAGACAAGTTTTGCCTTAAGAAGGCTAGCACAAACAGCGACACTAGATCGAAAGACGTTGGCCTCCTGCCTGGGAGCCTCCGATCCTACTCCTGGTCGGCTGGCTCGATCCAGTAGTAAGTACCCTCTGGACCCTCCTGGTAGTAAGCTCCGGTGGTAGCATCTGGCTCCTGGACTCCATCGTCTGATGTATCATCAAGGTGGGGTATGGGGAAAAGAGAAAGTAAAGCAACCGTGAGTACTCATCCGAAGTACTCAGCAAGCAAGGATCTATACTACATATGCAACATTATCAATGGAGAAAGGCTGTATAAGTGGACTGGGCTGCAGAAATGCAAGAATAGAGAGAAGGCCTAGTCCTATCGAAGACTAGCATCTTCAAACATCTTCTCGAGGCCATCATCTTGCAGCAGTAGAAGAGAGTAGAATAGCATTTTATTTAGCAAACATGATGAAGTACAGCTTAAAGATCCTTCCTCGACTCCCAAGCGAGAAAGCGATCCCGAAGCTCCAATTAAGTAACAAGTATCCAGTTCAAGTAGTAGATCGGGATACACAAACTGAGCGTCCTTTACCGTAGGACCGGCTATCGATAGATGATTCATCCCTGCAGGGGTGCACTACTGTTACCCAACACGCTCGATCAACTCTGGCCGGACACACTTGCTGGGTAATGCCCGTCCTCGGAAGATCAACACGAAGCAGCGCTCTACCTAGGCTCGGCAGAGAGGTCAGCACGCCGGACTAACCTATGCACCTAGAGGTCTCGGGCCATCGCCCTGGGCACCCTGCGCGTTGCGAGACTGGCCGGGGTGCAGGCGCGACACTGAGCTCGTCAGTGAAGTATCCAGCCCAATCCCGACAATCAGCCCGCACGGTGAATCGTGACGTCAGACGAGCTTTCGGGAGAAACGTACTTCGCAGAGGGTCCCATAACCATTATCCCGCATGGTGGTAGTGCGTATAGGGCACGTCGACCCACTCAGATCACACACCCAAATCCAATAGGCTCAATTAGTATCATGCGGAGACAATCAGAGTCTCTGATGCTTCGCCACAATATCACACTCGAGTGCCCTTCCGGCACACCCGACATCATAGATCCCAAGCGGGTACCCACCAGGGTGGACCCGCCTGTAACAAAGGTCAAAGTAACCGTGTGGTCATAACATCAAGGGGGAAACCCGAGGAATCACCCTCGGCGGATTCCACTCAACGAAATCATTAGGGTGAACGTATGAGGCATCACCCTCGAGGTTCACACTGAGGGTTGCACGACAGAGTCGTATCGGAAGTGGAGAAGGAGAAATCACCCTTGATGACCACGATCGAACAGCTACACTGCAGAGTATTCGTCAGGAGTGCGTTACGAGGTATCACCCTCGGCACTCGATAGTAACTAAGCAGAGTCGTACAACTAAGGGGGTGTGAGGTGAGGTGTCGGTCTCTGGTCGACGATCACGTTGATCGATTCGTCGATGATCAAGCAGGGGCAACAAGGATAAGGTGGTGGGGTCACTGATGGTTCACTACCAACCTATACTAAACAGTTTATCATAGGCAGGTAAGGTAGCAATGAACAGGTTACAACAGCAGGCTATGCATCAGAATAGGAGCATACAATAACAGTAGCAAAATCTAATGCAAGCAGGAGAATAGAATGGGCGATATCTGGATGCTCAAGGGGGGGGCTTTCCTGGTTGCTCTGGCAAGAGAGAGAGATCGCCAACGAGCTACTCGTCGGTAGTGTAGTCGTACCCAGGTGCAGCGTCGTCGGTCTCGGCGTCTATCGAGGGAGAAGGAGGGGGAAAGAAACAATAAATTCACGGCAATAATGCAAACAATATGTATGACATGCCTAAATGATATGCTGGGGTGTTCTACTACCTAACTAAATGATTTAGTTAATTTAGGAATTTATTCAGATTTATTTAATTGAAGTTGGGCACTATTCATTTATCGAAATCGGTCTAAAAGTTCAATATTCTTATAGCTAGAGGCATCTGACAGGAATACGGAGGGCGTATTCGGGTTCGTATCGGAATTCTGAGCAAGTTTCATGTATAAAGTATTTTCATCGGAGTTGCGGATTATTTAATATGATTTTCTAAAGTTTTTATTAATTTCTGGAATTTAATTATTTATTTAAATTAAACATTATCCGAAACAGTAGTTGATGACGTCAGCATGACAGCATGCTGACGTCAGCACAATCTGACAGGTGGGGTCCACCTGTCATAGGCTGTTAGGCTAATCAGGGTTTAATTAACTTAACTAGTGATTAGGTTAATCTAATTAGGATTAATTAAGTTAATTAATTCTTTAACTAATTAATTAGTTAATATTTTAATTATTATTATTTATTTATTTATTTATTTATTTATTTTTAATCTTTCTTTTTTTTAACAGAGGGCATGGGGCCCACCTGTCGGTGGCTTAGGCCACAGATCGGGCTAACGGGCGACGGGTTTGGACGCGGGTCGCGGAGCGGGCGCAGAACCCGGGCGACGGTGAGCGAGCGGGGGGGGGGAGGACGCGAGCGGCGATGCGATGCGCGGCGGGCAGCGGCGCCGAGTGTGGGCGAAGCAGGGCGAGGCGGGGCGGTGAGCACGGCGGGGCACTGGGCGCGGGCAGCGACCACAGGGGCACGGGTGACGACGAGCCTGGGCGAGGGGGAGAGACCCGACGAGGCAGAGCGGAGTGCGGTGGCCGAACACGGCCACGGCGGGCGCGCGCGGGCCAGTGAGAAGTGGCCGTGGGGAGCGGCGGTGCTAGGCGGATGGCAGCATGAGGGGGGGAGGGGCGCGTGCAGGTGGTAGTGGCGCAGCAGCAGCGCGGTGCGGGGGCCACGGTGAGCGCGGGCAGGGGCGTCCGGCGGTAGGAGAGGGCACGGGCGGGGCGCGGCTGCGCCTGGCCGGGCGCGCGGACGGCGAGGCGAAGTAGAAGCAGCAGCAACCCGACAGCGGTAGCGGAGCAGAGCAGTGCGGCGTGACGGGAGAGCGGGGCTGCGGCAGCGCGAGGGAGCAGCAGCATGTTAACGGTGGCGCGTGGTCGCGGCCCGCGGCGTGCGCATACGGGCATGACGGCCCAACGGCGCGGGGAGGCAGGCGGGCAGCGCGGCGTGCGCGACGGGGCGATGCAGTGACCCGAGTGGCCGTGGCGAAGCGAGGTCGCGGCATGGCGCGAGCGAGGCACGCGGCTGCGGGGCGCATAGGCGTGGCGAGCGCGTGCGCTAGCGCGGTGGCGCAGGCACGGCGTCAAAAGGGCGGGCGCGCGTGACATGGCAGAGAGAGGGGAAGACGAGCACGGCCAGGAACTCACCCATGAGCAGGGGTTCGGGCGGCGAGGCTCGTGGTAGCTTGTCGGGGAGGAGACGGGGACGCGAGTCGATGGCAGGCGGCTTCGGGTGGCGACGTCGGCGTCGGCGGGGTTCAGGGCGAGCGACGGGGTGACGGGATCGGGGCCGATCCCGATCCAGATCGGGGAGAAGAGGAGAGGTGGATCGGGGGGGAACTGGTTAGGGTTCGGTGGCCTCCTGGGGGAGGCCATATAGGGGGGGGGGCGGATGGGCCGGCCTGGTGGCCGCTGGCTGGGCCGTGGCCCAGCTGGGGCCAGGGGGGTTCCCTTTTTATTTTTCGTTTTAGTTCTGTTTTGTCTTTTTCTTTTTATTTGTTCTTATTTTCTATTTTGTAAATAGCTAGGCCACTAAATGGTTTTTGTAAAATATGAGACCTAGCCCATAAATCACAGTGCATTATATCCTAACACCAAAAACTAGTTTGGGTAAAAACATCATTTCATATTTGATCTAGATTAATTAAAAGGCTATTATATATTATTTCCAGCCACTGTTAAAAGAGGTATGGGTCACCTAATTAATTTATTAAATGTTGGTTACAATTTTAGAATGGTCTCTGTATTATTTGTCATTTATTGAACATTTTTAGTTTTTATGTTGCACAACTTTTATTCTCCACTTTCATTCAAATTTGAATTTGAGTTAGGAGTTGAAATGCAATATGATGCTAATGATGATTATGCACTGTTAAACATGCTGACTTGTCATTATCAAAAGTGATTACTGTGGCTAATGACATGGGGTGTTACAGGGGTAGTAGTAGCGATCGTCGGCGGGGGCAGCTGTATCCGGGGCTCCGTCATCTGGTTGCACCAAAAGGATATGGGGGAAAAAGAAAGCAAAGCAACCGTGTGTACTCATCCGAAGTACTCATCAAGCAAGGATCTACACTACATATGCAACATTATCAAAGGAAGGCTGTATATATGGACTAGGCTGCAGAAATGCCAGAATAGAGGGGAAAGCCTAGTCCTATCAAAGACTAGCATCTTCAACGGTCTTGCAGCTTTAGAAGAGTGTAGATTAGTACCGTATAGAGTAGTAGTATCATTAAGTCTCAACCTCACCCAGAGATCCTTTCTCGAACCCCTGCGAGAAAGCAATCCCAGAGCCATAATATCCAAGTATCAACCTCGGCCAGAGATCCTTTCTCGACTCCCTGCGAGAAAGCAATCCCAGAGCCATAGTATCCATATCTCATCTTATCAATAAGTTCTAGTTGTATCGATCGGGATACAACTCCGAGCGTCCGTTACCGAGGATCCGGCTATGCATAGATTAGTTCTTCCCTGCAGGGGTGCACCAACTTACCCACCACGCTCGCTTAACTCCGGCCGGACACACTTTTCTGGGTCATGCCCGGCCTCGGCCAAATGACACACCGCAACCCTACCTAGAGCTCAGCAGAGAGGTCCCCGTCGGTCTACATCCTAAGCGCTCGGGGGTCTTGGGCCATCGCCCTTCGCCCTCCGGGTCGTTACGCACATGGCTCAGATCCAAGCACCACCTCTGTCATGAATGGCGCCAATCACTCCATGCCGCACTGCTGAACCGGACGTCTGACAGAGCTTTCGGCTGATGCTATGATGCAGAGTGCCCATAACTGATCCCACATGATGGTTAGTGCTATCGGGCCAGAGGCCCACTCGGATCAAATATCCAAATCGTTAGTACATTGGGGGTACGGTAACGAGCAGAGACTCACGAATGATGTGAGCCCGTCGCCCCGTCTCGAGGACTTGCGGCAAGGGCTAAGAATGCCCGACCACGCCTCGTATTCATATCTCGGGCACCCTCCAGGGCAACCCGTCTCCACGTCACTCGCCACTTAGGCTCACGCGGGTACCCCTCAGGGTCGACCCGCCTTTCCAAATAATAGTGTAAAGTCCAAGTATCCGTGTGTCCATAACATCAGGGGAATCCGAGGTATCACCCTCGTTGGATTCCTACCCGATGTATCTGTCAAGGTGAACTCGGAGGAATCACCCTCGATGGGTTCACACTTGAGGTGTTGCACGACAGCGTCGTTATCGGAAGTGGTGTAGGAGGAATCACCCTCGATGACCACGACCGAATAGGTACTCTACAGAGTTAACATCAGAAGTGCTACACGAGGTATCACCCTCGGCACTCGATAGCAACGCTGCAGTGTCGTTACAAGTAAGGGGGTGATGTGCGGTGCCGGGGCCTGGTTGTCGAGTCTTCTGATAATCCAGCGGGGCAATCGGGACAAGTGGGGTCACTGGGGTCTCTATCCAGCCTATACTAAGCAGTTTAGGATAAACAGGTAGGTATCAACAACAGTTACAAAAAATAGGCTATGCATCAGAAATAGGATAAATAGTAGCAGCAGCAATTCTAATGCAAGCATAAGAGAGAAAGAATAGGCGATATAGGCATGCTCAAGGGGGGGTGCTTGCCTGGTTGCTCGACGGCAAAGGCAGGGTCGTCAGTGGGGTCATTGATCTCCGGAGCTGCATTGGTACCGGGCTCTATCGAGAGAGAAGAGGGGGAGGAAACAAATAAATACACGGTAAACATATGCAACACAGAGCAGGATATGCTAACGTGCAGTGCAGGGTTGCCTAAAGACATATCTAAATCATTTATGTTATTTTAGGATTAGAGTTGGATTTATTAACCGGTGTATATGCACTATTCATCTATCGGAAATAGGCTAAAAGTTGCGGGTTCACCTCCGTAGAGGGTCCCGACATGGAAACATATGGCACGGTTGGATTCGTCTCGTCGTTCTGAGCAACTTTCATGTATTAAGTTTTTCGATCCGAGCTACGGATTATTTTATATGAATTTCTAAAGATTTAATCATTTTCTGAAATTAAATCTAATTAAATTATTTCATATTATCCAGAATAGTAACAGATGACGTCAGGATGACATCACTCTGGTGTCAGCAGTCAACTCTGACTGGCCAGAGTCAAACCTGACCAGTGGGTCCCGCATGTCAGTGTCACAGAAGTTAATTAGGGATTAACTAAACTAATTACAGATTAATTAGGGGATGGGTCCCATTAGTCAGTGATTGATTAGTGAATTAATTAGCTATTTAGATTAATTATCATTTTAATTAGTATTTCTATTTATTTTTAAAACATTTTAGCGGTGGGGCCCGCGTGTCAGTGACACGGGTTGCCCAGTCAGCAGAGCTGACTGGTCAACGGACCCCACTGGGGCCCAGTGGCAGTGGCGCTGGGGAGGTCTACGTGGACAGCCATGTCAGCAGGCCGTAGCAGTGTGGCCGGTGACCATCCGACGTGGCGGAGTTCGCCGGAATCCCCACTCCGGCGACCATTTGTCATGCGGACGGATCCGTTCGGTAGCTGGGAGAGTACCGCATCCGATGGGCCAAGTGGGAGGAGCTGGGGTGGACCCCTCTTACCGAAGTCGAGCTCACGGCGGCGGCCGGAGTACGGGTGTGGGCGGAATCGACATTGCGGCGTCTACGGGGCAGCAGGAGCGCACCGGTGGCACGGGATCAAGTTGAGAAGGCTCGAGTGCTCGCCGCCCGCCGGCCATGGCGGACGGTGGCTTGGAGCTCGCGGCATCGGTGGCTAGGGGCAAGTGGGGCGACGAGGTTAGTGGGAGAAGGAGGCGGAGCTCACAGTGATTACGCAGGGAAGCTCAGGGAGCTCGGGGAAGCATTGTTGACGGTGAATCGAGCGCGGCGGTCGTCGGTGTCCGGGGAGGAAGAAGGGGTTGTCACGGCCGACGCAGAGGCAGGGAGCTCCAATGGGTCGATGCAGGTGACGAGGCGGTCAGCGGTGAGGCGGACGGGCATGGCAGCGAGGCGCCCGGGACTCGGTAGACACGGCTATGGCGTCGATGGCCGTGTCGGCCGAGGGAAGAAGAAGAGGGGAGAGGCGCTGGAGAGGGGAGAAGATAGGCCAGAGAGGTCTGGGGGAGTGCGGGGTGTGGCCCTTAACCACCCACGGCGAGCGGTAGAGCCGCTGTCGAGCGCGCGAGGATGGGGGCCCCGGGCGGGCGCGCGCGCGTGCGGCTGGAGACGACAGCGAGGGGGGGGGAGTGAGCAGGATGTAGGGGAAGAGCGCCAGACGGGCTGGGCCTCCATGTTTGACTTAGGCCCAGGCTCATGGGCCTTTTTCTTTTTCTACTTTTGTTTTTCTGTTTTTCCTTTTTAGTTTCTGTTTTATATTTTCTTTTCGCACTTTTCCAATTTTGTAAAACATGAGTCTTGCCCCAATAAATTCAGTGCAATTTCTAGCACTGCTACAAAAGGTTTGGAGTCCAGATCTTTTCATTTGGATTTTAATTAAATGAAAATGGATTAATTATTTCTATTTTTGTTCTGTTAGAGGCACATAATTAATTTAGTATGTGTTGATTATAATTTTAGAATTGTCTCTGGATTATTTACAATATTATGAACATTTTAGTTTTCAAATTGGATTAACTTTGATTTTCACTTTATATTTGAATTTCAATTAGAATTGGAATTTGAAATGAGATATGATCCAAATGATGATTAAGCACTGTTAATCATTGTGACTTGGCATGATCAGAGGGTGATCACTGTGGTGTGAGGCTGGGGATGTTACAAATCTCCTCCACTACAAGAAATCTCATCCCGAGATTTAAGTGGGGAAGAAAAGGGTAACTTCGGGAGATCTGACCCTCGTAGGGTCGATTATCTGATGAACAATTCAGGGAATGTGGTAGAAGTATCTCTTGAGTTGAAACTTAGGAAACATCAAGAGCAAAGTATGAAGGTACAATAAGAAATTTCGGGCGAATGGACGTCCGATCGATACTTGAACAGAGTGTGATGAGGGGTTCATAGCATCGGGAATAGATCATCTCTCGGAGGGTGGCTCGTGACAACACGCAAAACCAAGAGCATATGATACTTCGGAATCAAGGATATACAGGAGAGTCAGGTTCCGATCCTTTGGAACTAGGGGGGTGTCGATCGAGAGTAGGGAGGATGGTGTCATCTTGCTCGGATATGACAGCAAGGCCGGTCAGAGGGTATCATGTCAGTTATGTTGGCAACAACGTCGATACCAAGGGCGAGGGACGAAGAGAACCATTTTCCTGCTCGTTGAACGAGGCGGACCAATAGATAAAGTTCTCGTCCATCGGTGGTTACCGTAAGGTCATCAACATTAGTAACAGGGTCGTACTGACCGAATTGTACCTCGAGGTGTTTTTTATAAGTAGGGAATTATTTCTGCTTATATCATATAAATCAAAAGAAAGATTAACAAACCAATGGAAAGGAAAATGTGATTATCAGGATTAATCAGACCAAAGGAAAGGAAAATGTGTTTGTACACAAGAATTGACGGTATATCCTTCCCAAGGAAAAGCGGAGCATGATATACATGATAGGACAGCAAGTTCAAAAGTATTTAGACAAAGGGGCGAGGGAAGAATCATGATATTACCCACACCACGGTGTTTGGATAATTGATCAAGAAACATTTAGCAATGTGCTTCCAATGTTCTGGTTGATATTCAGAATACCACAGTCATGCTTCGAGGTAGCATTAATATGGTGTTTGATGTAAGGGTTGGGTCTGAAGATCTCAAGAGATACAAAGGAACAATTACAGGAATAGCAAGGAACTCAAAGTATAACCAAGACATGATCGAACATGTGTTGGAAAGGAGACAAGAGTGTTGTTGACGATAACACAAGTCACCGAGGGCAAGGATGGTATATCTCTCATGAATTCGATTGATATCCTAAAAGAGCTCTGAATGTTGATGATGATCACGACACATTTGTCGAGAGGTTTCAAGGAGATGTAATCGAACCATAACATGATCAAGCAGAAGAAGTAGGGAAGTAGAAGGTCAATGTGTTATAGGGTGGATTTGATTCACTTATTGGTGTTCTCGGTGGACAAACCACCCAGAACCCGTGGAAGGGCTAAATCGATGAGGAGTATTACTCCGATAAGATTTCATAAGAGGTAGTGCAATGACACGATATCCTCGAGATAACAGGGGGCAATACTCGAAGGTTGATCAGAATAGAGGTTGGACAGGTGAAATGCTCTGCAGAGGACAAATATTTTAACCTGTCCGAGGGATGGAATCAAGGAGAAGATATGGTCGAAACCACGAGTGCAAAGGATCAATTCACAGATATGAGATGAATTCGTACCAAGGAAATAATTATTTTTACGAGCAGCTTCCATGATAAGTTCTACATCGGGTCCATGGGCATGAACACAAGGGTTCAAGGTCGACTCCCACTTCTTCAATGCATAACCTTTCATGCACTACTCGTTTTTCGAAAAATTTGTAGTGCGGAAGATTATCTGGTGAAGCACCAGAAGAGTATGACTCGTAGAATTTTCTGGGTTCTCGCTGATGGCAGAAGCATAGATACAACCCATCAGGACATTTTACGAATCCATACAACCATCAACCAAAGCAAGGGATGCGAGTTCGAAAGCAGAGTATCGAAGTCAAAGCAGATGATACAATTTACCGGAGGTACTAAATATCAAGGGAAGAGCTTATAAGATGTTTGAATATGAAGGATACTGTCGGATATTATTCCAACAAAAGATCAGGTAGACGACAAAGGATCTGACATGAGTAGCGATACTCAACTAGAAGAAGAAGAAATGTAAGGGCATCGGTTTATGGAAACATCTGAATAATTCGATGCTTAAATGTGAAGGTTTACGATTCCAGAATCGGGGAATCAGAGGCAGAGGCTCTGATAAAAAGATGAGTATGTTGAATAGAATTAGATGGCCAATCAATCAAGGATTGATTTACCGAGATCCGGCTCATATACATAATGACGTCTGAGCCGGAATGATGAATTAGTAGGACACAACTGATGATTGCGAGTATTCGCACACATGTTGAATCAATAGGATCAGAATGATAGTGACAAGGGGTATCAATGATGTTTACTTGACATATGGAACTACCATAATGCAAGCAGATCAGAAGAATATCAAAAGCAGTAGGCTGCAGAGGATTTTTGGAAGGTCGTATAGTAATACGAGGTATTTCGTGAAACACAAGAACAACTGGGGATGAACGGATCCTCGGTAATGTGAGGAATTATTCGGAAGTGTATTCATACGGTAGGGAACTGCAAGGTGGTAGGGACGAAGAACTTTTGGGAACATCAGAAGGTAATTCGATGAGTCGGATGGAACAAAAGAGTAGCTAGAATAAGTATATGAATGACAAGTGTATGTAGTTATCCATCAAGATTTATCGGTGGTAGGGAATTGCAAAGACGGCGAGTACAAGAGTCTCGGGAAATCAATGTAGAGTATCATCGGAATCTTCAGATGAAGCAGGCGATCATCTGGAATGACGGGGCTCTCCGGGAGAAAGTGGTTACGAGAACCTAATGTCTGAGTTAGTAAAATCTTTTAATCCGAATAGACGAGAGATCAGAGTCCCAGAGTATAGGTGAGGAATAAAAGATACTAATACCACCCAATGGCGACGTGGGCCCGTAAGCCACACAGCCATATTTGTAAAATGGTTTTTTGAAAGACTAGACTCAACTTCGGACAAGGAGTTGGAAAGGGGGTTCCTACAGGCAGTCGGCTCTCATACCAACTTGTGACGCCCCCGGCCCAATCATGCACTAATCATACACGCAAATGCACATGGTCAAGCCTAAGGACTCACGGGAAGATATCACAACACAACTCTAAAACATAAATAAAGTCATACAAGCTTTATATTACAAGCCAGGGGCCTCGAGGGCTCGAATACATAAGCTCGCATACAAGCATCAGCGGAAGCATCAGATATCTTAGTACAGATATAAAGAAAACACAGATAGGCCCTTAAAAGGAGGGGCAAAAGAAAACACTACGATCGAAAGGCGCAGGCCTCCTGCCTGGGACCCTCCGAACCTACTCCTGGTCGTCGGCCAACTCGTAGTAGTATCCACCCTCGGGGTAGTAGTAGCGATCGTCGGCGGGGGCAGCTATATCCGGGGCTCCATCATCTGGTTGCACCAAAAGGATATGGGGGAAAAAGAAAGCAAAGCAACCGTGAGTACTCATCCGAAGTACTCAGCAAGCAAGGATCTACACTACATATGCAACATTATCAAAGGAAGGCTGTATATGTGGACTGGGCTGCAGAAATGCCAGAATAGAGGGGAAAGCCTAGTCCTATCGAAGACTAGCATCTTCAACGGCCTTGCAGCATTAGAAGAGTGTAGATTAGTACCGTATAGAGTAGTAGTATCATTAAGTCTCATCCTCACCCAGAGATCCTTTCTCGAACCCCTGCGAGAAAGCAATCCCAGAGCCATAATATCCAAGTATCAACCTCGGCCAGAGATCCTTTCTCGACTCCCTGCGAGAAAGCAATCCTAGAGCCATAGTATCCATATCTCATCTTATCAATAAGTTCTAGTTGTATCGACCGGGATACAACTCCGAGCGTCCGTTACCGAGGATCCGGCTATGCATAGATTAGTTCTTCACTGCAGGGGTGCACCAACTTACCCACCACGCTCGCTAAACTCCGGCCGGACACACTTTTCTGGGTCATGCCCGGCCTCAGCCAAACGACACACCGCAACCCTACCTAGAGCTCAGCAGAGAGGTCCCCGTCGGTCTACATCCTAAGCGCTCGAGGGTCTTGGGCCATCGCCCCTCGCCCTCCGGGTCGTTGCGCACATGGCTCAGATCCAAGCACCACCTCTGTCGTGAATGGCGCCAATCACTCCATGCCGCACTGCTGAACCGGACGTGTGACAGAGTTTTCGGCTGATGCTACGATGCAGAGTGCCCATAACTAATCCCACGTGATGGTTAGTGCTATCGGGCCAGAGGCCCACTCGGATCAAATATCCAAATCGTTAGTACATTGGGGGTGCGGTAACGAGCAGAGACTCATGAACGATGTGACCCCGTCGCCCCATCTCGAGGACTTGCGGCAAGGGCTAAGAATGCCCGACCACGCCTCGTATTCATATCTCGGGCACCCTCCAGGGCAACCCGTCTCCACGTCACTCGCCACTTAGGCTCACGCGGGTACCCCTTATGGTCGACCCGCCTTTCCAAATAACAGTGTAAAGTCCAAGTATCCGTGTGTCCATAACATCAGGGGAATCCGAGGTATCACCCTCGTTGGATTCCTACCCGATGTATCCGTCAAGGTGAACTCGAAGGAATCACCCTCGATGGGTTCACACTTGAGGTGTTGCACGTCAGCGTCATTATCGGAAGTGGTGTAGGAGGAATCACCCTCGATGACCATGACCGAATAGGTACTCTACAGAGTTAACATCAGAAGTGCTACATGAGGTATCACCCTCGACACTCGATAGTAACACTGCAGTGTCGTTACAACTAAGGGGGTGATGTGCGGTGCCGGGGCCTGGTTGTCGAGTCTTCTAATAATCCAGCGGGGCAATCGGGACAAGTGGGGTCACTGGGGTCTCTGTCCAGCCTATACTAAGCAGTTTAGGATAAACAGGTAGGTATCAACAGCAGTTACAAAAAACAGGCTATGCATCAGAAATAGGATAAAACAGTAGCAGCAGCAATTCTAATGCAAGCATAAAAGAGAAAGAATAGGCGATATAGGCATGCTCAAGGGGGGGGTGCTTGCCTGGTTGCTCGACGGCAAAGGCAAGGTCGTCAGTGGGGTCGTCGATCTCCGGAGCTGCGTCGGTACCGGGCTCTATCGAGAGAGAAGAGGGGGAGGAAACAAATAAATACACGGCAAACATATGCAATACAGAGCAGGCTATGCTAACGTGCAGTGCAGCGTTGCCTAAAGACATATCTAAATCATTTTAGGTATTTTAGGATTAGAGTTGGATTTATTAATCGGTGTATATGCACTATTCATCTACCGGAAACGGGCTAAAAGTTGCGGGTTCACCTCCGTAGTGGGTCCCGACATGGAAACATATGGCAAGGTTGGATTCGTCTCGTCGTTCTGAGCAACTTTCATGTATTAAGTTTTTCGATCCGAGCTACGGATTATTTTATATGAATTTCTAAAGATTTAATCATTTTCTGGAATTAAATCTAATTAAATTATTTCTTATTATCCAGAATAGTAATAGATGATGTCAGGATGACATCACTCTGGCGTCAGCAGTCAACTCTGACTGGCCAGAGTCAAACCTGACCAGTGGGTCTCGCATGTCAGTGTCACAGAAGTTAATTAGGGATTAACTAAACTAATTACAGATTAATTAGGGGATGGGCCCCATTAGTTAGTGACTGATTAGTGAATTAATTAGCTATTTAGATTAATTAGCATTTTAATTAGTATTTCTATTTATTTTTAAAATGTTTTAGCGGTGGAGCCCGCGTGTCAGTGACACGGGTTGCCCAGTCAGCAGAGCTGACTGGTCAATGGACCCCACTGGGGCCCAGTGGCAGTGGCGCTGGAGAGGTCCACGTGGACAGCCACGTCAGCACGCCGGAGCAGTGTCGCCGGCGACCATCCGACGCGGCGGAGTTCGCCGGAATCCCCACTCCGGCGACCATTTGTCACGCGAACGGATCCATTTGGTAGCTGGGAGAGTACCGCATCCGATGGGCCAAGTGGGAGGAGCTGGGGTGGACCCCTCTCACCATAGTCGAGCTTGTGGCGGCGGCCGGAGTACGGGTGTGGGCGGACTCGACATTGCGGCTCGAAAATGATCAAACGACGCGGGCTAGCGGCGTCTACGGGGCAGCAGGAGCGCACTGGTGGCACGGGATCAAGTTGAGAAGGCTCGAGTGCTCGCAGCCCGCCGGCCATGGCGGACGGTGGCTCGGAGCTCGCGGCATCGGTGGCTAGGGGGCAAGCGGGGCGACGAGGTTAGTGGGAGAAGGAGGCGGAGCTCACAGTGATCACGCAGGGAAGCTCAGGGAGCTCGGGGAAGCATTGTTGATGGCGAATCGAGCGCGGTGGTCGTCGGTGTCCGGGGAGGAAGAAGGGGTTGTCACGGCCGATGCAGAGGCGGGGAGCTCCAATGGGTTGATGCAGGTGACGAGGCGGTCAGCGGCGAGGCGGACGGGTACGGCAGCGAGGCACCAGGGACTCGGTAGACACGGCCATGGCGTCGATGGCCGCGTCGGCCGAGGGAAGAAGAAGAGGGGAGAGGCGCTGGAGAGGGGAGAAGAGAGGCCAGAGAGATCAGGGGGAGTGCGGGTGTGGCGCCCCCGGCTCAATCGTACACTAATCATACACGCAAACGTGTACGATCAAGCACAGGGACTCATGGGAAGATATCACAACACAACTCTAACACAATTTAAACAGAGGTCCACAATATTACAGACCAGGGATCCGAAGATCCGAATACATAAGTCAGTCATACAAATATTATCTGAGTACAGACATAGTTAGACAAGTTTTGCCTTAAGAAGGCTAGCACAAACAGCGACACTAGATCGAAAGGCGTTGGCCTCCTGCCTGGGAGCCTCCGATCCTACTCCTGGTCATCTGCCTCGATCCAGTAGTAAGTACCCTCTGGACCCTCCTGGTAGTAAGCTCCGGTGGTGGCATCTGGCTCCAGGACTCCATCGTCTGTTGTATCATCAAGGTGGGGTATATGGGGAAAAGAGAAAGTAAAGCAACCGTGAGTACTCATCCGAAGTACTCAGCAAGCAAGGATCTATACTACATATGCAAAATTATCAATGGAGAAAGGCTGTATATGTGGACTGGGCTGCAGAAATGCCAGAATAGAGAGAAGGCCTAGTCCTATCGAAGACTAGCATCTTCAAACATCTTCACAGGGCCATCATCTTGCAGCAGTAGAAGAGAGTAGAATAGCATTTTATTTAGCAAACATGTTGAAGTACAGCTTAAAGATCCTTCCTCGACTCCCAAGCGAGAAAGCGATCCCGAAGCTTCAATTAAGTAACAAGTATCCAGTTTAAGTAGTAGATCGGGATACACAAACTGAGCGTCCTTTACCGTAGGACCGGCTATCGATAGAAGATTCATCCCTGCAGGGGTGCACTACTATTACCCAACACGCTCGATCAACTCTGGCCGGACACACTTGCTGGGTAATGCCCGTCCTCGGAAGATCAACACGAAACAGCGCTCTACCTAGGCTCGGCAGAGAGGTCAGCACGCCGGACTAACCTATGCACCCAGAGGTCTCGGGCCATCGCCCTGGGCACCCTGTGCGTTGCGAGACTGGCCGGGGTGCACGCGCGACACTAAACTCGTCAGTGAAGTATCCAGCCCAATCCCGACAATCAGCCCGCACGGTGAATCGTGACGTCAGACGAGCTTTCGGAGAAACGTACTTCGCAGAGGGTCCCATAACCATTATCCCGCGTGGTGGTAGTGCGTATAGGGCACGTCGACCCACTCAGATCACACACCCAAATCCAATAGGCTCAATTAGTATCAAGCGGAGACAATCAGAGTCTCTGATGCTCCGCCACCATGTCACACTCGAGTGCCCTTCCGGCACACCCGACATCATAGATCCCCAGCGGGTACCCACCAGGGTGGACCCGCCTGTAACAGAGGTCAAGTAATCGTGTGGTCATAACATCAAGGGGGAAACCCGAGGAATCACCCTCGGCGGATTCCACTCGATGAAATCATCAGGGTGAACGTATGAGGTATCACCCTCGAGGTTCACACTGAGGGTTGCACGACAGAGTCGTATCGGAAGTGGAGAAGGAGGAATCACCCTCGATGACCACGACCGAACAGCTACACTGCAGAGTATTCATCGTGAGTGCGTTACGAGGTATCACCCTCGGCACTCGATAATAACTATGCAGAGTCGTACAACTAAGGGGTGTGAAGTGAGGTGTCGGTCTCTGGTCGACGATCACGTTGATCGGGTCGTCGATGATCAAGCAGGGGCAACAAAGGTAAGGTGGTGGGGTCACTGATGGTTCATTCCAACCTAAACTAAACAGTTTATCATAGGCAGGTAAGGTAGCAATGAACAGGTTACAACAGCAGGCTATGCATCAGAATAGGAGCATACATTAACAGTAGCAAAATCTAATGCAAGCAGGAGAATAGAATGGGCGATATCTGGAATGCTCAAGGGGGGGGGCTTGCCTTATTGCTCTGGCAAGAGAGAGGGGTCGTCAACGGGCTGCTCGTCGGTAGATAGTCGTATCCAGGTGCAGCGCCATCGGTCTCAGCGTCTATCGAAGGAGAAGGGGGGGAGAGAAACAATAAACTCACGGCAATAATGCAAACAACATGTATGACATGCCTAAATGATATGCTGGGGTGTTCTACTGCCTAATTAAATGATTTAGTTAATTTAGGAATTTATTTGGATTTATTTAATTAAAGTTGGGCACTATTCATTTACTGAAAATGGTCTAAAAGTTCAATGTTCTTATAGCTGCGGGCGTCTGACGGGAATACGGAGGACGTATTCGGGTTCGTATCGAAATTCTAAGCAAGTTTCATATATAAATTATTTTCATCGGAGTTACGGTTTATTTAATATGATTTTCTAAAGTTTTTTATTACTTTCTAGAATTTATTTAATTATTTAAATCAACATTATCCGAAACAGTGTTGCGATGACATCAGCATGACCTAAGCATGACATCAGCAGGTCAACTCTGGCTGACCAGAGTCAAACCTGACAGGTGGGACCCACATGTCATACACTGTGGCTTAATCAGAGAGGTTAATTTAATTATTTGAGTTAATTAACAGGTGGGGCCCAGCAGTCAGTGACTGATTAGTATTTAATTAACTAATTTAACATATTTTCTATTTATTTAAATTCATTTAAACGACCGGGCCCCACATGTCAGTGAGACCGGGCGGCCACGTCAGCGTTGACCCCGGTCAACGGGGTCAAAGGGGCCCGCGGGGCCCCACAGTCAGTGGCACAGGGCGGGACCCACCGGTGCCACGTCGGACCGGCCGCCGGAGAGCGCTCCGGCGAGCCCGAACGTGGCGCCGAGCTCCGGCGAGCTCGGGATTTGGCTATGGTGCACCGTTGGGCGCGCGGTTTGGTGATTTGGAACGGCAACTCCACGCCGCGTCGAGTGGTGGTGGAGGCGCGGCCGGAGACGGCGTGTAGCGTCCGCGGCGAGCAGCGAGGCAGACGCCGGAGTTCGGCCGTTGACGGGAGCGGGGCTGCGGTGCGAATGCGAGCAAGCGGAGCAACTAGGCGAGGCCTACGCGACGCGGCAGATACAACGGAGGCACGCACAGGACCAAATGGTCGCCGTGGCCACGCCGGCGACGAGGCCAGGCGGCGGAGGGTTCGGGCGAACGCGGAGCGGGAGTTACAGGCGATTAGAAGAGGTAGGGGAGGGCGCATCCGGCGCAGGAGCTCACCGGCGTTGCAGAGAAGGCCCGAGGACGGCTCGGGGAAGGGCGACGGCGGCGAATCGAGGCGGTGTTCGACGGCGGCCGTAGGGGAAGAAGGTGAAGCAGGCCGGCAATGCAGAGCTCCCGGGGCTCGGGCTCGTGGTCGAGGAGGACGGGCGCGTTGCGGCGGAGCTCGTGGACACGACGGGGAGGCGAACGGGGCACGGTGGCCGCGAGCTTCAGCGGTGGCCGATCATGGCGGCGCCGGGATGGGTGAGGGGAACGAGGAGGAGGGCGAACGGGGCGGCTAGGGCTCGCCAGAGGGGTCGGGGCGGTCTCTTATCCACGGCGAGAGGGCGCGGCGCGCGCTGTCGAGCGAGGGAGAGGGGGGGCCTGGGGTGCGCGCGTGTGCGCGTTCGACAGCGGGGCGGCGGTGAGCAGTGAGAGGTGGGAGGAGGCGCGGGGTGGGCTGGGCCGCAGCTGTAGCGGTAGGCCGAGTGCACAGTAGACGCTTTAGGCCTTTTCCTTTTTCTCTTTTCTGTTTCTTTTTCTTTTCTGTTCTGTTAATTGTTTAGGCCCCAAATGGATTTTGTAAAAAGTGTGAGCTAGTCCTTAAATACCAGTGCACTATACCCTAACACCAAAAACTAGTTTGGGCAAAACATCATTTCATATTCGATCTAGATTAATTAAAAGGCTTGTAGATATTATTTTTAGCCACTTTTAAAAGAGGTTTGGGTCACCTAATTAATTTATTAATTGTTGGTTACAATTTTAGAATGGTCTCTGCAATATTTGTTATTTACTGAACATTTTAGTTTTTATGTTGGTCAACTTTCATATTTCACTTTCATTTAAATTTGAATTTGAGTTAGGAGTTGAAATGCAATATGATGCTAATGATGATTATGCAGTGTTAATCATGCTGACATGTCATTATGAAAAGTGATTACTGTTGCTAATCGCCGGGGGTGTTACAATTCTCCTCATGCGTTCCCAAGTGGCCTCATCTTTAGAATGATTTGACCACTGAACCTTGAGGAATTTGATTGACTTTTGACGAGTCCGACGTTTAGTTTCATCAAGAATACGGATGGGATATTCTGGATAAGACAGATCTTCTCGTAATTCAAGCACTTCGTGATCCACAGCTCGAATAGGATCCTTGAAGCGACAACGGAGTTGGGATACATGAAAGACGTCATGTACTTGTGAAAGATTTGGCGGCAACTGCAATTGATATGCCACCTCTCCTCGACGGGCAAGAATACGGAACGGGCCAATGTAGCGAGGAGCTAACTTTCCTTTGATTCCAAACCTATGAGTGCCTTTCAACGGAGTGACGCGAAGGTAAGCTTGCTCGCCAGGTTGATAGACTATTTCCTGGTGCTTTCGGTCATAGTTGCTTTTCTGACGAGACTGAGCAGCTTTCAAATGTTCACGGACAATGCGGACTTGGTCTTCTGCTTGCTGAATAATGTCCGGTCCGACGAGTGAGCGTTACCCAGTTTCTGACCAATTCAGAGGGGTTCGACACTTACGACCGTATAGGACTTCAAACGGTGCCATCTTCAGACTAGCTTGATAGCTATTGTTGTAAGAGAATTCGGCATACGGGAGAGATTCCTCCCATTTCTTACCGAAGGAGATGACGCAAGCTCGAAGCATATCTTCGAGCGCTTGATTAACTCGTTCAACTTGACCCTGTGACTGAGGGTGAAAAGCGGTACTGAATGACAGATGTGTTCCCATAGCTTCTTGGAAACTATTCCAGAATCTGGAGGTGAAGAGCCTGCCACGATCAGAACTGATCTCCAACGGAACACCGTGGAGTGACACAATTCGGGAAACATACAAGTCTGCTAACTGGCTAGCAGTGATTGTCTCCTTAACTGGCAGAAAGTGAGCAACCTTAGAGAATCGGTCAATGACGACAAATATAGCATCATTACCCTTCTGGGATTTGGGAAAACCAGTAATGAAATCCATTTGGACCTTGTCCCATTTCCATTCAGGAATTGCAAGGGGTTGCAGAGTTCCTGCGGGCCTTTGATGTTGAGCTTTAACGCGGCGGCAAACGTCACACTCAGAAACATAACGAGCAATATCTCGCTTCATATTAGGCCACCAGTATCTCTGACAAATGTCATGGTACATCTTTGTGCTACCAGGATGAATTGACAGAGGAGTGTCATGAGCTTCCATCATAACGTGTTCGCTCTCATCTTTGAACTTAGGTACGAAGAGACGGTGTTGGAAAAATAGGATCCCATCATTATCAAGATGGAACTCCGACGGTTTTCCTTTTTCAAGGTACCGCTTGATCCTTTCAACTTCAGAGTCATACCGTTGCATAGTTTTGATGCTGTGTTCTAAATCTGGTTCGACAACGAGGGTATTGAGATAACCCTGTGGAACAATGTGGAGGTTCAATTTACGAAACTCTTCATAAAGAAGAGGTTGTGATTCCTGAACCATATGGTTGCTGCAATAAGCCTTGCGGCTCAAAGCATCGGCCATTACATTTGCCTTGCCAGGGGTGTATGAGATATTCATATCATAATCGGCTATTGTCTCGAGCCATCTTTGTTGACGAAGGTTCAGATCCGGTTGAGTATATAAATACTTCAAACTTTGATGATCCGTATATATCTCGCAACGGTTACCGAGAAGGTAATGTCGCCATAGCTTCAGGGCATAAATAACCGCAGAAAGTTCAAGATCGTGCACTGGGTAATTTTCTTCGTGAGGACGCAATTGTCGGGAGGCATAAGCAATCACTTTGCGTTCTTGCATTAGGACACAGCCTAATCCTTGACGAGAGGCATCGCAGTATATTACGAAATCCTTTTGGGAATCCGGGGGTGCTAATACTGGGGCAGATGTCAATTTATCTTTTAGTGTCTGAAAGCTTTCTTGACATTTTTCTGTCCACTCAAATTTAACACCTTTGTGAAGCAGATTTGTCAATGGTTTTGCAATCTTGGAAAAGTTCTCAACGAATCGACGGCAATAACTAGCAAGTCCGAGAAAACTTCTGACTTGCTTAACATTCTTCGGGGGAGTCCAGTCAAGAATAGCCTGAACTCGTTCGGGGTTAACAGCAATTCCATCCTTGGAAATCACATGTCCAAGGTAAGTTACTTCAGAAAGCCAAAATTCACATTTGGAATACTTGGCATACAACTGGTGTTCTCGAAGCCTTTCTAGTACCAAATGGAGGTGTTCAGCATGTTCTTCTTTATTCTTAGAATAAACCAGAATATCATCCAAATAAACCACGACGAATTTGTCGAGGTAATCCATGAATATATAATTCATCAGACGGGAGAACGTAGCTGGGGCATTCGTTAGGCCAAATGACATGACGGTGTATTCATAGGAGCCATAACGAGTGACGAATGCAGTCTTGGGAATATCCACTTCACGGACACGGATCTGGTGATAACCCAACCTCAGGTCGAGTTTAGAGAACACCGATGATCCAGTGAGTTGATCATAAAGATCATTGATCCGGGGCAGTGGGTATTTATTCTGGATTGTGGCTTGGTTAATGGGCCGATAATCCTGAACCAAACGATTAGTTCCATCCTTCTTCTTAACGAAGAGTGAAGGTGCTCCCCAAGCAGAGGAACTGGGGCGGATGAAACCACTCTTAAGTGACTTGTCGATTTCTTCCTTAAGCTCGAGTAGATGATGCGGAGGCATCTTATAAGGTCGCTTGGCAATAGGGACGGTGCCAGGCTTCAAGTCAATGACAAACTCGACAGCTCTAGCCGGGGGTATTCCTGGAAGTTCTTCTGGAAAGACGTCTGGAAAATCTCGAACGACAGGAACGTTCTCGATCCCTTCCAGAGGTGAGGCGTTCAAAGCATTCAGAGCATATATCTGAGCTTCATTGTCCCGAGTAATGCGGGCGGTATAGTTCACTATCTCATCGGTGGGGTGAAGAAGTTGGACGACTTTAGTGGCACAATTGATCGAAGCAATGTGAGCTTTCAACCAATCCATTCCAAGTATGAGGTCTATGGTGGAAGACTTCAGGACGATGGGCGAGGCAAGGAATTCCAACCCTTTAATTTCGACGGTAACGACAGGTGCTATTACGTCAGCATGACAGTGACCTCCGGGAGTTTTAATGACTAACGGAGTATGCATTTTCTCATATCGAATGCCATGCATAAATGCAAATTTTCCAGAGATGAATGAATGTGATGCTCCTGAATCAAATAAAACAGAAGCAGGTACTGAGTTCACAAGAAGGGTACCCATCACAGTAGCAGGCTGATCCTGGACTTCTTCAATGTCAATGTTGTAGGCGTGTCCACGACCATGTGCAGCAGACCCAGTATTATAGTTGCGGGTCTGGTTGTTGCCACGACCATTGCCACGGCCAGCACGGGGAAAGGCTAACTGATTCTGATTCTAGCGGCAGTCTTTAGCCTGGTGTCCTGGTTTGCGGCACTTGAAGCACAGACCATCTTCAGGACGAAGAGGAGCATTGTTTTGAATAGCTTGAGCTTTTGGCTGCCTCGGTGGTGGAGGAGGCAGACGTGGTGAAGCATAGTTGTTCTTTGGCGCAGAGGTATTGGAACGGAATGCATTGTTGGGAATCCAAACTCGACGCTTCGATGCTGAGCCCGAAGATGAGCCAGCATCACGATAGCGCTTCTGCGAGTCCTTGTATTCCATCTGAGCGGTTTCAACAAGAATAGCCTTGTTCGTCAGAGTTGAAAAGTCATTGAAGTCTTGAGCAGCTAGTGCAAGCTTGAGGTCGGGGTGTAGTCCACTACGGAACTTCTCTTGTCTGCGTGCATCTGTGGCGATGTCTTCTTCAGCATAGCGGGAGAGGTCTAGAAATTCCCGCTGATAAGCTTCGACGGTCTTATTGCCCTGAGTGAGGTTACGGAACTGGGTCTTCATGCGTTCCATAATTGCTTGAGGGATATAACGTGTATGGAAAGCAGCCTGGAACTCATACCAGGTGATGACTGTTCCAACAGGCAGAGTACGCTTGTGTGTGTCCCACCATTGAGCTGCGGGGCCCTTTAAGAAAAAGGCCGCGAAGTTGACGTAGTTGGCAGGGGCGACATTAGCTGACTCCATCTCGTGAGTGATGTCGCGGAGCTAGTCATCGGCATCCAGTGGCTTGTCAGAGTTGCGAAACTGAGTTGGGTTGGGTCGCGTAAACTCTGTCAAAGTTATTGAAGCTGGGTTCTGGTTGTGGTTGTTCTGATGCGGAAATTGAGCCATGATTCCAACCATGAACTGGCAGTTAAGCTCAAATTGTTGCATCATAGCCGCCATATAGTCTGGCGGTGGTGGGCGTTCAGGGGCACGACCACGACCACGACCACCTGGTCTAACCATCCTGCTAAGTATCAACAGGGGGTAGTTTAGTAAAAGCAATTGCGAGCGTTTAGTGACAAACATGATGTAACTCGACAACAAATTAAGTAGTGTAACAGATACATAACAGTAGTCGATTAAGACATACAGATCCATACACAGTCGGTTAAAATCGGGCAGCATAACGGCACAAATTGAAAAACTAGAGACACACTAGGCGGCACGCAGGCACGCGGTAAGGAAGTACACAACGTGACATAGCAAAGGCTACATCAGCGTCGGAGAAAACCACTGAAACGGGGTAACTGCAAGTGCAGACGACGAATGTTCGTCACGGCAGGATCCTGTGCTCCATGTGCACTCTGATGCAGAACCCGGTCTCGAATTGTAAGAAGAGGTCCACGTGCAGGCGTGTGACCTCCCACTGCAGGCCAATCAATACCTGGCGGCATCTCGGTCCTGCGTGGGTAAAGAATATACTCCGGATGTATCCCTGCACGAACAGCTGGTAGCAACTGTGTCATAGCCTCATAGTAGCGTGCTCGAGTGGCGAACAACTCGACGGCAAGAGCCCGAACAGTGCGATCCAGAGCCTGAGTGCACTGAATCAGAACCTGCGGGTCGTAGCGTCGAGACTCGTACGGGGCACAGATAGCTGTGTAGTATCCAGTAGCATCTCCAACAGGTGCATACGGAATGTACCGAAACACAGTATCATCCAAGTTAGCATTGTGCTCCCCTCGGAGACGTACGACAGCAGAGTAGGCGGCATCATGGACTGCCATCTCAATCGTCACGCCTAATCCGTGAAAAAGGTGTAGCTCGGTGTCTGAGTTGTTCTGCTGATCATAAATCCGAACTTCAGCATAGTACTGTTCCTGGTTGAACTCGCGGTAAACCTCATAGACCATGTACTCGGGATACCAACGGTAGCCAAGTCTGGTCATGAGAGCGATCAGGACAGCTGGAAACCCAGGGGTATTACGAGCCCAAGTGCGAAGCACAAGCTGTGTCGTAGGACGCGGTGGAAACAAACGGTCCATCTGAAACAGAGGAAATTCAGATTTGTCAAATGACAATGAGAAGTTTAACTCAACTCGGAGAGAAAGGTTAAACAAAACAATGGAAAGGAAAATGATTATCAGACTAATCAGATCAATGACAGGGAAATCGCACAGATATCCAGCTCTCCGGGTAGACGGGATTTACGAGATCCTAAGTGTCGGCGTTAGTAAAATTTTATTTAACCCAAGTAAAAGAGAGATCAGAGTCCCAGAGTATAGACGAGGAATAAAAGATCCTAATACCACCCAGTTGGCGACGTGGGCCCGTAAGCCACACAAACAAGTTAGTAAATTAGTTTTTCGGTTTCTAGACTCAACTTCGGCCAAGGAATTGGAAGGGGGCTTCCTACAGGCAGTCGGCTCTGATACCAACTTGTGGCGCCCCCGGCTCAATCGTACACTAATCATACACGCAAACGTGTACGATCAAGCACAGGGACTCACGGGAAGATATCACAACACAACTCTAACACAATTTAAACAGAGGTCCACAATATTACAGACTAGGGATCCGAAGATCCGAATACATAAGTCAGTCATACAAATATAATCTGAGTACAGACATAGTTAGACAAGTTTTGCCTTAAGAAGGCTAGCACAAACAGCGACACTAGATCGAAAGGCGTTGGCCTCCTGCCTGGGAGCCTCCGATCCTACTCCTGGTCATCTGGCTTGATCCAGTAGTAAGTACCCTCTGGACCCTCCTGGTAGTAAGCTCCGGTGGTGGCATCTGGCTCCAGGACTCCATCGTCTGTTGTATCATCAAGGTGGGGTATATGGGGAAAAGAGAAAGTAAAGCAACCATGAGTACTCATCCGAAGTACTCAGCAAGCAAGAATCTATACTACATATGCAACATTATCAATGGAGAAAGGCTGTATATGTGGACTGGGCTGCAGAAATGCCAGAATAGAGAGAAGGCCTAGTCCTATCGAAGACTAGCATCTTCAAACATCTTCACAGGGCCATCATCTTGCAGCAGTAGAAGAGAGTAGAATAGCATTTTATTTAGCAAACATGTTGAAGTACAGCTTAAAGATCCTTCCTCGACTCCCAAGCGAGAAAGCGATCCCGAAGCTTCAATTAAGTAACAAGTATCCAGTTTAAGTAGTAGATCGGGATACACAAACTGAGCGTCCTTTACCATAGGACCGGCTATCGATAGAAGATTCATCCCTGCAGGGGTGCACTATTGTTACCCAACACGCTCGATCAACTCTGGCCGGACACACTTGATGGGTAATGCCCGTCCTCGGAAGATCAACACGAAACAGCGCTCTACCTAGGCTCGACAGAGAGGTCAGCACGCCGGACTAACCTATGCACCCAGAGGTCTCGGGCCATCGCCCTGGGCACCCTGCGCGTTGCGAGACTGGCCGGGGTGCAGGCGCGACACTGAACTCGTCAGTGAAGTATCCAGCCCAATCCCGACAATCAGCCCGCATGGTGAATCGTGACGTCAGACGAGCTTTCGGAGAAACGTACTTCGCAGAGGGTCCCATAACCATTATCCCGCGTGGTGGTAGTGCGTATAGGGCACGTCGACCCACTCAGATCACACACCCAAATCCAATAGGCTCAATTAGTATCAAGCGGAGACAATCAGAGTCTCTGATGCTCCGCCACCATGTCACACTCGAGTGCCCTTCCAGCACACCCGACATCATAGATCCCCAGCGGGTACCCACCAGGGTGGACCCGCCTGTAACAGAGGTCAAGTAATTGTGTGGTCATAACATCAAGGGGGAAACCCGAGGAATCACCCTCGGCGGATTCCACTCGACGAAATCATCAGGGTGAACGTATGAGGTATCACCCTCGAGGTTCACACTGAGGGTTGCACGACAGAGTCGTATCGGAAGTGGAGAAGGAGGAATCACCCTCGATGACCACGACCGAACAGCTACACTGCAGAGTATTCATCGTGAGTGCGTTACGAGGTATCACCCTCGGCACTCGATAATAACTATGCAGAGTCGTACAACTAAGGGGTGTGAAGTGAGGTGTCGGTCTCTGGTCGACGATCACGTTGATCGGGTCGTCGATGATCAAGCAGGGGCAACAAAGGTAAGGTGGTGGGGTCACTGATGGTTCATTCCAACCTAAACTAAACAGTTTATCATAGGCAGGTAAGGTAGCAATGAACATGTTCAAACAGCAGGTATGCATCAGAATAGGAGCATGACATTAACAGTAGCAAAATCTAATGCAAGCAGGAGAATAGAATGGCGATATCTGGAATGCTCAAGGGGGGGGGGGGGGCTTGCTGGTTGCTTTCTGGCAGAGAGAGGGGTCGTCAACGGGCTGCTCGTCGGTAGAGTAGTCGTATCCAGGTGCAGCGCCGTCGGTCTCAGCGTCTATCGAAGGAGAAGGGGGGGGAGAGAAACAATAAACTCACGGCAATAATGCGAACAACATGTATGACATGCCTAAATGATATGCCGGGGTGTTCTACTGCCTAATTAAATGATTTAGTTAATTTAGGAATTTATTTGGATTTATTTAATTAAAGTTGGGCACTATTCATTTACTGAAAACGGTCTAAAATTTCAATGTTCTTATGGCTGCGGGCGTCTGACGGGAATACGGAGGACGTATTCGGGTTCGTATCGAAATTCTGAGAAAGTTTCATATATAAATTATTTTCATCGGAGTTACGGTTTATTTAATATGATTTTCTAAAGTTTTTATTAATTTCTAGAATTTATTTAATTATTTAAATCAACATTATCTGAAACAGTGTTGCGATGACATCAGCATGACCTAAGCATGATGTCAGCAGGTCAACTCTGGCTGACCAGAGTCAAACCTGACAGGTGGGACCCACATGTCATACACTGTGGCTTAATCAGAGAGGTTAATTTAATTATTTGAGTTAATTAACAGGTGGGGCCCAGCAGTCAGTGACTGATTAATATTTAATTAACTAATTTAACAGATTTTCTATTTATTTAAATTCATTTAAACGACCGGGCCCCACATGTCAGTGAGACCGGGCGGCCACGTCAGCGTTGACCCCGGTCAACGGGGTCAAAGGGGCCCGCGAGGCCCCACAGTCAGTGGCACAGGGCGGGACCCACCGGTGCCACGTCGGACCGGCCACCGGAGAGCGCTCCGGCGAGCCCAAACGCGGCGCCGAGCTCCGGCGAGCTCGGGATTTGGCTAGGGTGCACCGTTGGGCGCGCAGTTTGGTGATTTGGAACGGCAACTCCACGCCGCGTCGAGTGGTGGTGGAGGCGCGGCCGGAGACGGCGTGTAGCGACCGCGGCGAGCAGCGAGGCGGACGCCGGAGTTCGGCCGTTGACGGGAGCGGGGCTGCAGTGCGAATGCGAGCAAGCGGAGCAGCTAGGCGAGGCCTACGCGACGCGGCAGATACAACGGAGGCACGCACGGGACCAAATGGTCGCCGTGGCCACGCCAGCGACGAGGCCAGGCGGCGGAGGGTTCGGCCGAACCCGGAGCGGGAGTTACAGGCGATTAGAAGAGGCAGGGGAGGGCGCATCCGGTGCAGGAGCTCACCGGCGTTGCAGAGAAGGCCCGAGGACGGCTCGGGGAAGGGCGACGGCGGCGAATCGAGGCGGTGTTCGACGGCGGCCGTAGGGGAAGAAGGTGAAGCAGGCCGGCGATGCAGAGCTCCCGGGGCTCGGGCTCGTGGTCGAGGAGGACGGGCGCGTTGCGGCGGAGCTCGTGGACACGATGGGGAGGCGAATGGGGCACGGTGGCCGCGAGCTTCAGCGGTGGCCGATCATGGCGGCGCCGGGATGGGTGAGGGGAACGAGGAGGAGGGCGAACGGGGCGGCTAGGGCTCGCCAGAGGGGTCGGGGCGGTCTCTTATCCACGGCGAGAGGGCGCGGCGCGCGCTGTCGAGCGAGGGAGAGGGGGGGCCTGGGGTGCGCGCGTGTGCGCGTTCGACAGCGGGGCGGCGGTGAGCAGTGAGAGGTGGGAGGAGGCGCGGGGTGGGCTGGGCCGCGGCTGTAGCGGTAGGCCGAGTGCACAGTAGACGCTTTAGGCCTTTTCCTTTTTCTCTTTTCTGTTTCTTTTTCTTTTCTGTTCTGTTAATTGTTTAGGCCCCAAATGGATTTTGTAAAAAGTGTGAGCTAGTCCTTAAATACCAGTGCACTATACCCTAACACCAAAAACTAGTTTGGGCAAAACATCATTTCATATTCGATCTAGATTAATTAAAAGGCTTGTAGATATTATTTTCAGCCACTGTTAAAAGAGGTTTGGGTCACCTAATTAATTTATTAAATGTTGGTTACAATTTTAGAATGGTCTCTGCAATATTTGTTATTTACTGAACATTTTAGTTTTTATGTTGGTCAACTTTCATATTTCACTTTCATTTAAATTTGAATTTGAGTTAGGAGTTGAAATGCAATATGATGCTAATGATGATTATGCAGTGTTAATCATGCTGACATGTCATTATGAAAAGTGATTACTGTTGCTAATCACCGGGGGTGTTACAGCGGGGTGTGGCCCTTAACCACCCACAGCGAGCGGTAGAGCCGCTGTCGAGCGCGCGAGGATGGGGGCCCCGGGCGGGCGCGCGCGCGTGCGGCTGGAGACGACAGCGAGAGGGGGGGGGGTGAGCAAGATGTAGGGGAAGAGCGCCAGACGGGCTGGGCCTCCCTGCTTGACTTAGGCCCAGGCTCATGTGCCTTTTTCTTTTTCTACTTTTCTTTTTCTATTTTTCCTTTTTAGTTTCTGTTTTGTATTTTCTTTTCGCACTTTTCCAATTTTGTAAAACATGAGTCTTGCCCCAATAAATTCAGTGCAATTTCTAGCACTGCTACAAAAGGTTTGGAGTCCAGATCTTTTCATTTGGATTTTAATTAAATGAAAATGGATTAATTATTTCTGTTTTGGTTCTGTTAGAGGCACATAATTAATTTAGTATATGTTGATTATAATTTTAGAATAGTCTCTGGATTATTTACAATATTATGAACATTTTAGTTTTCAAATTGGATCAACTTTTATTTTCACTTTATATTTGAATTTCAATTAGAATTGGAATTTGAAATGAGATATGATCCAAATGATGATTAAGCACTGTTAATCATTGTGACTTGGCATGATCAGAGGGTGATCACTGTGGTGTGAGGCTGGGGATGTTACACATGCGTGGTCTCGAACGCGTACAGCGACGTCGTCCCGTTCATCGGCAGCCAACCGGCTGGATCGCAACGGAGGAAACAACGTTGTGTTCATCGGGAGGCAACGGAATACATCGTGTTCATCGGTAGCCAACCAGCTTGGACGGAACAGCCAAAACGAGGTCTGGAGAATCGCAGAACGGAAGAAACGGGCCTTCTGTTTGATTGCGTATGGTCGAAACGGGGTCCTGTTCATCGGGAAGGGTCTGGCGTACCGCAAAACGGAGGAAACAGACTTGTGTTGGAGTGCCTACGATCGAAACGGGGTCCTGTTGATCGGGAGGGGTGTGGCGTACCGCAAAACGGTGGAAACGGACTTGTGTTGGAGCGCCTACGGTCGAAACGGGGTCCTGTTCATCCACTGTCTACTGCCTCGCTCCAGCCTCCACGGGGCTACTGTTCATCCACCGCCGACCTCCTCCAGCCTCCACATGCTACTGTTCATCCACAGCTACTGTTCATCCAGCCTCCACCGGCTGCTATTCATAGAGCCTCCATGGGGTCCTGTTCATCCACCCCCAATCGGCTGGGGTGCGGCGGCCTCCTCGGGGTCCTGTTCATCCAGCGGCAACGGCCTACTACCACGGGGTCCTGTTCATCCAACCCCCACCGGGAACTGTTCATCCAACCCCCAACAATGCTCATTGTTCATCCAGAGGCAGCAGGGTCGATCGGCTTCAGTTAGCAGCAGTAGCGAAGGAATCGCTCGATCGGGTTTAGTTAACAGCCAGGGATTGATCGATCGCTCGGGTTCAGTAAAGCGTAGCCAGTGCAATCGCTTGGGTTCAGTAAGCGAACGCCTCACTCGGGTTCAGTTAGAGCCCAACGCCTCGCACCCACGCGCGTACATGTACGAGAGAAATGTGCAATCCCTCCGTGCATCGCTCGGCCCCGACCACCCACCGTAACCGGGAACTCCCCGAAATTTTCCTCGCCCTCGCTTCTACCATGATTTTTTCCGTCATGGACGGCCCAAAGAATGTCATGCAGGTGTGTCCCCGGCCTGCTCAGGACGAAAAGCCCATTTTCTGTCATGATTTTTTGTCATAGAAGTAGGAGCCTACCACATCTATGATGATACGTGCTTTTGTCACAATTATTGTCATAGAAGTGTCATAAGCATGACAGGAAAAAAATCGTTCGGCCCAAAATGTCACGGATGTGTCTTTTTTTTGTAGTGATAGGATAACCACATATCATTGGGAAATAATATATAGTGTTGAGCACCATGTTTAAGTAGAGATTACAGCAGGGAGAGGGGGTGTTACATTGCTACATAGAGGGGGAGAAAGTTGGTGTTGACGGTAGCAAGGTTGTTGATGTAGATCGCCGTCACGATCCTTGCCCCGGCGGCACTCTGGCGCCACCGGGAGAGAGGGGGAGAGAGCCCCCCTCCTTCTTCCTCTTCCTTGGCCTCCCCCCTAGATGGGACGAGAGTTCCCCCTCTGGTCCATGGCCTCCATGGCGGTGGAGGGGCAGGAGACCCTCCGAGATTGGATCTCCCTCTCTGTTCTCTTCTGTTTCGCGTCCCCCAGATCTGGCCGAAAACCGTTTCTTATATTCCCGGAGATCCGTAACTCCGATTGCGCTGAGATTTTAACACGATTTTTTTCCGGATATAAGCTTCCTTGCGCCCGAAGTAGAGCCCCAACTGACGTACGAGGTGAGCACAACCCACCACCACGTGCCTGGCCCCTAGGGCGCGCCCTGGTGTCTTGTGGGGGCTGTGGGCCCCCGTTTGCGTTGATTCTAAGTCCCAAAAATCACAAATATTTCAAAATAATTCTCCATAAAATTTTATTGCATTTGGACTTCGTTTGATATGGATATTCCGCGAAACAAAAAACAGGAACTGGCACTGGGCACTGGATCAATAGGTTAGTCCAATAAATCATATAAAAAGTTGCCAAAAGTATGTAAAAGTTGTATAATATTGGCATGAAACAATCAAAAATTATAGATACGACGGAGATGTATGAGCATCCCCAAGCTTAATTCCTGCTCATCCTCGAGTAGGTAAATGATAAAAAAGATAATTTTTGATGTGGAATGCTATCTAGCATAATCTTGATCATATATCTAATCATGGCATGAATATTAAGACACGAGCGATTCAAAGCAATAGTCTATAATTTGACAATCGTGTCTTTCAAAATATCAACGCTAAAGAAAGCTATCCCTACAAAATCATATAGTCTTGTCATGCTCTGTCTTCTTAACACAAAGTATTTATCATGCACAACCCCGATGACAAGCCGAGCAATTGGTTCATACTTTTTAACGTGCTTCAGCTTTTTTAACCCTCACGCAATACATGAGCGCAAGCCATGGATATAGCACTATGGGTGGAATAGAGTATGATGATAGGGGTAAATATAGAGAAGACAAAAAAGTAAGAAAGTCTCACATCGACGCGGCTAACCAACGGGCTATGGAGATGCCCATCAATTGATATCAATGCGAGGAGCAGGGATTCCCATGCAACGAATGCACTAAGAGCTATAAGTGTATGAAAGCTCAATATGAAAACTAAGTGGGTGTGCATCTAACTTTATAATGAAAAATTCCCACTAGTATATGAAAGTGACAACATATGAGACTCTCTATATGACAAATATGGTGCTACTTTGAAGCACAAGTGTGGAACTAGCATGCCCCTTCTTCCTTCTTTCTTTCTTTCATTTTTTTTCTTTTTTTCTTTTGGTCCGAAGTCTCATCCCGACTTGTGGGGGAATCATAGTCTCCATCATCCATTCCTCGCTGGGACAATGCTCTAATAATGAATAATGATGATCATCACACTTCTATTTACTTACAACTCAATATTACAACTCGATACCTATAACAAAATGTGAGTCTATATGAATGCCTCTGGCAGTATACCAAGATGTGCAATGATCTAGCATAACATGTATAAAAAATGATGAACGGTGGCTGAGCCACAACTACTATGTCAGCTAGATGATCATGCAAAGCAATATGACAATGAATGCTCAAGTCATCAAAACAGAAGAGGTGGAAGTTGCATGGCAATATAACTCGGAATGGCTATGGAAGGGCCATAATAGGTAGGTATGTGTCGTGGGAAACCACGGCCACCTATGGGGCCATCGACCCCTTTGTGGTTCGGCGGGGGGAAGGGCACTTTGCACAAAGAGCAGAGAGCGCAACGCAGCACGACAGAGATCACACGGGCAGTTTTTACCCAGGTTTGGGCCGCTGTGATACGTCTCCAACGTATCTATAATTTATGAAGTATTCATGCTGTTATATTATCATTCTTGGATGTTTTACAATCATTTTATAGCAACTTTATATCATTTTTTGGGACTAACCTATTGACCCAGTGCCCAGTGCCAGTTGCTGTTTTTTGCATGTTTTTTACATCACAGGAAATCAATATCAAACGGAGTCCAAACACCGCGAAACCTTTTGTGGATTTTTTTATGGACCAGAAGACATGTAATGGGCTAGAGCAGCACCTGGGGGGTGCCCTGAGGGGGGCACAACCCACCAGGGCGCGCCTGGGCCCCCAGGCGTGCCCCGGTGGGTTGTGCCCACCTCGGTGGCCTCCCGTACCCCCTCTTCGCCCTATAAATCATCAAATATTCCAAAAACCCTGGGGGTAACCCTAGATCAGAAGTTCCGCCGCCGCAAGCCTTTGTAGCCACGAGAAACCAATCTAGACCCCATTCCAGCACCCTGCCGGAGGGGGGAATCATCACGGGTACCACCTTCATCATCCCGGCGGCCACCATGATGATGAGGGAGTAGTCCACCCTCGAGGCTGAGGGTTTGTACCAGTAGCTATGTGTTTAATCTCTCTCTCTCGTGTTCTTGAGATGTCACGATCTTGATGTATCGCGAGCTTTGTTAATATAGTCGGATCATATGGTGTTTTCCCCTCTCTATCTTGTGATGAATTGAGTTTTCCCTTTGAGATTTCGTTTTATCGGATTGAATACTTTTATGGATTTGAGAGCACTTGATCTATGTCTTGGCACTCAACTCGCGGATTCCTGAGGTGACATTGGGGTAATCTATGCATAGGGGTTGATGCACATTTTCGTCCTTGTTTCTCCGGTAGAAATCTTGGGGCACTCTTTGAGGTTCTTCGTGTTGTATTGAGTATTATGAATCTGAAATTGTTTGATGCGTATCGTATAATTAACTCATGGATACTTGTGGTGACATTGGAGTATCTAGGTGACATTAGAGTTGGTTGATGCGTATCATATGGTGTTATTTTAGTACAAACTCTAGGATAGATCGAATGGAAAGAATAGCTTTGTGTTATTTTAGTACGAACTCTTGACTAGATCAAATGGAAAGAATAACTTTGAGGTGGTTTCGTACCCTACAAACAATTTCTTCTTATGTTCTCCGCTAGATAAGAACTTTGGAGTGATTCTTCATCGCACGTTGAGGGATGGTTATATGATCCAATTAGATTAGCATTGTTGAGAGATTGCTCTAGCGAAAGTACGGACCCTAGGCCTTGTTTTCAAGCATTGCAATACCATTTGTGCTCCATTTTATCAATTGCTACCTTGCTTTTTTTTATTGTTCCTATTACAAAAATCAATATCTACTATCATTACTACGCTTTTATTACCATCTCTTCGCCGAACTAGTGCACCTATATAAATTACCATTGTATTTGGTGTGTTGGGGACATAAGAGACTTTTTGTTATTTGGTTGCAGGGTTGTTTGAGAGAGACCATCTTCATCCTACGCCTCCCACGGAATGATAAACCTTAGGTCACCCACTTGAGGGAAAATTGCTACTGTCTTACAAAACTCTGCACTTGGAGGCCCAACACGAGTCTACAAGAACAAGTTGTGTAGTAGACATCAAGCTCTTTTCTGGCGCCGTTGCCGGGGAGGTGAGTGCTTGAAGGTATATCTTTAGATCTTGTAATTAAATCTTTTAGTTTCTTGTTTTATCACTAGTTTGGTTTATAAAAAGAAAACTACAAAAAAAATGGAATTGAGGTTTCATCATATTATTCATCTTTATAATGTCTTTCGTGAAAATGATGGAAACGAAAATTGTGCTCAATTGATAGAGGAAGAATTCTATAAAATGTTTGACAAAAAATCTTTGAATGATGAGCATGATTGCAATGTTGTCGGTATGAACTCTTTGAATATCCATGATGCTAACTATATGCAAAGCCATAAGCTTGGGGATGCTATGTTTGATGAAGATGATATTTTTAGTCCCCCAAGATTTGATGTGCAAATTTGTTATAATGATTGCATGCCTCCTATTTATGATGATTATATTGATGAAAGTGGGTTTGGAAGAGTGTCAACTTTATGTAATGATGATCCCACTATTTTGGAGGGTGTTGAATCTTATTGTGATAATTATGAAAGTGGATTTGGAGAGGTCATGACTTTATTTAGTGATGAATCCACTATTTTGGAAGAGGTTTCAATTGACTATGATAATAAAGTTGCTATCTATGATGATTATGATGATGACATAGAGAATAATGATAACCATGAAACTTGTCATCATGATTTTAATGCTCAAATTGATCATGCCAATCAAGTGTCTTATGATAGTTATTTTGTTGAGTTTGCTCCCACTACTATTCATGAGAATAAATTTGCTTATGTGGAGAGTAGAAATTTTTTTATGCTTATGCATCATGAAAAGAATGCTTTATGTGATAGCTATATTGTTGAATTCATTCATGATGCTACTGAAAATTATTATGAGAGAGGAGCATATGCTTGTAGGTATCTCAATAATATCAAGTTTCCTCTTTATGCGTTGAAAGTTTTGAAGTTTTGCATGTTTTGCCTTCCTATGCTAGTTGATTCTTGTTCCCATAAGTTGTTTTCTCACAAAATCCCTATGCATAGGAAGTGGGTTAGACTTAAATGTGCTAGTCATATGCTTCATGATGCTCTCTTTGTGTTTCAATTCTTATCTTTTATGTGAGCATCATTGAAATCATCATGCCTAGCTAAAAAGACATTAAAGAAAAGCGCTTGTTGGGAGACAACCCAACACTTTTACCTACTGTTTTTGTGTTTTCACATGATTAGTCTACTGTAGTAATCATGTTTTATAACTTTTATTTCAATAAAGTGCCAAGTAAAGCCTTTGGGATGGTGTGGATGATAGTTGACTTGATTCTGTGCAAAAACAGAAACTTTTGCGCCCAGTAACAGAATTGTTTAAATTCACTGGAGCGTCGAAAAATCTGAATTTTTTACAGTTAATGGGTATACAAATTTTATACGTTGTCCTAATTTTTCAGAATTTTTGGATTACAGAAGTATGACCTTAATTCAGATTATTACAGACTGTTCTGTTTTTGACAGATTCTGTTTTCAATGCATAGTTTGCTTGTTTTCTAGTTTCTATGGCTTATATTGCTCAATATAAATTGTCGAAATGATATGCTACAGTAGGCATTGTGTGGAAACAATTATGAATCTTGTCTTTGACAGTACCAAAGTGAAATGGTTTGCTCTTTATCATACTAACCTATCTCACAAAGTTCCATTAAGTTTTGTGTGATTGAAGTTTTCAAGTTTTGGGTGAGATGTCGATATGAGGAGAATAAGGAGTGACAAGACCCTAATATTGGGGATGCCCAAGGAACCCCAAGGTAATATTCAAGGAAGATCCAAGCAACTAAGCTTGGGGATGCCCCGGAAGGCATCCCCTCTTTCGTCTTCAACATTATCGGTAACCTCACTTGGAGCTATATTTTCATTCATCACATGATATGAGTTTTGCTTGGAGAGTCATTTTATTTTATTAGGATTTTCTTTCTGTTATTTATAATAATGTTTTGCATCTCTTACTTCAATAAAAGTGTCAAGGATAGCCTTTACCATGCTCATTTTGCAAGTATATGAGTTGCTGTTTCAAAACAGAAAGTTTATCGATGTTGCAAAAATTCCCGAGAAAAGTCCGAATGTGATAAAATGTTGAAATTTTTTGCACAGTAAGCTTTGATAAATTTTATACAGTGTGGTAAATTTTCATAATTTTTGGGGTTAAATAAGTATTGATACTCTTGCATTCTTTACAGACTTTACTGTTTTGGCAGATTGCTGTTATGTTTGCATTGTTTGCATATGTTTGCTTGTTTAATGATTCTATTTGAGGATAGGAGTATTAAATATGCAGAGGCATTTAGTATGCAATGTTGAATAATAATTTTTGTGATTTTCTACAGTAGAGAATGATAAGGTTTTTGCATTAGTTTATACTAACTTATCTCACGAGTTCTTGTTGAGTTTTGTGTGTATGAAGTTTTTAAGATTTAGGGAAACCGTGATATAAAAGGAATTAAGGAGATGCAAAAGCTCAAGCTTGAGGATGCCCAAGGCACCCCAAGATAATATTTCAAGAAGTCTCAAGCATCTAAGCTTGGGGATGCCCCAGTAGGCATCCCACCTTTTTTCATCAACAATTATCGGTTAGTATCTGTTGAGCCTAAGTTTTTGCTTCTTCACTTGAGTTGTGCTATTCTTGGAATGTCATTTTGTTTTGTTTTACTTGCTGTTTTAATAAAATACTTAGATCTGAAAGTTTTTAAATAAGAGAGAGTCCTCAATTAGCTACCCCTTTACTTAACTACTCGCTTGATCTTCACTTATATCTTTTTGGAGTAGTTTGTCATTCACTCTTGTGCTTCACTTATATCCTATGAGTAAATTGTTGAATGAATTGAATATCATGAAGTTGAAATTATATGTTCATATCATGCCTAGTAGTAGCTTCACATTGGGTTTAGAAAGTTAAATCTTTTGAAGCTTGACAATCACAATATTGGTCATACAAGCAATTCATGAATGATTTATATAAGGAAGAGAACTTTCACATACAAAAATATTATCTTGGACATCTTCTATGATTGTGAATACCCATTAATTATTTTCAAACTTGAGAAAATTAGTTGAAGTTGGACAAGGAAGACAACGTAATGAGTTATGGTTGTGTATATTTGCATAGAAGTTATATTGTCATGGATCCTCCAACAGGTGGTGTTTGCCTAGGATCTTTTGCTAGCCAAAAATTCGTACTAAGTAGAGATACTACTTGTGCATCCATAAACCCTTAAACCCAGTTTCTTGCCATGAGTGTCCACCATACCTACCTATGGATTGAATAAGATCCCTCAAGTAAGTTGTCATCGGTGCATAAAGCAATAAAAATTGCTCCTAAATATGTTTGATCTATTATTGTAAGGGAAAATTGAGCGTTGTACGAACTTGTGATGGCAAAGTAATAAAAGCGACAGATTGCATAATAAAGGTTGCTATCATAAGGGGCAATATAACGTGACGTTCCTTTGCATTAAGAGTTTGGGCATCCAAAAATAAAAAGCGCATGACAACCTCTGCTTCCCTCTGCGAAGGGCCTATCTTTTAATTTTTAGCATTTACTTTTATGCAAAAGTCAATAGTATGCATTCTCATTTCAACCTCAACTATTCTCTAGTTGGCAAGCATCATGTGGTGGGAAAGATCTAGGCACATATGACCAGTCAAATATATTTGATCATGATTTATTATTGTTGACAATTATCTCTATGATAAATGAGTTGGGAGGCGAAACATTAAGCCCCTATCTTTCTCTGTGTTCGATGGATGCCATTTTTTCTAAGAATATTCTTTGAGTAGTAGCAATCATGGAAGACTATATGATGATTGAGTATGTGGAGCTCTTACTTAGACCCTGTTGAATAAGTTGAATTGCAATTGTTTGGTGACTGAGAACATAGGTTGTTGAGTTCCAAGAGAATTCATTGTTTGAACCTTAACATGTGAATTGGTTGCTACTTTAACATGAGAAGTTTTATAAGAAAGAATTGCTGTTATGATGCTAGGAAAAGTGATTGAAATTATCATTGATCAAACTTATGCACTTTGCTAGCATTCACACTTCATAAATTATTTCTTTTATCATTTACCTACTCGAGGACGAGTAGGAATTAAGCTTGGGGATGCTGATACGTCTCCAACATATCTATAATTTCTGAAGTATTCATGCTGTTATATTATCATTCTTGGATGTTTTACAATCATTTTATAGCAACTTTATATCATTTTTTGGGACTAACCTATTGACCCAGTGCCCAGTGCCAGTTGCTGTTTTTTACATCGCAGGAAATCAATATCAAACGGAGTCCAAACACCACTAAACCTTTTGTGGATTTTTTATGGACCAGAAGACATCCAATGGGACAGAGCAGCACCTGGGGGGTGCCCCGAGGGGGGCACAACCCACCAGGGCGCGCCTGGGCCCCCAGGCGCGCCCCGGTGGGTTGTGCCCACCTCGGTGGCCTCTCGTACCCCCTCTTCGCCCTATAAATCGTCAAATATTCCAAAAACCCTGGGGGTAACCCTAGATCAGAAGTTCCGCCGCCGCAAGCCTCTGTAGCCACGAGAAACCAATCTAGACCCCGTTCCGAGACCCTGCCGGAGGGGAGAATCATCACTGGTGGCCACCTTCATCATCCCGGCGGCCACCATGATGAGGAGGGAGTAGTCCACCCTCGGGGCTGAGGGTTTTACCAATAGCTATGTGTTTAATCTCTCTCTCTCTCTCTCTCGTGTTCTTGAGATGTCACGATCTTGATGTATCACGGGCTTTGTTAATATAGTCGGATCATATGGTGTTTTCCCCTCTCTATCTTGTGATGAATTGAGTTTTCCCTTTGAGATTTCTTTTTATCGGATTGAATACTTTTATGGATTTGAGAGCACTTGATCTATGTCTTGGCACTCAACTCGCGGATTCCCGAGGTGACATTGGGGTAATCTATGCTTAGGGGTTGATGCACGTTTTCATCCTTGTTTCTCTGGTAGAAATCTTGGGGCACTCTTTGAGGTTCTTTGTGTGGATTGAGTATTATGAATCTGAAATTGTTTGATGCGTATCATATAATTAACTCATGGATATTTGTGGTGACATTGGAGTATCTAGGTGACATTAGAGTTGGTTGATGCGTATCATATGGTGTTATTTTAGTACGAACTCTAGGATAGATCGAACAGAAAGAATAGCTTTGTGTTATTTTAGTACGAACTCTTGAATAGATCGAATGGAAAGAATAACTTTGAGGTGGTTTCGTACCCTACAAACAATTTCTTCTTATGTTCTCCGCTAGATAAGAACTTTGGAGTGATTCTTCATCGCACATTGAGGGATGGTTATATGATCCAATTAGATTAGCATTGTTGAGAGATTGCACTAGAGAAAGTACGGACCCTAGGCCTTGTTTTCAAGCATTGCAATACCGTTTGTGCTCCGTTTTATCAATTGCTACCTTGCTATTTTTTATTGTTCCTATTACAAAAATCAATATCTACTATCATTACTACGCTTTTATTACCATCTCTTCGCCGAACTAGTGCACCTATACAAATTACCATTGTATTTGGTGTGTTGGGCACACAAGAGACTTTTTGTTATTTGGTTGCAGGGTTGTTTGAGAGAGACCATCTTCATCCTACGCCTCCCATGGATTGATAAACCTTAGGTCACCCACTTGAGGGAAAATTGCTACTGTCCTACAAAACTCTGCGCTTGGAGGCCCAACACGAGTCTACAAGAACAAGTTGTGTAGTAGACATCACGCCGCGAGGCGTAAAACCCTACTCCTACTTTGGTGGAATTATGTGAGGACCATGGTGGAAATGTAGTGCTCTAGCCCGGTAGGGTTGCCTCGGGGCGAGAGCGGCTACGCGCGTATTAGTGTACAGGGGTCCGAATCCTTTTTATGGTTGCCATGACCCTCCTTTTATAGATCAAGGGGTCACCACAATGGCAAATCAGTCATTGTGTACTGATTAGATAGCAAACAATGCTATCATACCTAACTCTGCAGACAGAGCAGAGCGCATTAAATGCGCCGCTTAGTGTCACATCGTGGCGTGCCCGGCAAGCCTTGCCGGGCCATTCGACCACCTTCTCGTCTGCCTGCTTGACACGTCTCTGGACGGGTGTCATTTGGAGGTGGTTTCCTCTGGAAATGGCTACCATGTGTCAAATAACAGCCACTTAGTCACTTGGGGGCTTGACACCGCACCGATCGATGACTTGCGTCACTGTTGGGTGGAGCGTTGGAGCCTTGGCGGGGTAGGCCGCCCTTGGTGTCCCCGGCAAGCCTGCCGGGGTAGTCTTGAGTTCTGTCTTCGGGGTAATCTCGTCCTCGCCAGGCTCGCCTGCCCGGCAAGGGAGGTTTCTCTTCAGTAGTGTCTTGCTCATTTAGCTTGTCTTGATCTTCTTGATCCGCCCTTTGATCTCTCAAAGAGCTGATCTCTCCTTGCTTGGTCTGGACTTGGACATTGCGAGCTTGCCGGACCAGTGGTTCGCTGTTTGTGCACAAGTCAGGGGAAACATACACCCCTGTTTGTGTACCCCGGCAGTATGGTGGCTGTTTTGAGGAAGATATAATAAGGCTTATGTGTGATAGAGCGTATCATATCACGAGGTTTGGATGCACCAGTGAAGTTTGCACGGACTCTCGAGGTGAGAAAGGGCAATGCACGGTACCGAAGAGGCTAGCAAATTGCGGAAAGGTAAGAGTGCGTATAATCCATGGACTCACGTTAGTCATAAAGAACTCATATACTTATTGCAAAAGTTTATTAGCCCTCGAAGCAAAGTATTACTACGCATGCCCCTAGGGGGATAGATTGGTAGGAAAAGATCATCGCTCATCCCCGACCGCCACTCATAAGGAAGACAATCAATAATAAATCATGCTCCAACTTCATAGCATAATGAGAGACTATACGTGCATGCTTCGGGAATCACAAACCTTAACACCAATATTCTTACTAACCACAACCGTTTACTAGTACCTCCCACATATTCCATCTCTATATCGCAAAACCATTGCAAGGAATCAAACATATCATATTCAGTGATCCACAAGTTTTATGTAGGATTTTATGACTAATGTAACACCCCGGTAGTTAGGCTACAGTAATCCCACGTTAATGATGCCACATCACCACAGTTACTGTTGTTGATCTCGCGTTAGTTCCAAAACCGATTCGGAATTCAATTTGAATTAAAGTCAAACGGAAAAACTGTTCAAACATTAAAACTAAAATGTTTCAGGTGTGACAAATAATCCCTAGATAATAATGGTGGAGAAACCAACATCTTTAAAAATGTTTGAATGTCCTAAAATAAATAAAACAGTGGTAAAAACAATTAATTAAGTGCCTTCTACAATTAATAAAATATCAAACTAAATTAATTGGGGACTAGACTTTTTGTGACAGTGGACTAAATTGAAATACTAAATTAGATGCTAAGTATATGTTTTACTAAAACTAAAATAAAATGTAACTAAAATAAAACAGGAAAGAATAAATAAAAAGAGAAGAAATAAAATAAAATAAAAAGAGAAAACAGAAAAGCTAAAAGAAAAAAAGGAACCCCCCCCCTTGCTGGGCCTCGGCCCAGCTGGCCACTGAGCTAGCCAGGCCGGCCCAGCCGATGCCCCACTCCCCTCCTCCATATCCCCACCAGGGGGAAACCCTAACCACATCGCCCCCACACCCCCTCTCCCACGTCGCTCTCCCCCACTCGATCCGATCTGGATCGAGGGATTGATCCCGGCGCCCCTCGCCAACCGCCGCGCCGCCGCCGCCCGGAGTGCCCCCCCCTCGCCGGACCACCTTCCCGGAGCACCACCGCTTCGACCTCGCCACCGTTGCCTCCTCGTCCTCCACCCAGCGGCTCCACTGAGCCTAGCCGGCGAACAACGACACCGGGGGTGAGGACCCCTTCTTCCTTTCTCCCCCGACCGAACGTCGTCGCCCCCCTCACCCCTCGTCCTGCTCGCGCCTGGCCCGCGGCCGCACGCGCCCGGCCGTCGCCCCCGCTACTCTTCCCCCCCTGCGCTGTCCACGCGCACCCGTCACGCGTGTGCACGACTGCGCCTCGGCACGCCCGAGCTGGCCTCGACTCCGCCCCGTCCGCGCTCGACGCTCGCCCTCTGTCGCCCGGGCCTCGACTCCACCGCGCCGTTCGCCGCGCCCAGGCGCGCCCTCGCGAGCACCTGGCCGCACTGCGGCTACTCTCTGCCGCTGTGGCTCGCGGCTGCCTCCGCGCTCCACTCGCCGCCTCCTCTGCTGCTGGCCGCGGCTCCGCCTCGTCCCTGGTCACTGGCCCTGAGCCGCTCCGCCACCGCACCGCCCCGATGCTCCACCTCGCCACTGGCCACCGGCCCCGCGCTGCTTCGCCACCGCAGCGCTGCTCCTCCGTCGCCCGGCACCCGCTGCCGGCGCTCGCTCCCGCATCGGCGCCCATTCGGGCTGGGTGCCCGCAGTGCCCCTGCGCCCGCACCCGTCGCCCGCGCCCGTTTGGCCCTAGGGGCCAATGACAAGTGGGGCCCCGCCCCTGGAACGTTTTAAAAAAAAGAATTGAAAAGAAAAACAATTAAAAAGAAATAATTAATAGTTAATTAATTAATTCTGTTTAGTTAAAACTAATTAATTAATTAGTAAATTAATTAAGTTAATTAACTCTGATTAAGTTAATCTAATTAATTAGTTAGTTTGATTAAACTGTAATTAGATTAATTAACCCTAATTAATCTAATCAGAGAATGACAGGTGGGACCCACACGTCAGCTTGACTAAGTCAACGCACTGTTGACTGCTGATGTCATGCTGACGTCAGCATACACTGTTTCGGATAATTCGAATTTAAATAATTAATGAAATTCCAGAAAATCAATAAAAACTTTAGAAAATCATAGAAATTAATCCGTAGCTCAGATCGAAAAACTTTGTACATGAAAGTTGCTCAGAACGACGAGACGAATCCGAATACGCGGTCTGTTCGTCCGCCACACGTCCCTAGCATAGTGAACATACAACCGTCCCCCTCCGGTCCCTCCGTCCGAAAATGCCAAACACCGGGAGTACATTCCCGGATGAATTCCCCCTTCGCCAGTATCACCCGGCACTGCGTTAGATCACCTCTGTCACCGCGTATTACCATGTTATGCTTTGTGCTGCACTTGTTTGCTCTGTATTTATTGTTTCCTCCCACTCTTCTCTCTCGTTAGACCCCGACGTCGTCCCCGAGACCGACGCAGCTCCGGAGACCGACGACACCATTGACGACCTTGCCCTTGCCACCGAGCAACCAGGCAAGCCCCCCTTTGATCATCCCGATATCGCCCATTCTAATTTCTCCTGCTTGCATTAGAATTGCTGCTGCTACTGCTTTACCTATTCTGATGCATAGCCTGTTTATTGTAACCTGCTGTTGATAATTACCTGCATATCCTAAACTGCTTAGTATAGGCTGGGTAGAGACCTATCAGTGACCCCACTTATTCTGATTGCCCCGCTGGATTATCCGAAGACCCGATCAACGGGATTGAAGACCCGGCCCCGACACCGCACATCACCACCCCTTAGTTGTAACGACACTGCAGCGTTACCATCGAGTGCCGAGGGTGAAACCTCTTGTAGCACTTCTGATGTTAACTCTGTAGAGTAGCTATTCGGTCGTGGTCATCGAGGGTGATTCCTCCTCCACTTCCGATAACGACGCCGTCGTACAACACCTCAAGAGTGAACCCAGCGAGGGTGATTCCTCCGAGTTCACCTTGATGGTTACATCGAGTAGGAATCCAACAAGGGTGATACCTCGGATTCCCTTGATGTTATGGACACACGGATACTTGGACATTACACTGTTACTTGGAAAGGAGGGTCGACCCTGAGGGGTACCCGCGTGCGCCTAAGTGGCGAGTGTTGTGAAGACGGGTTGACCTGGATGGTGCCCGAGTGATGAATACAAGGCGCGGCCGGGCATTCTTGGCCCTTGCCGCAAGTCCTTGAGACGGGGCGATGGGGTCACATCTTTCGTGAGTCTCTGCTCATTACCGCAAGCCCTAGTCCACTAACGATTTGGATATTTGATCCGAGCAGGCCTCTGGTCTGATAGCACTAACCATCACGTGGGCATAGTATGGGCGTTCTGCATCGTAGCATCAGCTGAAAGCTCTATCAGACGTCTAGTTCAGCCTTGCGGCTGGGATGGACCGGCGCCCTCCTGGTGCCTGGCTTCACCCTGCTCGCAACGACTCGGAGTGCACAGGGCGATGGCCCAAGACCCCTGAGCGCTTAGGATGTAGACTGGCGGGGACCTCTCTGCTGAGCTGTAGGTAGGGCTACGGTGTATCGTTTGGCCGAGGCCGGGCATGACCCAGGAAAGTGTGACCGACCGGAGTTAAGCGAGCGTGGTGGGTAAGTTGGTGCACCCCTGCAGGGAAGAACACATCTATCGATAGCCGGTCCTACGGTAAAGGACACTTGGAGTTGTATCCCGATCGATACAACTAGAACTTGAGATGAGACCTGGATATATGGCTCTGGGATTGCTTCTCACAGGGAGTCGAGAAGGGATCTCAGGACGAGGTTGATGACTGTATGGCTCTGGGATTGCTTTCTCGCAGGGAGTCGAGAAAGGATCTCTGGGTGAGGTTGATATCATTACTGCTACCTTATATTGTACTGTTCTACTCTCTTCTATTGTTGCAAGACCTCTGAAGATGCTAGTCTTCGATAGGACTAGGCCTTCTCTCTATTCTGGCATTTCTGCAGCCCAGTCCACATATATAGCCTCCCTTTGATAATGTTGCATATGTAGTGTAGATCCTTACTTGCTGAGTACTTCGGATGAGTACTCACAGTTGCTTTGCTTTCTTTTTTTCCCCATATCCTTTTGATGCGACCAGATGACGGAGCCCCGGATACAGCTGCCCCAGCCGACGATCGCTACTACTATCCCGAGGGTGGATATTACTTCGAGCTTGCCGTCGACCAGGAGTAGGATCGGAGGGTCCCAGGCAGGAGGCCTGCGCCTTTCGATCGTAGTGTTTTCTTTTGCCCTACCTTCTAAGGGCCTATCTGTGTTTTCTTTTATATCTGTACTTAGATATCTGATGCTTCCGCTGATGCTTGTATGCGAGCTTATGTATTCGAGCCCTCGAGGCCCCTGGCTTGTAATATAAAGCTTGTATGACTTTATTTAGGTTTTAGAGTTGTGTTGTGATATCTTCCCGTGAGTCCTTAGGCTTGATCGTGTGCATTTGCGTGTATGATTAGTGCACGATTGAGCCGGGGGCGTCACAACTAACCATGCAAATGACCAATTCCTGTTGACTCTCTAAATAGGTATAAGTGAAGCAAGAGAGTTTAATTATTTCTACAAAAGACCATGCTCTAATAAATATAAGTGAAGCAAAAGAGCATTCTATGAATAACGGTTTTCTATGTGAAGAGAAACAGGCAATCCAAACTTCAAATGATATAAGTGAAGTACATGAAGCATTATATAAAGCCATACTCAAAAGATATAAGTGAAGTGCAATCAGCATTCTATAAATCAACCATGGACTATCTCATACCATCATAGTGCATAAAAGAAAAATGAAAACTAAACACAAAAGACGCTCCAAGATTTACACATATCACATGAACGAAACGAAGACCAAAACATACTGATACTTGTTGAAGAAAGATGGGATGCCTTCTGGGGCATCCCCAAGCTTAGACGCTTGAGTCTACTTGGATATTTACTTGGGGTGCCTTGGGCATCCCCAATCTTGAGCTCTTGCCTCTCCTCCTTCTCCTCATATCAAGACCTCCTCGATCTTTGATCACTTCATCCACACAAAACTCAACAGAAACCTCGTGAGATCCGTTAGTATAATAATGCAATCATTACTTTAAGTACTGTTTCAAACCAATTCATATTTTGTTTTTGCATTGTATCTACTGTATTATAACTTTTCCATGGCTTATACCACCGATAAAAAATCGATAGTTTCATCAAAACAAGCAAAACAATGCATCAAAAACAGAATCTGTCTTAAACAGGACAGTCTGTAGTAATCTGAACATTCACCATACTTATGTTACTCTAAAAATTCTTAAAAATTAGGAAAAAATAAAAAATTTGTATAGAAATACTGTGCAAAAAGTTTCAGAAACTTTCGACGTTCCAGTAAAAATTGTAAAATCACGCACTACAGCCAAAGTTTCTGTTTTTACACCGCATATACCAACAAGCAATCTAATCATCCTAAAGGTAAATCTTGGCACATTATTTTTATAATACAATGGATTTGTACAAGGGGATAATTATTTTTGTGAGAAACTTCCATGAAAAATTTACATTGTTTCCATGAGCATGAACACAAGTGTTCAAGGTCGACCCTCATTTCTCCAATGCATCACCTTTCAATCGTTTCTCTTTTTGAAAAAGTTTTTAGGTTCCCCTCTATATTTTTTTGTTTTTAAACTTTATAAAAGCACACAACAGAATAAAATGACTCTCTAAAACTTCTGGGTTGTCTCCCTGGCAGTGCTTTCTTTATAGCCATTAAGCTAGGCATAAAGTGATGAAGTAATGGATCCACCCGGATCCCAAGGTATATCAAAGCCAATTTTAATTAACAATGATTTGGCATTTAGTAGTGAGCACAAAGCAACATATATCATGCAATGATGAAGTCTAACTCTCTTCCTATGCATCGGCATGTCATACAAGAACAATTCATGCACATCAAGTAAAGGCCAATACATAGCATAAGCAGTTTCTTGCAATTTTATCGTGTTGGAAACATAGAGAGGTGGAGATGTAATTCCTCTCTCATAATAATTGCAAGTAGGAGAAGCAAGCACATGCATATTATATTCATCAAAATCATCATGTGCAATGGCAAAAGGCAACCCATCAATGTAATCTTTAATAAGTGCAAACTTCTCCGATATAGTGTAGTTTGGAGAATTCAAAAAGATAATAGGACTATCATGTGTGGGTGCAATAGCAACAATTTCATTCTTAACATAAGGAAATATAGCAAGTTCATCTCCATAAGCATAATTCATATTGGCATCTTGGGCACAAGCATAGCAAGCATCAATTTCATCAAAAAGGGATATTTCAACGGGATCATAGCAATTATCATAGAATTCATCCTTCGGTAAGCACGAAGGGACATTAAACAATGTATGAGTTGAAGAGTTACTCTCATTAGAAGGTGTGCACGGGTGATCAATCCGTTCTTCCTCCGCTTGTTCTTCGCTCTCCTCATCATCTTTTTCATCCAATGAGCTCATAGTTTCATCAATTTCTTCTTCCATGGACTCCTACAAAATATTAGTCTCTTCTTGGACAGTGGAGACATTCTCAATAAATACATCAATATCATAATTGCATTTATAATTATCATAGCAATATTTAAGTATAGCAAAATTTTCAGGTCTATAAACATCATCATCAAAAGCTTCATATTTTTCAAACAAAGATTCAATTTCATAAGCACCCTTAAAAGCAACAAATTCTTCTATTCATTCCACATCATAGTAATCATATCTACCATTAGCATAAGAAGCTAAGGTTTAATTTTTGTTAAATTTGCATGAAAAGGGAAGGTGTGGAGCCTTCATCCTAGAGCAACAAGTATAATCATATCTCAAGCATAAATTCCGAGCATACCAATGCAACATATCAATTTGATCCCATAAAACTTTTTGTTTTTTAGTCTAGCAATAATCCCTAAAGTATTCACGTTGATCCAACATTACTCCCATTATCAAGTTGAATGGGGTTTTCTCAGGATTATCAAAGTAGTTTTTAATATTTTTCACATAACAAGCATCGAGGGTTTTAGGAGGTTCCCCATCTCCATGAGTAGCAAGTACCACTATTTTTTTTGGTATTTCGTGTTTCGTATCCATAACTAAAGATAGAGAACAACTTAGAACAGAAAAATAAAAACTACTTAGTGATAAAGCAAACAAGCACACACGAGAATATTCACCCCACGCTATTGCTCCCCGGCAACGGCGCCAGAAAAAGGTCTTGATAACCCACAAGTATAGGGGAACGTTTGTAGCCTTTTTCGATAAATAAGAGTGTCGAACCCAACGAGGAGCGAAATGTAGAACAAATATTCCCTCAAGTTCTATCGACCACCGATACAACTCTACGCACACTTGACGTTTTCTTTACCTAAAACAAGTATGAAACTATTTTGCAAGAATACGAGTACTTTACAAGAATAAAACTATGAATAAATTGCAAGGTAGTAAAAGTGGATAGCTTTTGTCAACAATAAATTCATTTGTCCCTAGGCAATCGATAACTAGACCGGTAATCATTCTTACAATTTCATATGGGGGAGAGGCATGAGCTAACATACTTTCTCTACTTGGATCATGTGCACTTATGATTGGAACTCTAGCAAGCATCCGCAACTACTAAAGATCATTAAGGTTGTGAAACCCAACCATATCATTAAGTATCAAGTCCTCTTTACTCCCATACGCCATAACCCACTTATCTGTGTTCAGGCTGCTGTCACCCCGGCAACCGACAATAAGCAAACCATGAAAGTATTGCAACACCCTACAGCGGGGACCCCTCACATTTGCGCGAGACGGAGGGCACCGTAGGACAGCACCATAAATAAAATATACAATCATACCAACCAAGATCACGATTAACCCATAGGACAAAACGGATATACTCAAACATCATAGGATAACCACATATCATTGGGAAATAATATATAGTGTTGAGCACCATGTTTAAGTAGAGATTACAACGGGGAGAAGGGGTGTTACACCATTGCATAGAGGGGGAGAATGTTGGTGTTGAAGGTAGCAAGGTTGTTGATGTAGATCACCGTCACGATCCTTGCCCCGGCGGCACTCCGGCACCACCGAGAGAGAGGGGGAGAGAGCCCCCTCCTTCTTCTTCTTCCTTGGCCTTCCCCCTAGATGGGAGGAGAGTTCCCCCTCTGGTCCATGGCCTCCATGGCGGTGGAGGGGCAGGAGCCCCTTCGAGATTGGATCTCCCTCTCTGTTCTCTTCTGTTTCGCGTCCCCCAAATCTGGCCGAAAACCGTTTCTTATATTCCCGGAGATCCGTAACTCCGATTGCGCTGGGATTTTAACACGATTTTTTTACGGATATAAGCTTCCTTGCGCCCGAAGTAGAGCCCCAACCGACATACGAGGTGAGCACAACCCACCACCATGTGCCTGGCCCCTGGGGCGCGCCCTTGTGTCTTGTGGGGGTTGTGGGCCCCCGTTTGCGTTGATTCCAAGTCCCAAAAAACACAAATATTCCAAAATAATTCTCCATAAAATTTTATTGCATTTGGACTTTGTTTGATATGGATATTCTGTGAAACAAAAAACATGCAAAAACAGGAACTGGCACTGGGCACTGGATCAATAGGTTAGTTCAATAAATCATATAAAAAGTTGCCAAAAGTATGTAAAAGTTGTATAATATTGGCATGAAACAATAAAAAATTATAGATACGATAGAGACGTATCAAGGTGGTAAATTTTAACATCTTCAGCTTTAATACCTTTTCCCTCATACATTTCTTTGCTTCTTGCATATCTTCAGGACTGAGAAATAAAATACCCCTCTTCTTCGGAGTGGGTTTAGGCGGTGGTTCAGGAAGTGTCCAATCATCATAATTCTTCAATATATTATTCAATAACCCCTCATCTTGTTCAACTGTTCGTTCCCTGATAACACAACCAACATAACTATCTGGGAAATCCCTAGAAGCATCGGTTAGTCCATCATAGAAGATATCAAGTATTTCATTTTTATTGAGAGGATGATCAGGCAAAGCATTAAGTAATTGGAGAAGCCTCCCCCAAGCTTGTGGGAGACTCTCTTCTTCTATTTGCACAAAGTTAAATATTTCCTGTAAGGCAGCTTGTTTCTTATGAGAATGAAAATATTTTTCAGAGAAGTAATAAATCATATCCTGGGGACTATGCACACAACCAGGAGCAAGAGTATTATACCATATCTTAGCATCACCCTTTAATGAGAATGTAAATAACTTGAGAATATAGTAGTAGCGAATTTTTTTCATCGTTAGCAAATAGGGTGGCTATATCATTTAATTTAGTAAGATGTGCCACAACAGTTCCAGTTTCATAGCCATGGAAAGGATCAGATTCAACCAAAGTAATTAACCCTGGGTCGACAGAGAATTCATAATCCTTATTAGTAACAAAGATAGGTGAAGTAGCAAACTTAGGATCATATTTCATTCTAGCATTCAAAGATTTTTCTTTCAGCTTGAATAATAATTTCTTAAGACCATCTCTATCCTTACAAGCAAGAAAGTCTCTAGCTACCTCTCCATCCATAACATAACCCTCAGGTATTTCAGACAATTCATATCTAGGATCACTAGTTCCATTAGGTGAATCATAATTCTCAGTTTCAATAATTTCATCAGTTTCAGTAATCTCATCAGTTTCAGCATTCTCAATTTCTTTAGATCTAGCAAGTTGTTCATCAAGAAATTCACCCAGTGGCATAGTCTTATCAAGCAAAGTACTAGCATCATTCATAGCAGAAGTAGCACCATCAATTACTTGCGACATACACTACAAAAAAAACCACTTCCGTGATGATACGTGTTTGTCACAGTAGGTCGCATTTTTTGTCATGCATGTACATCCATGATGATTTTATGACAGAATCAAGATAGTCATACCTGTGCTGTCGTAGAAGTGTTCCATGACAATACCAAAATTATCATCACGGAAATGTCCACTTCCATGACGATAAATGGCGCGTCATGGAAGTGCTTTCGTCAAGGGTAACCGACATGTGGCATCCACCGTAACGGGTCGCCGTTAAGCTATCGAGTTCCGGTTTGGATCCGATAACCCGTTAACAGCCTGGACCAATGGGGATTTTCCACGTGTAAAATCATCATTGGCTGGAGGAAACACGTGTCGGCTCGTCGGTGGGCCAGATGTCGCCCATCCAATGGAGGAGACGTGGCTATGATATGTCGACACGTGGCAGGGCCCAACAGAGGCCCATATAGGTTAAAAAGGCCAGCCCAGTCAAAGGCCCGTAGTATTTACTCAGGTACCAGTGGGCCAGCCCACTAATGGCCTGTTTAAACATGGCACATTTACGGCCCGAAGCCAGATCTGGCCCGTTAATTGTTGGCCGAATATTTGGGCCCAATTACGGCCCAGTGACATTTCGGCCTGTTAGAGGCCCGATGTAGACATGGGCCCATTTCAGCCCGGTGTGTGTTTCGGCCTGGGAATGGCCCGTGCTGCCCATGGGCCATATATGGTCTGACGTGACTTTGGGCCTGTTAAAGGCCTGTCATATAATTCGGCCCGTTGATGCCTCTACTAAGCTTTCGGCCTCTTAAAGGCCCATGATATCAGTGGGCCAACTAAGGCCCGAGATATGTTTCGGCCTGGTAATGGCCCGTCATATAACTGGGCCAATAATGGCCCGGTCTACATTTCAGCCTGCTGAAGGCTCGTCGATGACTAGTGAAAATTGAGGCCCAACATGCATTTCGACCTGCTAAAGGCCCATGGTTTCTTCTGGGCTATAATAGGCCAGCAGAATATTCAGCCTGTTAATGGCCCGAAGCTACATGGGCCCAACTAAGCGTTGGGTCCACTAAAGGCCCAACTAAACTTTGGGTCGAATATAGGCCCGTGTAAGTTGTGGGCCTGGCGCAAAGTGTGAAAGGCCCAATGGCCTGTCAAGCCTAAGAAAGTTGCAGGCCGGCCCAATTGTGGCCCGCTAAATGCAGGCCCTTTAGAGGCGAATGTTTCGGCCCGGTCGACTACATCAGATTTTCGCCCTTTTTTTCCAGATAGCGAATGATGGCATATACGGTAACTAGTACGAATTAAGAACAAACCTACTCTATACAATAAAGAAATTATGGCATAGTAACTTAGAATAAACATACACTATACAATAAAGGATTTATGGTATATTACATCCACTGGGCATCGAAGTTCACCACCAGTGATCATAAAGCCCAACAAAGAAGCAGATTACAAAAACTGGGCGCCATTGCAGCGTAACAAAATAATACTGAACCAAGACCACTTCCAAGACAGTTCAAGAAAGGTTAGCCTTGCGCGGGAACTGCTGCGCAAGCTGCTAAGCAAGGCTGTGAGACCAGCCTAGCATGTCGGTCATAGCTTCCAGTTGTAGCTATTTAGCAATGAGGTTCTCATTGGTGTTCTCCGCAATCTTTCTTGGAGATAGGACTTCAAGTCGAAGTTGAGTTATAGAATGCCTTTCTGCTAGAACTTGGGACTGAAGAAGTCGAACTGATTCAGACAGCGAATTCGGTGAGCTTGTCTGACTGCTAGTCTCAAGTAACTTGAACACTGCATCAAGACAAGACTTTGGGGTTGTCTCGCTATCTTCAAGATGTTTTGCCTTCTTTGCTGCAATATATGTTGGGTTTGTCTCACAGCCTTCGGCAGACTTATGCATGTCATCAGGCATATCACCCTGAAACAAGTAGAGAGATGACAGGTTTTGCACGTGTATAAACAAAGATGATAACTGTGCTGTCAATTCAATCCAATTTCAAATTAGAAAATAAAGAGTAAGTTCAAAATATCAATAGCGTAATTTGGCATTGTTCATAATGCGGAGAGCTTCACCACACTACTGGATTACCATGTCAACAAAACAAGCATAGATGAAGGGAAAAGACAATCATTGTATCTATTTTGGTTAATGTGCATGGCATGTTGTTCATATCATCAGCCACATCAGTAAGATAAAACAGGAGATGACAAGGTGCAAACATGGGCTGCTTCACCACACACTGGATTATAGATCCACAAAAACAAGCATACATATATGGAGTATTGAGTAATGTGCATGGAATGAATAAGGAATTTGGTTTTACAAGTAAAACTTGGAACTTACAGTTGTTGCGAACATGCATTTTGATAGAAACAGCAAACTAAACAGCAGTTAACGATAGGGAGTATGAGCAAATTAAACAGCAGTTGAGGATAAAGGCTTTAGAAGGACTGACTTACATTAACAGTTAACACCGGCTTTATAATGCCCTTCTCCATGTCAAGGGAAGGATAACTCAAGAATTTCAGCATAGAATCTTCTTCATAAGCATTGCATGTACTCAACATTTTGTAGAGAGTAATTATAGATATGATAATACTGGAAGGGATAGAGGATAATGAAGATAAGATGCAGATTGATGCTACATAATCAACTAACAGTCCCTGGAAGTACAAGCGTTACAGGACAAAATGTACTGACAAGAGCAATGGGCTACACTTCTCCACTGGCATTATCTGTGTATTCAACTTTTTGGTAAGATTAAATATAGATCTGATATTTTTTAGTAAATGGTGGGCGAGGGAGATGATGTCTACTACACAACTTGTTCTTGTAGACTCGTGTTGGGCCTCCAAGCGCAGAGTTTTGTAGGACAGTAGCAAATTTCCCTCAAGTGGATGACCTAAGGTTTATCAATCCGTGGGAGGTGTAGGATGAAGATGGTCTCTCTCAAACAACCCTGCAACCAAATAATAAAAAGTCTCTTGTGTCCCCAACACACCAAATACAATGGTAAATTGTATAGGTGCACTAGTTCGGCGAAGAGATGGTGATACAAGTGTAGTAATGATAGTAGATATTGATTTTTGTAATAGGAACAATTAAAAACAGCAAGGTAGCAATTGATAAAACGGAGCACAAACGGTATTGCAATGCTTGAAAATGAGACCTAGGGTCCGTACTTTCGCTAGTGCAATCTCTCAACAATGCTAATCTAATTGGATCATATAACCATCCCTCAACGTGCGATGAAGAATCACTCCAAAGTTCTTATCTAGTGGAGAACATAAGAAGAAATTGTTTGTAGCTATTCTTTCCGATCGATCTATCCAAGAGTTCGTACTAAAATAACACCAAGTTATTCTTTCCGATTGATCTATCAAGAGTTTGTACTAAAATAACACTAAGTTATTCTTTTCGATTGATCTATCAAGAGTTTGTACTAAAATAACACCAAAGCAAATTCAGATTCATAATACTCAATCCAACACAAAGAACCTCAAAGAGTGCCCCAAGATTTCTACCAGAGAAACAAAAGACGAGAACGTGCATCAACCCCTATGCATAGATTACCCCAATGTCACCTCGGGAATCCGCGAGTTGAGTGCCAAAACATATCTCAAGTGAATCAATATAATACCCCATTGTCACCACGGGTATTCATATGCAAGACATATATCAAGTGCTCTCAAATCCATAAAAGTATTCAATCCGATAAAATGAAATCTCAAAGGGAAAACTCAATTCATCACAACAAGATAGAGAGGGGAAAACACCATATGATCCAACTATATTAACAAAGCCCGCGATACATCAAGATTGTGCCATCTCAAGAACACGAGAGAGAGAGATTAAACACATAGCTACTAGTACAAACCCTCAGCCCCGAGGGTGGACTACTCCCTCCTCATCATGGTGGCCGCCGGGATGACGAAGATGGCCACCGGTGATGATTTCCCCTCCGGCAGGGTGCCGGAATGGGGTCTAGATTGGTTTTTCGTGGTTACAGAGGCTTGCGACGGCGGAACTTCTGATCTAGGGTTTCCCTCGGGGGTTTTGGAATATTTGGGAATTTATAGGGTGAAAAGGCGGTGCGGGAGACCACCGAGGTGGGCACAACCCACCTGGGCGCGCCTGAGCCCCCAGGCGCGCCTGGGCTCCCAGGCGCGCCCTGGTGGGTTGTGCTCCCCTCGAAGCTCCCCTCTGGTACTTCTTTGGCCCACCGGGTGTCTTCTGGTCCAGAAAAAATCTCCAAAAAGTTTCGCTGCGTTTGGACTCCGTTTGGTATTGATTTTCTGCGATGTAAAAAACAAGCAAAAAATAGCAACTGGCACTGGGCACTATGTCAATAGGTTAGTCCCAAAAAATGATATAATGTTGCTATAAAATGATTGTAAAACATCTAAGAATGATAATATAACAACATGAATACTTCATAAATTATAGATACATTGGAGACGTATCAGGAGATAAGATGCATAATGCTACACAATGAACCAATCCCTCTTCCCATAATATAAGAGTGTTTTGAACACTGGTGTACTGTACAGAACGCTCTTATATTATGGGACGAAGGGTGTAGCTGTTAATGTAAGTAAAGTGATAGACGACGTTCAGTCCTTACAAGAGGACTGCAGAGCTAAACCTCTTCAAAAGCATTGGGTTGATTCTAAATTTATGTAAGAGTCGTTACGGATCTTATAATGTCCAACAAATGGAGGATAACGGGGCTAACATGTGCAGTGATGCTACATAATCAACCAGCTATGAAAGTAAATATGGTCATACAGGGCAAGAGGTACTCACAAGAGCAATGTAGTGTGCAGTATAGTTGCAAGATTCTGTGGTCCCTTGAGAATGAATGTTCGTCTGCAAACAGTTTTCGTACAAGTGAGATGTTAAGGCACATGCAGAAATGTAGTTCAAATTGTGATGTGATATCATAGACAGTACCTTACGCTGCAGACGAGACCAATGTGTAACAAGATTATTCCAGTCATTGTCTGATAAATGTAGCACCGGAGACTTTACAGAAATATCGTTTAGAGGCTTGCCATCGAAGTGCGCTTTCCTCAGGTAGGAACGATACTTCATCAATGAGTGCTTGAAAAGCACAACCAACCCTTGCTTGTCTTGACTATCCAGTTTGGTCCTCGCCTATTTAAAAGAATGAAATCTTGTGTCTTCTGTCAGCAGAAACATATGCAGTAATTACCATGACTAACATTAGTACATTACTTACGCGTAAGTTGCGGAGGAAGATTGGAAATTGTTCTTTGTCTGTGGTATAATCTTTCCATGAAGGAAAGATGCGCACAAAGTTCCTGACAACAATATAAGCTTCGTCTTGTAAACTGGGAAGAAGTGAAACAGGAGTCCTATTTACCGCAATTGGGACTCTCTCTCGTTCGAAAAGGGATTTGGCAACTGGATTTGGTATACTCTTTGCTGGAATGGGGGTTTTGCGTCGTAGAGCTGGTGCTATGTCAACTGGCATCATCATACTGTTTGTGGCAGTTGGGGTCTGCTGAGTTGGGGCATCAGAGATGTCCAGTGTAGTAGGGCTAGAGTCTGCTAGAGTTGTGGCCATGTTTTCTGGGTCTGGTTATATTGCAACTACACCTAATGGGTTATTTGATTTATCAGGTGTCACTACCTTTTCCAAATACTTTGTTTGTGCTCCTCCACGATCAGCAATCGCCCTCTTCCTTTTGAACGTCTGATACACAAGAACAATATTTGAATGGATAAATATGGTATGATGACAGATGGAATATGTACTAAAAATGGATAGGCAAGGCGTATTCACATACACAATGTGTAAACTAACCTAATGGCAGTGCAACAAAGTAGAAGCAATGCAAAGCATCAGTTGCAAGATATGTGCGACCAATATAACCTTGGAAAGTTAGAGCAAGCACCTTGATGGGTGAATAAGATAGGGCATCTGCCTCTGACTCCTCCACTAGGGAGCTACATTGACTTAGGTCTCCCTCTAGCTCAGAATCACTGTTAGGATCATATTCTGAGCATGAATCTGTAGATGGAGAGCGTTTGCATTGCATTGCATCCAGACTTGATTTCTGTCCCTTAATGCCAAGTTTGACAGCCACGGCATTGTTCTGCTTTATTCTTTTCATGCGCGCAAGCTCATAATCATTATGATGATGTTCAGTATCTAAGATTCATGAAAACATAAAAAGTAGTCAGATTATCTATGGAATGCATTACGGATTCAACTCGAAGAGTGTCTCCCTATAAACCCCTGCGTATGCAAAGTTCACCCCCAACCGTGCTGACCAGACCACACACAGAAATACAAACCTCTTATGTCTCTATAACAGGCAGACACACATTTCAAAACTGAAGTAGGAACATTAGAATCATATCAAATTCGTATTTGAACAAATAAAGTAAGGAATTATGAGTGGCATAATGTTTAGCTTCAAGGGTGGAGTGCTGGTAGTGCGACACAAAGCAAGTAGGCAGATTGTATTCCATGTAAAAGATCGTAGTCTATGTAAACGGTGGAAATGACACTTTCTTTCTATACAATGTAGTGTTCGTTGCCCACACATGATGGAAGAGATCACACAGAGAAATACTATTCACTCATGTCTGCGGTTCCAGTATTTTGAAACAGGGTGGTCCACCCTAAAAGAATATTGACAAAAAATATGACAAGGCAAGCATAGAGGTAGTGAACCAATCATTACTTGTGAGCTTACTAGGACAAGTATGCAGAATTGTAACTGCAGTAAGAGACCATCCAAAATCTGAATCAAGAAGTTGGTCTAGCACTTATTGTTTGCAACTAATCGACGTGAATAATTGGATATCATATCGAATGAGTAAGAAAGACAAGTAAAATTGTCAACAAACCTGGCCTGCAGTAGTAATCTGGGTCAATGTCACTATGATCAACAATCCAAAATGACTAGTGTCTGTTTCTAGGGCCGGAATTTTGAAACCCTGTGAACTTTACAGGTACTAAGATTACTGAAATACATCTGAACTATTAAGTGTAGGTAGCACTCAGTACACAACAAACCCTAATGGCAGTCCTGCCTAATGAGTAATGAATCAATTAGAAAATGGGTGATGAGGAGTGGCTGCTGAGTGTTGAGGACGTATCTCAGGATAAATCGGGTTGGCTTAGTGGCTGCTGCATGCCTGAGCCCTGAACGGACTGGGAAGGTAGGCACGGCGGCGTGCCCGGGCAGCGGTGACGCTATTGGGCGAGCGGCTCCTGACCTCCTGTTAGTCCGGCGTCTCCTCCTAGAGTCATGCCGTCCGGGGACGGCAAGTCGCCGGTGAGGCAGGCGGCTGGGGGCGAGTAGAGATCGGAGGCGCAGCAGAACAGAGGGGAATCGGGACCTGGGCCGACCCAAAATCCCAGGGTGGGCCGCGGCCCATCGTGGGCACCCTGTAGATCCACACCCGAGCGGCGTACATGCATTTTCGAAACTAAATTAGGAACATTTAGCTGACCAATTAAACGACTCTATTTTAATAATATCAAATTCATATTTGAACAACTAAGCTTGTTTAGCTTGATGGGTGGAGCAGTGCTATTATGACACGAAGCACGTATGCTGATCGTATAGTGACCATAAGAGGGGGGAAACCCTAAGCATGATCAATTAAACCCTATTATGACTATGCCATGGCAGATTTGAAGCTGCAAACCGCAGAAATGCTATTTAGCAACCGTTGTTTGCTTCGAACTAAGAACTAAATTCTAAGAGCTGAAAAGAAAGGACAGTAACCAAGTTACGATCTATTTTCTGGTTGAGATCAAAAAGTTGAGCAGATACGAAGTAGTACCACCTCTCTTGCGGCGCTGGGTAGGCATCGGGGGTGCGATGGCTATCGGTGGCGTTGAAGCAGATCTACGACGGTAGATGGGTGCATCGGGGGATAAGTCCCATTGCGGTGGACGAGAAGGTCGTGGGAGCGGCCCCGGCAAGGAGGACGACGGCGCCGATGAAGCGAGAGGACACGATGCAAGGCTCCTGGTCCGTCGTCGTGGATGAGAAACGTCCATCTCTAGCTGTGGATGACACGGTCTTGGTAGGCGCTCTGGCATGGTGGAGGACAGCGGCGATGGATGGGGTGGAGGACGGCGGCGATGGATGGGGTGGCGGACGGAGGAGGCTGGTGTGGGGATGGTGTTCTAGCGCGGACGGTGTATGAATGGGAAAATGGAGGGAGAGGTACGGGGAACCATGTTTTTGGGATGCGCCTGTTTGAAATATGGGAAAATTACAAACTTAGCCCCGTTTAAAATTTGGACGTCTCGTCGGTTGGGGATAGGACGGTAATCTCGCATCTCCCCAATATTTGCCCAGAGTGATTTCGGGCGACGAGAGGGTGTTTTGGCGCCCACGGTTGGCGCCCACGGTGTATGAACAGGGCTGACAGGTAGGGTGGTTGTGTCACGTCTGAGTGAAGTTACAAACTTGCCCCTATTGAAAATATTTGCCTACATCAATTTCGGCCGAGTCGAGGTTGTTTTGTCGCCCACCGTGTATGAATGGGGAAATGGAGGGAGAGACAGAGGTCTTTTGGACGAGCTTGAATCAAATGTGTTTTGCCGCCCATGTTTGGCACCCACCGTGTCTGAATGGGCTCAGAGGCAGTCGTGTCATGTCTAATTAAAGTTACTAACCTACCCCCTATTGAGAGCAGTGGAAATCGGGCCGATGGATTGTCCGTGCAAGGGGTAGACAGTAATTTCCATCTCGCAAACACTAGCTTCGGGCAGCCGACGTGGGAGTGGATATTTTGCCGTTTCTTTCAAATTTTGGGACAATAAGCATCCACGTTTACCCTGGCAACTAAATTCGAATCCATTTTGTATTCTTATACGAATCTTTATAAATCTTTCTATCTGTTTTTATATATCTTCAAAAGCACAACAAAGATGTATTCCACTGTCATATATGAATATGATTTACAAACGCCGATACTCGAATTCAGAAGCTAGAATCCAGTTTAAGGTGAATTCGAATATTTGAAACCACTTTATGTCCAACTCAAGTGTCACACGCAGCATAATGTGTACTCCCATTTAGATATGTACACAAGCGATGTCTCAAGATTCAAAATATCGAGTCAATCAACCAATAATGTACAAAACTAATAGACATATAAACACTTATACAGTATATGGATCAATAATATCAACTAACATACATAAGCTAGGCCGCTGTACTTTTTTTGCTAGAAGAGCATCATTTTTTTAGCGAAGCTAGTACAACATCTTGGCCCTTTCAGATGCGTGCCACTTAAGGACCATCTATACTACTATTATTGTTGAATGCACATTCAGCCCGATTGGCATATTTGTAGGTCTGGCACAGCAATCAAAATGAAATGTCTCAGAGTCTTATCAATTAATAGAGACTCGTGCTAAAAAAAATTACAAACCAAAAAACAAAAAACAATTATTACATGATCTATAAAACAAATGGTTTGATTGATTACATGAACAAACAACACAAAGGTTATTCAATGATGGAAAAACATTTCACCTATGATTTACCAAGTGGGAATTTAATTTCCTTTTTTCCTTCAGGACCTTAACAATGCGGTCAGTCTCAGCTTGCTTTGTTTTGAAATCCACCAAATATTTATTGGTTGTCTTGAGTACTGCTTGTGATTGTGCTGTTTGCTTCCTCAACATGTCAACTTCATCTCTAAGTGCAGAAGCAAAATCTCTTTCTACCAATAGTTTAGCCTCTAGAGCATCAGCAGTTGGCAATTCATGATGCACGATTGGGCCGATGCCACTGCTGTGGGATGATACAACATCCATGGGGACCTCGCTCTTTGATCTTGGGCTAACCTATTTTGCCATTAAAGTTCCGATTGGATTCCGAAAAGTTGAAGTTAGCAAAACATCTCAACTGGGAGTTAGAACAACAAACCAGTTAAACAAACAAGGAATTAAAGAGTTTCGATTGGATGCTGAAAAGTAGTTATTAACATCATTGTAACCGGTTGCAGCAGCAAAGCAGTTAAACAAACAAGTTTTGCAAAAGGTACCTGTTGTGGCATTGGAGTTTCTCTTGGATCCTAAAAAGCTGAGTAGCCAGTAACATGATTAGAGCAACCGGTTGCAGCAGCAAAGCAGATAAACAAACAAGTTTTGCAAAAGGAACCTGTTGTGGCATTGGAGTTTCTCTTGGATCCTGAAAAGTTGAGTAGCCAGTAACGTGATTAGAGCAACCGGTTGCAGCAGCAAAGCAGATAAACAAACAAGTTTTGCAAAAGGAACCTATTGTGGCATTGGAGTTTCTCTTGGATCCTAAAAAGTTGAGTAGTCAGTAACTTGATTAGAGCAACAAGTTACAGCAGCAAACCTGTTACACAAATATATTTTTGAAAATGTACCTGCTGTGCAATTGGACTTCCAATTGGATCCTGAAAACTTCAAGTTGGTAAGATGATTACAACAACAAGTTACAACAGCAAACCAGGTAAACAAGGAAGTTTCTGAAAACATACCTGTTGTGCCAACGAAGTTTTAGTTGGATCCTGCAAACTTGAATGTTAGCAATCATAAATAAAGTGTTGCAAAGAGCCATAAGAAACTAACATCAAACTAGTAAAACTAACCAGTTTTGGCAACGTATTTAATTACACATGAACTAGTAAAACTAACAAGTTCTTGGCAACGTATTAAAGTAACAAGTCGGTACCGTTTACCAGCAACACAGACATCTATAAATTTCTTTGATGTAAGCAAAATGATTCCGACACATATAAATATAAGTTAAAAAGACGGTGTCCCTCATATAAACCTGACAGTTGTCTATCTATGAACACGCAAACATTACTAGTGCTACAAGTGATAATAGCAAACCATTTAAACAAACAGGGTATCAGAACGTAAATTACACGTGAATTTTGCTGCACCCTAGAAGTACATATGACCAGCTATCTACGTGCTTAAGTAGCTATTTAAGTTCAGGCAAACAGGTAATTCTTAACAGTAAGTATCAAACACATAGATAGGCGCAGTCTATAATAGGATTAACAGGCTATGGCATTATGTAATTAGTAGCAAACTAAATTAAGCCAAGCAACGTAATTGAACAATTTTGCAATAAGTGGCTAACTAAAATTCCAAGAAGCAGGTAACTGAACTTACGCTAGCTCTTTGTACAGGCACACTGCAACTTCTTTTTCACTTACAAGGTTCTACGAAGGAGTCCATGGCATCAATTGCTTGGATATGCAGTCCCAACACTTCTTTCTTCCCACACTGCATTGGTAAGTCGAATGGTTAATCTGATAAGATGGTGCGTCCTTGATATGTTATATGAGGATGGGTTCTGTCGGAGTAAATGACCACGGGTAGCCTCATCAGCTCCCCTTGGTATTTCAAGACATCGGGGCAGGCTGCGCCCCTCAAACATCAAAGACAAAGGACCGCCTTCTTGGGGCCGGCTGGTCCAAGCGGCCGGTTGCCAGGAGGCGGCGGAGTCCAGAAGACGGCCATGAAGTGGGCCGACTCCTAGTAGGCGGCCCCTCGCGCCCTCAAAGTTAGCACCCACATAAACACGACGAGAAAGGGCATGGCTACAGTACAAGCCTGCCACCCCGAATCCAGGGCAGAGCGTGGCCACAGTGCAGCGTACCAAGCGGACATCCCACGCCCGACGCGGCACTGTTGCCATGTTGCTCATGACATCACCCATGGCAGAGGAAGCCATGCTCCCACGATGGGCTGTCGGTACGGCCCGCAGGCGACGGGCCCTACCTGTCCATGAGAGGCCAGAAGGCGGCGAGCCCTGACCAGTCGGCTCAGGGGGAGGCCGGCTCCTAGCAGGCGGCCCTCCCCCTTCCTTGAAGTTTGTGCGCCATTAACCAGAAGAGACGGGGAGTGGCTACAGTGAAACGTCCGCCAGGTGGTGTAACCGTAGCCATGCTCTCCCAGACCAAGCATGCATCATCAGTGGCACGGCTACAGTGCTACATAGCCGACAGGACCCGCAAGCGGCGGGCCCGGCTTGTCAGCCGAGTACGAGACAGCCTGTGGGACCCACCAGGCGGCTGGCCCCTACAGTCGGCGGAGAAGCCGGCGACCAGAGACACTGACGGCCGGGTCCTACACCCGGCCGGATCACCATTGTACCCCTAGGGGGTAGGCCTATATAAACCCCCTAGGTCACCCCATGCAAGGGGTTGGGACCTTGGTGGAGAGGAGAGAGCCTTCTTAGTTCAGCACCCACACACACACACACATAGAGAGTGGAGTAGAGCTAGCCTTGCCCTCCTTCCTCCTCTAGCAAAACAGCTCAAGGAGCAAGTTTGTAGCTACTTGTTGAGGTAGTGATCATGCGGAGACCCCGCAGAGCAGGACTAGGGGTGTTATCTCCTAGGAGAGCCCTGAACCTGGGTAAGATTCGCAAGCATATGCGGTCTCGCTCACTCCCGCCTCTAGAGCCCGGCGACGTACTTTTGTCCCCATCCATGATAAGCCACCCCCTGGCATATGTCGCACGATATCCCCGACATTTGGTGCCCACCATGGGGCGAGGTGCACCGTCGTCCGGAAACACATTATGGACGGGAACCCTCTTCCTTCCTGGCAAGCGCAGCCAGCCCGGCACGCCTGACGACGTTTGCGCTGGCACGTTGCGCGGCATGGAAGTTGCTTGCGCCGCAAGCAGCCTCGCTGATCTCATCGACGGGATCCGCCTCTCCGACGAGCCCGCGCTCGTCGCAGGCGCAGCCAGCCCCGAGAGCTGCCTCGTCGACTCCCTCGGTAAGCTTCACATCGCCAACGAGCTGGTCTCCGACCTGGAGTCCGTTGGCTCCACTGACCCGTCCGTCGACATGGTCATCGACGCCGACGTCGAGCTTTCTGATGCCTTCCCCGGTGACGTGGTGATCTTCGACGACCCGCTCCCTGCTGCAGACAGTAGCGCCAGCACCAGTACCGTCACCGAGGTGCTGGTCATCAGCCACGACGGAGCCTCCGACCAGGCCGGCCGGGACCCGTTGCAGGCGGCAATGCGGGACTTGTCCGCACCCGTAGCGCCTGGTGCGAACGGCGAAACACTGGAAGCGTGCCGCATCGCACTCCTCGACAGCGCCAACAAGTTGGCGGCCATGAGACGCCTCACTGAGGCCTACCACCGCAAGATCGACCGTGCCGTCTGTGGCACGCTGGCTGTTGGCGAGCCCAGCCGCACGGGCACGGTCCGGCAGCACGGCGCAGCCATCGCCAGCATGTTGGGGGCCGACCGCCCAGTCTACGCCACGCCAATGGAGAACTTACGCGCCGCCCAGGCGGCGGCAGACGAGCTGGACTGCCTGGAGGGCGACGAGCGTCGCTGCATGACGGAGCGCGTCCAGCAGCTCATCGACGCGGCTGCCGCACAGCAAGAAGCTGGCCGCCGCGTGGTGGAACCCGGCTTACAGGTCGGGAACCTTCGCCCTCGCCGAGAGCACGGCGCGACCTCCCGGACGCCGACAGGCGGCGCCCGCGACCAAGGAGACCAAGAATCGGTTGTTAGCCGCAGCCGCACCCGCATCTCCATCGAGCGCGACCAAGACGGCCGCCCACGAGCAGTGGAACGGCGGGACGGTCGTCCGCCTCCCCCGTGCAGGGAGAGGCGCGCCTCCCCACCGCCTGTTGAGCATCCGACTCTCGGAGGCCGGCTGGGCCCCCGTGAAGGAGTCGGAGAGAACGACGCCCGCCACCGGATCGACCGCTTGGCTCGATCCCTGGGATGAGAAGAAGAAGATGTGATCGGCCCGCCTTGTTTGGGCCCACGCATTCGCGACGAGCCCTTCCCCAAAGGGTTCTCGCTCCCTTGGGACACCCCCAAGTTCAATGGCTCTGTGAAGTCGGAGGACTGGCTGGTGGACTACTCCACGGCCGTCAGCATAGCGAACGGCAACAAGCGCGTTGCCATAAAGTACGTTCCGCTCATGCTCCAGGGCATGGCCCGGACATGGCTGAACAGCCTCAAGCCCTACAGCGTCAACAGCTGGCTAGACTTCACCGAAGTTTTCATCCGCAACTTCACCAGCACCTACAAGCGGCCGCCCAAACCTCGCCAGCTCTCTCTATGCGTCCAAGGCCTGACTGAGTCTACCCGCGACTACTTGACACGGTGGGCTGAACTGCGCAACTCCTGCGAAGGGGTGCATCAGGTGCAAGCCATAGAATACTTCACTGCCGGGTGCCGGGAGGGCACCCTACTCAAGCACCGACTCCTCTGCGACGAGCCGGCCACCCTCGACGAGCTGCTAATCATAGCGGACAAGTACGCCACTGCTGACTCCTCCATGAAGTCGGAGCTCTGAGTGGACGCGTCAGGAAAGATGCTCCCTTTGGCCCCTCAGACGCCGGCTGGTGATTCTAGTCGGTGCCAACAGTCAAACGACAACAAACGCAAGGCCCAGCAGCTGGCTACCACCAGCTGGCAGGTGGCGACAGTCGAAGACCAGCAGCCGGAAGAGCAACCCGGCCCCAAGCGCCAGAAGGGCGGCAAGCCTACCTGGTTGCCCGCCTTCTCGTTTGAGCAAACCCTTGACGCTCCCTGCAAGTTCCACAGCGGCGCGAAGCCATCCAACCACACCACCCGGTAGTGCCACTGGCTCGCCCGCATCGCCAAGGGCGAAGGACTGCCTCCCCTGCCTGCTGGCCCGCGGCCTCTACCTCCCCAGCAGCCGGCGGTTCGGCCAGTCGGCGCGATCCAAGATGAGTTCCCCGAAGAGCACGGAGCTTATGTCGTCTTCACTAGCGTGGCTGACGACAGGCACAGCTGGCGTCAGCAGCACCGAGAGGTGAATGCTGTGGCCTCTGAAGCCCCAGAGTTCATGCACTGGTCTGAGAAGCCGATCAGTTGGAGCTGAGCTGACCACTCGGAGGTGATGCCTTCTCCAGGTTCCTATGCCCTGGTGTTGGATGCCACCTTTGCAACAGAGAGGCGAGCTGCTCGTTTCTCCCGGATTCTGATAGACGGTGGTAGCAGCATCAACATCCTCTACCGTGACACCATGGAGAAGTTATGCATCAAAGAAAAACAGCTCCAGCCCAGCCGGACTGTCTTCCATGGCATCGTGCCTGGCCTTTCCTGCTCACCAATCGGCAAGATCAAGATAGACGTCCTCTTCGGAGACAAGAATCACTTCCGCTGAGAGCCAATATGGTTCGAGGTGGTTGACCTTGAGAGCCCCTACCACGCGTTGCTTGGCCGGCCCACCCTGGCCAAGTTCATGGCGGTTCCCCACTACGCCTACCTCAAGATGAAGATGCCGGGTACCAAGGGCATTATCACTATAGCCGGCGACTACCAGAAGTCTGCCGAGTGTGCCGCAGCCAGCAGTCGGCTGGCCGAGTCCCTCGTGATTGCTGCCGAGAAGCGGCTCCTTGACCGGGTTGTGGCCATGGCCGGCAAGTAGCCGGACCTGTCGCCAGATCCCAAGGAGTCAGAAGCTCAGGGCTCTTTCCAGCCGGCCAAAGAAACCAAGAAGATACCCTTGGACCCGGAGCACCCGGAGAAGTTCGCTGTCATAGGAGCTCACCTTGACAGCAAATAGGAAAGCGAGCTCGTCGATTTCCTCCATGAGAATCGGGACATCTTTGCATGGTCTCCAAAGGACATGCCGGGTGTTCCGACGGATTTCGCCGAGCACAAGCTACATGTCAGAGCAGATGCAAAACCAGTCAAGCAACCCCTCCGCCGCTTGTCGGAGGAGAAGAGAAGAATTGTTGGTGAAGAGATAGCCCGGCTTCTAGCAGCCGGCTTCATTATGGAAGTGTTCTTTCCAGAGTGCCTCGCCAACCCAGTCCTTGTACTGAAGAAGAACAACAAATGGCGCATGTGTATTGACTATACCAGCCTCAACAAAGCTTGCCTCAAAGATCCGTTTGCCTTGCCTTGGATTGACCAAGTGATAGACTCCACAGCCGGATGCGAGCTGCTGAGTTTTTTGGATGCCTACTCAGGGTACCACCAGATCAAGTTGAGCCCGGCCGACCGCCTGAAGACCGCCTTCATCACACCATTCGGAGTCTTCTGCTACCTGACCATGACATTCGGCTTGAGAAATGCCGGTGCCACGTTCCAGCGTTGCATGCAGAAGTGCCTCCTCAAGCAACTCGGCAGAAATGCCCACGTCTATGTAGACGATATTGTGGTGAAGACGGAGAAGCGCGGTACCCTCCTGGAAGATCTCAAGGAAACTTTTGATAATCTGCGCCATTTTCAAATCAAGCTCAACCCAGAGAAGTGTGTCTTTGGAGTACCAGCCGGCCAGCTCCTCGGTTTCCTTGTCTCGGAGCGCGGCATAGAGTGCAACCTTGTCAAGATCAAGGCCATCGAGAGGATGGAGAGGCCCACTCGACTGCGAGACATTCAGAAGTTCACCGGCTGCTTGGCATCCATCAGCCGCTTCATCTGTCGGCTGGGCGAGAAGGCTCTTCCCCTGTACCAGTTGATGAAGAAAACCACTCATTTCGAGTGGAACGACAAGGCGGACGAGGCTTTCCTCCAGCTCAAGAAGATCTTGACCACACCGCCCGTTCTGGCCGCTCCGGCTGCCAAGGAGCTCATGCTTCTCTACATCGCCGCCACCAGCCTGGTGGTCAGCACAGTCATGGTGGTAGAGCGCCAAGAAGACGGCAAGGCACAACCGGTCCAGAGGCCTGTGTACTACTTGAGTGAGGTGTTGTCAGCCTCCAAGCAGAACTACCCCCGCTACCAAAAGATGTGCTACGGCGTGCACTTTGCCGCCAAGAAGCTCAAGCCATACTTTCAAGAGCACCCCATCACGGTTGTCTGCACCACCCCACTTGCGGAGATCATAGGCAGCAGAGACGCGTCAGGCCGAGTGGCCAAGTGGGCCATCGAGCTGGCCCCCTACACCATCTTCTACCAGCCTCGCACCACCATCAAGACCCAAGCACTGGCCGACTTCCTCGTCGACTGGGCCGAGACCCAGTACCTGCCGCCAGCTCTAGACTCCACTCATTGGCGGATGCACTTTGATGGCTCGAAGATGTACACCGGTTTGGGAGCCAGCATCATCCTCACCTCTCCCAAAGGCGACAAGCTCAGATACACGTTGCAAATCCATTTTGCCACGTCCAACAACGTGGCCGAGTACGAGGCACTAGTACACGGACTCCGGCTGGCCAAGGAGATTGGCATCCGCTGGATTCTGTGCTACAACGACTCGGACTTGGTGGTCCAACAGTCGTCTGGCGACTGGGACGCCAAGGATGCAAACATGGTAAGCTACCGCTCACTCGTCTAGCAGATCAGCGGATATTTTGACGGGTGCGAGTTCCTTCACGTGCCACGGGCCGACAACGAGCAAGCAGATGCCCTGGCGCGGATCGGCTCCACCCGGCAAGCCATACCAGCCAGCGTGTCCCTTCAGTGCCTCCGCAAGTCGTCTATCAAGCCTTCCCCAGAATCAGAATCCATCTTCGTGCCGGCTGCCCCCGAAGCAGTCGGATCCGACTTGGGGCTGCAGCAGCCGGCCCGGGGACTTCGGCAGGTGGCACGAGGACTGCAGCAGTCGCACCCGACACGGGGACTTCGCAGCCCGGCCCGGGGGCTGCAGCAGCCGGCCCGGGGACTTCGGCAGGCGGCACGGGGACTGCAGCAGTCGCACCCGGCCCGGGGACTTCGCAACCCGGCCCGGGGGCTGCAGCAGCCGTCCCGGGGACTTCACCAAGCGGCTCGGGGACTGCAGCAGTCGCACCCGGCCCGGGGACTCCACAACCCAGCCCGGGGGCTGCGGCAGTCGGCCCGGGGACTTCAACAACGCAGCAAGACGCGGCCGACTTCACCCTGCCACCTCCCAACCCAACCGCCCTAGTTTCAGCGGCCATAATGACAGTGGATGAAGTCAAAGCAACATCATGGGCGCAACCCATCCTCAACTTTCTGGTGAGCGCAGAGCTGCCAGCTGATGAGATCTCGGCCCGGCAGGTGCAACACTGGGCAGGAGCTTACATGATAGTAAACAGAGAGCTTGTCAGGCGTAGCGTGACCGATGTCTTCCAACGCTGCGTTGAACCAGAGAAAGGCAAGGCAATCCTCAGAGACATACACCAAGGCGAGTGCGGCCACCACGCGGCCTCCAGATCCCTTGTCGCCAAAGCTTTCCGCCATGGTTTCTTCTGGCCGACTGCTTTGGAGGACGCCAAGGATCTGGTCAAGAAATGCAAGGGGTGCCAGAAATTCAGCTCCAAGCAACATCTGCCGGCTTCCGCACTCAAGACCATCCCCCTTACCTGGCCTTTTGCCATCTGGGGGCTGGACATGATGGGCTCATTCAAGACAGCACGCGGCGGCATGACCCATCTGCTCGTCGCCATCGACAAATTCACCAAGTGGATTGAAGCAAAGCCAATCAAGAAACTGAATGGTCCGCCTACTGCGACCTTCATCGCAGATATCACCGTCCGGTACGGTGTACCACACAGCATCATCACCGACAATGGCACTAACTTTGCCAAAGGCGCCTTGGCCCGTTTCTGCGCGACGTAGGGCATCCGACTGGACTTAGCGTCCGTTGCCCATCCGCAGTCAAATGGCCAAGTCGAGCGAGCAAACGGCCTCATCTTATCCGGCATCAAGCCCCGACTGGTCGAGCCACTGGAGCGCTCGGCCGGCTACTGGATCGACGAGCTGCCGGCCGTCCTCTGGAGCCTCCACACCACCCCGAACAAATCAACTAGCTTCACTCCCTTCTTCCTCGTGTACGGGGCCGAGGCCATCATCCCAACTGACATCGAGTTCGACTCACCTCGCGTCACCATGTACACGGAGGCGGAAGCGAAGGAAGCACGAGAAGACAGCGTCGATTTGCTGGAAGAGGGCCGGCTGTTAGCACTCGGCTGGTCCGCCATCTACCAGCAGAGTCTGCGCCGCTACCATAGTCGGAAGGTCAAGCCACGATCCTTCCAAGAGGGAGACCTTGTGCTCCGGCTGATCCAGCGAACAGCCGGCCAGCACAAGCTCTCGGCCCCTTGGGAAGGCCCCTTCATCATCAGCAAAGCCTTGGGCAACGACTCCTATTACCTGATCGACGCACAGAAGCCCAGGGCGCGCAAGAGGGATGATTCCGGCAAGGAAACAGAGCGCCCATGGAATGCAAATCTCCTCCGAAGATTTTACAGTTAATGCAGTATGTACCACGCTACCTTTTGTATTTAGCGCAAAGACACCAGGTCCCTCGAGGAGCACTCGGGGGCTACCTTGCTTATCTATATGATAAGTTTCATGCCTGTGAACGAGTTATTTCATTCCTCCGCCTGGCACCGGGTCCGACCAGTCGGCCCGGGGGCTTGCCGCCTTGTACTATGTCAGTGCTACCTGCAGTCGGACAAGTAGTGTGCCGGCAGCTAAGCCCTCTCTTGCCATAAGCCGCAGCTCGCAGAGTGACTGTCTGGCTGGTAAGAGTCAAAGGCAGGAAATGGTGCTCACATGAAAAATGGCTAAGGACGAAAGCACTCACATAGGCCAAGCCAGCTCCTCACCTAGCCGTCCGGTTGCTGAGCAGCCGGCCGACCGGCTTCTCACTTAACTTGCTACGTTCTAAGCGGCCAAAGTACTTGCCTTCCCAAAATGGCCAAGTACCTGACCCAGCCAACAGACCGAAGAGCGGCTGTCTGGCCGGCAAGGTGGCAGCCAAGGGAAGGAGGCAAAGGAAAAAGCCAAAAGAACAGAAAGCAAGACAAGTCGGAGCTCGGCAAAGCACAACTTGTGCGAAAATTAAATTACATAGCAAGAGGCCCTCGGCCAGCATTCAACAAAGTTTGAATACACCCCCAGTGGGTGGAACTGCGCAAATTTAACAAGTTTGTTCTAGAGACCACAAAAGCAGGAAAAGATAAGATAAAGTGGCAGCCTAGGCCAGAGGAGCAGCAGGCGGGTCCGGCAGGTTGGTGGAGTCGGCGGCGCCGGCTGGTGGAGTGGCCGTCTGGCGAGTCTCGGCTTGATCGCCATCAGCATCAGTCGGTGCACTCGCACACGGCTCGTTGCTCGAGGCCCGATCGAGCTGAGGCTGGTCGTCCGCTCTGCCCTCTGGTGCATTGTCTTCACCATCCTCGTCTTCCTCGTCCTCGCCTTTGTCACTGGAGGCGATTTCTTCCGCCGAGTCCTCACCGTCATCTAGGTTCAGCCCGAACCAGTCCGGCGGCACCTTGGCACCCTCCTCGTCCAGCTCGGGGAGGAAGACACCGGTCCCGGTGTACTCGGCGATCGCCGCCGCACGTCGAGTGAGCGCAGGCCCCACTGCCACCAACTCTTCCCTGGCCTCCTGTCGGAATGTGGCCAACTGGGCTAGGTTCAGCCTAGGATACCACGCCTTGATGAACTCCAAGGCCCTTCGGGCGCCTGCCCGAGCGGAGGAGCCCTTCCAAGCCTCGAAGCGGCCGATCGCCACCTCTAACCAGTCGGCGGTCCGACTGGGGTGCGTGGAGCTTGGACGCTGGGCCAGAGGGCGGAAACCAGCTGGGACCCGGCGTGCTGAAGGCGGCGGAGCAGACGGTGAATCGGCTGCAGGCGCGTCCTAACGGCCAGGAGCTGCTCGTTCATGTTTCGAGGCGCGTCGGACGGGATCTCCACTCCTTCCCTCCTACGCTGGTCACGCCGCGCCTCGATGGCCTGGCTGACGGTGACGGCGTGTCCAGGAAAGAAGTCTACGCAAAGAAAAAACAAAGATCAGAAGTCGGAAGCCGACTCTCGAGGCAGTCGGTAGCTATTCCAAAGAAAGAAGTTTCCCATCGATCATATCCTCAATCTCGCCGTAGCCAGCGACGAGGATCGCCTCCTTCTCGACCCACTTCGAGCACTCAGTCTCAAACTAGGCCTGGAGGGCGCCTTCCGCCTCCTTGAGTTTCTGGAGCTCCGCCTTGTGCTGGTCCGCCTGGTCCGCCAACTTCTTGGCCAGACGGTCGCACTCCTGGGCCGCCTTGCTGTGTTCCTCCTCCTTGGCGCGCAGCTCGGTCTGGACTTCGCCCAGGCACTGCTGTAGTGTGGCATTGGCTCCTGCAAAATTGAGAAAGAGAAGACAATCAACAAAGTGGACCAAAAAGAAAAGTGGTTGCCGGAAGATCCGGCCCGACTGCTCAGCAGTCGGCCCGAATCTCAGGGGCTACACCCAGCGGGTGCGCTGGCGCGCCCCCACGAGGAATAAGACGGAATGCTTACTCCGGCTCTTGGTCAGGTCGGCGGTCCGCTTAGCCAGCTCCTGGACCTGGGAGTTGAAGGCGGCTGCGCGGATGTTGTGGTAATCCTGCAACAAAGACAAAAGAAGAGAAAACAAGTTAGCACTCGGAACAGACCACAGGGGTCGCCCCCACCACCAGCTCGCCACTAACCGATGGCGCCGGTGGCACGTCAGACCGACTGCCTCGGGCTTCGGCAGTCGGCGCTCGTGGGGGCACCTCCGCCCTCGGGACATTGACGTCGCCTCCTCTCCTCTCCACGACCGGCTGATCGTTGTCGGCTCCTCCAGTCGGCGCCGGGTTCTCTGGCGCTGGTGGCACTGCGCGCAGCGGGATGACGAGTTGCGGAGTCTGGCCGCGTGCGGCCTCTTCCGCTTGCACCTTGGCGGCCGCGTCCGCCTGGGCCTGGGCTGCGGCGTCTGCCTAGACCTTGGCCACAACGTCGGCTTGGGCCTTGGCCGCCGCATCCGCATCCGCGTCCGCCTACTCCGTTTTGGCCGCCTCCGCCTCCTGCCGCTCCACCTCCTCCCGCTCCTCGCGCGCCTCCCGCGCGTTCCTTTCCGTCGCCTCCTGGAGGTCGGTGAACGGGTCCATGCTACAGGTGTTGGCGGAGCCTTCCGCCGCCCCGATCACTGAAACAGCGGTGGACCGCTCAAGAGAGAGCGGGGCCCTGTTCAAGCAAGACAAGAGGAAACTCAGAAAGAGTTTGCAAGAAAGAAGAAAAGAAAACACAAGAGAAAACAAGCACTTACGCGGACACCATCGAGGGCTGCTTCGGGGCCTTCTGGAACTGGGCCGCCTTCGCGGCGGCCTCCTGCCGCTTGGTCGTGGCGGCTGTGTTCTTGGACTTCTTCGGCTAGCTGCCAAACAGCAACGAGCCGGCTCGGCGCTTTGGTGCGCCGCCTGGTGCCGTCGGCGCGGCTGAAGAACTCGCGCCCGCCTTGTCGGAGCCGTGCGTGCGGCGCGGCTCGTTCTCCTCCTCGTCGTCATCCGGCCAGGACTTGAGGCCGCCTCCTCCTCCGGAGCCGCCTACTCCACCGCCGCCACCTGTGGCGTCGTCCTCCTCCATGGCGGCCGCCCCCAAGTCGGGGTCATCCATGTCGCTCCTTGTTCGGTCCGGCATATATTGCTGACCTGGATCCAGAGCGCCGGCGGCCGACTGGGCCGGGAGGACCTGCACCATGGCCGACTGGTCAGACGGCAAAACAAGAACTTGGACCAACAAAGAGAAAAAGAATTGCAAGACTCACCGCAGGCGGCGGATGTGCGCGGTCGTACGGCCGCTTGCCGAACCGCCAATCCGTCTCCGATAGCTTGCAGTTGGAGAAGTAGTTGACTAGCCGGGCCACCTCCATGTCCGGCATCTCCCATGTGCACATCCGGCACGGGTCCTGGTGCCTGCTCATGCAGCTGATGATGTGAGGCCGGGCTTGGAGGGGAAGCACTCGGCGCGCCACGAAGGCAGTCAGCAGGTCCGAGCCCTTCAGGCCCTCCGAATCTGTCATCACTTGAAGTCGGGCGAGGGCGGCGGAGGAGGCGACCGATAGGGAGCTCGGCCTGTACTGCCAGTTGGCGGGCGGCTCGGTTGGCGGGCCGGCTACGTAAGCCGGCAAGTTGATGTAGTCGCTTGTCGGGTGGATATTCTTGACGTAGAAGTAGGATTTCTGCCACAGCTTGGCCGACTGCAGCAGGGAAATGGGAGGGAAGCGGTTCCCGGTGCCCGGGCGCCGCACCGCCATGCAGGCTCCGCATTGAGCCACCTGGCCCTTGGTGGCAGTGCCGAGTTTGAGATAAAAGCACTCCCCCTAGAGCTCAAGGGTGGGGAGAGTGCCGAGGTACCCTTCGCACATGGTGACGAAGGCGGCCAGCAGCACCACTGTGTTTGGCGTGAGGTGGTGCGGCTGGACTCGATAGAAATCAAGGAAGGAGCGGAGGAAGTCGCTCGCCGAAAGGCCGAAGCAGCGAAGAAAATGGGACCGGAGGACGATGCGTTCATCGCCCTCCGGCACCGGTGAGATTTCTGCCTCGGGGGGAACACGTACCCGCACATTCGTCTCCCGGGGCAGCCACCGTGTCTGACGAAGGAAAGAGAGGTGATCCTCATGGACGTTGGAACCGTCCCAGTCACCGGCCCGTGAGCGCGCCATGGGCGAAGGAGCTCGTCGTAGGCACGGCGCGGTGACGAGCGGGCGAAGCCACGGCAGAGCGAGGAAGCCGCAGCGAGAAGAAGCTCGACGACGGTGGGCTGCGGCAGCGCTTCAGCAAGAGGAAGGGGCGCTGCGGCGGCGGAGAGGAAGAAGAATGGCGAGGGGAGAGGAGGGCTCGCGTGCGTCTGCCACCCCCCTCTTCCCCCTACTTATAGCCCCAGGCGGCGGAGCCGAGGGGGCGACGGCGTGGGGGATCGTGGGATTAACTGCGCCCACTCCCCCACGATCCCACGATTGCGGCACCAGTAAAGGCGTGTATTAATTGCCGCAGAAGCCCAACCGTCTACCTCGGCCGCAGCGGATCCGCGCGCGTGCCGAGGCACTGTGGTGGCGGGCCCCGGCCTGCGGCGACGTCCCGTCGGCGCGTGGGCTGGCAGGCCAGCTTGGCCTACTGATGCCGTGTGGCCGGCATGCACGGGCAGCGAGCCTGGCGTCTGGCTAGCATGCTACCTGGCCCCCACCACGGCGTTTCGAAATCGCCAGGCGGCCTGCCTGGTCACGGCCAACACCTACCAGTCAGCACTTTGGAAGATGGACAAAGCAGAATACCAGACAACCCGGAGTTGGAAGCTGCTGGGGCTTCTCGCCCTTCAGCTGCAGCGCCCCACCAGCTTCGGGGACTACTGTCGGAGTAAACGACCACGGGTAGCCTCATCAGCTCCCCTTGGTATTTCAAGACATCGGAGCAGGCTGCGCCCCTCAAACATCAAAGACAAAGGACCGCCTTCTTGGGGCCGGCTGGTCCAAGCGGCCGGTTGCTAGGAGGCAGCGGAGTCCAGAAGACGACCATGAAGTGGGCCGACTCCTAGTAGGCGGCCCCTCGCGCCCTCAAAGTTAGCACCCACATAAACACGACGAGACAGGGCGTGGCTACAGTACAAGCCTGCCACCCCCGAATCCAGGGCAGAGCGTGGCCACAGTGCAGCGTACCAAGCGGACATCCCACGCCCGACGCGGCACTGTTGCCATGCTGCTCATGACATCACCCATGGCAGAGGAAGCCATGCTCCCACGACAGGCTATCGGTACGGCCCGCAGGCGGCGGGCCCTACCTGTCCATGAGAGGCCAGAAGGCAGCGAGCCCTGACCAGACGGCTCAGGGGGAGGCCGGCTCCTAGCAGGCGGCCCTCCCCCTTCCTTGAAGTTTGTGCACCATTAACCAGAAGAGACGGGGAGTGGCTACAGTGAAACGCCCGCCAGGCGGCGGGACTGTAGCCACGCTCTCCCCGACCAAGCATGCATCATCAGTGGCATGGCTACAGTGCTACGCAGCCGACAGGACCCACAAGCGGCGGGCCCGGCTTGTCGGCTGAGTACGAGACAGCCTGGGGGACCCACCAGGCGGCGGGCCCGTGCAGTCGGCGGAGAAGCCGGCGACCAGAGACACTGACGGCCGGTCCTACGCTCAGCCGGATCACCATTGTACCCCTGGGGGGTAGGCCTATATAAACCCCCCAGGTCACCCCATGCAAGGGGTTGGGACCTTGGTGGAGAGGAGAGAGCCTTCTTAGTTCAGCACCCACACACACACACATAGAGAGTGGAGTAGAGCTAGCCTTGCCCTCCTTCCTCCTCTAGCAAAACAGCTCAAGGAGGAAGTTTGTAGCTACTTGTTGAGGTAGTGATCGTGCGGAGAACCCGCAGAGCAGGACTAGGGGTGTTATCTCCTAGGAGAGCCCTGAACCTGGGTAAGATTCGCAGGCATATGCGGTCTCGCTCACTACCGCCTCTAGAGCCCGGCTACGTACTTTTGTCCCCATCCATGATAAGCCACTCCCTGGCATATGTCGCACGATATCCCCGACAGGTTCTTAGACTAGTTGTAGCAACACACATCACACTGGCTTTTACTGTATATTTCATGCAATTACATTTGGCATATCGAGATCTAAGCGATCTACAATAGGATGAAAAGACTGGCATCCTTCACATTATTGGCGAACTCAGTTCATAGAAACAAGCAATTCAACCATTCTGTGGGTAAATCAAAGGCGCCACTGGAATATTTTTTACTACCCCAATCATACAGACAAAAAGGGGCAACGCCACCGTAGGGGCTGGTATGGGTGGCCGCCTCGGGTGGCTGGAAAGTGTGCACCTAGTTTGAGTCGTCCAGGTTAGCCCAGGCTAGTTTTGTTCGTCCCAGCGCACGAGCAGGCAATGTAAAAAATGAAGAAAAACGTTTCAATTTGGATGGGCCAATAATGTAAGTGCAAGGCAGGCCCTATAGCAGGCTCGCGGCCCAAACGAGCACCTCCCATATCGATCGACAGCAGGAAAAATTCCAATTCGTTCGCTCCAGCCTCCAGTCTGGTTCGCTCCTAACCTAGCTGCCGCTGGACAGACTGACACAGCACTTCCTCACGCCCTCGTTGGACGCCGGTCGCCGGGCTTCAAGCGAATGGAAGGACAAGAAGATGAAGATCCAACCCTGGGTGTAGCCTGCGTGGGAGGCAGCGGCGGCAGCACGGGCATGGCATCGAGCTTGTGCAAATGGACAGTCGCAGCTTGCAAGAGCAGCATGTGCAACGAGCAGGTATATCACATCCCTGATTATATCTAATTCAACTGTTCAATTTCTTGCCAATAGTTAAACCTGACGGTGTTGTAAAACTGCTTGTATGTAGGGAATCTATAAGAAAATGAAACCAATTTCTGCTTATTTTATAACTCCCCCAATCAATACCGAACTGACTGAACCTGATGTGTCTAATCAAGTTTGTAGTGCAAACATACGAGCTCATGTTGTTCTTGAGCCTGAAGTGTCTAATGAACAGACTGCTAATAAAGGATTTGATGCAAACATTTTACATGCTCCTGGTGATGAACATATAGTGTCTAATGAGGGATCTAATGCAAGTATTTTCAAGCTCCCATTGAAGGATTTAGTGTCTAATGATGATCTGCTATGTTGAGAGAGAGATAGAGATTTGCAGGAATTGATCACAAGCAAATTATAGTACATTTTCATGGCTTGAGGAAACGTTGAGGCCATCTACCAGAAAGTCCCTGTCGGATTCAGGGCTCCGCAGACCCAAGATAGATTCGAACTCTGGGGTGCGTGCGAAGAACTCGATCTTCCTAGTCTGCCAACTCGCCGATCCCACGGCCAAGCTCGATGAACTGGAAGGAAACGGGACAAGGCAGTTTACCCAGGTTCGGGCCACCTTGCGGTGTAATACCCTACTCCTGCTTTGTGGTGGATTGGCCTCGAGGTGGGCTGAGGATGAACTGGTACAGTGGAAGAACAACCTCAGGAGGTGTGTTCTTGAGCTGGTGAGGTTTTGGGGTGGTCTGAATGATCCGTCCCCATCAATCCTCCCCCTCCTCTATGGTGGTGGCTAGGCTATATATAGTGGCCTTGGTCCTCTTCCCCCAAAACGAAGGCGGGAAGGGATCCCACAACGGCCAAATTCAAAGGGAGACAACTAGTACATCTTATCCTGACGAAAGGTGGTCTTCGCTTGCAAAGCTTCTGGTCATGATGCCGTGGTGGGCTCGGTGATGATCTCCATCCTACCGTCCTGGCGGTCTTGGTCTTGTAGCATAGAATTGGAAACCTTTGGCTGATACCTCGGGACTCCGCCCCTGCGCTTGCCCCTTTAGCACTGAAGAGGAAACCTACTGTACTGCGCCCGCTGGCGCCTGCCTGGCCTTGGTCGTCATGGCTTGCGTCATCCGAACCTCACGAGGTGAGGGCTTGCATAGAAATCTCCACTCCTCAGGAGCCAGCCTAAGGAGGCCGCTCCTTCTGGAGGTCTTGGCGTCGTCCGCCTCGCGAGGCTTGGCCCCTCGCAAGGGTCTTGTGTTGTTGGTGCTGAAGATGGGCCGTACCAGGCCGTCGGTGGAGCCACACGGTGGGTCGCAGGCAGGCAAGTCTAGGTACCCCGGTTCCCAGAACACCGACAGTAGCCCCCGGGCCCAAGGCGCGCTTGCACTTCGCTTCGAGGCGAAGCCAAAGGGCAAGGGCGAAGCGCCGCGGGCCCTAACCGCCTGCAGGCCCGGTCGACGCGTGGCGCTTGATGGGACGTGGGCGTCTCTGCTTCCCCACGCTGCCTCGACAACCATTCGACTTGACAAGAGCCTACTGCATGCAAAGAAATCATCATTACCGGGGATCATGGAGGCCGGCGGTTGGCCTCCCTCTGGCTATAAATGAGGGATGGGGCAGAGCCCCCTGCTCATCTCCATCTTCTCGCTGCTCGTTCCTTCTTCTTCTTCTTCCTCGTCTTGCCGTCTTGCCAGTGCGTCCATGGCGCCGATCCGGAGGTTTTCAGCGGCGGAGAAGGGAAAAGCTCCTCGGGAGGAGCTCAGGCCACTTCCACCGAAGAAAAGGCTTGGGTGCTCCCCCGACATTGGCGAGGGGCAGGAGGTGACACGGCCTTGGTACGAGCGGCCTCCGCCTGGCTTCCCTATCCCCATGTACACCCGCGCGCAGAGCCCTGGGCAGGGTGGCAGTGCCCAGCGCCACACGGTCCAGGGTTGCGGAGGACAGGCCACGGCTGCACGGCCAGCCGGCCCGCGAACTCATGCCGAAGACACATCGCGCGAGTTCGTGGTGTGGGCAGCAATGCCGCCGCGCACATGGATGCGGCTCCTGAGGTTCTTCACCGAGGAGATGCCGCCGAGGGGCCCCACTGCGCTGTGGCTGCAACACGCCGGGTGCTGCTGCCAAGCTACTGAGGTGGAGGTCGAGGTCGTCCCCCCGGGCGACGTCTTCATGACTCGAGGATGGGGTGACATCGCCCGCGCCTGCTGTCAGGAAGGGGCCCTCGCCATCCACTTCGATTACAAAGGAGCCTCCACGCTTTTCTTCAAGGTCTTCAGCGAAGATGGCCGGCGCTTGGAGTGCTGCTCCGGGAGAGGCGGTCTGCGCAGCACGGCCACGAGTGCTGAACTTGCCCCTGGCCTCGCCAGCAGCAGCAGCGACTCCCCAGACTCCAGCGATTCTCCGGAGTCCAGTGATGATGAAAGCTACGAGTCGCCAAGCTCCCGCCGCGCGCGAAGCGCCACAGCGGCGTCCGCCCGGCGCCGTCGGTGAAGTCCTGAGGCCAGGGTCCTCCTAGGTCCCCTCCTTTTGTTTTACCTGCACGAAAACATGACGAGCTCCGTTGGGGTGTCTAAGAAACTGTAATACTTTGCTCTACTGTTATTACCCCCAGTTTGGTGTTGTGACTGAGTGTCTCGCTTCGGCAAGGTGCTCCTTTTCGTTCTCGCGGTAGCTTAGTGCTCTACGCTGACAGGACCCAGTCCCCAAGCAGGCTTCAGCCGTCGCTGGTATGCCAGGTCGTGATGCCGTGGTCAAGGCCAGGAGGTGAGCGGCCCGAGGTCCGGTAAGAGCCCCTGAGACGCGATGCTCAGGAGGTCCCCTTTAGCATGCAAGCGGCTCCCTGAAGGCCGAAAAGGAAAGCGGCTTTGCCCAAGTGAGATCGCGAGGGTCGAAATACGGGGTTGTGAGGTTCGTGCCAACACATGGGGTGACTAATCTTGGCAAGCTTGCAGGGATTCCCTTGCGCGAGGCCTGACTGCGTCCTGGTGATAGCGATTCGAGGCTACGCTCACGCCGCCCCCCTTTTCCTCACTCATCTAGGTGCTCTACGTCCTTGGGTCCCGGCTCTCGGGCGAGACTCAGCCCCGCTGGTATGCCAGGTCGCGATGCCGTGGTCAAGGCCAGGGGGTGAGGGCGTGAGAGCCGGTAGGAGCCCCTGAGGCGCGATGCTCAGGCCCCCCCTTTAACGTGCAAGCGAATTGCATGAAAAAGGAGTGACCAGCGGGGCCGCCCGCAGCCTGGCTCCGGAGGTTCCTGTGAGTTAGTCGAAGAGAGAGAGCGTAACACATAGCCGCGCTTGCTATCCTGCTGTTGATCCTTCCGCAAGAAGATGAAGGCACTGAGGACCCGGTGAGGTGACGTGCGCGGGGCAGGCCATGAGCCATAGCTCAGTCTCTCAGGTTTTTCAGTGCTGCAGGGACGAACCCGAGCACAGGTGCCGTGCCAGCAGCCCCCGTGGCGGGATGAGCAAACTGCAGGTTAGCAATGCGCAGAGGTCGCGAAGGGCGACGAAGCACCGGACAGGCAGGTGATAATCATAAAGCAACTCATGGAAAGGGTAAGGCAAGTTCTGATAGATGCAAAGAACGATACATGCCGCAGGGACGGACCGACACGGCTTGGGGATAATGCAGCCCGAGGGGCGCCCCCAACTGAACAAAACAAAAAAGTGTCACCTGGCACCGTTGTTGAAGAAGTGTTGAAGTAGCTGAAGATGCGTGCTGCAGAAGTCGCTCCTCACGAGTCGTCCAGGTCCCGAGCCTCATGAGGCTCTGGATGCCCGACAGGCTCGCAAGGATCCAATGCCACCTTCGATAGGATCACCTGGTGCCTGGCCTCGTGAGCCGCCAGGATGCCCCGCATGTGGCGCTGGTGCGTGGCAGCCCTGTTCAGCAAACCGAAAGGCATGCGAACGTAGCTGTGAGGGGGGCCCTCGCACCAGCCCACGTGGGACGACCAGTAGAGCTCCTGAGGCGCTGCTCTGTTGAGCCCCAGGATGTTGACGCAGACGCGCAGCCCGCCGCCCTCGTCAGGAGAGGGAGCTGCGCCTGGTGGTGCGGGGCGATGCTCGCCTCGCATGGCCCTCACCTCCTGAAGATCCTCGATCGCCTTGGTGATGAAGTCCTGAGCGCCCGGCGCCTCGCGCTCTGCGCTCTTCTCACGGAAACGCGCGTTGAAGCACGCCTCCACATGGTGCCCGAACGCCTCCCTCGTCACGCTGGCCAGATCGGAGGCCCTCCAGAGGAGAGCCCCCGAGCCCAGCTTGAGAGGGGCGCCGGGCGCACCTTCCTATGCGAGAGGGGAAGGCGCCCCGTCGGTGGGCGCAGGTCCTGAAGCACGGTCGTGGGACGCTCCACCCTCCTGGGGTCCCAGGTAGAGCAGCTGCTTCTTCTTCTTGGGGACGGCTTCAGGAGGGTAGACAGCGCCGTCGTCATCTGGGTTCTCGACCACTACAGCTTGGTAGGCACGCTCGAGGGAGCACACCACATCCTTTTCATCGCAGGCGACCGTGATGATGCCGCTGCTTCCTGGCATCTTGAGGACATTGTAGCCATGATGTATTGTAGCCATGAACTTGGCTAGGGCCGAATATCCAAGGATGGCATTGTACGGGAGGCGAATGTGGGCGACGTCGAAGTCGATGAGCTCGGTGCGGTAGTTGTCACGCTTGCCGAAGGTGACAGGGAGGCGGATCTTCCCTATCGGGGTGGTGGAGCCGTCAGTCACTCCTGAGAAGGGCTTGGTAGGCTGAAGCTGATCGTAGGGCACCTGGAGCCTATCAAAGGTCTTGACGGAGAGGACATTGAGTCCTGCACCACCATCGATGAGTGTCTTGGTGACGAGGACGTTGCTGATGGTAGGCGAGCAGAGCATCGGGAGGGTGCCGGCAGCGGCCGTGCACTTGAGTTGGTCAGCGGAGTCGAAGGTGATGGCGTACTTGGACCACCTGAGCGGACGCATCGCCTCGAGCTTGGGGAGAGCCGCGTTCACCTCGCGAGCAAATTGCTTGAAGATGCGATGGGAGGCAGGGGCCTGAGCGCCGCCTAGGATGCAAGCAATGGCACACGGCTCTTGGAAGCCCCCAGCCCCGTCATCTTGGTGGTGGTCGTCGTTCCTTCTTGGTGGTGGTGGCAGTGGAGGAAGGCCAGCGTTGCCCTGAGGGCGGTCCTCACGAGGCTGGTCCCTCCATGGACCCTAGCGAGGCTGGCCCTGCCAGCGGTCCTCACAAGGCTGGTCACGCCAGTCCTGATGGGGGTCGCGGTTGTCCGAGCGTCCTTCGCCTCGGCCTCCTCCACGGCTGTAGCCTCGATCATTGTGCTCGGGGCGATGACCGAGGCGCCCATCGCGGATGGCCCTGAGCTCCTGGTAGTCGTTGGTGTTGTGGCTGTGCACATTGTGGAAGACGCAGAACGGACGGCTGCCCTTGGAGGACTCCGGGTAGTCGCAGCCGTGCTTCATCTCAGGTTCAGCCGCGAGCATAGCTGGCCCCTTGCGCTTTACGTCCTTGGCCTTGGCCTTCTTGTCTTCTGGGTCGGCTTCTGGGAGCTCGAGGAGGGTGAGGCGGCCTTCCTCGGCGCTCGCGCATCTGGCTGCCATGTTAAACATTTCCAGAGCCGAGCACAGGTCCTCGTGCATGGCGAGCTCTTCCTGCATCTTGACATCCCGAACTCCATCAGTGAACGCGGAAATGATGGCCTCGTCCGTCACCTCAGGAATCTTGAGGTGGACTTTGGTGAAGCGCTGGATGTACTTGTGCAAGGTCTCCCCAGGCTGTTGCTTGACGTGCCGCAGGTCGCCTACAGCCGGAGCGCGGTCTCGAGTGCCGTGGAAGTTGGCGATGAAGTGCTCCCGCATCTCATCCCATGAGGAGATCGATCCAGCGGGGAGGTTCAGGAGCCATGAGCGCGCGCCATCCTTGAGGGCCATGGGAAACGAGTTCGCCATAACCTTCTTGTCGCCGTTGGCCGCCTAGATGCTCAGCTCGTAAAGCTGGAGGAACTCTGCAGGGTCGGGGGTGCCGTCGTAGCGTGGAGGCAGGTCTGGCTTGAACTTCCCTGGCCAGATGACGCCACGCAGCTCCGGGGTGAACGCACAGCAGCCCGTCGTGCCCATGGGGGCCCGCCGCAGAGGGGGAGCCTGAACTTGGCGCACGCGCACCACAGCCTCAGGTAGTACGTGGTCTTGACGTGGCAGCGCTGGGAGCGCGCGCGCCTCTCCTTGGGGACGCTGCACCACTTGGCAGCTTTCTTCGTCGCGCGTAGGCGCCCTGCGCGGCAGGTCGCGCCGAGGAGCCTCGCGCCTTGGCTCGAGGGCAACTTCTTGCGTGGGAGGCGGAGGAGGCGCACCGTGGGCCACGTCACCTGCAAGAGGTGGCTGGGGAGGCAGTGAGCGAGACGGTGCAGGGGCCTCTCCGGCGGCGCTAACGAGCTCGGCGATGCGGTCTAGCCAGTCCTCGTAGAGGTCGTCGATCGGGCGATAGCATAGAAGCTCGCGCGTCATGAGCAATGCGGCCTGCGCGTTCGCCGGGCCGCGACGGGCATGGGATGACGAAGTAGCCGCCGGAGTCAGCGATGGGGTGGCGGTGCGCCCGTCGCGCCGTACAGAGGGATGCAGCGACGAAGCCTGCTGTTTGTGGGCCGCGGGGCTGGTGGCAACGTTTGCCACAGGCGACGGGGAACGGCGGGGGAAGCCGTTACCCGCAGGCGTGGTCTGGGCGACACGGGCGGCGAGAGCAGCCCGGCGCTCATCGCGAACTCGTTGAGCATCTGTCATGGGAACGGTGAAACGGTGGCGAACTGACCAGAGGAAGAGAGGCTCCGATGCACCCCTACCTAGTGCGCCAAATGTCGGATTCAGGGCTCCGTAGACCCAAGATAGATTTGAACTCTGGGGTGCGTGCGAAGAACTCGATCTTCCTAGTCTGCCAACTCGCCGATCCCACGGCCAAGCTCGATGAACTGGAAGGAAACGGGACAAGGCAGTTTACCCAGGTTCGGGCCACCTTGCGGTGTAATACCCTACTCCTGCTTTGTGGTGGATTGGACTCGAGGTGGGCTGAGGATGAACTGGTACAGTGCAAGAACAACCTCAGGAGGTGTGTTCTTGAGCTGGTGAGGTTTTTGGGTGGTCTGAATGATCCGTCCCCATCAATCCTCCCCCTCCTCTATGGTGGTGGCTAGGCTATATATAGTGTCCTTGGTCCTCTTCCCCCAAAACGAAGGCGGGAAGGGATCCCACAACGGCCAAATTCGAAGGGAGACAACTAGTACATCTTATCCTGATGAATGGTGGTCTTCGCCTGCAAAGCTTCTGGTCATGACGCCATGGTGGGCTCGGTGATGACCTCCATCCTGCCATCCTGGCGGTCTTGGTCTTGTAGCACATAATTGGAAACCTTTGGCTGATTCCTCGGGACTCCGCGCCTGTGCTTGCCCCTTTAGCACCAAAGAGGAAACCTGCTGTACTGTGCCCGCTGGCGCCCACCTGGCCTTGGTCGTCATGGCTTGCATCATCCGAACCTCATGAGGTGAGGGCTTGCATAGAAATCTCCGCTCCTCAGGAGCCAGCCTAAGGAGGCCGCTCCTTCTGGAGGTCTTGGCGTCGTCCGCCTCGCGAGGCTTGGCCCCTCACAAGGGTCTTGTGTTGTTGGTGCTGAAGATGGGCCGTAGTAGGCCGTCGATGGAGCCACGCGGTGGGTCACAGGCAGGCAAGTCTGGGTACCCCGGTTCCCAGAACGCCAACAGTAGCCCCCGGGCCCAAGGCGCGCACGCACTTGGCTTCGAGGCAAAGCCAAAGGGCAAGGGCGAAGCACCGCGGGCCCTAACCGCCTGTGGGCCCGGTCGATGCGTGGCGCTTGATGGGACGTGGGTGTCTCCGCTTCCCCACGCTGCCTCGGTAATCATTCGACTTGACAAGAGCCTGCTGCATGCAAAGAAATCATCATTACCGGGGATCGTGGAGGCCGGCGGTTGGCCTCCCTCTGGCTATAAATGAGGAAAGGGGCGGAGCCCCCTGCTCATCTCCATCTTCTCGCCGCTCGCTCCTTCTTCTTCTTCCTTGTCTTGCCGTCTTGCTAGTGCGTCCATGGCGCCGATCCGAAGGTTTTTAGCGGTGGAGAAGGGAAAAGCTCCTCGGGAGGAGCTCGGGCTACGTCCGCCGAAGAAAAGGCTTGGGTGCTTCCCCGACGTTGGCGAGGGGCAGGAGGTGACGCGGCCTTGCTACGAGCAGCCTCCGCCTGGCTTCCCTATCCCTATGTATGCCCGCACGCAGAGCCCTGGGCAGGGTGGCAGTGCCTAGCGCCACGCGGTCCAGGGTCGTGGAGGACAGGCCGCGGCTTCACGGCCAGCCGACCCACGAACTCACGCCGAAGGCACATCATGCGAGTTCGTGGTGTGGGCGGCAATGCCGCCGCGCACGTGGATGCGGCTCCCGAGGTTCTTCACTGAGGAGATGCCGCCAAGGGGCTTCGCTGCGCTCTGGCTGCAACACGCCGAGTGATGCTGCCAAGCTACTAAGGCGGAGGTCGAGGTCGTCCCCCCGGGCGACGTCTTCATGACTCGAGGATGGGGTGAGATCTCCCGCGCCTGCTGTCAGGAAGGGGCCCTCGCCATCCACTTCGAGTATGATGGAGCCTCCACGCTTTTCTTCAAGGTCTTCAGCGAAGATGGCTGGCGCTTGGCGTGCTGCTCCGGGAAAGGTGGTCCGCGCGGCGCGGCCACGGGCGCTGAACTTGCCCCTGGCCTCTCCAGCAGCTCCTCCAGCAGCAGAAGCGACTCCCCAGACTCCAGCGATTCTCCGGAGTCTAGTGATGATGAAAGCTACGAGCCGCCGAGCTCCCGCCGCACGCGGAGCGCCGCAGCGGCGTCCGCTCGGTGCCGTCGGTGAAGTCCTGAGGCCAGGGTCCTCCTAGGTCCCCTCCTTTTGTTTTCCCTGCGCGGAAACGTGATGAGCCCTGTGGGGACGTGTAAGAAACTATAATACTTTGCTCTACTGTTATTACCCCCAGTTTGGTGTTGTGACTGAGTGTCTCGCTTCGGCATGGTGCACCTTTTCGTTCTCGCGGTAGCTTAGTGCTCTACACTGACAGGACCCAGCCCCCAGGCAGGCTTCAGCCGTCGCTGGTATGCCTGGTCGCGATGCCGTGGTCAAGGCCAGGAGGTGAGCGGCCCGAGGTCCGGTAAGAGCCCCTGAGACGCGATGCTCAGGAGGTCCCCTTTAGCATGCAAGCGGCTCCCTGAAGGCCGAAAAGGAAAGCGACTTTGCCCAAGTGAGATCACGAGGGTCGAAATACGGGGTCGTGAGGTTCGCGCCAACACATGGGGTGACTTATCTTGGCGAGCTTGCAGGGATTCCCTTGCACGAGGCCTGACTGCGTCTTGGTGATAGTGATTCGAGGCTAGGCTCACGCCGCCCCCCTTTTCCTCACTCATCTAGGTGCTCTATGTCCTCGGGTCCCGGCTCTCGGGCGAGACTCAGCCGCCGCTGGTATGCCAGGTCACGATGCCGTGGTCAAGGCCAGGGGGTGAGGGCGCGAGAGCCGGTAGGAGCCCCTGAGGCGCGATGCTCAGGGCCCCCCCTTTAACGTGCAAGTGAATTGCATGAAAAAGGAGTGGCCGGCGGGGCCGCCCGCAGCCTGGCTCCGGAGGTTCCTGTGAGTTAGTCGAAGAGAGAGAGCGTAACACATAGCCGCGCTTGCTATCCTGCTATTGATCCTTCCGCAAGAAGATGAAGGCATTGAGGACCCGGTGAGGTGACGTGCGCGGGGCAGGCCGCGAGCCAGAGCTCAGTCTCTTAGGTTTTTCAGCGCTGCAGGGATGGACCCGAGCACAGGCGCCGTGCTAGGAGCCCCCGTGGCGGGATGAGCAAACTGCAGGTTAGCAATGCGCAGAGGTCGCGAAGGGCGACGAAGCACTGGACAGGCAGGTGATAATCATAAAGCAATTCATGGAAAGGGTAAGGCAAGTTCTGATAGATGCAAAGAACGATACAATGTACACTAAATTGAAACGTCGATATTAAGTCTCGTACTATCTACATTCAAATGTTGTTTTTAGCCCCACCCCCCCCTCGGCACACACGCTATGTACTTCCTGTATCGATCAATCTTCCTCTCCTAACCACCTTAGAAAGCTATCGGTTTCCGACACACGTTCATTCTTTCTCTCCATGTTTCGATCTCTAACTCTCTCAACTACACAACCCCCTTTTTCCACTCTATTACCAAATGTATCTCTCTCACACACCCGCCATTGCACTCCATGCCAAGCTCTCTCTCTCTCTCCCTCCCACCCTCTCTTGTTGGATACATGCATTGCCTATCTAGACCCCCCCCTCTCGTGCGCACGCACGCACATTGTCTATCTAGGCCACTCTCTCGAGACTGTCTCACTCTTTCTTCCGCACGGCGGCCCACACTCGCTCAATCTCGCTCTCTTTATCTAAGTCTCGATTAAACTCGCTTTCTCTCACACACAAATGGTATATCTCCCTGTTCGGGCCTCGATCGACACACTCTATACTCTCTCACGTAGATTGTCTATCTAGGTCAGTCCATCCAAGATGCTCCCACTCTTTTGACCTCATGGCGGGCCATGCTCGCTCAATCTCTCTCTCTCTCTCTATGTATGTCTCGATTGACATCGCTCTTTCTCAGACACAAACGATATATCTCCATGTTTGAGCCCAATTCGACATATTCATATTGTATACTCTCTCACGCACATTGTCTATCTAGGTCACTCTCTCCAACCCGTCTCACTCTTTCGATCGCATGACGACCCACACTCGCTCAATCTCTCTCCCTTTATCTATGTATCGATTGACCTTGCTTCCTCCCACGCACAAAATATATCTACATGTCTGTGACTGGATCATCTCTCAAGCTCTATCTTACAGCCCTCACCCTTCCCAAAAGCTCAACCGGACAATATCTCTCCAGAGCATATATATCTTTTCAACGAGTGCCAGACCACACTCACTTTGTCTCTCTATCTATCTGTGTCTCGATTGACCTCGCTTTCTCACGCCGTATCTTCCACACATTGAAGCTACCTCTCCATCCCTCGCAGAGCCGGAGCTATTTACATTGCGAGGGGGACTCCAACCTTGGATTAATTTGCAAAGGCATTTATTCCGGTGGGTTTAGATTATATTTTCATAGCATTCGGCCCACAACTACTCCAAACACCGTTGCAACCCCCGCACCTCCCCCAATTGATTTCCCTCTAGCTCGGTCACCGCTCTCTCGCACGTCCTTTCTCACCTTCCACGTCGCACCATGGTATTTTTGCAAAAAACTCTGTTGTTCTCTTTAATTATTACAAATAAGCTACAAACTACACACCGATAGTCCACCTGTAATGGAACAAATTTCGACCAACAAATTAAAGTGCGACAAACTACACACCGAGGGGCCCACCTGTCATGGAACAAATTTGGACCCATATATAAATTAAAAATGAAAAAGGGCGAGGATCGAACATGCGACCAGGGCCTTCAAGCCGCACGTCAATAGGCAACATAGTAGCAATGTTTGTTGTACCCCCCTTTGTTGATATAATGTTTTTATATTACCACAGCCTATTTAATGGATAACATGTTTTAATATTAATTTTAGTACATTAGTGGGACCGGCTCGTTAGCACGTACTATTTGCCTTCACTTACTGGTGGGTTCCATGTCTGCTCTCTCTCTCTCTCCTCCCCTTCTACGTTTAGATGCCCGGGCAAACACGAAAAATGCGCGGGCGATGTTGCCGTTGACCATATCTGGACGCGTTCAGAAGTTACGGCACCAGTTTCACGTACTAGTAGTATTATACATGTAACAAGTTTAGGAACAAAAGTGACCGGGACGGACAAGTTAGGCTAGTTGTAGTACTATTTATCTACTACTCCGTCAAAATTAAATGCGTGGATAAATAGATGTATCGCCTAGTGCTCGAACAAGGGGACTGGTCGCGCCCTACAAGTATTTGGAATTGACTTCCCTAAAAAAATATTTGGAATTGACGTGGTATTTAATATGAAATGTTTGCGATGAGAAGGAATACATGTGGCTTGATGACATTTTATATTTAATTTGATACGGCTCTAGCAGAACATTCAATCGATCAAACCATAGATTTCATTCAGTCTGACTCCAACTTTACATTCATACGACGATCGAACTAAAATAAATGGAAATGATAAATCCCAAACATTCGGATTTTAAGCATGGCAATTAGAACATTTTTCATGGCAAATTTAGATTACGTGGCGGCGGCGGGGGCGTCTTGTGGTGGGAAGCGGCTCCTCTGCCGTGCTCTGTGTGCCGTCGAGCCACTGACCGACGGCGACGGCGACGGCTACGTCTTGCGCCGTTGTTGGCGTACTCCTACACGTTGGCCCTAGCTTCAAGGAAGGCCAGAATGTTCTGGACTTCGGTCTCCAGGCGCGAGTCAACTAGCGGGAGGAGGCGACTGGCGTTGGTGCAAGGAAGCGGTCGACGGCGGCGATCCATGCCGCTGAGGGGGGCACTGGCACCCGCGCGGGGACAGGCACTAGCAACAGCGCGGCGGAGACATTCGTGTGCACGGGCATCGGCACGGGCGCACACGTCAGTGCACGCGCAGGCGCATGCGCTGGCAGGTGCACGGGCATCGGCACGGGCGCACGCGTAAGTGCACGCGCAGGCGCATGCGCTGGCAGGTGCACGGGCACCGGCACGGGCGCACGCGTCAGTGCACGCGCAGGCGCATGCGCTGAGAGGTGCATGGGCGCATGAAAGTCGGCGGGGACCTCATGGAACCCCGTGGCATCAAGCTTGGCGACAATGTGTGGCTCCCAGCCCATCAATGCCACGGGGTTGGGCGCTGGCACAGTCGGGGCGACAGGAGCCGGAACGGGAGCGGGGATAGGCGCGGCGTCTTCCCGCAAGGCCAATTCAAGCTCGTCCCAAAGCGCCTTATGTTCTTGAGACTCCGACTAGGTGTCTACCTTAGGAAACTGGAAGACTAAGGGCAGACCATCATGATGCGGCATGGCGTACGGTTAGGTCAGGCTGGTTGGAGGTAGACGATAGGAGAATCGGAGAGGAAGAGAGAAGATTGTAGCGATACCGGGTAGTGCGGGGGTGATTTTAAACTGCGGCGCCGACGCCATTAAAAGTGGGGGCAGTTGGGACGAAGGTGGTGGCGAAGCCTGATCAAAGGGCTCGCCTCCCGGTGAGCCTGCGCAGTGGCCTGCTTGCACGCCTCCCGGTCAGCCGGGGCAGCAGTCTGCTCGCACGCCTTCCATCGACTCACACGCTTGCTCAGACGGCACCTGCCGATGAGAAGCGGGACTCGTGGCGGCACGTAAACGCCCATGGTTTGAATAGTGAAAGCGTTCGCGTTAACGTTACGGGTCTTTGTTCCAAAATACCTTGGCTCTTCATTTGTGCAACTTTTCATAAGCAGCTTGTCTCAAATTGAACAAAAAAATTACGATAGCATATTTATGCCATATCACGAGACCATGCTCAATTTCATGAATTTCAGGTCACTTTTGGATTTTCTAAAATAAAAAATCCAGTATTCGAAACAATATCATAACCTGCATCATGCAAGAAATTTTCAAGTGATACATCTTTACTGTTGTAGATGTTCATATTTCTTAAGAAAGGATTTGGTCAAACATTTTTCTTAGTTAGATTTCAGACAAGTTATATATGCAGAGTAAAAGGATAATCCCTCCGTACCAGTGCATTGCCTGATATATTAACTCAAGTACTAGGCACGAACAAACGGGGCTCAATTCTGTGCTCATCCTGGTGTAGTACTCCTATTAGTACTAGGCAATGGAGTTGACGGGTGACCTTTGGTAGCGGCGACCGAGGGAATTGAACCGTGCTCGGCACGGTAGGTAACGTTGTCTAGTTACTAAAGCATCCCTCCATTGTTCATCGGTAGTCATTATGGACGGGGGACATGAGGGGAATTTCCTAGGGTTGGAATTCTGGCCGCCAGATATTTCGACTCGAAACGCGGAGGCTCGAGTGGTTGGGGTTGGCTAATGTGCGCACCACGCACGCCACCAGAAGGACACGAGCCCGTGTTTTTTTAGGATCAACACGAGCCCGGGTCTGGCTGGTACACCGTTGGGTGCTACCATTCGAGTATACGAAAGGAATCTTTTAAATTGCCGAACGAATCTATATGTATTACAATGCCCGTATTTTCCTTGCAAATTACTGGTCATTCCAAAAGGCACGGTAATTGATTTATGATGAGTTCTTGAATTAGAGTGAGTTTGTGATATAGTGATCTCAACGTGGATTTCACATTTCATGGTATCCCCAGTAAGTTTTTTATTGCAAATTCAAATTTAAAAGACGAACGGTATGGTGGTGAGAAAACTTTGTATGTATCAAGCATATGACCACACACACACACGAATACAACAACAATCCAGTAAGTATAGTGCATCTATTTTTCCAAACCATGCATGTATGACACGAATTCAAAAATACTCCCTCTGTTCCTAAATATTTGTCTTTTAGAGATTTCAACAAGTGACTACATACAGAGCAAAATGAGTGAATCTACACTCTAAAATATGTCTATATACATCCGTATGTGTGGCAGTCCATTTGAAATCTCTAAAAAGACAACTATTTAGGAACGAAGGGAGTAAAATGTAAGCCATGCATGGTCCTCAATTCAATATTTAAAATGAACAGGAAACTGAAACATGAATATTAAGTGTAGTACTACATACATGCGAATGTTGTGTTTAGGTCTCTCCATCGACCCCCCACCCCCACGCACACACACACATACTTCATGTATCGATTGATGTTCATTTCTTTGTTAATAGAGCTATTGGTATCCGACACACGCGCACTCATTATTGCTCTTCATGTTTTGATCTCCATTTATGTCATTCCCGCCCTCACACTCTCAACAAATGTATTTCTCACACACAACCTCGTCGTGCCCTCCATGACAAACGCTCCCTCTCTCTCTCTCTCAAGACACATGTGTTGCCTTTGTAAAACACCTTCACCGTGCGCGCACACACAAAGTCTATCTAGGGCCACTCTCTCGGTAACTATCTCCCTCCAGCCCTCACCACAGTTTCGCCGCACAATATCTCGGTGTATCGTCTTTAACATTCGAGTGTACGCTAGGCCACACTCCCTCGATCTCTCCCTCTGTAAATGACTCGATTGACCTCGCTTTTTTGCATCGTCTCTCTCACACATAGACGCTCGCACTACACCTCTTGCATAGGCGGAGCTATGTAGATTGTCGGGGGTTACCCCTCGACCTTAGATAAAATTGTGAAGCTCTATTTAGGATTGTTTAAATTATATTTTTTGAACATTATATTTGTCCCCACCCTCCCAAACACCGATTGGTTGTGCACCCCCCTCCCCGGGGGAATATCAGGTGCCCCCACACCTTAGATGTTTTATGCTGATACGAGTTCCTTGGAGCTTGTAGATCTGAGATATAGCAGCTCGCAGGATGTCTTAATATTTTTACAGGAAACCTTAATGAGTTTGAGAATTGCACACAATTTGTACAAAAAACTACTCAAATGCCCTTGGATCCCATATCCAACGACCTCGAAGCTCGTATCACCGTAGCATCTAAGATGAAGGAGGACCTCATATTCTCATGTATGTAAGAATATCATGTGCTACCACACCTTAGATGCTTTGGTGATACAAACTCTTCGGAGGTGTTGGATCTGTGTTCCAACAACTCCTTGGTGGTTCGAATGTTTTTTTGTAGAAAGCCCCCAAAGAGTTCGGCCACTTCTTACAAGCACAAAGACTGCTCAGATGCCATTGGATCTCACATCGAATGACCTCGAAGCTCGTATCACTGTAGCATCCAAGTTGCGAGAGCACCTGATGTTTTCTTGAATGGGAGAATATGAGGATCCAAGTTGGTATCAGAGCCGACTGCCTGTAGGAAGCCCCCTTCCAAATTGCTTGGTCAAAGTTGAGTCTAGACATCGAAAAACTAATTTACTAACTTGGCTGTGTGGCTTACGGGCCCACGTCGCCAATTGGGTGGTATTAGGATCTTTTATTCCTCGTCTTTACTCTGGGGCTCTGATCTCTCTTCTTTTCGGGTTAAATGAATTTTACTAACGCCAACACTTAGGGTCTCGTAAATCTTGTCTACCCGGAGAGCTGGATATCTGTGCTTAGTTCCTTACCATTGATCTGTTAGTCTGATAATCATTTTCCTTTCCATTGTTTTGTTTAACCTTTCTCTCCAAGTTATACTATACTTCTCATTGTCATTTGACAATCCTGAATTTCCTCTGTTTCAGATGGATCGTTTGTTTCCACCACGCCCTGCGACGCAGCTTGTGCTCCGCACTTGGGCTCGTGAGGCCCCTGGTTTTCAGCTTTCCTGATTGCCCTCCTGACCAGACTAGGCTACCGCTGGTACCCCGAGTACATGGTCTACGAGGATTACCACGAGTTCAACCAGGAGTAGTACCATGCTGATGTTCGTATTTATGATCAGCAAGATAACTCAGACACTGAGCTGCACCTTTTCCACGGTATTGGCGTGACGATTGAGATGGCAGTCCATGATGCCGCCTACTCTGCTGTCGCATGTCTCCGAGGAGAGTTCAGCGATAGCTTGGATGCCTCCGAGTTCCGATACATTCCATATGACCCTGCTGGAGATGCTACTGGATACTACACAGCTATCGGTGCCCCGTACGAGCGTCGTCGTTACGACCCGCACGTTCTGATTCAGTGCACTCAGGCTATGGATCGCACTGTTCGGGCTCTTGCCGTCGAGTTGTTTGCCACTCGAGCACACCTCTACGATGCTATGACGCAGTTGCTACCGGCTGTTCATGTAGGGATACATCTAGAGTACATCCTTTACCCGTGCAGGACTCAGATGTATGCTGGTATTGATTGGCCTGCTGTTGGAGGTCACACACCTGTACGTGGACCTCTTCTTTCAGCTTGAGACTGGGTTCTGCATCAGAGTGCACATGGAGCACAGGATTTTCCTGCGACGGCCATTCATCGTCCGCACTTGTAGTTACCCCATTTCAGTGGTTTTCTCCGACGTTGATGTAGCCTTTGCTATGTCTCATTGTGTACTTCCTTACCGCGTGCCTGCGCGGCGCCTAGCATGTCTAGTTTTAAATTTGTGTCGTTATGCTGTCCGCATGTAACCGACTCTGTGTATGGATCTGTATGTCTAAATTGACTACTGTTAAGTATCTATTACACTGCTTAATTATTGTCGTGTTACATCATGCTTGTCGCTAAGCAATCGCAATTGCTTTTACTAAACTACCCCTGTTGAAACTTAGCAGGATGGTTAGACCAGGTGGTCGTGGCCCTGAACACCCACCACTGCCAGATTACATGGCAGCTATGATGCAACAATTTGAGCTCAACTACCAGTTCATGACTGGGATTATGGCTTAGTTTCCGCATCAGAACAACCAAAACCAGAACCCTGCTGCAATAACTCTGTCGGAATTTGTGCGTCTTAACCCCACTCAGTTCCGCAACTCTGACAAGCCACTGGATGCTGATGACTGAATTCGCGACATCACTCATGAAATGGATTCTGCAAATGTCTCCCCTGCCAACTTTGTCACCTTCGCATCCTTTTTCCTAAAGGGCCCCGCTGCTCAATGGTGGGACACACACAAGCGTACACTACCTGCTGGAACGGTCGTTACCTGGCCTGAGTTCCAGGCTGCTTTTCGTGCCCGTTATATTCCTCAAGGAATTATGTACCGGATGAAAACCCAGTTCGGCAACCTTACTCAGGGCAACAAGACTATCGAAGCTTATCAGCGGGAATTCCTTGACCTGTCCCGCTATGCTGAAGAAGACATCACCACGGATGCTCGTAGACAAGAGAAGTTTCGTAATGGACTCCACCTAGACATCGAGCTTGCACTTGCTGCTCAAGACTTCAACGACTTTTCTACTCTTGTGAACAAGGCTATTCTGGTTGAGACCCCTGAGATGAAGCATAAGGACTCACAGAAGCGCTATCATGATGCTGGCTCATCTTCGGGCTCAGCACAGAAGCGTCGAGTCTGGATTCCCAACAACATGTTCCGTTCAGCTGCCCCTGCGCCAAAGAACAACTATGCTGCACCACTTTTGCCTCCTCCACCACCGAGGCAGCCAAGAGCTCAAGCTGCTCTACTCAATGCTCCTCTTCGTCCTGAAGAGTGCTTCAAGTGTCGCAAACCAGGTCACCTTGCTAAGGACTGCCACCCGACTCAGAATCAGTTGGCTTTCCCTCATACTGGTCGTGGCAATGGTCGTGGCAACAATCAGGCCCACAACTATAATACTGGGTCTGCTACTCATGGTCGTGGACACGCTTACAACATTGATATTGAAGAAGTCCAGGATCAACCTGCTATTGTGATGGGTACCCTTCTCATTAACTCAGTACCCGCTTCTGTATTATTTGATTCAGGAGCATCGCATTCATTCATGACAGAAGCATTTGCATTATCGCATGACATTGCATTTCGAAAGATGAACTTGCCAGTAGTTATCCGCACCCCTGGAGGCTAGTGTCAAACCACTATGCTGGCACACAATGTCCCTATTGAAATTAAAGGATTGGAATTCCTTGTTTCACCCATTATCCTGAAGTTTTCCACCATAGACCTCATCCTCAGAATGGATTGGTTGAAAGCTCATATAGCTTCGATCAATTGTGCCACAAAAGTCGTCCAACTTCTTCACCCCTCCAATGAGATAGTGAACTACACCGCCCGAATTACTCGGGATGCTGAAGCTCAAATATATGCTCTGAATGCTTTGAACGCCTCACCTCTGGAAGGAATCGAGAACGTTCCTATCGTTCAAGATTTTCCGGATGTCTTTCCGGAAGAACTTCCAGGAATACCCCCGGTTAGAGCTATCGAGTTTGTCATTGACTTGAAGCCTGGCACTACCCCTATTGCGAAGCGTCCTTATAAGATGCCTTCGCATCACCTTCTCGAGCTTAAGGAAGAAATCGACAAGTCACTTAAGAAAGGTTTCATCTGCCCCAGTTCCTCTGCTTGGGGAGCACCTTCACTCTTTGTTAAGAAGAAGGATGGAACTAACTGATTGGTTCAGGATTACCGGCCCATTAACCAAGCCACAATTCAGAACAAATACCCGCTTCCCCGGATCAATGACTTGTATGATCAGCTTGCTGGATCCTTTGTCTTCTTGAAACTCGACTTGAGGTTGGGTTATCATCAGATCCATGTTCGCGAAGAGGATATTCCGAAGACTGCCTTTGTTACTCGATATGGCTCTTATGAGTACACTATCATGTCATTTGGCTTAACAAATGCTCCAGCAACCTTCTCCCGGTTGATGAACTATATCTTCATGGATTACCTCGACAAATTCATCATGGTTTATTTGGATGATATCCTTATATATTCCAAGAATGAAGACGAACACGCTGAACATCTTCAGCTTGTGTTGGAGAAGCTTCGAGAACACCAGCTTTACGCCAAGTACTCTAAGTGTGAATTCTGGTTATCTGAAGTGACCTACCTTGGTCATGTGATTTCCAAGAATGGCATTGCTGTTAACCCCGAGCGAGTACAGGCTACTCTTGACTGGACTCCCCCGAAGAATGTTAAGCAAGTCAGGAGTTTTCTCGAACTCGCTAGTTATTGCCGTCGATTCGTCGAGAACTTCTCAAAGATTGCAAAGCCATTGACGAATCTGCTCCACAAAGGTGTTAAATATGAGTGGACAGAAAAATGTCAAGAAAGCTTTCAGACACTAAAAGATAAGTTAACATCTACCCCAGTGCTAGCACCCCCGGATTCCCAAAAGGATTTCATGATATACTGTGATGCATCTCGTCAAGGATTAGGCTGTGTCCTAATGCAAGAGCATAAAGTGATTGCTTATGGCTCTCGACAATTGCGTCCTCACGAAGAAAATTACCCAGTGCATGATCTCGAACTTTCTGTGGTTATTTATGCTCTGAAGCTATGGCAACATTACCTTCTCGGTAACCATTGCGAGATATACACGGATCATCAAAGTTTGAAGTATCTATATACTCAACTAGATCTGAACCTTCGCCAACAAAGATGGCTCGAGACAATTACCGATTATGATATGAATATCTCATACACCCCTGGCAAGGCTAATGTAATGGCCGATGCTTTGAGTCGCAAGGCTTATTGCAACAACCTTATGGTTCAGGAAACACAACCTATGCTTTATGAAGAGCTTCACAACTTGAACCTCCATATTGTTCCACAGGGTTATCTCAATACCCTGGTTGTTGAACCAGATTTAGAACACAACATTAAGACTATGCAACGATAAGACTCTAAAGTTGAAAGGATTAAGCGATACCTCGAAAAAGGAAAGCCGTCGGAATTCCATCTTGATAATGATGGGGTCCTATTCTTCCAACGCCGTCTCTTCGTACCCAAATTCAAGGATGAGAGGGAGCATGTTATGAAATAAGCTCATGACACTCCTCTGTCAATTCATCCTGGTAGCACAAAGATGTACTGTGACATTTGTTAGAGATACTGGTGGCCTAATATGAAGCGAGACATTGCTCGTTATGTTTCTGAGTGTGACATTTACCGCCGCATTAAAGCAGAACATCAAAGGCTGCTGGAACTCTGCAACCCCTTGATATCCCTGAATGGAAATGGGACAAGGTCCAAATGGATTTCATTACTGGTTTTCCTAGATCCCAGAAGGGTCATGATGCTATCTTTGTCGTCATTGACCGATTCTCAAAGGTTGCTCACTTTCTGCCAGTCAAGGAGACAATCACTGCTAGTCAGTTAGTAGACTTGTATGTTTCCCGAATTGTGTCACTCCACTGTGTTCCGTTGGAGATCAGTTCGGATCGTGGCAGCCTCTTTACCTCCAGATTCTGGAAAAGTTTCCAAGAAGCTACGGGAACTCATCTGTCTTTCAGCACCACTTTTCACCCTCAGTCTCAGGGTCAAGTTGAACGAGTTAATCAAGTGCTCGAAGATATGCTTCGAGCTTGTGTCATCTCCTTCGGTAAGAAATGGGAGGAATCTCTCCCGTATGCCGAATTCTCTTACAACAATAGCTATCAGGCTAGTCTGAAGATGGCACTGTTTGAAGTTCTTTACGGACGTAAGTGTCGAACCCCCCTGAATTGGTCAGAAACTGGGGAACGGTCACTCGTCGGACCGGACATTATCCAACAATCTGAAGAAAAAGTCCGCATCGTCCGTGAACATCTGAAAACTACTCAGTCTCGTCAGAAGAGCAACTATGACCGAAAGCACAAGGAAATGGTCTATCAGCCTGGCGAGCAAGCTTACCTTCGTGTCACTCCGTTAAAAGGCACTCATCGGTTCAGAATCAAGTGCAAGTTAGATCCCCGCTACATTGGCCCGTTCTGTATTCTTGCCCGTCGAGGAGAAGTGGCATATCAATTGCAATTGCCGCCAAATCTTTCTCAAGTGCATGATGTCTTTCATGTATCCCAACTTCGTCGCTGCTTCAAGGATCCTATTTGAGCTGTGGATCATGAAAGGCTTGAATTGCGGGAAGATCTATCTTACCCAGAATATCCCATCCGTATTCTTGATCAAGCTGAACATCGGACTCGTCAAAAGTCAATCAAATTCCTTAAAGTTCAGTGGTCGAATCATTCTGAAGATGAAGCCACTTGGGAACGCGAGGATCGTCTTCGTGAAGAATACCCCGCTTTCTTTCAGTCCTCCTCTTAATTCTCGGGACGAGAATTCTTGTTAGATGAGGAGAATTGTAACACCCCATGTAATTAGCCACAGTGATCACCCTTAGTTAATGCCATGTCAGCAAGTTCAACAGTGCCTAATCATCATTTGCGTCATATTGCATTTCAACTCCTAATTCAAACTTCAAGTCAATTTAAATTGGAAATAAAAGTTGTTCCAAATTGGAAACTAAAATGTTCATTAAATAGCAAATAATGCAGAGACAATTCTAAAACTGTAATCAACATTTTCTAAATTAATTAAGTGACTCTAACAGCAATAAGACAGAAGTATTTAATCCCTTTATAATTAAATAAAATCCAAATGAAATGATATGAACTCAAAACCACTTTATGCCAGTGGTAAATGTTGCACTGGAGTATTGTGGCTAGTTCACATATTTTACAAAACTATATAAGGGGCCACACATTTTGCAAAGCAGTAAAACAAAAGAAAAACAGAAAAAAAAGAAAGAAAAGAAAAAGGCCGCAGCAGCTGGGCCTAAGTGACTACAACAACGGCCCAGCCCACCCTGCACCTCCCCCACCTCTCGCACTGCTCACCGTCGCCGCTGTCGCCGCCACAGCATGCGCGCGCTGGCCCCCCCCCCCTCGCCTCTGCTCGACAACGCGCGCTGCTACTGCCGTGGGCGCCTACAAGGACCCCCCTCGACCCCTCTGGCGAACCCTAGCCCCCCCGTTCACCCTTGTTCCCCACTTCGCCCGACGCCGCCATGGCCTCACCGCCGTAGCCTCGCGGCCACCGTAGCCCCTGCGCCTCGCCGCCGTGCCAGATCGCTCCGCCACTGTCCGCTACATCTCCCCACGCTGTTGGACGGAGCTGGGAGCCCCTGCTTCGCCCGCGTCGACCTTATCCTTCCTCTACGGCCACCGCGACCTCGCCGTCGATTCCGGCCACCTCTGTGCTCCTAACCTGTCGAGGGCTTTATGTAGCCACTAGGTGAGCGTCCACCTCCCCTCTTCCCCTCTTCTTTTTGCTACACCACGGCCGTAGCCATCGTTTCCATCGTGCCCGAGTTCGCCGCCGCGCGGGCTTCTCGCCGGCCATGCTACGGTGACCGCACGCCCCCGCAAATCTGTCCCATGAGCTCGTGAGCTCGCATAGCGCACCCCAGTATCTTTGGAACAAGCAAGCGAGTGTTGTCTCGTCGATTTCGCTAACACCCGAAGATCACCGCCGCCGTTGCTCAACGCCGATGCCACCTCCAGCCTCCCCTGCTCACCCTGACCCCGTAGATCAATGGGCGGCTCCACCAGCTTTTGAAAGAGCCAAACCGCGTCATTTTTGGGCCTTCGTAGGGGATTTCCGAGCTGCTTCAGCGATCTGCCGCCGCGGATGCGCTCGCCGGAGCTCCTCCGGCGGCCCTGCTGATGTGCCACATGTGGGGCCCACCCCTAAGACGTTGACTGTGGGCCCCCATCGATTATTTGACCATGTTGACTACGGTCAACGCGCGATACTGTTCACGACAGGTCGCTAACGTGTGGGTCCCACAAAGCTAATCACTGTTAACTGCTAATTAATGACTCTGTTAATTAGCTAGAGCCGCTGACGTGTAGGCCCCACCACTTAATTAGTTAAAACATTAGTTAAATCAGTTAATTAATTTAATTAGTAAATTAGACACTGACATAGGGCCCCACCTAGCCTAACTACTCTATTAATTAGTTAGTTAACACACTGTCTATGACAGGTGGGTCCCACCTGTCAGGTTGGACTCCGGTCAGCCCCTGTTGACTATTGACGTCACACCTACATCATGCTGACGTCATCATTTACTATTCTAGATAATTCAAATTTAAATAAATAGTTAAATTCAGAAAATGATTAAAAATTTAGAAATTCATATAAAATAAACCATAGCTCGGATGAAAATACTTTGTACATGAAAGTTGATCAGAACGACGAGACGAATCCGAATACGTGGTCCGTTCATCTGTCAGATGCCCCTAACTATATGAACATGGAACTTTTAGACTGATTTCAATAAATGAATAGTGCTCAACTTTAATAAAATAAATCCAAATAAATTTCTAAATTAACTAAATCATTTAGTTAGGTAGTAGAACACCTCTGCGTATCGTTTAGGCATGTCATGCATATTGTTTGCATTTTTGCCGTGGATTTATTGTTTCTTTCCCCCTCCTTCTCTCTCTCGATAGACGCCGAGACCGACGCCGCCGCAGCAGAGTACGACTACGCTCCAGACGAGCAGCCTTCCGACGACCCCTCCTCCTTGCCAGAGCAACCAGGCAAGCCCCCCCCCCCCCTTGAGCATCCCGATATCGCCCATTCAACTCTCTCCTGCTTGCATTAGATTTTGCTACTGTTACTGTTTGCTCCTATTCTGATGCATAGCCTGTTTTTGTAACCTGCTTGTTGTTACCTTACCTGCCTTTTTCAACTGTTTAGTATAGGTTGGTAATGAACCATCAGTGACCCCCATCACTTTACCCTTGTTGCCTCTGCTTCATCATTGACTACTCGATCAACGTGATCGATGACCAGAGACCGACACCTCACTTCACCCCCACTTTGTTGTATGACTCTGCATAGTTACTATCGAGTGCCGAGGGTGCAGTGTAGCTATTCGGTCGTGGTCATCGAGGGTGATTCCTCCTTAACCATTCCTGATACGACTCTGTCGTGCAACCCCTCAAGTGTGAACCTCGAGGGTGATGCCTCCTACATTCACCTTGATGTTGTGACCACACGGATACTTTGACCTTTGTCACAGGCGGGTCGACCCTGAGGGGTACCCGCAGGGAGATCTATGATATCGGGCTTGCCCGGAAGGGCGCCCGAGTGTGATATTGAGGCGGAGCTTCAGAAACTCTGATTGCCTCTATGTGTTATTAAATGAGCCTATCGGATTTGGGTATTTGATCTGAGTGGGTCGACGTGCCCTATACGCACTACCACCACGCGGGATAATAGTTTATAGGGCCCTCTACGTCGTACGTTTCTCCCGAAAGCTCTTCAGACGTCACGGTTCATCGTGCGGGCTGATCGTCGGGAATGGGCTGGATACTTCACTGACGAGTTCAGTGTCGCGCCTGCACCCCGGCCAGCCACGCAACGTGCAGGGTGCCTAGGGCGATGGCCCAAGACCTCTAGGTGCATAGGTTAGTCCGGCGTGCTGAACTCTCTGCTGAGCCTAGGTAGGGCGCTGCTTCGTGTTGATCTCCTGAGGCCGGGCATTACCCAGCAAGTGTGTCTAGCCAGAGGTGATCGAGCGTGTTGGGTAACAGTAGTGCACCCCTGCAGGGAAGAAAACATCTATCGATAGCCGGTCCTATGGTAAAGGACGCTCAGTTTGGTATCCCGATCTATTACTTGAACTGGTTACTTGCTTAATTAATTGAAGCTTTGGGATCGCTTTCTCGCTGGGAGTCGAGGAAGGATCTCTAGGCTTTGCCTCAACATGCTTGCTTAATAAAATGCTTTTCTGTGCTCTTCTAATTGCTGCAAGATGGTGGCTTCGTGAAGATGCTAGTCTTCGATAGGACTAGGCCTTCTCTCTATTCTGGCATTTCTGCAGCCCAGTCCACATATACAACCTTTCTTTGATAATGTTGCATATGTAGTGTAGATCCTTGCTTGTTGAGTTCTTTGGATGAGTACTCACGGTTGCTTTGCTACCTCTTTTTCCCCCATACCCCTTTGATGATACATCAGACGATGGAGCCCAGGAGCCAGATGTCCCCGCAGGAGCTTACTACCAGGAGGGTCCCGACGGCACGTACTACTGGATTGAGCCAGCTGACCAGGAGTAGGATCAGAGGCCCCAGGCAGGAGGCCTACGCCTTTCGATCTAGAGTCGTTGTTTGTGCTAGCCTTCTTAAGGCAAACCTTGTCTAACTATGTCTGTACTGAGATATTATTTGTATGACTGACTTATGTATTCGGATCCTCGTGATCCCTGGTCTATAATATTGTGGATCTCCGTTTATTTGTGTTAGAGTTGTGTTGTGATATCTTCCCGTGAGTCCCTGTGCTTGATCGTGCATGTTTGCGTGTATGATTAGTGCACGATTGAGTCGGGGGCGTCACATCCTGCACCGTACATTCTATGGTGATACGAGTTCCCGAGAGATCTAACGGCTCACAGTAGGAGGTTTGAATGTTTTTGCAATATAGGCCTCAAAGAGTTTGGGAATTGCGTAGAAAGTACAAGCACCATGCATGTGGCATCTGATCACAGAGCATACGACCTAGATGCTCGTATCACCGTAGCGGCTAATTAAGCTATTGGGAGCACCTAATATGAGCTACTGGGAGCCGTTGGATCCAAGATGCAGTGGCACACACGAGACCTGAATGTTTTAATTGCAAAAAAAACCTTGGAGAGTTTGGAAATTGCGCATAATTACAAAGACTACTCCCAAGCCATTGGATCTCAGATCCAATGACATAAAAACTCGTATCACCATAGCATCTAAGCCGCGGGGTGGATGTGATATTCTATGCCGCTGTCATTTTTGTTCCTAAACTTGCAAAATACGTGTAACTGGTGCCATTACTTGTCTAACCGCGCAAAGTGTTTGTGCAAAAAAACCATCCTACACTAAAATATCGGAACAACACACGGGGGTCCCACTTGTCATTCATCAAATTTGGACCTAAAACTAACAAATCTGAAAGACGAGATTCGAATTGGCAACGTGGACTACAAAGCGTAAGTCGATAGCCTGAAACAACAACGGTTGTTGGCTTTGTCGCATAACTTGATTTTATACAGTATTACGTTGAGTAGAGTAGAGGGAGTGGCTCGTCAACACGTGCATGACCGTTGACTTACTTACTGGTTTGTCCCATGTTTGCGATCTCTCTCTCCTCTCCATCGTCTAACCTTTAGACGCACGGGCACACACGAAGAGCGGCGCGAGCTTGCCGTGGTGTTATTATCTCTATCTCTACTCCTATAAAAGACTCAGTTGGTGATGATGGTGTGTCTGCCATCCGTCATCTCTGACCATTAGATCTGCATCTAACGGCTGTGAGGTAAGTTGTGGCATTTTTGCAACAATAGCCCACTTCTCTGCTCCAATTTGCAGAAAACCCCTTATTATCTTATAAGCAACCACATCCCTCCCTCACCTCATTAAAACAACCTGCGACATATATTTTGAGTGAAAAGTAATATATTTTTAGTGGTATATATGTACATCAAAACAAGAGTGTTTTCTTTCAAGTTTGTGAACAAGTACTATTCTACTTTGGATCCGTTGCAACGCACGGGCACATTGCCAATAACTAAAAAAATGCTTGGAAATAGAAGAATCGCCAAGAACAAGAGACGTTGTGGCTGGTCGAGACGGAGCTAACCACACCTATCCTCCATGCCACGTGGGACGCCCTACCGCGCGTTTTCTGGGTCCTCCTCGGTCGTAGCGCCAAAGCAAGTAAATGAGTCGTCAAATCATAAAAGCCCACCTTTCCCACCGAGTACATCAGTGAAGCATGGTGGCTAGCTAGTTGGGCTAGTGCGACCGATTAGCTAGGCCGCCACCACATTGGTTTTCACCCCTTTTTTTCTCTCCTTGCCAGCAGGTAAATTTAAATATCCACTGCGGCGTTGCTCTGGTCTTTGGGTGCGGCAGGCGCGATAGGATTTTTATTTTTTTATTGATGGGAGCAGGCGCGGCAGCAATTAGTCATGATGACTCCGCCTGTAAAACCCACTGCTCCCATGGTGAAAACCAAAAGATTCACCCCGCTTCTCGGCTGGCTCCCTCCGCCTTCCCGTAGATTGCATTGCCTTTCAGCCATTTCGCCCCTTTTGCTTCCTCTCCCCATTTCTTTTACCTGGTTCCATGGCGGCGCACCAGATCACGGAGTCTGAGGTGAGGCGCCTGACACAGGAGCTCCAGGCCAAGGATGCGGAGCTCAGGGCCAAGGATGTGGAGCTCCATGAGCTGAAGGAGGAGAGGAGTGCCATGCTCCTCCTTTATGTGCGGGAGTTCATGGAGCTTCAAAAGCGGCAGGCATCCACCACAAAGATGCTCGAGGCATCGGCGGCGTTGCTGCAGAAAGTGGGAGATACGATAGGCGGTCAGGCAAGCCGGCTGGAGCGCGAGCGGGCCGATCATGACGAGGTCCAGGATCGCCTCAACCACTTGGTGGACCATGTTGCCACGCACATGTTGCGGCTACATGATGCCTACCGTCGTGCCAGCGCGACCATGCCGGCCGTTGGGCTAAACCCATTCGACCACCCCGTCGACTTCAACGAGCTGCGGCTTCCTAACCCGGTCTCCTTCTTCACCTATATCTCCGAGGAGCTGAGCCGTCTCCGTGCGATGGTGGGGGCGGAGCTAGACAAGGAGGGGTTGCGGGCTGCCATCGCTGTTGACGCGTGAATCCTCTTAGGGCTTTGTCACCAGAATCCATTCGTGCCATTGGACGCCGTCTTTGACGAGTTGGCTCCCGTCGACCGGGAGCGGGCTCTGCGGGCGGTGGCACCCTGCATCACCAATGTCGTGCGCCTCAAGAAGCAGCGGGACTTCGGTGGTGTTTAGGCGTCATCTGCATGGGCATGTCCATGTCTCGGCACAACATGACCGTTGGATCAAACTCAGACGGTGCAGATCAGTCACTGTAGCACAAAGCATGTGGTTGTGTTTGGTTGCATTCTCATCTCAATATAGTTGTTCCCTCTTCATGCATGCTCATCTTAGCACCTCTCTTCATGCATGCTCCTAGTGTATTTGTGTTAACCTACTAGTATGGACTCACACACCCTTCATGCACTCTGCCAAACACCCAAAAGTGGGTCCAGAAGGGAACTTTTGCTCCCATCCCATGCACCCTTCATACGCCCTGCCTAACACTGATCCGTGCTTCATATGGTTCATGTTCCATGGAGTACTGTAGCACCGTACTCTCCGTGCGCTGTAGACCTAGTTCTGTTAACATTGATCTCACCGTTCATTCTCGACCGGACAGTCAAAAAAGGGGTATGTTACATTACTGTTCATATAGTTGACATGCGCACAACATCATTTGTTATCGTCATATCTTACTACACTAGCAACAAGATTATGTAGTACTGACGTATGAACCACTGCACATGCCTAGTAGTAGGAGTACTGTGTAAGTTCAAGTGGCTGCCGTGTTTCGCACTCCTCCGTCGTAAGAGTGGAAACGCTTGCTATAATCATTTTTTCTTCAGAAACAGTGGACACGCTCTATCGTGCGGATCCTCCTCGACGGTCGTCGGGAACCTTGCTACTCACTTTCGCCGAAGTATGGGACAGCCAGCATCGGGGTCCACTTGCCATGCACGAAATTACTCCGTACTAGAGTGCACAACTGCACGATAGACTACCCCGGTCGAAGCGTCGCAGTAATGCCCAATGAGCCGTCAAATCAAAACCCCAACCTTTCCAGCAGTAAGTTCGACGGACGAAGCAACCATCATTTCACTCTTCTCCCTCAGCTTCCTCTCTTGAAGAAAACCCCTACTCACTTCTCCCTCATCTTGTTCCTCATTTCTTCAAGAAAACCCCGATGCACTTCTGCCATTGTTCTTCTCTCCCAAAGAAGGAAAGGTGAGCGCATCAATGGTGTTGATTCTGGCCAAGGCCCAGTCTTGCAACCCCGAGACTGATCCTATAACTCCCTCTCTATTCTTCTTTTGGGTTTGTGATTATGGTTTCTTTTCTTTTATTTCTATTTGACAGTTTCTTGATGGACCCTGGAGCACCGGCCGAAGTGATGTCTATGGCTCTGGCCAAAACCATCGAGGCTCCGGGTACGAAGAAGCGCAAGCACCCCGCCGAGACTACCGCAGACAAGCTCAAGGCCATCGCCCTGTCCAAGCCCCCCTCTCCAGGATCCCTCATTAAGCAAGTCCAGGTAATATCTCTTCTTGATGATCTTGATCGTGTTTTTTCATCTAAGACGCAGTACTAGTACTAGTAGTTGTCGGTGCAACAAACCCTGGGTCTGTTGCCCAGACTGTGCACAGGCCTAAGATCAAGATTGCAACATCCAAGACAAGACCAAGCTCAAGAGATCAGCTCTTTGGAGAACCAGAGTGCAGATCAAGGAGCCCAAGTCAAGCCAAGGAGCAAGACACCACTAAGGGAAAACCTCCCTTGCCGAGCAGGAGAGCCTGGCAAGGTGAAGGTTGCCCCGGAAGCAAACCTCAAGACCGCCCCGGCAGGCCTGCCGGGTTTTACGAAGGCGGAATACCCCGCCAAGGCTTCACCGCTCCACCTCACAGTGACTCAAGTCATTAATCGATGTGGTGTCAAGCCCCAGAGTGACTAAGTGGTTGTCTTTTGCCACATGGCAGCCATTTCCTACAGGAATCACCTCTAAATGACACCCGTCCAGCGACGTGTCATGCAGACAGGAGAGAAGGTGTCCGAACAGCCCGGCAAGGCGTGCCGGGTAGGCCATGATGTGACACTAAGCTGCGCATTTAATGTGCTCTGCCCTGTCTGCAGAGTGGATATGATAGCACTGTTTGCTATCCAATCAGTACATAATGACTGATTTGCCACTATGGTGACCCCTTGATCTATAAAAGGAGGCCCATGGCAACCATAGAAAGGATTCGGACCCTTGTACACTCGTACGCGCGTAGCTGCTCTCGCCTCGAGGCAACCCTGCCGGGCAAGAACGCCGCGTTTCCACCACAATCCACCAAAGCAGGAGTAGGGTTTTACGCCTCACGGCGGCCTGAACCTCGGTAAAACTGCCCGTGTGATCTCTGCCGTGCTGTGCGACGATTCTTCGCTCTTTGTGCAATGTGCTCAGTCCCCCTGCCAAACCAAAAGTGGCTCATGGTCCCATAGGTGGCCGTCGTTTCCCATGACATCTTTGGCGCGCCAGGTTTGGGGCAGCGCTTGCGCGAACCCGAGAAGCGTAAATAGCGTGTCGTCTTCATCATCATTTTCTTCATCAATGGCTCCATCGTCCATGGCGCCCAAGAAGAAACCTGGTGCCACCGCTAAGCCGTCCTCCTCGAAGGCCCCGCCGCATGCAACCAATAACGCCATGGGGGCTACGGGGATGCCTGGGGATGTGGACGTTGCGGGGGATGTGGTCGACGCAGGCGGTGTCGTCACCACCTTCCCTGTGGCCGAAACAGGAGCAGGAGGCCCCGAAGAAGGACAACACCAACAACATTCCAGCGGCCACGCCCTACGAGGTATGGGTAGAGAGATCATTTTGTCTGCACCTCTTCGCCCGTCCGAAGGGCACAGTCGTAGCGGTGGCACTCGCTGTGGGGCAAATCGCAATCCTCCAGCCGTCCCTGCTGCGGGCGCGGTCATAGGGCGTGCGCCACCCCCGGAGTGAGCTGACCCACTCGATGCGCCAAACGGAGCCACTGGCCCTCAAGCGCCTCCACCTTGCGACCACGTCGCCGTGGCCGCGGGCTCACGACGGTGAGTACATGGCGCAGCTACTACTGGCACCGTAAGGAGCCAGGCGACACAATGATCTACGTCATCATCAATGCCAAGCACCGCTTCGGAGGCTATGGCGCGAGCCCAGCTGCTGTTGAGATTTCCGCCGACAGCCGATCAGATGGATGAGTGGAGAGCCACCATCCAAAGCCTGATTGGTTTTGCCGAAGCGGGAGGATCACAGCGAGCTGGCCCACCACGGCCTCCCAGTGCGACGGCAACGGCCCGCGCTGCTCGCCATGCCAAGGGGGGCACCCCCACGATGCAGTCCCCTCCCCGGTAGCCTGCGCAAAGGCCACGACCAAAGCAGCATGATCAAGAACCCGACGACATCTCGATGGCTTCCTCTGGCCCTCGAGCGCGTCGGGACCAGTGGCAAGCCCAGGAAGATAGGCGAGGGGAAGGCGCGCGCATCACCATTGAGCAACGCGCGACACCCGCCTCCAGTCTGGTCGGCGCATCGGCCCCAACATCGACGAACCTGCGCTCGGTGAGGGTGGGGGCCTACCTTTTGAGGTTGAGTACCCGGCCTTCACTCATGAGCTGTGGCAAGTCCGTTGGCCATCGTCCTGCACTTTCAAGCCGGAGATACCAGAAAAGTACGATGGAAGACTGAACTCGGCAGAGTTCTTGAGCATCTACACCATCGCTGTTCAAGCTGCCGGGGGAAGAGATGAGAAGGTGTTCGCCAACTACTTCCCTTTGGCACTCAAGCCAAATGTGAGGTCTTGGCTGATGCACTTGCCGGAGAGCTCCATTTTGACCTGGGCTGACCTATGCTATGAGTTCATTGGTGCCTTCACAGGCGGCCATCAAGAACCAGGGCGGCCTAGCGACTTGCAGCTCCTCCCACAGAAGGAAGGAGAGACTCTGCAAAAGTACATGCATAGGTTCAGCCGAGTCCACAGAAATATTCCAGACATCCACCCGGCAGCTGTGATAGCTGCGTTCCAGTCCAGCGTGCGCAACCGCTGGATATGTTCCAAAATGAACGTGCGGCTGCCCCGGACTGTGAACAAATTATACACACTGGTGGATAAGTGTGCTCGCATAGAGGAGGGAAGGTGACTTCCCGGCGAAGAGGACGCCGTCGACATTGATTCGGACAATGACGATGACGCCACCAGCTAGAAGAAGAACAAGAAACGCAATAAGAAGCACAAGGAAAAAGTTGTGATGGCAGTCGAAGGGTCAAGCACACCTAGTACCGGCAAGAAGGCCAAGGCCGAAGCACCCGGCAAGGAGGTTGCCGCGTGCACTGACTGCCGGGCGGCTGCAGCTGCCGAGAATGCCAGGAAGGGTGAGGGGCCGTATTGCAAGATCCACAGGACCAAGGGCCACGACCTTCAAGAGTGCCAACAGGTCGAGCAGCTCATCAGGAAGCAGAAGGATGAGTACGAGAAGCATGATAAGGAGAAAAATCAGGATGGTACTTGTGGGAAGGGCCGTGGCGGTGGAGTAAGTCGCCCCGGCAAGGCTCTTCGGAACCAAGGGAAACCCGCCAGAGGCCGTGAGAAGAAGGATTGCAGTGATGAGACCGATGAGGGAGATGAAGAGGAAACCAGCGAGTAGGAGTTCTAGAAAGCCACTGAAGCCTTGTGCGTTGACGGGGGTGCATCTCTGCACTCCTCTCACCGCCAACTTAAACAGTGGGCGCGTGAAGTCAACGCTGTGGAGCCAGCGGTAGATTCTCGGAAGCCGCTCAAATGGTCCCGCACGCCCATCATCTTTGACGAAGAGGATCACCCTGATCGCACCACTGCGGTAGGGTGCTTGCCGTTGTTGGTCTCACCAACAATACGCAACCTCAAGGTCACCAAGATGTTAGTTGACGGTGGGGCTAGGTTGAATCTGATATCTCCAAAGGTCCTCAGCAAGCTTGAGATAGCAGATGAGGAGCTCAAGATTACTGCTACGTTCCAAGGAATCAACCCCGGTAGGAGTCGTCCTAAGGGAAAGATCACACTGCTGGTGATGTTCGGGGGGGGGGGGGGGGGGGTTTGGGGTTTTTAAACTACCGGACTGAGAAGATCGTGTTTGACGTGGTTGACCTCCCATTGCCGTACAATGGAATCCTTGGTCGCCCAGCTTTGGCCAAGTTCATGGCGGCATCCCACTATGACTACAACACCTTGAAGATGCCAGGGCCGATAGGAGTCATTTCCATTCCGCCAGATCAGAAAGACGCAGTCATATGCATGGATAAGATGTACCAGGAAGCAGTCGCGGGAGAGGCCGCGAAAGCCAGTGTTCCCGCCAAGGAGAGAAAGAAAATGAAGAGAGCTAGCAAGGATGCCAGCAAGGAATCCGGGAAGCATGCCTCTCCGGAGTGCGCTGCACCTGTCGATGACTTGCTGGAGAGTTCCAATAGCAAGAGATCCAAAGCTGTTGCGCCTGTTGTGAAGAAGGTCCCGGCTGGGCTGGCTGGCACTAATGGTACCTTTACTATCAGTGCCACCCTCGATGACAAATAGGGAAGCGCACTAATTGCCTTCCTGCTGGCGAATGTCGATGTGTTTGCCTGGCAACCATCTAACATCCCCGGTGTTCCCAGGGAGGTAATCGAGCACCACCTTGCTGTCTGCCCACATGCCCGGCCCGTCAAGCAGAAGGTCTGAAAGCAAGCTTTGGAGCGGCATCAGTTTATTGCCGAGGAGATCAAGAAACTTGAGGCAGCTGGTCTGGTCAGAGGAGTGTTGCATCCAACATGGTTAACGAATCCTGTGGTGGTATGCAAGGCTAATGGGAAATGGAGGTTGTGCATATATTTTACGGATCTGAACAAGGCATGCCCGAAGGACCCATTTCCCTTGCCGCGCATCGACCAGATTGTGGATTCCACTTCCGAGTGTGACCTACTTTCCTTCTTGGATGCCTACGCTGGATATCATCAGATCTTTATGTCCAGGTAGGACGAAGAAAAGACTGTGTTCATCACCCCATGTGGCACATACTGCTTCATGCGGATGCCTTTCGGGTTTAAGAGCGTCGGGTCCACTTTCGCAAGGGCAGTCCAGACTGGTTTTTTGTCATAGTTGCACAGAAACATTGAAGCTTATATGGATGATATTATGGTCAAAACCAAGGACAGATCAACCCTCATTCAAGATTTGGAAGAAACATTTGCTAATCTGCGCAAGATCAACTTGAAGCTAAACCTGGAGAAGTGCGTGTTTGGCGTTCCTTCCGGCAAGCTACTTGGTTTCTTTGTGTCCCACCGGGGGTTAGAGGCCAACCCCGACAAGATCAAAGCTATCGAGCAGATTCAAGCGCCCAAGACATTTAAGGACGTGAGGCGTTTGACTGGATGTATTGCCGCACTTAGCAGATTCATTTCCAAGTCTGCCGAGCGTGCCTTGCCGTTCTTCAAAATCTTGAAGAAGGCAGGACCCATGGAGTGGACCCCAGAGGCAGATGCAACATTAGAAGAGTTGAAGGCTTACCTTTCCTCTGTGCCCACTTTGGTTGCTCCCAAACCACAAGAGCCATTGCTGCCATACTTGGCGGCAACTAATCAAGTGGTTAGCGTAGCACTGGTGGCACAATGGGAAGTGGATGAACAGCAGACACAGCTGGTGTCCCTTCCGTGGAGGGAAGTAATCACACCCCGGCAGGATCAGATACAGATCAAGACAAAAAGAGCAAAGCAGCGGAAGCAGTTCTCTGGTCACGGCAAAGAAGAAAGTGGTACAACGCCTAGTGTACTTTGTCAGCTCCCTATTGCAGGGGGCTAGATCCAGGTACTCTCGCGTGCAAAAGTTGATTTTTGGCCTCATCATGGCCTCAAGGAAACTGCGCCACTACTTCCAAGCCCATGAGATCACAGTTGTCACCCGTTTCCCTTTGCAACGGATACTCCGAAACCCTGAGGCTACCGGCAGGATAGTGGAGTGGGCTTTGGAGTTATCCAGCTTTGGTTTGAAGTTTGAGAGCACATCAACTATCCAGAGCAGAGCACTGGCAGAATTCATTGCAGAGTGGACACCAACTCCTGACGAAGAGGTATTGGAGACAGTTATTCCCGACAAGGAAGCGCCCCAAGATTGGATCATGTATTTCGATCGTGCCTTCTCCCTACAAGGTGCAGGGGCTGGTGTGCTTCTTGTTGCTCCCACTGGGGAGCACCTTAAGTACGTCGTCCATATGCACTTTCCCCGGGAGAAGGCTACCAACAATACTGCAGAGTACGAAGGGCTCCTTGCCGGGCTCAGGATTGCAACAGAACTAGGGATCAAGAAGCTGATCATCTGCGGAGACTCGCAACTTGTGGTGAGACAAGTCAATAAGCATTACCAAAGTCCATTGATGGAGGCATACGTTAAGGAAGTGAGAAAGTTGGAGGAGCGCTTTGATGGATTGCAAACAAAGCACGTACCCCGTGCGGAAAACAGCATCGCTGATCATCTGTCAAAGTGCGCTGCACAGAAGCTTCCTGTGGAACTAGGGACTTTTATTCTCCATCTGACTCAGCCCTCCGTATCCTCAGCGACAATGGCCAGGAAAAGGAGGAAACTGGACTCCGGCAAGCCTCTCCCGGTAGAACCTTCTGAGGATCCTAGCAAAAAGCTTGTCGGGAACAACTCTCCTTCGGTCGCTGAGCTGCATCCTCCCGCCAGGCCACCGGTCCCCACGGTCGAAGATTGCACTCCCACGAACGAGGAGGTGCCACTAGTCCTCGTTGCCGAGCCACAGGCTCCAACTTGGGCAAGGCACATAGTCCATTTCCTCCAAACTGGAGAACTCCCCGAAGAGCAAGAAGAAGCTGAAAGAGTAGCCCGGAGGGCCAGTATGTATCAGTTTGTCGATGACACACTATACAAAAGGAGGCCCAACGATGTGAAATTGAAGTGCATTTGCTGGGAGGAAGGAAAGGAACTCTTGGCAGAGATACACAAAGGCATGTGCGGTTCACACATTGGATCAAGGGCCCTGGTTGGAAAAGCCTTCCCGCAAGGTTTCTATTGGCCCACGACCCTCCAAGATGCAGTTGAGCTCGTCACCAAATGTGAAGCCTGCCAGTTCCATTCCAAGAACATTCATCAGCCTGCGCAAGCTCTTCAGACGATCCCTTTATCATGGCCCTTCTTGGTCTGGGGGCTCGATATCTTGGGCCCCTTCCCCCGTGCTACCGGGGGCTTTGAGTTCTTGTTCGTCGCTATCAACAAGTTTACAAAGTGGCCAGAGGTGGAGCCCATGAGAAAGGTGACCGCTCAGTTAGCTATCAAGTTCTTGAAAGGATTGGTGTGCCGCTTCGGAGTCCCTGCCTGGATCATCACTGAGAACGGCACCCAATTCACGAGCCGCGCCTTCATGCAATATGTTCATGCCCTCGGAAGCAAGATCTCGTTCGCCTCTGTCGCCCATCCTAGAAGCAACGGACAAGCTGAGAGGGTGAATGCTGAAGTGTTGCGGGGCCTTAAAACAAGGACTTTTGATAGACTGTAGAAGTGTGGCAGGCGATGGATCGATGAATTGCCGGTGATTCTCTGGTCCCACAGAACGACACCAAATCAAGCTATCGGGTAGACTCCCTTCTCCCTAGTCTATGGGGCAGAAGCAGTTATCCCCACGGAACTCATATTCGGGTCTCCTCGAGTGCTTGCCTATGATGAAGTAGCACATGAATGGCACCGGCGTGACGACGTTGTGCTACTTGAGGAGAACCGTCTCCGGGCCGCTACACACGCTGCACGCTACCAGGAAGCCCTGCGTCACTATCACAGCCGCAGGGTTCGTGCCCGGAGTTTTGAGGAAGGCGACCTTGTCCTTGGCGCGTTCAGTCCGCCAAGGGTACAAACAAGTTGATGTCGAAGTGGGAAGGCCCTTACCGGGTAGTACGAGTCACCAGACCTGGCGCAGTCTGTCTGGAGACCGGAGATGGCATTCAATTGCTAAACTCATGTAATATTGAGCATCTTCGTAAGTTCTACCCGTAAGGCGCGGCTGTCGGGCCCTGCCCGGAAGCCACCCTTTTGTACAGGCCTTGCCTCTGTTGCATGTAACCCCTTATACAAAGCCAGGCGCAGACCCTGAGCAACAGAAATAAATGAAGCGCTGGAGGGCCCCCAAAACTTGCATGCATGCACAAGCATATCATGATCATGTAGATGAGGTCGCATGAGGCATCATTTTCATCTGCATCAAATTACAGGATCCTACCGTGGATTCAATCCCGAAGAGGAGAAGAGAAGACAAGCCTACATTGCGATCCCCGGCAAGCCCAAACAGATAAGTTCTCTTCTTATCCTTACGCGTTCTATAAGCAAAAACTTGTGCATATGAAAACCTCGCCACCTTCAAAACTTAGGTGCTCCCATCCTTTGACTCGAACGTTGCTTCGGTCAGGGTGGTCGCAGTGGCCTTTGATGGAGAAGGCTTGGAGGGGGGCTGGTCCCTCTTTATGATTTGTGCCCGGCAGGATTAGCTCCACGGCAACAATTCGAGGGTACCGGCAGGATAGCTTGCCGGAGCTAACTTGTTTACTTGAACGTATAGAGGCATTTCACCTCTGCATGAGTATGACGCATGCACAAGTGCCTGGCAAAGCTTGCCTTTTTCATTAATATGCAGATGAACAAGTACAGATCTTACCGAATGCTAACAAGGATAAAGAAGATTACATAATTTGAACTAAAGTTTGGCAGGTGCCTACATATTTTAGATTGAAAAAAGATAAGTGCCCCGTGATGCCCTTTCTTGTCCATCCCCTTCTAGGCACTGTAGCAGGAGGTGAAGAGGGCAAAAGGAGCGCCTGGGCAGAAGCCCAGCCTGACCCCATCAGGTCCCCTGACGAGGAGCCTGGCAAGAGCGGGAGGGCGCGGGCGAAGGCGATGGTGAAAAGATCTGCGGAGACGACCCATCAACCGCCACCACCTGGGCCAGCAGGACACGGCAAGGCGAACGGAGCTGCAGCCCGTGAGGAAGCCTGCCAGGGCCCAGTTGGAAGGCTGCTAGAGGAGCCAGGGGAGCCATCTCCACCCCTGCACCCAACTCCCCGGCAAACCACCTTGCCGGAGAGGAGATGCAGGTGCAGATGATGGTGCCGCCGACTGACATTGACGATGCGGCTGGTGCTCAGCCGGAGTCAGAGTCATCGTCCTCCCGGTCGATGCCATCGCCATCACCGTCACTGTCCTCCTCGTCGCTATCGCTCAAGGAGGAGCTTTCGTCGTTGCTCGAGCTCTCCGCGCAGCACCCGAAGTGAGCACCCGAGCACCCAAAAACCTTGACGGAAAGGAAATCGGCCTCCATTAATTTAAAATGGAGGACGTGCCCTTCCGACAGGCTATGGGCACGAGCAAAGGTCTTCCACCCGCGGCGGAGGTACATGACATGAGGGGCCGGAAAATCTACATCCACCTGCATGTTGCCGTTCCCGCAGCCCCTCATGTGCAGCCTCAACACGCGCGGCTGTTCGAGCTCCATCGCCCTTGCAAATGGAGTAGGAAGGTGGAGGTGGCCGTGCGGGGGCTTGTACAGCCTGATGATGAACTCCAGGGGTTGATCTCCAACGTGGCCTTCCATCGGGGGAGGGGCGGCCGGCGGGGGTGCCATCAGTGCGCCACCCCGTCCTCCTCGGCCCCGGGCGCCATGACAACCTCGACCTCGCCCCGTCCCACCTCCTCTTGCGGCGGGATCTGCCCCCGCATTTTCGGAGGGAGGAGGGAGACACTGTCGAGCAGAAGTTCTCGCCGCCATTGGGGCAGAGCCGGACCCTCGACCTCTCACCATGATAGGAGGTGGCGACAGCAAGAATGGAAAGGGAAGGAGGTGTGGAGAAACGTCTCGCACCACGCCCCCTTTTATAGGTGGACGAAGCAGGGGGCTGGATCTTTTCCATGAAGGTGGCCGCCCCGTTCGGCCAGTCCGGCTCCCCCCTTTGCCATTAACGGCTCGAAGAATCAAGGCCTACCCCCTGCACCAATCTACGACGCCTAGCTTTCTGCCATGGCACTCATTCCCGCGCTCTCCGCATCCGCCACCAACCTTGCGCAATGCATGCGATACGCGTGGCAGATGTGCTTGGAGCGGGAAGAGTAGTGGGGTGGCAGTTACCGCCCCATGAACACGAGATGTGGGTAGCTCCGCGGATCGTGGCCCATTATCCTTATCACTGCGTTTGGCGTTACACGACGCGCGGGAGAACCGGAAACTGACCTGTGCTCAGGTTAATGAAGAAGCAAAGAAGAACTCAAGGGGTAAGCAACTCTCACCCTCTCCCCTGTGCACTGGTTAGGGCCTACCCCAATGACGCCCGACAGCGCATTCGGACCAGGCCCGGGGGCTCCTGTCGGTGCAACAAACCCTGGGTCTGTTGCCCAGACTATGCACAGGCCTAAGATCAAGATTGCAACATCCAAGACAAGACCAAGCTCAAGAGATCAGCTCTTTGGAGAACCAGAGTGCAGATCAAGGAGCCCAAGTCAAGCCAAGGAGCAAGACACCACTAAGGGAAAACCTCCCTTGCTGGGCAGGAGAGCCTGGCAAGGTCAAGGTTGCCCCGGAAGCAAACCTCAAGACCGCCCCGACAGGCCTGTCGGGTCTTACGAAGGCGGAATACCCCGCCAAGGCTTCACCGCTCCACCTCACAGCGACTCAAGTCATTAATCGATGCGGTGTCAAGCCCCAGAGTGACTAAGTGGCTATCTTTTGCTACATGGCAGCCATTTCCTACAGGAATCACCTCTAAATGACACACGTCCAGCGACGTGTCATGCAGAAGGAGAGAAGGTGTCCGAACAGCCCGGCAAGGCGTGCCAGGCAGGCCATGATGTGACACTAAGCGGCGCATTTAATGCGCTCTGCCCTGTCTACAGAGTGGATATGATAGCACTGTTTGCTATCCAATCAGTACATAATGACTGATTTGCCACTGTGGTGACCCCTTGATCTATAAAAGGAGGCCCATGGCAACCATAGAAAGGATTCGGACCCTTGTGCACTCATACGCGCGTAGCTGCTCTCGCCCCGAGGCAACCCTACCGGGCAAGAATGTTGCATTTCCACCACAATCCACCATCAATCCACCAAAGCAGGAGTAGGGTTTTACGCCTCACGGCGGCCCGAACCTGGGTAAAACTGCCCGTGTGATCTCTGCCGCACTGCGCGATGATTCTTCGCTCTTTGTGCAATGTGCTCAGTCCCCCTGCCGAACCAAGAGGGGCCCATGGTCCCATAGGTGGCCGTGGTTTCCCACGACAGTAGTACAACTTTCTGGGTGATCTTGCATGTGATTTTTGTGTGCCAAATGCTGGTTCTAAATTGCTCTTTTGACCAAAACATGCGAGAGGTTGACACTGATTTCTTATAGTAGATTACTTTCGACTACTTTATGAACATCAATGCTAGCTGTAGGAAATGCAAGATTTTAGCTCTCATGCCTTTGAAGAGAGTATATTAGCCTTAGTAACTTGTGTTATGGATATTGCAAGTAATCCCTCTGCTCTCATGGCTTTGAAGACATGTTCTAGTGTCTTTGTTCACTCATTTTTGTGCGTGTATGTAGTCTTATATGGAGTAAAATATCGAAAATCATCTTATATTTCTGAACGGAGGTAGTAATAAAATATTTGGTTTCTGTTTGAATTAGAACCAGGTCCGCGGTGGAGATGAAGTTCTCAAAGTCATGCCGTGTGAACTGGAAGACCTGAGGATGAGTTCTACTAAACTATCCAGCTGTTGTGTCCTTGTCGCCATGTGTCGTGAATTAGTGTTTTCCTGTAGCATTGTTGTCAGGCATGTTCTCGAGGGTGTACTTCACCACAACAATTTCCTAGCTGTGCCTTCGATTACGAAGGGTGTGGTTCTTGTAAAGCTTCCCGACAAATCTGATGCGGACTGTCTTCATCGTCATGTTTATGAGTGGAAAGACCACTCTGTTAGGTTCTCCAAGGTTGACGAGATGGCGATGCTGCTGGCAGACATCTCTCACGAATTCCATGGCCTAGTCAGTTATGCGGGGTACATCCCGTAGGTCGGTGGCAAGAAATAGTCTGCAAAGTTTAATTAGTGCAACTTTGATTGTCTGTAGTAAGTACTATTGTTCAGTACTTCATTTGTGTGTGTGAACCCTGTATTGTTTAGTACTGCCACTTTTGTTGTGTGGTGAGTCCTGAGAACAGTATATGTTAATGTATGTCCACTCAATTCAGTCTGTATATTTTGAAGTATCCGGATCATCTTTTTTGTGAGGACGGTTTATCAATTATGGTTACACTCCAATATCTGTATGCATTGCAGGGTTTATCGCACCCACCAGGAATTCCAGTCCCTTGGATGTTTGGTCCATACGAGTTGTCATGACCTTTGGACTGTCCTGCTTGTGGGAGTAAGCGGGGGCCATGCATGCCACCCGGAATTGGACGATCAACCTTCTGTTTAGAACTTGAACATAGTGATTTCCTGGTAAGGATTCACTCGTGTCACATCAAGTAAATCTTATTGATTTACTATCTAAATCTTACTGATTTAATGTCATGTTTTCTTACTTTTGCTGCAATTTTACGATGTAGGTTTTGTCATGTGACATTCGTTACAGAATAAACCGTTTGGTTTGCTCTATGATGGTTATTTTTGCAGGTTTCACTTCTTATGTCGTGTCAGTAACGAAGACACTGTCCATCACTTATATTACTGGACACAATTGGATCAGTCGGTTGTCTGAGTACAATCTGAAGCCCTATGATGAACTGCAGTTTGGATTAACAAACACGCCACAATTAGTCCTTCTCGCATTTAAAAGAAATGAAGAAAAAGACTGGATCAAGGTCACGGAGCCTAGTCAAGTTAGAAAGCTGAAGTATGAAATCATAGTAGACCAGAGATGATCGCTGCCGTCTCGCACATCGGTACCACCTTCAGCATCAGATCGAGCACCGGCACCTTCTCAGACGGCACTCGCTCTAGCACTGATAGCGGCAGCAACTCAGTCTGATCCACCAGAGGATTGGGCACCGACCGCGTCAGCGGATCAGGCTGATCTACCGGAGGATCGGGCACCGACACGGGCAGCTGCTCCGACACCGGCACCAGCTCCACAAGGAGCACCATCTCCGGCAGGAGCAGCGAGACTACCAGTCGCACCGGCACGGGCACCAGCAACGGCTTCGGCACCTACACCAACACTTGAAGTTGCACTTGCATCTGCTTCGGCCCATGCAGCGGCAACGGAACCAGCAGTTGCACCGGCAACAGACTGGGCTGTAGTTCGCACTTCATATACCAAAGTCCTTACAAAAACCGACATCTCCACCTTCTTGGTAAGCATTGGCTGCCCAAGTGCTTCGTTCTTTTTTCTTTCCATGTTGTTTCACATGATTCACTGTGTTGATCTAACTGTTTGTGTATGTCTTCTTGTTTGCAAACAGAGAAATCCTAGAGCAACGAGGGAGTCGTTCAATAATCTGGGCGACCATGGCCAAGTTTCTCTTACCATGCGTAGCCTTGGTGTGAATGAACCTGCTCAATATACCGTAAGTACAAAGGATGGTCGCATGATGATTGATGCTAAAGGATGGTCAAGGTTCAAAACTCTATCAAATCTTGCGGTAGGGGATGATGTCAAAATCGAACTTTCTAGGCAAGGAGAGCTGGTCCAAATCAACTTTGAAATTCTTTAGTAGTAGCACGCAACTGCCGAACTGATCTATCCTCCGAGAGCTTTAGATGTAATAATATGGCATGGTGAAACAAGTGTCCTGTGTGTATAAGTTGTACGACAGTATTATTTATCACGTAGGATATCGTGAAAGAATTGCAACTCTGATTGCTGGTTAGGAACTGTCGTTCGATTTCATTCTAACAGCTCCCATGCTTTATTTAATTTTCTGTATTCGCCTTTCGACAGCATCTAAAACCAGTGCCATACCGATCGCTTGCAATATGAAATGCGCTGAGTTAGAACACATGGGGCCCCAAACATGCAGGCCCACCGGCCTGTGGCCCAAAGTCCAGAACCATGAGCCTATCTGAGTATTATATTCTCAGCTGAACCCCCATATTATGTTATATATATTCCCCTTGATTTTTCTTATGTATAAAGTTGTGATATAAAAGCTTTTTATATTTCTTTACAGAGGGAGTATCTCTTTGTCAAAAATATATTTATGTGTAACTAGTTACTCCTACCTTTCTATTTCCTTTTGCTGATATGTGGGGCATCCGGCAACGGGGTCCATGTGCCATGCACCAAATTAGAGTGCACAACTGCACGGTAGGCTCACCCCGGTCGTAGCGCCGCAGTAATGCCCAATGAGCCATCAAATCACGAAAACCCCCACCTTTTCAGCTTTAGCAGTAAGCTGGATGGACGAAGCAGCAATATTTCACTGGGCCTGAATCCCCTTCTCCCTTGTCTACTTATTCAGAGAAAACCCCCTATCGGCGATTGCGTAGGGTTTTCTCATGGAGAACCAGGTACGAATTCTTCATCCATCCCCGATAAATCCTAGTCCCTTGGTCGCGGGTAATCCTAGAATGGCAGCCACCGCCATTGATGCATTTTTCTTCCTACTGAATCTAGTGTGTTTCATTTGCGGTGCCCAAAGTGTGAGGACCCTATAGGTTTTTGCGCCCTCGGCGAGACGCCACACTTGTTCCTTCTCATCCTAACACAGGATTTTAAAACATGCGCAGTATGTTCCTAGAATCCTCTTTTCTATCCGGGAGGGTGGGGTTTTTTGAACATGCTGTCGACTAATTTGGAAATTTGAATTGCTATATTTGGATAAAAGGTACTAGTACCATGGTCAACAATGACGTGAAGGAGGAAATTATTTCTAGATTTGGATAGCGAATACATTGTGTTCTCATATTATTTTTCCTGCAGTGCATTCCTTGCTCTGCCAGAACACATGTACTCAAGATGGTCGGCCTTGCCATAACTGAATACACCAGTTTAATGGTCACATTGAAGACAAGCCATGGATATAAGTTCCGAGTTGGGTTCATGAACCAAGAAGATCGCTGCTTTTTTATGGCCGAACTTGGATAAACTTTCTCAAGTGTTACGGAAAGTTGGCGCACGAATGTTGATGGGAATAGCAGAACCTGGTCTCATCTTCACTGTGATCTTCCACCCCGACATCATTCCAGTAGTTCATCCATGTTAGTTTTGTATCTGGTTCTTGCATGTTGCCTCGATTACTTCTTAAAATCCACCTATTCTGTCTAACTAATCACAATTTAACTTTAGAAGTAGCAATGATTTGTGATTCCCTTCTCTCACGAAGACGCTACTTCTAACTAATATTTCTTATAATTGGTGGCACGTGTAGGTTATTTCAAAGTTAAGCATGCTACTCGTTTGTTATTCTATAAGAGTTACTGATGGCACTGAAGTTGACTGGGACGACATCCACCAGTTCCTACACTTTATTGATCGTCTTGAGGTCCTTGTGGGGCGTTTCAATGGTGGAAGGCCATGTGGGATATGTGTGCCACTGCTGCACACATTGAACAGGTCCAACTGTGTTGAGAAACTTATGGTACGAGTTATTTTCTATTATATATGTTGTTCATAAACTCTTGCTTATACACAGTTTTACAGCTGTGATCTTCTTGAAACAGAAACTGCCCAGTTCTATTGTTCCTATACAGTTGCCTGACCATGGTCGGGTCAGACTTGCGCTTGGTCATAACATGATGTTTATGTCGACCTACTCCATTTCCCTTGGAGGTGAAAAGATACTTATTCATGGGTGGTCTCAAATAATGAAGGCTCGTCCAACTTGGAGAATAGGACAGAAGGTTATGCTCATGCTTTTCCATGGCTCTAAAGTGAATATCCTATTTATTGACCACATTGCGAGATGAAGCCGCTTTCAGAAGGTTGTGGATGCGTGGGGTGGCGCCTGGGCCTTGTCCTGGGGCTTGGTGGCCTCACCCTTGGTTAACTGTAGGCAAAGTAGCACTGTTCGAGGCGTGCTTTGTACGGTTGAACCTGTATAAGTACTCATACTGCTTTCAGCTATGGTTGTTAAGTGCCCCTGCTGGTTTCAGTTAAGGTTGTTAAGTACTCCTGCTGCTTTTATAGTCTGTCGTGTTTCTTCAGTCCTGTCTTCCTCCAGCCGCCAAAACCAAACCAGCGCCAGCGGGGCCGCCTGCTTATGCCTCCCATGGCTGGCTACGCCTCAGCGCACGCATTGCCGCCCCACTGTCTCCTAAATCGTTAACGCTGGCGTCCGAGGCCTCACCGTCGTCCTCCGCGCGCTTTGGTGCACTTGTCGCGGCGCCGCCCTCTCGTGTTGTCAACATGGTCAACAAACAAGAGAAATCAGGAGAGGACTGTACGTGGAGAGGATGACAGTAGGGGCCCACCATGTCCATGGCCGTACGCAAGCAAGTTCCTCATTTTTTGTTATATACTCCATTGTCAGCGTATAGAAAGAGAAAATGCTTCCTCCTAGTGGTTTGCTGACATCTGGGACCCACGACATTGTCAGCGTATAGTCAATAGACAAGAGAACAACACAAGATCGGCTGACACCTGGGACATAGCTGCTCGAGCAGTATTTTTTTTGTTATTGTTGAGACAGAGCAGGGTTTCAACTGGGCTGTGGCCCGTCTAGCCCAGGCTTCTATTTTACGTTCACCACATGACTAGCCCAGCTATTTTTTTTTTGTGAAAATGAGCCCAGTTTATTTTTTTCTGAAGAATACCCAATCCAGGCCTACTTATATTTCTACGCCTTGCTGGGCTGCAACTCTTTCAAGACGGCTGCAAATCTTGAAAGTAATATGAAATGGGCTGTAAATATAAAAAACAGACGACAAATTGGCAGTTACTTTCAAATTTCTGAATTTTTTCACATTTTCACATTCCAATTTCACTGGGCTTTAACCTAATTTAAATATATCTTCAAAGTACTTTAAATCTGGCTCAACATTTCAGTATTAAAAATAGTTTGGACCCCACCGAAATATGTGAAATTTTGTTTAAATTTTTAACCCTGGCCCTGGCCAACAAAAAAAACCGACTGCAATAAATTGCATAAGAAGTTGCAATGAGCTGTAAATTATTAAATAAATAGGGAATGGTCTGACTTGTGGGCCTATTAAGTTGACGCGTATGCAAGATTTTTTTACTTATTATATACGTCAACAAACGATTCTAGCAGACGTGACCGTTGGATGTCAATCCAACGGCCGTCGTGCTTCTTCAATCTCTGATCTTCTTGCTCCAGCCGCCAAATCCAGCGCTAATTTCTTTATCCTAACAATCTTTCTAAGTTTCTTGACTTGACTGATATTCATGGACAACTCATTTCCCCATATGCAAAAAGGGTCGAACAGTGGGTCAAAACCTCTGATGGCAGGACCTACATGTGCAAGACCAAATTGTTAAAAACGTAAATATTAGAATGGTTCCTGCAATTGCACAATAATGTGCTATTAGACAAAGGACCATGCATGTGCAAACCTTGATTGTAAACCTCAGTGCTTCCCATTGTTTCCCTGCAACACATATAAGGTAGTTAGTGATCAGGTTAAGTGATGGTTCGCATGCTATCAGTAAAATATGTTAATGAAAAATAAGCACATTGCAGATTCATCAGATTAATTCAAGCCACATGGAAAACCCATTTATCCAAACCAAGCATGATTAAGAACTAGGAAATATAGCAATTGTATATGTTTCTCATGTATTAAATGCAGCCAAATTCGATTTATTCCTCACATGCACAACAATACAAAATTCTACCCACGACAATTGGACATCGCATTGCAGAATTGAACCAAGCAGTTAACTAAACACCACAACAAATGAACCAAACATTAACTGAGTACCACATTGGACAATATAACATACTCTTAATAGAAGATCAGGTAGTTAACCAAACCAAGCATGCTTAACAACTTGGAAATATAGCAATTGTATTTGTTTCTTATGTATTTAGTACAGCCAAATTCAATTTATTTCTCACATGGTATACAATAACAGAATGCACCCACAATAATTGAACATCGCATTGCAGAATTGAACCAAACAGTTAACTAAACACTACAACAAATGAACCAAATGTTAACTGAGCACCACATTGCATAATGTATAACATACTAGAAGATCAGACAGTTAACCAAACCAAGCATGCTTGACAACTTGGAAATATAGCAATTATATTTGTTTCTCATGTATTTTGTAAATATAAATTCGATTTATTTCTCACATGGAAGACAATACAAAATTGCACCCTAAAGAATTAAACATCACATTTGCAGAATTGAACCAAACAGTTAACTGAAGACGACAACTAATTAACCAAACAGTTAATAAGTGAGCACCACATTGCACAACATATAGAACTTATACACTAGAGCAACAGATTGCATGGTAAAAGTAGATAGGACAATTCACTAGAACTTGTTAAGGAAAGGCGGGAGCAGCACATGCAATGGGTAAACCAAGCATGCTTAACCGGCATTGCTAGCAAACTGAACATAGGTCCTTATAGTGAGCTAATAAGACAAGCTACTCCTCATCGTCGGAAATATCCATGATGATTGGCTCCTTGGACATGGAAGAGGGCGAGGCCTCCACATCGTGGGTGCCCTCGTCGTAGTGGTGATCTTCCTGAGCCGCTCCGGGCACCAACCTGCTGCCTCTCGAGTTGAGGTAAGCACGGGCACGCTGAGAAAACACCTCGTAGTCTTCGTCGAAGGCACCGACGGTGGCCTCGAGGAAACGCCATGAACTGTCATTTAAAGCAGCCAACCACATCGCGGCGTCGGCGCGCGAGGTGTCGACGGGGGCCTCGACGGCGAGGTGCTCCTCCAAGATCTGGGGGTCGGCACGAATGGCAGCCATCGCGACCACATCCGCGCGTGCGGCCGCGATTTGCTTCTCCGCTGCCAAATGCTCCTTGAGCTCTTGGCTATACTGTGTGCACCATGGCTTAGGGTGGCACTTATTTGGGGGAGGGGTCGGTGATTTGGGTGGAAGGTGTCACGCCGGCGGTCGGGGCATGTGGGATGTGGAAGGAGGAGGATGTGGGTCGGGTTGGATTACCTGCCTGGATCGACGAGGCCGAGCAGCGTGAAGGAGGGTCGCCAGCAAGGAGGCAGCGCTGCAAGCAAGGAGTGAAGGTTTCAACTTGGAAAGGAAGCCGGAAACAAGGGAAATGTGGCTTTTGGTAAGGGGGAGGGGGCGGGGAGGTAGATATTTCCGCAGAGGCCGAAAATTTTGAATCGGTGCAGCGAAAAAACTGGCGCGCAAACTGTCATCAGACACGTTCCCTTATTCAACATTGTGTATGATATGTGAACATCACAAATGATTCATATAGCTTAACCCGTGTGTGATGAGTTTGAACGTCAAAAATTTTGGTTCGAATTTCCCTGGTTACAGTGGTCATTCACGTCATTGCATAATTTGGATACACAAAGGAGACTACAGCACACCCACACTTCTTAATCGAGCAAGTTCAGCAATTAAACAGAGCTAGCTGACCTAAACATTACTCTAACAAATTAAAGACCGGCGCTCTTAATTAAACAAAACAAAGAGTACTACTATGGCTGGTGCTCTTCGATCTCCGCCGCCTCCTCCATGTCCAGCTCGCGCCCGACGATCTCCTGGGGAAGGGGCTCCTTGGAATCCGTCGCACCATACTCGGCAAGCATCTCGCCATCCGCGTCCGCCATCTCTTTGGAAAAGGTCACCACGAGATGGGCTTGGGCGGCCGTGATCTGGGCTTGGACGGGCTCCATCGTGGCAAGGTATGCCGCGGAGGAACGAACGGCTGCTCGAACGCTCTCGGCGATTGCCAACTCTTCGGCCGTGGGTTGCCGACCGTTGTCGGAGAAGCTTTGTTCGATTTGTGCGGTGACCGCCACGAGTAGGGCGTGGGCGGCCTCGACATGGTCGTTGGCGGCCTCCATCAGGGCTAAGGCCGCCGCTGCAGAACAGACAGCTGCTGTGCCGCTCTTGCCAGTTGCTATCCCCGAGGCAGATGTTGCTGCCATCACCTGAGAAGTAACAGCGACCGTTTGGGCTGCCTTGGCCGCCCGGTCGCAGATTGCGGCCGCGCTCATGTAGCTTGTTAGCACGTGCATGGCGGCTGCGGCCGCGCTTTCGCCGGAGTGGGCCACCGAAGTTGCCCTCACAACGCGGGTCCACGTCCCCATCTTTCACCGGCGATGATTGAACAGTGAAATGATATTTGGGGAGCGAGCTAGTGTGCTTGACACGCCGGCCGTGGATTGTAGATGACGCACCTTCTAGCGTAAGCCATAGGCATACTATACTCCTACGTTGCTCCAAGATATTTTGTACTACATCTCACACGGTTGGTGATAATAAACTGTGTGCGATCTACTTGATTTTTCATCTTGATTTGAATTACATAATGGGGTCACAGCGGAAAATGAGGGTGTTTGAATTGCTAGAACTTTTATCTGTAGTGAACATGCAACTATAGGTGTGTCGTCAAAAAAATGGAATTATTCAGGGTTCGTTTGGACATTTTTATACATTAACTTGGTTTTCTAGCCATTTCAGGTGCACAATTCAAAATTAAACTACATGCACATGCTCCGGTGCGCCAAAATGGGTTGTAAAATCATATATGTGTCCATGGGTTTATGCTTATGTCCCATGCAAGAAATGGGGATGAATTTCGAACACCACGGCACCGTGGCTCTCCGGCAAACATTGAGGTACTTGCTTTTGTAATTCTAGTAAATCCAAAACCCGTCTGAAATTCATGAACCTTGGCATGCTATCATGGAATGGCATCAACATGCTGGGGTAAAAAATATTGTCCCATTTGGGGCAGGTTATGGTATAAGCTTCTCACAAACCAGAGCTTCCCACAAGAAGCCTCATGGTTCCGTTAGGGAAATGTGTCACCTTTGTGGACAAAACGATATTCGTCGCCTCTTCTTGCTTTCAATTTTTTTTTCTGGTGTCAACATAGAACAACAGGAGTGTCGTGTTAAATTTTGGAATTTTTCGGGGATCATTTGGACATTTTTATACGTTAACTAAGTTTTCTAGGCATTTATGTGCATAATTCAAAATTGAACTAGATGCACATGATCCAGTGCATAAAAACGGGTTGAAAAATCAAATGTGTGTCCTTGGTTGCAAGCTTAGGTCACATGCAAGAAATGAGAATGAATGTCAAACACCTTGCCACTGTCGCTCGGCCGCTAACATTGAGATACATGGTTTGAAAATTCTAGTAAATCAAAAACTCGTCTGAAATTCATGAAACTTGACATGATATCATGGAACGGCATCGACATGCCGTGGTAAAAATATTATCCCATTTGGGGCAGGTTTGGGTATAAGCTTCTCGCCAACCAGAGCTTCTCACAACAAGCCTGATGGTTTCAGTAGGGAACGTGCCACCTTGGGGGACGAAATGATATCCGTTGCCTCTTCTTACTTTCAAATTTTTTCTCGTGTCAACATAGAACAACAGGAGTGTTGTGTCAATTTTTGGGATTTTTCGGGGTTCGCTTGGACATTTTTATACATTCATTGAGTTTTCTATGCATTTATGTGCAAATTCAAATTTGAACTACATGCACATGCTCCAGTGCATATAAATGGGTTCAAAATTGAAATGTGTGTCCTTGGTTGCATGCTAAGTCCCTTGCAAGAAATGAGAATGACTGTCAAACACCTTGCCACCGTCGCTCGGCCGCTAACATTGAGATACATGATTTTTAAATTCTAGTAAATCGAAAACACGTCTGAAATTTATGAAACTTGACATGCTAGCATGGAACGGCATCAACATGCCGTGGTAAAAATAGTGTCCCATTTGGGGCAGGTTGGGGTATAAGCTTCTCACAAACCAGAGCTTCTCACAACAAGCCTCATGGTTACGGTAGGGAACGTTTCACCTTTCTGGACGAAATGATATCCGTTGCCTGTTCTTAATTTTAATTTATTTTCTAGTGTCAACATAGAACAACAGGAGTGTTGTGTTAAATTTAGGAATTTTTTGGGGTTCGTTTGGACATTTTTATACATTAACTGAATTTTCTATGTGCGTAATTCAAATTTGAACTACACGCACATGCTCCAGTGCGTGTAAATTGGTTCAAAAATCAAATATGTGTCCTCGGTTGCGTGCTTAGGTCCCATGCAAGAAAGGGAATGAATGTCAAACACCTTGCCACCGTCGCTCGGCTGCAAACATTGAGATACATGGTTTTTAAATTCTAGTAAATCCAAAACTCGTCTGTAGTTCATGAAACTTGACATGCTATCATGGAGCGGCATCAACATGCTGTGGTAAATTTTTTGTCCCATTTGGGGCAGGTTTGGGTATAAGCTTCTCGCAAACCAGAGCTTCTCACAACAAGCCTGATGGTTTCGGTAAGGAACGAGCCACCTTTGGGGACGAAATGATATCCGTTGCCTCTTCTTGCTTTCAATTTTTTTCTAGTGTCAACATAAAACAACAGGAGTGTTGTGTCAATTTTTGGGATTTTTTGGGGTTCGCTTGGACATTTTTATACATTAACTGGGTTTTCTAGGCATTTTATGTGCATAATTCAAATTTGAACTACATGCACAAGCTCCAGTGCAGAAAAATGGGTTGACATATCAAATGTGTGTCGTTGGGTGCATGCTTAGGTCCCATGCAAGAAATGGGAATGAATTTCAAACACCAGGGCACTGTTGATTGCCAACAAAATGTTGAGATACTTTGTTTTTAAATTCTAGTAAATCCAAAACTCGTCTGAAATTCATGAAACTTGGCATGCTATCATGGAATGGCACCCGACATGCTGTGGTATTTTTTGTGTCCATTTTGAGAGAAGGCGCACTCGAATAACAACCAACAAAGGCATTTTGAAACAAATAGCTGCCACTTTAACATCTCAAACATTTGTATAATTTAAATCATGTGTGTTCTATTAACCATTCACGTCACGCCACATGTCTCTCTTTTAATGGCTATAGGAGGTGCCGTGCGGACATCTGCTTGACTGAACGGGAGGTGTGCGAGCGCAGTCCGGTGCGCAGGCTGACCGAGATGCATGCAAGCTGTCCTCCAATGCGCAGGCTCATCGGGAAGCATGCGAGCTGTACCCTGCGTAGGCTCACTGGGAAGCGAGCCCTTTGACTTCCATAGCCGCCCGCCTTGCTCGCATCTTCTCCATTAATGGCGCCCGAGCCACTGTTTAATACGGGCAGCCTTACTGTTCGCCTCCCATTCTCCTCCCTCCCGCAGACCTCCACCAACACCATGGCGCAGAAGGATCATCTGCCACTAGTCTTCCAGTTTGGTGAAGTTGACTCCGAGCCGGGGGAAATAGAAAATAAGGAGGAATGGGGTGGACATGGCCCTGAACGAGCTGGCCGCGGCGGTTGATGCCCCCGCGCTCGTCCTAGCTCCCATCCCCGCGCCGGCGCCAGCGACCATCCCCGTGGCATTGACAGGCTGGTCGCCGAGCACTATCGCAGAGCTGGAAGCCACTGGCGTCAGCGAGGTCTCCGTGGACCGCGCGAGCTCATGTACATGCCAGCGCCAGCGCCCGTGCGCGCCCATGCACCCACCGCGGCGCCGGTCCCCATGCATTTGCCTGAACCCGCCACGCCCGTACCCATGTGCGCTCCCCCCTCAGCGGCATGGGACGCCGCCGTTGATGGCTACCTCGCAGCACCGCGAGTTGTCGTCCTCCCGCGCCCCGCCCATCGATCGCGCGACGACATCATGTTTGATTTCCATGTGAAGAACATTTTGTGCTGCCTTGAAGACTTCAACAACAGCGTCCCGGAGGACGACAACAACAACGCCCGCGTGGCATGCCACCTCCGCCGCCGCTGGAATTAGTTTTTTTGGGGGTTTAATACTGTATCAGTGTATCTCGATCATATGAATATAAATTCGCAGTGTGACTGAATGAAAGATATGGTTTGAACGAACTTGTGTTTTTCTCTCTGAATGTACAGACTTATCAAAGGGTTTTCTTTAAAAACAACGTAAATGGTTTTTAAATATAAAACACTCATCGCAAACGTTTTAGTTAGAACACCCGTATGCAAACCGACAGCTTCCCCAGGAAGCCAAGGGAAAATGTCCCGAGCAGGATTTGTGCAGCTCCTGATCACAAACGTTTTAGATAGAACACCCATATGCAAAGTGAGAGCTATGGTCTTCCCCAGTAAGCCAAGGGAAAATTCGCAGCGCAGGATTTGTGCATCTCTTCAACGCAAACGGTTCAGATTGAATACGGTATGCAAAGCCAGACTTCGGTGCTAAGCCAAGAGAAAATGTGCCGAGCAGAATTTGTACATCCCTTCAACGCAAACGGTTGTTTTGGATGACCCATGTGCAAGCATGTATAGACAATTTGGTAAGATTTGCATCTGTCATATTGGGTATATTTCCATTTGTTAAACTGGAAAGATTGACATTTGTTGATCTAGTAACATTGCCATTTGTCAAGCTTGTAACACTGCCATTTGTCAAAATATGCAGCTAAAAATCACTAGAACTATCTAATTTTTGCAACTAAAATTCAGCAATTAAGCATAGATTTCATTCACAAATTAAGCAGTCGTTCTTTATACAAACAGTTCAACTCAACAGCTGAACCGACCAAAATTTTCCCCAATTGTTGCCAACCACGTACTGAAATAGCTAGTTCAACTATTTATACTAGTTAATTTTAAGTACGTTGTACAGTTCCACCACATCTATAGTCAGATGAACTGAACAAAATAGTCCCTAAATACTACTACTACGGAGGGGCTTTGTACTACTTCCGGCAGCCTCTCCTCTGCCGAGCGCGCTCAGTAAGAGGCAGAGGAGGCTACCGACGAGCTGGATAACTGCAATACGGTGCCTACCGCTGCTGCACCTTCAGCGACGCTCACCTCAAACGCCCTCTACCGCTCCAGACGACCCCTCTCGAAGCGGTGGTTCTCCTCGTAGATCTCCTGATTCTTCGCCTCTGTGGCGGCATGTGCTGCAGCCACGGCGGCGGTAAGGCTCTTTGCGTGCTCGACGAGGCGCTCCTCCTCCTCCCGCAGGAACTCGATGTGCGCGCAAGGTCGCTGTCACACGTGCGGGCCTCCACCTCCGCCTCCCGCCTTCGGGCGGTGGTGGCGGAGCGGGTGATGAACCCGGTGGTCGATGGTGGGCTGGCGGCCACGACGGCCAATGATGGGATGGCGGCCACGACCACCACCTCCCGCCTTCGGGTCATGGTGGCGGAGCGGGTGATGGCCACGGTGGCCGCCAGTGGGGTGGCAGCCACAACGGCCACCTCCCGCCTTCGAGCCGTGGCAGCGGAGCGGGCAATGGCCCTGGCTTTCGACAGTGGTGTGGCGGCCACGGTGGCAGATGGTGGGGTGGCGGCAATGGCGGCCGGCAACAGCTGCCGACGGGCAGCGGCGGCGGAGCGTGTGGTGGGTGTTCAACGAACACCCAACAGGGACGCCACGCGCACTACACTACGCCGGGGACTGCGCCACCGCCGTGGTGTGGCCTCCCAGCTGGAGCTGTCCTCTGATGACGGCGGAGTGGCTGAGCGACGACGACGAACTGGTGCCATTGGCGATTGTGGGAGAAGCAGACGAGATAGGCTACAGGGAGGGAGGGGAAAATGCGACGTAGGACTCGCCGGCCGTGAGGGTTTATATAGCAGGCCGGTAAGCGTTGGGATTCTGGGGGATTTTACTAAGTCGGGCAGGAAGCTTGCGCGGGAACCTGTGAGGTTGCGCGGGAACGGGCTCATCGATGATTCATTGGCGCCACGTCGAGCCACCGTTTGGCCAGAAGAACGCCCCCGCGCGCTGCGCAAGCTTGCGCTGTAAGCCGTCTGCGGCAGCGGGGTGACAAGACGTGCGAAAGGAGGACGAAAGGACACGTACACATACGGTTAATAAAAAATGTTTGCGATTTAATTACCTACTACCCCCGTCCTGGTTTATAAGTCGTCTATGTATTTTTGTGCCAAATTTTGACTAGAGATTTAACTAATAAAATACGAATGCATGTCACCAAAGATTATATCGTTGGATTCGTATTTGAACATAGTTTCCAATTATATAATTTTTATAACATGCATCAACATTTTGTTGGTTAAACATAATGTCAAAATATGGCACAGAATATAAAGGGGACTAATAGACGAAGACGGAGGTAGTAGGACACGGCCGCTCTCTATGCAGCGTCGCAACTGTCGGCCGGCTTGTAGACGACCATTCCCTACGTGTTCAACTGCTCTAAGCGTGTGGTTGCTCGCGGTTGAGGCGGCCGCGGCGCGCTCTGCTCGCATCCCGCCGCACGCGCTGTGCTCTCGCGTCCCTTCGGGTGCTCTGCCCTCGTCCCTCCACGCACGCTGTCAGTGTTTGGGGCCGGTGCAAGATCACGTACGTTCGTGCTGCCATTATGCATGCGGTTGCGCCGGGCGTGGCGCCACGATGCAGTTACCCGCTGCAAAAACTGCCATGCGGACGCGCAAAGAATCCAGGCCGCCCGGCCCCCATTTATTCCTGCGGCCATTTACCTTCATCTCTCGCGCCACATGACACAATAAGCACACCCACAACGACACATACAGAGAGGACATCCAGCGGTTCCAATGGCGCTCCCCGTGGCTCCAATGGCGCTCCCAGCGGCCGACGATGACAACGGGGGGCAGTTCACTATGCATCACGTAGTGGACACCCACGTGAGGGGGAAGGCCCTCTCGGTGGTGTACATGAATGAGACGGTCTCAGTGGAGAGCTCCATCCAAACTATGGAGCAGTTGCTTGCTTAGGACAAGTACCAAGTGGTCGGCTTCGACCTCGAGTACACCATCGGTCGTGCCGGGCATGACCAGAAGGTTGACGTCGCCCAGTTGTGCATGCGACATGACGTCCTCGTCTACCACTACCACCTGGCCACAAGGCCTTGCGAGCATTTCTCCAGGTTTATCAACAGCTCCGACTACAGTTTCGCTATGGTGGACACCACCAACGATCTAAAAGCGCTCAAGGTTTCGGGCTTGAAATGCCAGAATCTTGTCAACATCCAGGACCACTACAAGGTCTGGGGCAGCGACAACAACAAACAGAACTCCCTAGTTGACCTCGCCTCGGCCATCATCGACCCCTACTACATGGAGATGAAGGATGAGAGCAAGCAAGAACGCCTGGCACAATGTCTGGCATTAGAGGCTGGATGAACAACACGTCAAGTACGCGGCCAAGGACGCGTACACAAGCTACGAGATGTACAGGCAGATCGTTGACATGAGGAAGTGTCTTCTTCCTGCCCCAGACGAGGGATCGAGCCACAGAGCAGTGGAGGGAGCGTCACAAGAAGTAGATGACTAGACGATCATTTCTCCTAGTTTAGAATGCATGCAATTGTTTATTGAGGTGTGTGCGAATGATCTGTATAGTCACTTATGTAATTGGATGTTTATTTCAGTTATATATATATATATATATATATATATATATATATATATATATATATATATATATATATCTTATTCTTCTGTGGACAGAGCAAATCACACGGCTCATTAGCAGCAATCGTCTGTGTTATTATTGGTCTTCGCACACATTTCTGATTACGGACTTGTTTGCCGCGTATCACACACATCTTGTTCAGTCAAACAGTTTCTGTTGTCTTGACTCATCGCAAATAGTTCATCCGAGTGAACTTTATGCCCTCCATCACACACACCTTGATCTGGCTGACCATTTCTATTGTGCTGCCTAATCACACACAGTTCATCCTAGTGAACTATATGTCGTATATCGCACACACCCTCATCTGGCTGCCCGTTTCTGTTGTTCTGCCTCATCGCAAATGGTTCAGCTGGATTAACCGTATGCCACGCATCGCACACGCAACTCTAATCTGAACCATGTTTGATGTCACCACCATCGCAAATGTTTTGTATCTTTTTTGACCGTTTTATTACATCACCGTTTGTGATTGCATCGCACACAGTTTCGTCGAAGGGTCTCTGATTGGACTGTCGCGTTTGGAGCAACCTGCAGTAGTGTTAAGGGCATTAGTCCTACTCTTTGTCAACACAAGATTAATATGGAGCCCGATGCTAAACCTGTTGTTGATCATCAATGACGGTTAAATCCTAAGATGAAAGAAGTGGTAAGAACTGAGATACTAAAGCTTCTGGAAGCAGGTATAATTTATCCTATAGGTGATAGTAGATGGGTAAGTCCTGTTCATTGTGTCCCTAAGAAAGGATGTATTACTGTTGTTCCTAATGATAAAAATGAACTTATCCCACAAAGAATAGTGACTGGCTATAGAATGGTAATTGATTTCAGAAAATTAAATAAAGCTACTAGAAAAGATCATTACCCCTGCCTTTCATGGATCAAATGCTAGAAAGATTGTCAAAGCACACACACTTTTGTTTTCTTGATGGATATTCTGGTTTCTCTCAAATACTTGTTTCATAGCCTGATCAAGAGAAAACCACCTTTACTTGCCCTTTTGGAACTTATGCTTATCGACGTATGCCTTTTGGTTTATGTAATGCACCTGCTACCTTTCAAAGATGTATGACTGCTATATTCTCTGACTTTTGTGAAAAGATTGTTGAGGTTTTGAAGGATGATTTCTCTGTTTACGGAACTTCTTTTGATGATTGCTTAAGCAACCTTGATCAAGTTTTGCAGAGATGTGAACAAACTAATCTTGTCTTGAATTGGGAGAAGTGCCACTTTATGGTGAATGAAGGTATTGTCATGGGGCATAAAATTTCTGAGCGAGGTATTGAGGTGGATAAATCTAAAGTTGATGCAATTGAGAAAATGCCATGTCCCAAAGACATTAAAGGTATTCATAGTTTCCTTGGTCATGCTGGTTACATTGTTGATTCCAAAGTAATTGTTCACACCGATCATGCTGCTATAAAATATCTTATGGAAAATAAAGATGCTAAACCTAGACTCATTAGGTGGGTTCTTTTGCTACAAGAATTTGATTTGCATATTACTTATAGGAACAAAGTATGTCTACCAGGGGGGGGGTCAATGGGAGTTTTAAAATTTCTTTGAAAATCTCAAAACTCTCGAAACCCAGCAGCGGAGTGAATGAAAAACAAACTACAGTGAGCTATAACTAAGTACCGAATGTAAACTAAGACATGCATCGAAACAAACCACTTGAAGGAAATCACATCAAATGTAAACATGGGTAGTAGAGGTAACCAATTGTCGGCATTCTGGGATCGGGGGTACCCAGACCTGCCTGCCTGCGGCCCATAGCATGGCTCCATCGACGGCCCAGCGGCAAGGCCTCCACGACAAGACCCTCACGAGGACCCCTTGGCCTCGCAAGGCGGACGACAACAAGACCTCCAGAGGAGCAGTCTCCCTAGGCTGCCTCCCGAGGAGCGAAGTTTTCTATGCAGGTACCCAGCCTTACGAGGCTACGGTGACGTGGGCCATGACGACCAAGGCCAGGCGGGCACCAGCGGGCACAGAGGAGGCAGTTTCCTTTTTGGTGCTAAGGGAGCAAGGACATGCGTGGGTTCCCGAGGAGTCCTCCAAAGGTTTCCATTCTGGTGCAACAAGACCAAGACAACGGGCTCGGCAGGATGGATGTCACCGCCGAGCCCACAGCTGTGTCACGACCAGAAGCTTTGCAGGCGAAGACCACCTTTCGTCAGGATAAGATGTACTACTTGTCCCCTTTCGAATTGGCCACTGTGGGATCCCTTCCCTCCTAAGTTTTGGGGGAAGAGGACCAAGGCCACTATAAATATAGTTTAGCCACCACCATAGGAGGGGATCAATTCCACCCTCACCACTCGAGCCCTCGCGAGGTCGCTCAAACCACTATATTAGTTCATCCTCAACCTCCTCATGAGGCCAATCCACCACAAAGCAGGAATAGGGTTTTACACCGCAAGGTGGCCAGAACCAGGGTAAACTGCCGTGCTCATCTTCTTCCCCGCTTGCATGAATCCGACGAGGCTAGGCTGTAGGGTGGCGAGCCAGAGACCGGAGAGGTTGAGATCTTCGCACACGCCCCAGAGTTCGAACCTTCTTGGGTCTGTGAAGCCCCGAATCCGACATTTGGCGCGCCAAGCAGGGGCGTGTCGAAGTCCTTCTTCCACCTCCGCCTCGCCTACGCTCTGTCGCTCCCATGGCCGACACACGCCAGGTTCGCGCCGAGTGCCGGGCCGCTCGTGTTGCCCAGATGGCACTCGTGGGCAACAGTGCTTCTCGCCACTCTGCCTCCCCCGCGGCTAACACCACCACTGACCCTGCTGCTCGCGAGCAGCAGGACTCCTCGCTGCCACCCTCCATGCAGCGGGATGGCCGCACCACCACTCCGTCGCCCACTCTCTCCATGGCGTCATCCTCCCACATCTGCCGCAGGCCGGCGAACGCACAGGCTGCGCTGCTCATGGCACGCGAACTGCTGTGCTATCGTCCCGCCAATGACCGCTATGATGACTGGCTTGGCCTCATTGCCGAGCTCGTCAATGCCGCCGGTGAAGTGCCTGCACTGTCCTGCTCACTCCTTCCCCCGCCATCCCAAGTGGGCAACGTGGCTCACGGTGCACCCCCTCCTCCTTTGCGCGGCACCGACCCCGAGCCCAGGCGTGACGCGCCCCAGCGCGACCCGCCGCGCGGAGCGCCGGCGCGATGAGGCGAGCTGCCAGGTGGTGCAGCGACCGCAAGCCGATGTGCGCGCTCCCAGCGCCACAGCGCTAGCACCAAGAGGACGCGCCGCCGAAGGCTGTGGCGCGTGGGCGTCAAGACCGAGCTCACCCCGTGCGCGCTGCGCCCGTGAGCACGGCGGGTTGCCGCGCCTTCACCCCGGAGCTGCGCTACGTCGTCTGGCCCGGCAAGTTCAAGCCGGATCTGCCTCCGTGCTATGATGGGACCCCCGACCCTGCGGAGTTCCTCCAGCTCTACGCGCTGAGCATCGAAGCGGCAAACGGTGATGAGAAGGTTATGGCAAACTGGTTCCCCATGGCCCTCAAGGACGACGCGCGCTCTTGGCTCCTGCACCTACCGGAGGGATAGATCTCCTCTTGGGACGAGCTTCGCGAGCGCTTCATCACCAACTTCCAGGGCACCCGCGACCGCGCTCCTCCAGTGGGTGACTTGCGGCGCGTGAAGCAGCAGCCGGGCGAGACCCTGCACAAGTACATACAGCGCTTCACGAATGTTCGCCTCAAGATTCCGAAGGTGTCGGACGAGGCCATCATCTCGACGTTCACTGATGGCGTCCGGGACGTTAAGATGAAGGAAGAGCTCACCATCCACGAGGACCTGTGCTTGGCCCTGGAGATGTTCAACCTGGCGAACAAGTGCGCAAGGGCCGAGGAAGGCCGCCTCTCCATCCTTGAGCTTCCGGAGGCCGATCCTGAGGACAAGAAGGCCAAGGCTAAGGAGGCAAAGTGCAAGGGCCCCGCCTTGCTGGCAGCGGAGCCTGAGATGAAGCGCGGCCGTGATCATGACGAGCCTCCCAGGGGCAACCGCCTGTTCTGCGTCTTCCACAACGTCCACAGCCACAACACCAATGACCGCCAGGAGCTCAGGGCCCTCCACGACGGGTGCCTCGGCCGCCGCCCTGAGCGCGGCGACCGCAGCTACGGCCGTGGAGGAGGCCATGGCGGAGGCCGCCGGGACAACCGCGACCCTCGTCAGGATTCGCGCGACCAGCCTCGTGAGGACCGCTGGCAGGGCTTGCCTCGCGACGGCCCTTGTCGGGACCAGCCTCGTGAGGACCGTCCTCAGGGCAACGACGAACTCCCTCCGCTGCCGCTGCCGCCAAGGAGAAAGGACGACAACCGGCAGGATGATGGGGCTGGGGCCTTTCAGGAGCCTCGGGCGATCGCCTGCATCTTGGGTGGTGCTCAGGCCCCCGCCTCACATCGCATCTTCAAGCAGTTCTCTCGTGAGGTGAACGCAACCCTCCCGAAGCTTGAGGCAACACGTCCCCTCAGGTGGTCGAAGCACGCCATCACCTTTGACTCCAAGGACCAACTCAAGTGCTCGGCCGCCGCTAGCATGCTTCCCATGCTCTGCACACCCACCATCAGCAACGTCCTCATCACCAAAACCCTCATCGACGATGGCGCGGGGCTCAATGTTCTCTCTGTCGAGACATTCGAGACACTCCAAGTGCCTTATGACTAGCTCCTGCCAACCAAGCCTTTCTCTAGGGTGACCGATGGCTCCACCGTCCCCCTGGACCAAGTGCGTCTCCCAGTCACCTACGGCAAGCGCGGCAACTACCACACCGAGCTCATCGACTTCGATGTCGCCCACATCGGCCTCCCGTACAACGCCATCCTCGGGTACCCGGCCCTCGCCAAGTTCATGGCAGCAACTCACCATGGTTACAACGTCCTCAAGATGCCAGGGTGCCGTGGCGTCATCACGGGTGCTTGCGATGAGAAGGACGCAGTCTGCTCTCTTGAGCGCACCTATCAGGCTGCGGCGGCTGAAAACTCTGACGGCGAGGGCACCGTGTCCTGCCTCCTGAGGCCACCCCTAAGAAGAAGCAGCAGCTCCTTCCCAAGAGCCGTCAGGAGCCCGAGGCACCCACTGGTGGTGCCTCAGGCCCCACGCCCACTGCTGGGGCACCCTTTCCTCTCGCGTAGGAAGGCGCGCCCAGCGCCTCCCTTAGGACGGGCTCGGGGGCTCTTATCTGGAGAGCCTCTGACCTGACCAGCGCGACGAGGGAGGTGCTCGGGCACCACTTGGAGGCGTGCTTCGATGCGTGCCCCCATGAGCAAGGCGCAAGGCACGAGGCACCAGGCGCGTGAGAGTTCATCACCAAGGCGATCGAGGAGCTTTAGGAGGTGCGGGCCATGCGAGGCGAACGTCGCCCGTGCCACCCAGTGCAGCTGCGTCCCCGGATGCGGGCGACGAGTTGCGCATCTGCGTCAACATCTCAGGCCTCAACAGGGCCGCTTCGCAGGACCTCTTCTGGCCATCCCGTGTCGGCCGGAGCAGGGGCTACCCCTACAACTACGTCTGCATGCCGTTTGGCCTGCTAAACGTGGGCACCTCGTACCAGCACTTTGCGTAGCGTGCTATGGCGTCTCACGAGGCCAGGTGCTTGGCGGTCATGTCTCAGGAGGTCCTGGGTCCGTGCAAACCCCCCGGACCTCGTGAGCCTCCCAGGTCTCAGGAGCCGTCTGGCTCGTGAGGAGCGATCTTCATGGCACGTGTCTTCAGCTACCTCGACGCTTCTACAATGCTGGTGCCAGGTGACTTTTTGGTTTGCTCAGTTGAGGGCGCCCCTCGGGCTGCATTGTCCTCGAGCTGTCAGGGACCGCTCCCCCCGGTTATATTGTTTCAATTCATGTACTATGGATCAGTTATGTTTTTGTGAGCTACTTTGGTTGTTAACCTTGTGTCTGGCCATGCCTTGCCTCTGGAGTCACCTCTGCGGGCCCCGCGCATTGGCAGCTCTCCCCTTGAACGTCCCGTGTGAGGGGGCTACCGGCATGGCGCCTGTGCTCGGGTCTGTCACTGCAGCGCTGATAAATCTAAGAGACTTAGCTCTGGCTCACGGGCCGCCCCCGTGCACGTCACCTCACCAGGTCCTTAGTGCCTTCATCTTCTCACGGAACGACCACGAGCAGATCAGCAAGCGCGCGTCACCCCTTGTGTTTTGTGACCAACTAACCCGCAGGAGCCTTAGGAGACGAGACCTCGCGACCACGGTGCTCTGGCTCGCAAAAGGCTAAGTAAAGTTGCTCCGTACTCCGTGTGCCGCCGGGTACGACCCTTACCAAGCGCCTCCGCAAGGCGAGCCATTCCTCTTTTGCGCAAATCGCTTGCACGTTAAAAGGGGGGCCCCTGAGCATCGCGCCTCAGGAGCTCCTACTGGCTCTCAAGCCCTCACCCCCTGGCCTTGACCACGGCATCGCGACCTGGCATACCAGCGGCGGTGAGCCCCGCTTGAGGGCCGGGTCCTGAGGACGTAGAGCATTATGATGGGCAAAGAAAGGGGAATCGTCAGCCTCGCGGGGGAGCACAGGGAAAAGGTTGTGGCCCGTCGACGCCAACGTTCGCTTGATTCGCTCTTTGGAATATAATGGGCATCAGTCCCCTCACGTGCCTCTAGCGAGGCTTATTCTAACTTATTGCAGAACAGGGAACATGCACAGGGTCAAGAGTTCCAGGGAAGCTCGCCTCCGCGACGAAGGAACCACCGTGAACCGCAACCTTGCCAAAGCTAAGTTATCCTACGCACACCAGCATGAGCCTTGCTGCTGATGTTTTATTCTTTCACCACCTCGCTCGGGCAAGGGACCCCCCTCTTTAATCTTTCGATAGCTGCTTGATCCCAAGGGGGACCTGCTGAGCATCGTGCCTCGGGAGCTCTTACCGGACCTCGGGTCGCTCACCTCCTGGCCTTGCACATGGCATCGCGAGCTGGGATACCAGCGACGGTTGAAGCCCACCTAGGTACTGGATCCTGCCGATGCAGAGCAACACGTTGTCGCGAGACCAAAAAGGGGACCAATGCCCAAGCGAGAAACACGAGCGTAACCAAGAACATAAGTCGGAAACGTTAGAATAAAGGCGCAAGTGTCGTAGTTCTTACATGCCCTCTCGGGGCCCTTCATTGTTCTGATACAGGGAGTAAAGCAAAAGAAAAGATCGCCTTGGGCCGCTGCTCAGGAGGAGCAGGCTCTAGCGTCACCTCCTCCTCCTAAGTCTGGGCGCGGCGACACGGCAGCTCGGTGTAGTCGTTGTCGCTTGAGCTTTCCTCGGGGGAGGTACCACCACTGCTGGAGGCGTCGCGGACAAGGCCAAGGGCAAGTTCACCGCCGAGGGCCTCGCCACCTCGTCGGCCCCCATTTCCAGAAGGATGGTCACCACCGCGGTTGCCGCCCCTGGGGCAGCATTCCAGGCGTTCACCGCTTTCTCCAAAGACCTTGAAGAAGAGCATCGACGCCCCGTCGTACGTGAAGTGGAGGGTGAGGGAGTCATGGACTAATGGGTCCTTGGGTCGATGGCCCATTGTACATGGGCCGGACTGGTGGAGCCGTATAATGACAGGAGATCTACGAAGCCGTGGTGTGCCCTCCAAGTCAAGAAGGCGGAGGATCTCTTTAATTCGTTATTGTAATCTATCTTCGGTAACCCTAACCCTACCGGTGTCTATATAAACCTTTTAGTCTTTAGAGGTAGAGCTACATTCATCACCTCATAGCCTTAGGGTTTAGCTCATGCTGATCTCGAGGTAGCTCTACTCTGTAAACCACATCATACATCCAATATAATCAAGCAGGACGTAGGGTATTACCTCTTTGAGAGGCCCCGAACCTGGGTAAACACTGTGTTTGTCATCCCTTGTTACCCATCGATCCTAGATCCACAGCTCGGGACCCCCTATCCCGAGGTCTACCGGTTTTGACACCGACATTGGTGCTTTCATTGAGAGTTCCGCTGTGGGATTGCCAGAGGAATCGATGGCTCAACCGGTCGTTGGAGACCACACCCGCACCGAGGGTTTCCCCGCCCCTGGTCATCTCCTTGTCATCGGCGGCATAATAGCGCGCGCCGATCCCACTAGTCGCCTCGACCAGATCGAAGGCTTCACCCCCGTAGAAGGGTTCATTGGTTCAGGGGCATCAACCCCAGGACCAGCAGACCCACAAAAATCCGGTATCCCGCAGAGTCCGGCCCTGAAGCCCGACTCCGACGGACTGCCCCAAAGACCTCCCGCAGAATCACCGGAGTGTCCGGCACCCCCATGTGGCCAGCCGGCGGACCACCTGGCGAGCCTTTTTCGTGCAATGGGAATCTCTGTTACTAGGCCTGCGGCCTACGATCGGATCAGGCTTAGACCCGACGACCGAGAAATCAACACCCCTTCGGTCACACACCTCGTCGCCACAGTCGAAGAGGCCCAGGAGGGGCCACAACCTTGTAAGCTAAAGATGGTGTACACTCGAATCCCTAGCTCGGAGTCAGACACCAGCCCGAATGTACATCTGGACATAACCCCCAGATCAAGTCCCGGCCTCGAGCCTATCCGGCCGCACACCATTTTGGATCCAAGCCCTGTGCGGTCAGAATCGGACACGACTCAACCGCCCATCAAGGATAGTCCGGATCCGCGGCAGGAGGAAATTCTCAAAATTTTCCCGCCCGCCCACAATACGGAATATAACCCGAACTCGAGAAGCCCAGACATATGGGACCTCATGTACATCAAGCAGCTGCCAAACGAGACAGTCCACCGTTATTGGGCTAGATTTCTCCTGGTAAAGAATAGGATCGCACCTTGCTGTGACAAAGAAATAATTAAAGCCTTCCAGTTTAACTGCAGGGACGAGGGCCTCTTAAACGCCCTCGCGCATCGCCGAATTCAAAGCTTCACCAAACTATCAGACGTGGTACGCAAATATTGCGCCATGGAGAACACGTGGAGGGCGCAACAGCTGAACATGGGGCCACAGCCCGCCGCACGTCATGGAAGGCCCCGCCTTAAATGGGCTTACACAAATCGGTCACCGGAGCGCGAGCCTAATGAAAGGAAAACTAGGCCCAGATCGGTGTTAGACGAGTTGCTGGATAAACCATGCCCAATACATTCAGTCTTGCTAGACGCAAACCCAACCCACAGACTTCGAGCCTGTTGGGTGGTAAGACAAGTGGCCAAATATGGCGAGCCAATCTTGGGCCTTACACCCCCAGATAAACAGTCTTCGGCTTCAGCGCAGGATCATAATGTCCTTACAGTATACGAGACATTCGCCTCAAACAATAAAAGGAAAAAGGCTCTTTGAGAGCTCAATCAAATATATCAAGTGACGGCCGCACCACCATGGGCGGCCATGCCTATCACCTTCAACAAGAAGGATGAGCCAAGCCCCCGTAATAACCATGCACCGGCCGCACTGGTCCTCGACCCCATTGTCGATGGTTTCTGGCTGACTAAACTGCTGATGGACGGAGGCAGCGGCCTCAACCTAATTTATGAGGATAATCTAGACAAGATGCAGTTCAATAGGTCTCGCATCGAACGCAGTCATACCACATTTCGAGGTATAATACCCGGAAGGGAGGCACACTGCTCGGGACGCGTAACCCTGGACGTTGTGTTCAGTACACCCGACAACTACAGATCCGAACCCTTGCTATTTCACATTGTGCCCTTCCATAGCAGATACCATGCCCTTCTAGGACGTGAGGTATTCTCAAGATTTCAGGCCATACCACATTATGGGTACATGAAACTCAAAATGCCAGGGCCCAATGGGGTAATTTCACTTAAAAGCGACCCAAGCAAAGCCTTGCGAGCCGAAAACAAAATGGCATCCCTCGCCCTAGAGGCACTATCCGAAGCCCTCGCGGCCGAAGAATTGACAGCTCTATGCACTACCATCGACAGAGATGACGTGGTTCTCAGTAAAAGACAAAAATCCACGTCCTTCAAGCCAGCAGATGAAACGGCGTCCATAGGAGCGCAGCTGGACCCCGCAGTCGACGAGGCATTAATGACATTCCTGCGTGAAAATTGGGACATATTCGCCTGGCACCCCTCGGACATGCCAAGAATCCCACGCAGGAAAGCAGAGCACAACCTCAACATTCTAAAAGGATTTAAGCCAGTGAAACAGACCCTGCGCCGATTCTCCGAACCCAAACGATAAGCCATGGGCGAAGAACTCGCAAAATTGCTGGATGCCAGATTCATCCGTGAGATCAAGCATCCCGAGTGGTTAGCAAACCTGGTAATGGTACCAAAGAAGGATAAGTCCTGGCAGCTCTGTGTCAATTTCAAAGACCTTAGCAAGGCCCGCCCTAAGGATCCTTTCCCCCTGCCACGGATAGACCAGATCATCGACGCCACCGCCGGACACGACTCACTATTTTTCCTTGACGCATACTCCGGATACCACTAGATCAAGATGAAAGAGTCCGACCAGGCGGCAACCACGTTCACTACCCCTTACGGGCCCTTCTGCTTTAGCACCATGTTGTTCGGATTGAAGAACCCAGGAGCCACATACCAACGCATGATTCAAGCATGCCTCAAAAATCAAATTGGCAAAATGGCCGAGGCATACATGGATGACGTGGTTGTCAAAACCAAACACATAGACCAACTGGTAGATGACCTACACCAAACCTTTGACAACTTACGCGCTTATGACATACGGCTCAACCCAGAAAAATGTGTCTTCGGGGTTCCCGCCGGAAAGCTACTCGGATTCATAGTTTCCCATAGAGGAATCGAAGCCAATCCGGCCAAAATCAGAGCGCTATCTCAGCTTGCAATACCAACGGAGCTTAAGCATGTCCAGAAGCTGGCAGGATGTGTGGCCGCCTAGAGCCGCTTCATATCCCGCCTCGGAGAAAAGGCATTGCCACTCTACAAACTGCTTAAAAATACCAAGAACTTCCAGTGGACAGATGAAGCAACCATGGTACTCGAGGAGATTAAAACACTCCTCGCCGGCAACCCTATCCTGGCCGCACCCGGCATCGGCGAACCCATGCTACTATACATTTCAGCCACCAATCAGGTGGTCAGCGCGGTGCTCGTCGTAGAACGGGAATCCGAAGGCCACAAGTTCCAAGTCCAGAAGCCGGTCTACTACGTGTCCGAGGTGCTTACGCCATGCAAATCACGATACCCACACTATCAAAAGATAGCTTACACGGTCTTCATGGCATCTCGAAAGCTACGTCATTACTTTCAAGAATGTTCGGTCACAGTAGCGTCAGAGGTCCCCTTGAATGATATAATCAATAATAGGGATGCCACAGGCCGCATCGCCAAATGGGCCATCGAGCTCCTCCCCTTTGAGATAACATACAAGCCACGCCGAGCCATTAAATCTCAGGTGCTGGCCGATTTCATAGCTGAATGGACCGAGGCCGAACTACCCCGGGAATACTCTACATACTCGCACTGGACAATGTACTTCGATGGCTCAAAGATGTTAGCCAGACTGGGGGCTAGGGTCATCCTCATCTCCCCCACAGGTGACACTGTTCGGTATGTCCTCCAAATAATGTACACGGACTCGAACAATGCAGCCGAGTACGAAGCACTACTACATGGTCTTCGTATGGCCACGACAATGGGCGTGCAACGCCTCGAGGTAAGGGAAGACTCAAATTTGGCGATCTCTCAAGTCAACGGTGAATTCGACGCCAAAGACCCCAAGATGGCGGCGTATAGAAACGCAGTCCTCCGGATATCCGCTTGATTTGAGGGCCTAGAATTTCACCATGTCGCTAGAGACAGCAATCAAGCAGCCGACGTCCTCGCCCGCATGGACACCAAGCATGACCCGGTTCCTAAAAACACCTTCCTCGAGCGGCTCTTTAAGCCCTCCATGGTATGGCAGGACAACGTCATCGGTGCACCATCCAACGAGACCGCCCACAACACCTCGCCCGACAATGAACAAGATGATCACGTCATCGGAAGCTCCGCACTCGAGGAAACGCCTTCCGCACACGAGGTAATGGCCGTAATCCCACCCTGGACAGAACACCTGCTAGCCTACCTCACACAACATCACCTTTCGGAGGATCAAACCGAAGCACGGCATATAGTTCGGTGCTCTAAAGCATACAAGGTCCATGAAGGCGAACTCTATAAAAAGAGTACCACAGGAGTCTTACAAAGATGCATCTCCAAAGAGGAGGGGCAACAGCTCTTGGCAGAGATACACGCAGGCATGGGCGGACACCATGCGGCGGCTCGGGCTTTGGTGAGCAAAGCTTTCTGAGCAGGTTTTTTCTGGCCTACCGCCCATGAAGATGCCTGGACATTGGTCCAACACTGCGTCGGATGCCAGCTATTCGCAAATGAAAGCCACATGCCCCCCACAGCTCTTCGGACGATGCCGATCATGTGGCCTTTTGCAGTCCGGGGTCTCGACATGGTCGGACCACTCAAAGGGGGGACGAACAAAAAGAAGTACCTATTGGTCATGGTCGACAAATTCACCAAGTGGATTGAGGCAAGACCCATCACTTCGGCAGAATTCGGACCAGTCGTCGACTTCTTATCCGATGTCATACACCGTTATCGTGTCCCCCACAACATAATTACCGATAATGGTACCAACTTCACCACCCAGGAAGTTAAAGACTGGTGTGGTAAAATGGGCATTAAGCTCGATTACGCCTCGGTGTACCACCCACAGACCAATGGGCAGGTTGAACGAGCCAATGGACTCATCATGAGCGGCATTAAGCCTCGCCTAGTTTGATCCCTTGAACAATCAGACTGCCATTGGGTCGAGGAACTCAATTCCATACTATGGGGGCTGCGCACTACTCCTAATTGGTCCACCGGATACACACCATTTTTATGCTATACGATGCCGAAGCAGTTCTCCCATGCGACATTATCCATGACGTGCCTAGAGTGCGCATGTACGAAGAAAAGGAAGCCGAGCTCGATCGGCAGGACAATCTGGATGCTCTGGAAGAAGAGCAAGACATAGCTCGAGCTCGTTCCGTGTTCTATGAACAGCAAGCACGACATTACCACAACCGTGAAGTCCGGGCAAAGACATACAACGTGGGAGACCTTGTCCTCCGACTCCCCGAAAAACAGAAGAATAAACTATCACCTAAATGGGAGGGTCCGTACATCATCGATGAAGTACTCATAGGAGGAGCGTATCATCTTCGCCGCCCGTCTGACGACGGCCTTGAGCCGAACTCGTGGAATGCAGCAAGGCTGCGGTGTTTTTACGCCTGAGTCCGACATAAATTTTTGCCTTCTCTTTCTTTTTATCTTTCGCCGTGGTGCTAGTTCGGCTAAACCGAACCATACCAAGTTCATACTATATACACCATTAAACGTAATACCCAACTTTGCTTGGGGGCTCCCTTAGAAGAGCCGGATATATGTATAAATCGCATTTGTCCTGATTGCTTTCTTCTCATACACGTTAAGCCAACATATGCATTTGTTTGCCTTAAGATCTTTGCCAAGCTGGGTTGCCTGGCTCCTGTGCTTACCCCTACGTTCCCGATTGATCGGCTAGGGCGTAAAGGGAGCACCTTTGCGATTGTTACGACCGGGTCACCCGGGACCGTACCTCAGACGGGTGAAGCCGAAAGCTAGCGTTCTTAGAGAATACAACAAGTCTGCCTAAGGGAAGTGAATACAGCCTCGAGTTTAATACCAGGGTTCTTTTTTAAAGCCATTGGTGTACATTGACCCTACGTGTTTGGACTGTAATTTTACCCGATGAAAGGAAATCTTGGAGGAACTATTTTCATCGGAAGATGCTTCTTACGTTAAACAGTAATATAACATCGCTCTCCGCATATGTTTCGTCTGTTTAAACCAGAGGGCCGGATTGCCTGGTTCCCGAATTGTTGCCTTGTTTCCTATGGCACACAGTACAGAACACTCCCTGATCTTTGATCAGAGAGGCAGAAGCCGATGGCCGGTCAAGACAACATTCTTTCAAAAATAACAATAAGAACGCGGATTGAGCATGGTCAACATAAAGTACGTAGATACATAGAATTGACAAGACTACTCATTCTCGACATTGTCTATCAACTATTCTAAGGCACAATCCTTTTGAGAATAGCGAGCGGCTTGCATCACTTCATCATACGCCAAGCTTAGTGGTATCTCTTGACCGTCAGGGCCCATGGGACCAACCCGAGCCATATGCACCGGGTCTAGCTTGGTGAAGCGTGTCTTTACCATAGCCCACGCCTCGCGCGCTCCTTCTCGGCAGGCCGAGATCTTCCATAACTCAAACCTTCGCCAAGCCCCTTTAAAGCGACTGGCTAGTTTGGCCATACTCTCTGGTGGCGCATCTGATGGCCATAACACCTTCGCCATGCTCTTCATGGATTTCCAGGCCTTTTCATAGGTCTTCGATAGTTCCTTTAGAAGGTTCCCGTCATAAGTGCTTACTTCTTCCTCAGGCCGCCTAGCCAGGAGACCTAACAAGCAGGTGTTGCACATCAACATTAGCACATCAATGACACTTGTCAACAGCATGGTACGATCAGTACTTACCGAATATGCCACCTTTTAGCTTCTGGTTTTCCTCCGCAGTTTGGGCCAGCTGAGTTCTCAAATTTTTTATTTCCTCAGCTTGCCATTGATTTTCTGCCTTGAGCTCATTTTTCTCCTCCTGACTTCGCATCAGTACTCATTTACCAGCCTCCAGCTCCCTCCATAGCTCGCTTACAGCTCTCGCGGCTATATGGAGAATACGGTGTTAATGCTTAGCATACAACGCATACCTATAAAAACAGTCTTTCCTACTCACCGAACAATTCGCTGCCGGCTTTTCGAGCCGCATCCAGCTCGGCCTTGGCTTCGACCAATTGTGTCCGACTCACTTCGAGGTCCTCGGACAGCCTTTTGTTCTGCTCTCTTGTGGCCTACAAAAACAATATCATTATATACCCTTAACTCGGCCGCCCCGCCCGAATTAAGGCTTGGGGGCTAGTTGGTTAGGGAACATGATCTGCTTTCAAGCTATATACCTGCACCTTGGCGGCAAATAGACCGGCAATCCCATCAAGACCTGTCCGGGCCACTCCAAGGTACGCATCCACTGAATTAAAAGCATTAAATTCTTCTTCTGCAAAGGCAGTATGACATAAAGTCTCCCTCCAGTGGCGATGGTTCATTACGCTCTCGACCTCGAAATTAGTGAATGATACATCGTCGGAGTCCGCCGGAGGTACCCCAGCTACCGCGTGTTCGGAGGAGGCTCTTGCTTGTGCCGAAGACTTGAGACCGGAGTTGTGGTTCGGCGCATCTGGGTGATCATCGGATTGGTGTAGGGGCATACGCCTTATGCAAAATTGAGCAAGCTCTAATAAGAAAGTGCCAACGGCAACCTTTGCTGCAATCCCGAAATTTGTTACCTTTGGGTTGATGGGGCAGGTGCCTCCACCTCGACGGAAGCTTTCCGCTTTGATCGCCCGTCAAGGGCCGAAGTTGGCACGGTCCGCGCCCCTCCCGAGACATTCTTGCGCGTAGTGCGGCGGCCCTTGGGAGTAGAAGTCAGCACATGGGGGTAGCGTGAGATGAGCACCCTATTCGGGAGAGGGTCTTCTTTTCACTTACTGTGGAAGAGGGAAGAACCCCGGGGTGATCGGCTGTTACAGCCACTTTGCCGCCATCAAGGCCCTCCTGATAGAACACCCCATCTTCAAATGGGATTGACATCTTTGGGTCGTCATGACACCCCGGATCGCCGTCACGAGAGTGATTCTCTGGTTGAGGAGGAGGACAACTAATGGACGCAACTTGACGCCTCCATTCCTGTTCAAGTGGCGATCAGTAAGAATTCAGCGTGATCTGTGGGCTCAAAGTAATGGATTGTGACTTACCCAGTCTGCCAGATTGTATCCGGAGCAGCCTTCTCGAATACTCATGCGAGCAAACTCTGCTTCGTCTCCCTTGAAGAGATCTGCCAATATTTTGGCTAGGGCTGCCTTGTTGTCTGGCCCTTGCCGCTGATGATGTGTCAGATCGTTGGTCTCGTTATAGCACCATAAAGGATGACCCCGCTGTTGGAGGGGCTGCACGCATCGGGTAACGGCGATGGCCATGACTTCGATCATGGTCAGCTTGCTGCTAGTTAGCAGCCTGATCTTGGCCGACAGTGCACATACTTCTTCGTTGTCCTGTTGGGAAGGGCCTCTAGGCTGCCAGTTGTACCGCTTTATATGTTGATCATTTGAATATTCGGGTAGCCCTTGCTGAATTGGATCGGTAAGGGGAACGTCTTCAATATAAAACCACTCCGAAGTCCATCCATCGGGATCTTTCTGTGGGGTCCCGGTTGGGTACCTTGTCCCAGCTATTCGCCATACTTCGGCACTGCCTACCTCAAATATAGATCCCTCCCGGAGGCGGGGGACAAGACAGAAATATTTCCTCCACAAGTCAAAGTGGGGCTCGCAACTCAGAAATATCTCGCACAAGGCTACGAAGCCAGAAATGTGCAATATCGACCCCGGGGTGAGGTTGTGGAGCTGAATCCCATAAAACTCTAGCAGACCCCGTAGAAAGGGATGAATAGGAAAACCCAAACCTCTTAGAAGGAAGGGCATGAGACATACCCTCTCCTCCTTGCTTGGGGCGGGGGAGTTCTCAGCAAGGGCGCGACCATCAATGGAGATGAGACCGGCGCGGACTGGGACCAGACTGGCTGAAGGGAGGAAGCGCTGCGTCTGCAAGCGACTCAGCTGGATATGAGAGACTGAGCAGCTTGACCAATCACCTGGGAGCGGGCCGTGAGGGCGCGAGGAAGAACCTGGGATGTCGGCCATGGCTTTGGAGAATTTTTTCGGTGTCGTTCTTGGCGAAGGGGAAGATAACTGTTCTCAATCCCCTTGGATCTATAAATAAGCATCTTATTGTGAAGCCGAAAGGACGGGTGCGTGGAAGGAAGGCATTGGGCCGCACGCCCTCTGGAAAGGTGTGCGAAGCCCTTGCCCCAAAGAAAGGCATTAAAATCTATTGGTCCCACCTCAATCTCGAGATGTCTTCGGATCTTAGAATCTTTAGACTGTTCGGACCCGAGTACATTAGAGCGGGTTCCGAATAAAGTCTGGTGAAGTTAACACCGCTTCAAATGGAGTAAAGGAACTCATCTCGCAAGCCGATGATGTGAAGATTCCAGAAGATGATCCCCGGCATTGGAGGCAAGTTCGGGGGCTACTGAGGGAGTCATGGACTAAGGGGTCCTCGGGTCGATGGCCCATTGTACATGGGCTGGACTGGTGGAGCCGTATAATGATAGGAGATCTACGAAGCTATGGTGTGCCCTCCAAGTCAAGAAGGCGGAGGATCTCTTTAATTCCTTATTGTAATCTATCTTTGGTAACCCTAACCCTACCAGTGTCTATATAAACCGAGGGTTTTTAGTCTTTAGAGGTAGAGCTACATTCATCACCTCATAGCCTTAAGGTTTAGCTCATGCTGATCTCGAGGTAGATCTACTCTGTAAACCACATCGTACATCCAATATAATCAAGCAGGACGTAGGGTATTACCTCTTTTAGAGGGCCCAAACCTGGGTAAACACTGTGTTCGTCGTCCCTTGTTACCCATCGATCCTAGATCCACAGCTCGGGACCCCCTACCCTGAGGTCTGCCGGTTTTGACACTTACAAAGGGCATGCCTCCCCTTCGAGCTACAGGCGCGGGTGATCGCCCCCCATCCCCGGGTGATGAAGATGTCGCCGGAGAAGGTGGCCTCAACCTCCGCCAGTGAAGCTTGGCCGCAGCAGCCGTCGTGCTGTAGCCACAGCTCAATGGGCCCCCTCGCTGGTAGCTCCTCTGCCAGGGACTATGGGAGCCAAATCCAGGTGGGCGGCGACATCACCGTCCACACCACAAACTCGCGGGCCGTGCCGCCAGCATGGGCCAACGGGCGATGTGGCAGAGCGGTCGTCGTTTGCTCCCCTCCTCGGCTTTGTCCTCCACGGCCCCCGCGGCCGCTCCCGTGGGCGGGGCCCTGTGTGCAAACACTAACACCGGTGTGGAATCCCGGCAGGGCACGTTCACACCAGGGTAGGACGGCTACGGGCGCAACAGTGGCCTTGCGAGGGCGGCCGCGTCTTTTCTTCGGCGGGAGCAACTCCATCTCCTCCCGCGGGGCCTTGCCCTTCTCTTCGGCCGAGAACCTCCTCACTGGCACCATGGTCGCTTCGGGAAGGTGGCGTCACGGCGGAGATAGGAGAAGAGGGGATGACAAGCGAGAAGATGAAGACGGGCTGGGGGCTCCACCTCCCTCGCCCTCCAATAGGTGGTCGAAGGCCAACCGGCGCCCCTCCATGTTCTGAGCGATGATGGCCTTGCTGCATGCACCAGGCAGTTGTCAAGTTGGGGCAGTTGCCGAGGTGGCATGGGGAAGTGAAGGCGTCCATGCCTCGTCAAGCGCCACGCGTTGATCCTGGCCCGCAGGCGATGTTGGGCCCGCGGTGCTTCACCCTTGCCCCTTGGCTTCGCCTCGAAGCCAGCCCGAGCGCGCCTTGGGCCCGGGCGCTACTGTCGGCATTCTGGGATCGGGGGTATCCAGACCTGCCTGCCTGCGGCCCATAGCGTGGCTCCATCGATGGCCCGGTATGGCCCAGCGGCAAGGCCTCCAAGACAAGACCCTCGCGAGGACCCCTTGGCCTCGCGAGGCGGACGACACCAAGACCTCCAGAGGAGCGGTCTCCCCAGGCCGCCTCCCGAGGAGCGGAGTTTTCTATGCAGGTACCCAGCCTCACGAGGGTACGGTGACATGGGCCATGACGACCAAGGCCACGCTGGCGCCAGCGAGCGCAGAGGAGGCAGTTTCCCTTTCGGTGCTAAGGGAGCAAGGACAGGCGTTCCCGAGGAGTCCTCCAAAGGTTTCCATTCTGGTGCAACAAGACCAAGACCACGGGCTCGGCAGGACGAATGTCACCGCCGAGCCCACAGCTGCGTCACGACCAGAAGCTTTGCAGGCGAAGACCACCTTTCATCAGGATAAGATGGACTACTTGTCCCCTTTCAAATTGGGCACTGTGGGATCCCTTCCCGCCTAAGTTTTGGGGGAAGAGGACCAAGGCCACTATAAATATAGGTTAGCCACCACCATAGGAGGGGATCGATTCCACCCTCACCACTCGAGCCCTAGCGAGGTCGCTCAAACCACTGTATTAGTTCATCCTCAACCTCCTCGTGAGGCCAATCCACCACAAAGCAGGAGTAGGGTTTTACACCGCAAGGTTGCCCGAACCTGGGTAAACTGCAGTGCTCATCTTCTTCCCCGCTCGCACGAATCCGACGAGGCTAGGTTGTAGGGTGGCGAGCTAGAGATCGGAGAGGTTGAGATCTTCGCACACGCCCCAGAGTTCGAACCTTCTTGGGTCTGTGGAGCCCTGAATCCGACACCAGTGATGCTCGAAGGCGACAGGATATTTGTTCGACCAGTTCATCCTTCTGTACAAGGACTACGTCTGGTTGGAGGGGCTGTGACTTAACACAGAAGATAAACTCTCTTCACCCTATTCTCCTCGACAATTGGTTGGTCAACCAATGCCGATTACTCGTGATAGATACTTGAGGCGATCTCCAAACCTTTACAAACTTCTTCTTCGAGAACCACAATCAATCTTGGTCTCTGAAGAAATTGACACCTAACCGTCTAGAGAGTTTGCAGCTCTTAAGAGTAATGGGTAGAGCGTACAGGTCTTAGATTCGAGTGATGCTGAACCACTATCTAATTCTTTGGCTCTAGGGGTTTTCTCTCGGTGGATTTTAAACTCAAATCGCTCAGAGAGGGGGTTGCTCAACAATCTTCTTAGAATCGAACAGAGCAGCCACCGGACAAAATCGGTGTGGGGTGGCTATTTATAGCCGTAGCCTTCCCGGATGGGAAATGACCATTTTGGACCCGCAGTCCAGCCAATGGCCAACTGACACGTTTGCAACGGTCGGATTTCGGAGCAATAGTAACATTACTTGAGGAACAAGTAATGCTAACTCCTCGGTTGGAGTCAAATCTCCCGCAGTGAAGAAGATCACAGTCTCTTGCTGGCTAGTATTTGCTTGGAACACAAAGAGATTTCTCTCGCAACTTTCATAGGATTTGGGTTTAGCATCAGAGAATCAAAGTTTCAAACGCTACACCCCTCTTAATAGTACGGTGGTCCTATGACTCAATAAAGAGAACAATAACAACGAAATAAATGCTACGTCTTCACTTCGTCTTCAATCTCCTCGGACGCAATCAATTTCATCGGACAGACACCGAACCAATTGCTTCGCCTTAGCAATTTTTGAGGGGTCACTCTTGTTATCATAATCTTCGGTGATAACCTTCATCTTTTACATCAAACTCCTTGATATCTCAGGGACCTGTTACTCTGTGTGCACTAGCAAACACATAAGTCCCATACTGTTTATGTCAACAAACTCCAAAACATAAGGGGCCTATCATTGCACCAACAATCTCCCCCTTTTTGGACGGTTGTTGACAAAACAGATAATCATCGAAGTGAAGATAGATAAGTGAAAAGTAATTCGAACAAGAGTAAATTAGCGTTACTAGGCTCGATGATGAAATATACCCCCCTAGATGTATGCAGGGTAACTGATATGAGATAAAATTCTCCTGCAATTCATTGAAGTATTAAGAGGAAATTTCAATCATTCGAGGTAATGATTTGCACTGATGATATATATTCCATCGAGATTGTAGTGCAATCCTTCATGACTTCCGATAATAATTCCACCTGCAAAACAAATGCTTTGAGAGAAATGGAGCAGCAGGCGGGGTTATTAACATTACAACACAGAAGTTTTACATCATAGCATAGATAGTCTTTGAGGCATAAGTTCAAATCTCACGTGAAACAAAACCAACGGAACGCAAAAGGCAAATCTATCGAAACTCGATGTAATTCTCCCTCTTTTTGTCAACTAGTGTCAAAAAGGTGACGAATAACATGAGTGCAGAAGCAGTGAACTTGATTCACTCGGTGGCATCGCCAGAAGAACTGTCCGAAGAGGTCTCTGATTCGGAAGTAACTGGAAGATCTTCATCGTCAACAGCAACAAATTTTCCTTCAGGAATGGCAGCTTGAGGCTGAGATGATGAAGACACATTGGGATCAGCCATATGAGTTATACGTGATGGCACATTTCCTTCGGCTGGTTTTTTTGTTTGTGAGGTGGCTTCAAATTCTTTGATTATCTTGTGAAGCTTAATATGCAGAAGATCAGTAGTTGGGTCTCGAGCAGGTAGTGGAGGAGTAATGCGAGTTTCATAATCTTCAACTGAGAGGCCTTTGTCAATGTATTCATAGAGCTCTTTGAGATCAGCATCTAGGAGTTGTTTCTTGGTGAAGAACTTGCGAAGTAGTTTCCAGAGCCTTTTCTTGTTCTCATCAGCAATCAGATGTGTGATTCTTGTTCAGTTTTTGATAGCATTCAGCTCGGTAGCAAGGTGTTCTTTCTCTTGTCGATCTTCAGCAATGTGTTTTAGCAATAGTTGTTGCGTGTGCAAACTGACTTCAAGCTGTGATGGAGGTTGATGAGTAACCATTCGGTCGCGCTGAGGCAGACGTGGCCCATCGAACCCTTTGTGATAATCTTGAGAGCTTGACTTGGGTGATTTACCCAAAGAAATATTTTGCATGACTTGCAGGGTGTCTCAAACAGGAGGAATAAAGCTTTTATGGATCGCCTTTGCCAAATACTCGGTGTGCATGGAATAATCAACAACTTTCTGAATCCATGGTGCATATACTTTGAGTGTTTTTGGATACTGAGCAGAATCTTTCAAGATGCGCAGAAACATATCCTCAACATCAAAGACATATCTCTCAGAGATGGCATAGATTGCATTACAAAGAACATCTGAAATGGTTCCATCTGTATTCATCCCGGCCAGAGGACAGATGGTATAAGTGAGAATGTGATATAGAGTTTGATTCTCGAAGGTTAAATGCTCTGGCTTGGGAGGACCAGTGTAGTCATGAATCTTTTCCTTATCCATGGTGCACTTAAACATATCATCTGAAATGGCGTCAATGTTGTGCACTTGAATTTCAGTTTTACCATGCTCAAAACAAGGGAAATAAAAGTGCGATACAAAATCTCTGGAGGTGCACTTGATGCGTTAGCCTTCGGTCATCCACTCCATGATCCATTTGGAACTGTCAGATTCATCACCAGAGATGTATAATTTTGCCTAGAACTGAAGAATTATCTCTCGGTTCCAAGGATGTTCGAATGCAAACACACTGGTTAGGCAGAAATCTTCCAGATCTTGCAGCAGTTGATCAAAGCAACCAATAATCTTCATAGCAGTGATATCAGGAAATTCATGAGGGAATATCTTCTTGCTGTCATAGAGAATCCGAGAATAATAGATGGCCTGTCCTTGGGTCCAGAAACGAGGTGATTCAGATGTGCGTGACCCATTGTAAGGACTTTCTTGAAAGAATTGAGGGTGCGTATTCCGAATGAATAGCGGTCCCTTGGCACCAGCACCAGTCTTGAACAGAGGCAGTTCTTCACGAGGAAATGGATATTTGAGTTCATCCTCAATTGAAATCACTTCATCTCCATATATCACGGAGTCGGTATGACGAGCAGAAACTAATTTATATCCGGACACTACATCATCTGAGATTCTTGGCACTGTGTCGATTGAAATCCGTAGTTGAGAGGGAGCAGATTCTTTAACAGGCGGCACTGAGCTTGAATCAGGCACTGGAGTCTGTTGGGGTTGATCATCGGGAGTCGGTTGGTGTGCAGAGGGAGGAACCGAAACATTTGGTTCTTCATGAGTAGGAGAGGCTTGAGGCTCAGACTGAGGAATTTCACCTTCTTCTGAGAGAGGTGGCTGAGAAAGAATATTATCATGAACAGGGGTGGCCACAGGCACTAGTTCAGTTGGCCTTGGCGAGGGAGGTGCATCAGTGACTAGAACAGTGGGTTGCAAGGGAATTGCTGGTTCAGAAGATCTTTCTTCCGGAGGCTGAGCTTCAGGAGACTTTTCTTTCGTAGGAGGAGGAGCGTTCTTCTTCACAATTTTCTTTTGCTTCTTCTGTGTCTGCTGAGCAGTTTGATCAATGTGTCCCTTGACAAGATCATTATAGTCAGTGGCTTGTGCTTGATGCTCAAGGCAGATCTTTCGAACAATATTATCCAAATCTGAGTGAAATCCTAATCTTCTGCCACAGAGAATAGTCAAAGCCGGTTCATATCCGTGTAAGATTCTTCAAGTTGTTTAATGACAAACTTGGAAGACACAGCTTTCATTCGACCATCAAGGTAATTTAGTTTGGCAGTGAGGTTGTCGATTTCAACAGAATATTCTCTCATATCTCGAACAACATTAGAAGCCTGACAAACGACTTCAGGAGGGATTGGCAAAGATGCCACTTCACCATCGAATAGGTTTTCCACAAATTTGTCAAGCTACTCCATGATGAATTCATGATTGTAATAATGAGGAGCATCAGATCAGACCTCAGACTGTGCAACAGGAGTAGTTTGCACTGGAACTTGCTCGGTTGGAGGCATAGAAGCCAATGGTTGTGCTAAAGAGGGAGCAAACTGAGCAGCCTTTTCTTTCGATGCAGCATCTTCATGAGCAGTTTGCTCGATGGTTGGAGCCTTGGCAGGAGCCGTGATTTTCTTCACTTTTGGCTTTGAAATTTGTTCGCCTAGCTTAGTTGCGCTGACTGGGGCATCAACTACCAAATCTTGCAAGTTGATTGCATTTGGATGAGGGGTTGCATCCACGTGATCTACCATAGTGACAGTGGTAGGTGGAATTTTTCTCTTCATAATGATCTTCTTCAGAGGTGCTATTGGAGATGTACGAGCTTGAAGATCAGGTAGCATGGTAGATGTGGTGATGTTCACTTGCTCATTGAGAGTGGCATCAGTTTCCTCTCTTGCTGGGGGTGGATCATCTTTATTAGAAGAATTGCTTTATGCATTTCTTTTGGTTGGTTCAGCCGGCCTCTTCTTCGGTGCACTCCTTTTCTTTGCACTTGGATCATGTTTGCGCTTACAGTGCCCTTCTGATTTTCCTTCAGCCTTTTTCTTCTCAACATCATCCTTGAGTAGACGACGATTTTCTTATTCACGGGCCCTTTCCTTTTCAGCCTCCTCGGCTCTCTTGAGGGCATTTTCCCCTCGCTTAGCCCTTTCATCACGATAAGAGTCGGGAGTCCGAAGAGATGAATCATCAGCATCTGGTGGTGGTGGTCTCTCTTGGGGATCACTTGCATGAATGAGACCAATTTCACGGCAGTCACCCCATGGAGGATGAAAGGCAAAGTTCTTCGCAAACCGAGGATGAACACTTTCATAGTTGAACAACTTGTGCACCCAGTGGCGTCGAATTCTTTGCGAACGCTTGTCTCTTTCCTGTTTTGACTCTCCTAGAACAGTGTTATATTTATCATGGGAGATGTATTGAGCTGAATTTGTGTATGGTTGCCTGGCATCTTTCTTTTTCTTCAGAGCATCTTCTTCTTGCTCATCTGCATTTTCCTCATGTCTCTTTCTTTTGCTGGTTGATGGGCCTACCATTGGGCCCTTTGCATTTGGAGCTTTTGACTCGTCTGCTGTACCCAAGATTACCTCATCTTCATCGGCCATGCTCATTGGTCAAGCAGAATCCTCAACTGATTGCATACACCTCTGAATAAGAATAGATGCGAGGGAAAAAGGGGACAGGGTTACAAATGCTCACAACTAAAAAATTTTGAGCGAAAACATTTTGTGGAAGAATTAGATGCAGACTTTGAGAAATGTTTCGAATGAAAGAAATGTATAGAACGAACTAGTAGGTCCAAAGAAAATACTAGTCAGTGTGCTAAGCATTCCATTCATGCGAGACATAACACAAACCCTAGATCTGAAATTTTTCGGATGCGAGGGACAACTACAAACCACATCCGCACTAGTTACCTAAGCATTAAAGATCTAAGATATGCGGTAAAATCGGAGGAATAATAACCATGGACGAACTCGAACGAGAAGGACGGAAGCCCGAGTTCAAACTGCATGTACCCTAGCTTGGTGTCGTGCAACAGTTACGGCGGCGCGGGGAAGAAGATGTCCCGTGGCAGCGAGGAAAGATTCTGGCGAGGCGGCGACCGCTTTCTGGCAGTGAAGCGGTGAAGAGATCATCGGCATCGAGCTCAAGGTGGAGCACAATGGCGAGGGTTTCGGAGGAGACGATGGCGAGAAGGAAGAGAAGTGAATGAGGGAGCGGGATGTTGTGGTATTTATATGCGAGAAAAAATAACCGCACGGAGTGAATCCGATCGAACGGCCACTATATGGAGACTTTTGCGATTCAACGGACAGGATGGGGTGGCAGTTGATGGATTGCACATGGCAACCATCATAAAAGATCGTGGTCCTGACTTGGGCAAGAAATCCCAAATTTTAGACAGCTTTTGCCAAATTAGATTAAAGTTCGGACCTAATCTTCATCGTGGTCAAGGACACCAGATAAATTTTCAGTACCACCAGATTGAGCATTCATAATGGAACAACATAGACTGGTAGAGATAGAATAGAGGGAAAATAGGGTCCTAGGCATTTCACTCAGACAACGAAACACAAACACCCGAATAAATAGCTATGAGAGAAATGCATTCGGACTAACACAAAAACTTCGATCGAAAAGAAACTCAATGAACAAAAATTGTGGCCGTGTGACCCACCGTATAAGAACTGTATGACCTTGAGCATCGCACAATTATCGTGGCACCCGGTAAGTCTTGTTCTTCGTTAATGTATTCACTCTCAGAAAGAAAATTTCACTTTGTCAAAATTTTCAAACTCTTCGAGTGTTGTGCACCCATACCTTCTAAGATGTGGAAGTGTTAGCACAGGTGCCGAGTCTAGCTTACTTCACGTTTGTGAAATCCAGGATATTTAGCTCACACCATAACGCACAGAATCTTTTCTCATCGAGAGGCTTGGTGAATATATCAGCGAGATTTTCTTCGGTCTTGACATGATTGATGACAATATCCTCTCGAGCAACATGATCGCGAATGAAATGATGTCTGATGGCAATATGCTTGGTGCGAGAATGCTGCACTGGATTGTGTGCAATTTTGATAGCACTCTCATTGTCACAATATAGAGGGATCTTCTTGACCTTGATACCATAATCCTTCAGAGTCTGCTTCATCCAGAATAACTGAGTGCAACAAGCACCAACAGCAATATATTCGGCCTCAGCCGTAGAAAGAGATACACAATTCTGCTTCCTTGATGACCAACATACCAATGATCTACCGAGGAAATGGCATGTCCCCGAAGTAGATTTCCTGTCAACCAAGTCACCTGCGTAATCTGAGTCTGAATATCCAACGAGATCAAACTGTGCTCCCATAGGATACCATAAACCTAATTAAGGTGGGGGTGTGAGCCAAATATCTCAGAATACGCTTGACCGTTTGGTGATGCGATTCTTTTGGTGCAGCTTGATAGCGGGCACACATGCAAACACTCAACATAATATCAGGTCTGGATGCACATAGGTAAAGAAGAGACCCAATCACCGAATGATAAGCCTTCTGATCGTAATCCTTACCGTACACTCTGCATCCAGCTTGCCATTTGTGGGCATTGGTGTTTTGTAGCCCTTCATTTTGGAATCTTGCATTTTGAACTTCTTTAGGCATTCTCTTAGATATTTCTCCTGAGATATTAAAAATTCCATTTGCCTATTGACGTATTTGCAGTCCGAGAAAGAACTTAAGTTCACCCATCATAGACATTTGATATTTCTCGGACATCATTTTCCCGAACTCTAAGCTGCAAGCATTGTTAGTACAACCAAAGATAATGTCATCCACATAAATTTGACATACGAAAAGATCATCATCAACATCACGAGTGAAAAGTGTGGGATCAGTGGATCCTGGCTTGAACCCTTTATCGAGCAAAAACTTCTTCAAGGTGTCATACCAAGCTCGAGGGGCTTGCTTCAGCCCATATAAAGCCATTTTCAACCTGAAAACTTTGTTAGCAAATTCAGGGTGTTCAAAGCCAGGTGGCTTTCTAACATAAACTTCCTCATCAATCTCACCATTGAGGAAAGCACTTTTCACATCCATTTGATAAAGCAAGATATCATTGTAATTTGCATAAGCGAGAAGAATACGAATTGCCTCAAGGCGTGCAACAGGGGCATATGTTTCACCAGAATCAATACCTTCTACCTGTGTGTACCCTTGAGCAACAAGATGAGCTTTGTTTCTCACCACAATGCCATTTTCATCTTGCTTATTGCGGAAAATCCATTTTGTGCCGATGATATTGTGCTTCTTAGGATTCGGTTTGTCAACCAATTCCCACACATCATTCAGTTCGAATTGCACCAACTCCTCTTGCATGGCATTCATCCAATCTGGATCATTCATGGCTTCCTCATACTTGGTGGGTTCTACCAATGAGACAAAGGAGAAACTGCCACAATAGTTAGCCAAACGAGTGCGTGAACGAGTTGTGGGTGGATAACCTGGATTCTCGAGCTCATCGAGAATTAATGAAGGATCAACTCGATTGGCCACTCAAGGATGAGGATTTTCATCTTGATGATCATCATCATTTTCATTAGCATCAGCATTTGTATCGTCATTCCCTTCGGGATTGCCATTTTGATCGGCATTTGGATTTTGGTTGCCTTTAGCATTGGGTGTGGCAATCGCTTCGGTAGTGGCTTGGCGAGTTCTACTTCGAGTCATGGGGCCATCATCATCAAAGCACTCAGGTGCATTTCCTTCGACTGGCTTGACACTTCCAATAGCCATTTGCCGAATAGCATCCGAAATTGGTGGTTCATCTATCACACTTCGCAGGTGCTCCTTTTGGGAGCCGTTAGATTCATCAAACCTCACATTTACCGTTTCCATAACTTTCCCGTTGTGAGAGTTATAGACACGATAAGTATGCGAGTTTGAGCCATAACCAAGAAGAAAACCTTCATGTGCCTTAGGTGCAAACTTGGAAGAATGATTCATATCACGAATGTAACAAGGTGCACCAAAAACACGCAAGTAAGAAACATTTGGTTTCTTGGCAGTGATAACCTCATATGAAGTTTTCTTAAGGAACTTGTGAAGATAAACATGATTGATAACATGACAAGCAGTATTAATAGCATCAGCCCAGAAGTGAATAGGAGTTTTGTACTCACTGAGCATTGTTCTCGCCATTTCGATGAGAGTTCTATTCTTTCGTTCGACTACTCCATTCTGTTGGGGAGTGTATGCAGCAGAGAACTCATGAGTAATACCATTTTCGTCGAGAAAATCATTGATATGAGTATTTTTTAACTCAGTCCCATTGTCACTTCTGACATGCTTAATTCACACATCATATTCATTTTGGGTCTTCTTAGCGAAGCTTTTGAAGATATCTTGGGTGCAGGTTTTGTCTTCGGGAAAGAATACCCAAGTGTAGCGAGAGAAATCATCAACAATAACTAGACCATAATGACTGCCACAGAAACTTGCATAATTTTGAGGACCGAATAAATCCATATGAAGAATTTCTAGAGGTCTTGTCGTGGTCATAATAGTCTTTGATGAATGATGCTTCTTGGCCAATTTACCAGCCTCACATGTAGAACAAAGACGATCCTTGTCGAATTTTACATCAGGAATGCCACGAAGATGATTTTTCTTCACGAGAGTCTGAAATTCCTCATACCTGCATGACCAAGCCTTCGGTGCCACAGCCAACCTTCGGTTGCTTTTGCAAGCAAGCAAGTTTGAACTGAGGGACCCTTAGAGAAATCCACAATATAAAGATCACCTTTTCTAATTCCCTCAAATACGAAGGAACTGACAGAGGCCATGAAGACAATGCATTTGGATATGGAAAATAGAACTAGCATGCCTAGATCACATAGCTTGCCAACTAACATAAGATTGAATCCAAGAGATTGAACAAGTAAAACATCATCAATGGATTTGTCTCTGGATATAGCAATTTTACCTAGCCCAATTACCTTTCCTTTGTTGTTGTCGCCAAAAGTGATATACTTCAGAGGAGAAGCAATTAAGTTGGGGTCGACAAACAACGACTTGTCTCCGGTCATATGACTAGTGCATCCACTATCCATTATCCATTCGGTACACCCAGAGACATAGTCCTGCAGAAGAATTAGGCTTTCTTAACCACCCACATCTTTGCAGGTGGCTTCGAAACAGTAGAGCAAGCAGGATATGATTTCTTTCAGTAAACATAATTGTTTCTCGATGAAGTGTGAGCGTAATTGAAAGAGTAAGCGTTGAAATTCCTTCCAGATGAGTGAGTATAGTGATTGTATGAGGTATGCATATACTCATTCTGTCGAACTTTTTCAAGGAAGTAACGAGCATTTTGAGCCTGCAGGTTAGTAACGTGGTAACAGGTAATGCATCGATAGTTTTCTTAGGCACCCATATAGCTTTCTTTGGGGGGCCATTCCTGCTGTTTGGTCCAACATAGCGAGCAACAACCTCACCATATTGGTTTTTGAACAGCTTATAGTTGTCCAGAGAATCATCATCAGGATATTCAGAGATGGGAGAGTTATACCCCGAAAGCAAAGATGGATTATGCATTTTTCTCTTTGAAGGCACCCACACAGTGCGAGGATATTGATGGGGTTCCCAGTAAGAACCATTCTCATTTAGTTTCCCTTCAAAACCAATGCCTTCCTTCCTGGGATTTTTGTGAAGAATGGATTTCTTCAGAACATCACAAAGGGTTTGATGCCCTTTGAGAGATTTGAACATTCCTGTCTGAAGAAGTTCCTTCAACCTAGCATTTTCATCAGAAATAGAAACATTTTCCTCGACGGAGGGGTTAGCATTCACAGATGATTCAGCATTGGTTTGTTCAAGGCATTTTAAGCAAGGTGGAACAAACACTTCAGGTTTCTCTTTAAGTTGTTGGGTGAGAAGAGAATTTTCCCTGATCAAATCCTCATGAGCCTCTCTCAGTGCCTCGAGTTCCTTTTTCCTTTTCAGGTAATCATAGGACAATCTTTCGTGGTCGGCCAAGAGAAAATCATGACGATTTGATAGTTCTTCCATTCATGACTGGAGAGTAGAATACTCTTCGGTCAATGACTGATTTTTCTCCATATCCCCAACCAACAACCCTTCAGATTTCCTGAGGGTTTTCTCAATTTTCTCAAGAGAGTTTTGTTGAATATTAGCAATTTTGATCAGTTTAGCATGGTCATCTTCATTAGAAGAATATTGATCACTTGAGTGAACCTTGTGATGTTTGGAGGATACCTTTTCCTTCGAAGCTTTGGCCATGAAGCAGTAGGCAGGAGATTCATCGTCGCTTGACGGATTCCCAAAGAAGTTTGTCACAGGGGATGAAGCATATGCTATGCCAGCCATGCCAGAGTCGGAATCCTCATCGGATTCATCAGCTTCTTCGGAGTCTGACGGTTCTTCTTCATCAGAATCCATTTCCTTGCCAATGTACGCCTTGGCCTTGCGAGAGTCATTCTTGCGTTTGGAGGAGGACTTGGAAGGATTCCTTGAGGAAGATCTTGACGAAGATTTTGAGGTGGAGTTGTCCTTCTTCTTGAAGAACTTCTTCGTTTTCTTCTCATTATCGAAGTCGTAGTTCTTGCTCTGGCTTTTGCCTCGATAGTTGCCGGAATCATACTAGCATGGATTTCAGCTTCCCAGAGAGGGCAGTCCAAAATGAAATGTCCAGGCTTTTTGCACTTGAAGCAGGTATATTCTCTAGTAGGTTTTGATGAAGATTTTGAACCGCCAGAGTTGCTTGAACCTTTCTTCTGGAACTGGCTCTTCCTGTGAAGGCACTGGAATCTTTTCGTGATTAATGCCAGATCTTTGCTGAGCCTTTCTGGGTCATCTGAATCTTATTTGGCATTTCCATCGGATGAAGAATCAGCTACAGCCTTGAGAGCATGATTTTTGCGCTGACTTGAGCCATAGAGATCTCGTTTCTCTTCTTCTTGTTCCTCGTGGGTGTTCAGTCTCTCCATGATATCAGCAGAGTCGAGGGTTCTGAAATCAGCTCGTTCACAGATCATCAGGACTAACGTGTCGAATGAACTATCAAGTGATCGGAGTAGTTTCTTCACAACTTCATGGTCAGTGATGTCTTTGGCACCGAGACCTTGAAGCTCATTTGCTATGTCACTCAGATGATCGAAAGTTTGCTGACAACTTTCATTTCCAATGCGCTTGAACCGATTGAACTTTGCTCGAAGAGTATCAATGTGAGCTTCTTTCTGAGTTGAAACACCTTCATTTATCTTCTCAAGTACATCCCATAAATCCTTCGCAGTTTCACACTGGCGATAGCGAAGAAATTGAGCTTGAGAGAGATGGCCACCAATTTCATCTTTAGCTTGAGTGTCCATCTGAATGAGTTTCTTCTCAGCATCAGTGGGGGCTTGAGGTATTTCAATCGTGAACCCAAACTGCACCACATTCCACATGTCATCATCTATTGCTCGGAGATGGATCTTCATCTTCTCCTTCCAGAAGGGATAGTCCGTCCCATCGAATATGGGAATCTTGAGATGCGACTTGTAGCTCACTGAAGACATACTTAAACTCCAAGATTGTTAGACCGAAATGAGCAGAGTCAAGGAGTACTTTGCTCTAATACCAATTGTATGAACAAAGTATGTCTACCAGGTGGGGGGGAGGGGCGGTGAATGGGAGTTTTAAAATTTCTTCGGAAATCTCAAAACTCTCGGAACCCAGGAGCGGAGCGAATGAAACACAAACTACAGTGAGCTATAACTAAGTATCGAATGTAAACCAAGACATGCATCGAAATAAATCACTTGAAGGAAAACACATCAAATGTAAACATGGGTAGTAGAGGTAACCAGTGATGCTCAAAGGCGACAGGATATTTGTTCGACCAGTTCGTCCTTCTGCACAAGGACTACGTCTGGTTGGAGGGGCTGTGACTTAACACGGAAGATAAACTCTCTTCACCCTATTCTCCTCGACAATTTGTTCGTCAACCAATGCTGATCACTCGTGGTAGATACTTGAGGCGATCTCCGAACCTATACAGACTTCTTCTTCAAGAACCAGAATCACTCTTGGTCTCTGAAGAAATTGACACCTAACCGTCTAGAGAGTTTGCAGCTCTCAAGAGTAATAGGAGGAGCGTACTAGACTTAGATTCGAGTGATGCTGAACCACTATCTAATTCTTCGGCTCTAGGGGTTTTCTCTCGGTGGATTTTAAACTCAAATCGCTCAGAGAGGGGGTTGCTCAGCAATCTTCTCAGAATCAAATGGAGCAGCCACCGAACAAAGCCGGCGCGGGGTGGCTATTTATGGCCGCAGCCTTCCCAGATGGGAAATGACCATTTTGGACACGCGGTCCAGCCAATGGCCAACCGACACGTTTGCAACGGTCAGATTTGGGAGCAACGGTGACATTACTTGAGGAACAAGTAATGCTAACTCCTCGGTCAGTGTCAAATCTCTCGCAGCAAAGAAGATCACAGTCTCTTGCTGGCAAGTATTTGCTCGGAACACAAAGAGATTTCTCTCGCAACTTTCATAGGATTTTGGTTTAGCATCAGAGAATCAAAGTTTCAAACGCTACACCCCTCTTAATAGTACGGTGGTCCTATGACTCAATAAAGAGAAGAAGAATAATGAAATAAATGCTATGTCTTCACTTCTTCTTCAATCTCCTCGGACGCAGTCAATTTCATCGGACAGACACCGAACCAATTGCTTCGCCTCAGCAATTTTTGAGGGGTCACTCTTGTTATCATAATCTTCGGTGATAACCTTCGCTGCACCGCAGGGAGATTATCTTCGTTGTTTACATCAAACTCCTCGATATCTCAGGGACCTGTTACTCTATGTGCACTAGCAAACACATAAGTCCCATACTATTTATGTCAACAAACTCCAAAACATAAGGGGCCTATCATTGCAGCAACATTACTGATAGGAAAGGAGCTGAGAACCCCGTAGCTGATAACTTGTCTAGGTTAGAAAATATTCTTGATGACCCACTACCTATTTATGATTGTTTTCCTGATGAACAATTAGCTGTCATAAAGCTTCTCATAATACTCCTTGGTATGCTGACTATGCTAATTATATCGTTGCTAAATTTATACCACCTAGTTTCACATACCAACAAAAGAAAAAATTCTTCTATGACTTAAGACATTACTTTTGGGATGACCCACATCTTTATAAAGAAGGAGTAGATGGTATTATTAGATGTTGTGTACCTGAGCAAGAACAGGAGCAAATCCTACGGAAGTGTCGCTCCGAAGCCTACGGAGGACATCATGCAGGAGATAGAACTGCACATAAGATATTACAATCTGGTTTTTATTAGCCTACTCTTTTCAAAGATGCTCGTCAGTTTGTCTTATCTTGTGATGAATGCCAAAGAATAGGTAATATTGGTAACCGTCAGGAAATGCTTATGAATTATTCACTTGTTGTTGAACCATTTGATGTTTGGGGCTTTGATTATATGGGACCTTTTCCTTCCTCTAATGGGTATACACATATTTTGGTTGCTGTTGATGTTGGAAATATGCCCTAGAGGCAATAATAAAATGGTTATTATTATATTTCCTTGTTCATGATAATTGTCTGTTATTCATGCTATAATTGTGTTATCCGAAAATCGTAATACATGTGTGAATACATAGACCACAACATGTCCCTAGTAAGCCTCTAGTTGACTAGCTCGTTGATCAATAGATGGTTGCGGTTTCCTGACCATGGACATTGGATGTCATTGATAACGGGATCACATCATTAGGAGAATGATGTGATGGACAAGACCCAATCCTAAGCCTAGCACTAGATCGTGTAGTTCGTTTGCTAAAGCTTTTCCAATGTCAAGTAACTTTTCCTTAGACCATGAGATTGTGCAACTCCCGGATACCGTAGGAGTGCTTTGGGTGCACCAAACGTCACAGGGTGGCTATAAAGGTGCACTACGGGTATCTCCAAAAGTACCTGTTGGGTTGGCACGAATCGAGACTGGGATTTGTCACTCCATGTAACGGAGAGGTACCTCTGGGCCCACTCGGTAGGACATCATCATAATGAGCTCAATGTGATCAAGGAGTTGTTCACGGGATGATGTGTTACGGAAACGAGTAAAGAGACTTGCCGGTAACGAGATTGAACAAGGTATCGAGATACCGACGATCGAATCTCGGGCAAGTATCGTACCGATAGACAAAGGGAATTGCGTACGGGATTGATTGAATCCTCGACATCGTGGTTCATCCGATGAGATCATCGAGGAGCATGTGGGAGCCAACATGGGTATCCAGATCCCGCTGTTGGTTATTGACCGGAGAGTCGTCTCGGTCATGTCTGCGTGTCTCCCGAACCCGTAGGGTCTACACACTTAAGGTTCGGTGACGCTAGGGTTATAGAGATATTAGTATGCGGTAACCCGAAGGTTGTTCGGAGTCTCGGATGAGATCCTGGACGTCACGAGGAGTTCCGGAATGGTCCGGAGGTAAAGATTTATATATGGGAAGTCCTATTTTGGCCACCGGAAAATGTCGTGCCCGGTAAGCCAGCTGCCGGGAAGAAGTCGAAGAATGGACCCAAGCCTGAGACTGAGTGCTTTTATTGCAAGGGAAACGGTCACTGGAAGCGAAACTGCCCCAAGTACTTGGCGGACAAGAAGGCCGGCAATACCAAAGGTATATATGATATACATGTAATTGATGTGTACCTTACCAGCACTCGTAGTAGTTCCTGGGTATTTGATACCGGTGCGGTTGCTCATATTTGTAACTCAAAGCAGGAACTGCGGAATCAGCGTAGACTGGCAAAGGACGAGGTGACGATGCGCGTCGGGAATGGTTCCAAGGTCGATGTGATCGCCGTCGGCACGCTACCTCTGCATCTACCTACGGGATTAGTTTTAAACCTCAATAATTGTTATTTAGTACCAGCTTTGAGCATGAACATTGTATCTGGATCTCGCTTAATGCGAGATGGCTACTTATTTAAATCTGAGAATAATGGTTGTTCTATTTATATGAGAGATATGTTTTATGGTCATGCCCCGCTGGTGAATGGTTTATTTTTATTGAATCTCGAACGTGATGTTACACATGTTTATAATGTGAATGCCAAGAAATGCAAGGTTGATAACGATAGTCCCACATACTTGTGGCACTGCCGCCTTGGTCATATCGGTGTTAAACGCATGAAGAAACTCCATGCAGATGGACTTTTGGAGTCTCTTGATTATGAATCATTTAACAGATGCGAACCATGCCTCTTGGGCAAGATGACCAAGACTCCGTTCTCCGGAACAATGGAGCGAGCAACCAACTTATTGGAGATCATACATACTGATGTGTGTGGTCCAATGAGTGTTGAGGCTCGCGGTGGTTATCGTTATGTTCTCACCCTCACCGATGATTTGAGTAGATATGGGTATGTCTACTTGATGAAGCACAAGTCTGAGACCTTTGAAAAGTTCAAGGAATTTCAGAATGAGGTTGAAAATCAACGTGACAAGAAAATAAAGTTCCTACGATCAGATCGTGGAGGAGAATATTTGAGTCATGAATTTGGCACGCATTTACGGAAATGTGGAATTGTTTCACAACTCACGCCGCCTGGAACACCTCAGCGTAACGGTGTGTCCGAACGTCGTAATCGCACTCTATTGGATATGGTGCGATCTATGATGTCTCTTACTGATCTACCGCTATCTTTTGGGGTTATGCTTTAGAGACTGCCGCATTCACTTTAAATAGGGCACCGTCAAAATCCGTTGAGACGACACAGTATGAATTATGGTTTGGGAAGAAACCTAAGCTGTCGTTTCTGAAAGTTTGGGGATGCGATGCTTATGTGAAGAAACTTCAACCAGAGAAGCTCGAACCCAAGTCGGAAAAATGCGTATTCATAGGATACCCTAAGGAAACTATTGGGTATACCTTCTACCTAAGATCCGAGGGCAAGATTTTTGTTGCCAGGAATGGATCCTTTCTAGAGAAAGAGTTTCTCTCGAAAGAAGTAAGTGGGAGGAAAGTGGAGCTTGATGAGATGACCCTCGAACCGGAGAGTAGCGCAGCACAGGAAAATGTTTCTATGGAGCCTACACCGGCTAGAGAGGAAGTTATTGATAATGATCATGATCAAGCTACCACTGAACTTTGAAGGTCCACAAGGACACGTTCCGCACCAGAGTGGTACGGCAATCCTGTCCTGGAAATCATGTTGTTAGACAACAGTGAACCTTCGAACTATGAAGAAGCAATGGCGGGCCCGGATTCCGACAAATGGCTTGAAGCCATGAAATCCGAGATAGGATCCATGTATGAAAACGAAGTATGGACTTTGACTGACTTGCCCGATGATCGGCAAGCCATAGAAAATAAATGGATCTTTAAGAAGAAGACTGACGCGGATGGTAATGTGACCATCTATAAGGCTCGGCTTGTCGCTAAGGGTTATCGACAAGTTCAAGGGGTTGACTACGATGAGACTTTCTCACCCGTAGCGATGCTGAAATCCGTCAGAATCATGTTAGCAATTGCCGCATACTATGATTATGAGATATGGCAAATGGACGTCAAAACGGCATTCCTTAATGGTTTTCTTAAGGAAGAGTTGTATATGATGCAACCGGAAGGTTTTGTCGATCCTGAGAATGCTGACAAGGTATGCAAGCTCCAGCGCTCAATCTATGGGCTGGTGCAAGCATCTCGGAGTTGGAACATTCGCTTTGATGAGATGATCAAAGCGTTTGGGTTCACACAGACTTATGGAGAAGCCTGTGTTTACAAGAAAGTGAGTGGGAGCTCTGTAGCATTTCTCATATTATATGTGGATGACATACTGCTGATGGGAAATAATATAGAATTCTTGGAAAGTATAAAGGCCTACTTGAATAAGTGTTTTTCAATGAAGGACCTTGGAGAAGCTGCTTATATATTAGGCATCAAGATCTATAGGGATAGATCGAGACGCCTCATAGGTCTTTCGCAATGCACATACCTTGATAAGATATTGAAGAAGTTCAATATGGATCAGTCCAAGAAGGGGTTCTTGCCTGTATTGCAAGGTGTGAGATTGAGCACGGCTCAATGCCCGACCACGGCAGAAGATGTAGAAGAGATGAGTGTCATCCCCTATGCCTCAGCCATAGGGTCTATTATGTATGCCATGCTGTGTACCAGACCTGATGTAAACCTTGCAGTAAGTTTGGTAGGTAGGTACCAAAGTAATCCTGGCAAGGAACACTGGACAGCGGTCAAGAACATCCTGAAGTACCTGAAAAGGACTAAGGATATGTTTCTCGTATATGGAGGTGACGAAGAGCTCGTCGTAAAGGGTTACGTCGACGCTAGCTTCGACACAGATCCGGATGACTCCAAGTCACAAACCGGATACGTGTATATTTTGAATGGTGGAGCGGTAAGCTGGTGCAGTTGCAAGCAAAGCGTCGTGGCGGGTTCTACATGCGAAGCGGAGTAAATAGCAGCCTCGGAGGCAGCACACGAAGCAGTATGGATGAAGGAGTTCATCACCGACCTAGGAGTCATTCCAAATGCGTCGGGTCCAATGGCTCTCTTCTGTGACAACACTGGAGCTATTGCCCTTGCCAAGGAGCCCAGGTTTCACAAAAGGACCAGGCATATCAAGCGTCGCTTCAACTCCATACGTGAACATGTTCAAGATGGAGACATAGATATTTGTAAAGTGCACACGGATTTGAATGTAGCAGATCCGTTGACTAAACCTCTTTCACGAGCAAAACATGATCAACACCAGTACTCTATGGTTGTTCGATTCATCACAATGTAACTAGATTATTGACTCTAGTGCAAGTGGGAGACTGTTGGAAATATGCCCTAGAGGCAATAATAAAATGGTTATTATTATATTTCCTTGTTCATGATAATTGTCTGTTATTCATGCTATAATTGTGTTATCCGGAAATCGTAATACATGTGTGAATACATAGACCACAACATGTCCCTAGTAAGCCTCTAGTTGACTAGCTCGTTGATCAATAGATGGTTACGGTTTCCTGACCATGGACATTGGATGTCATTGATAACGGGATCACATCATTAGGAGAATGATGTGATGGACAAGACCCAATCCTAAGCCTAGCACTAGATCGTGTAGTTCGTTTGCTAAAGCTTTTCCAATGTCAAGTAACTTTTCCTTAGACCATGAGATTGTGCAACTCCCGGATACCGTAGGAGTGCTTTGGGTGCACCATACGTCACAACGTAACTGGGTGGCTATAAAGGTGCACTACGGGTATCTCCGAAAGTATCTGTTGGGTTGGCACGAATCGAGACTGGGATTTGTCACTCCATGTAACGGAGAGGTACCTCTGGGCCCACTCGGTAGGACATCATCATAATGAGCTCAATGTGATCAAGGAGTTGTTCACGGGATGATGTGTTACGGAAACGAGTAAAGAGACTTGCCGGTAACGAGATTGAACAAGGTATCGAGATACCGACGATCGAATCTCGGGCAAGTATCGTACCGATAGACAAAGGGAATTGCGTACGGGATTGATTGAATCCTCGACATCGTGGTTCATCCGATGAGATCATCGAGGAGCATGTGGGAGCCAACATGGGTATCCAGATCCCGCGGTTGGTTATTGACCGGAGAGTCGTCTCGGTCATGTCTGCGTGTCTCCCGAACCCGTAGGGTCTACACACTTAAGGTTCGGTGACGCTAGGGTTATAGAGATATTAGTATGCGGTAACCCGAAGGTTGTTCGGAGTCTCGGATGAGATCCTGGACGTCACGAGGAGTTCCGGAATGGTCCGGAGGTAAAGATTTATATATGGGAAGTCCTATTTTGGCCACCGGAAAATGTTCGGGATTTTTCGGTATTGTACCGAGAAGGTTCTAGAAGGTTCTGGAGTGGGGCCCACCTGCATGGGGGGACCCACATGAACGTGGGTAGTGGGGGCAAGGCCCCACACCCCTAGTCAAGGCGCACCAAGATTCCCCCTTAGAAGGAATAAGATCATATCCCGAAGGGATAAGATCAAGATCCCTAAAAAGGGGGGATAACAATCGGTGGGGAAGGGAAAGGATGGGATTTCTTTCCTTCCACCTTTGCCAACGCCCCAATGGACTTGGAGGGCAAGAAACCAGCCCCCTCCACCCCTATATATAGTGGGGAGGTGCATGGGAGAAACAGCTCAGCCCCTGGCGCCTCCCTCTCCCTCCCGTGACACCTCTTCCTCCTCCAGTAGCGCTTGGCGAAGCCCTGCTGAAATCCCGCTGCTTCCACCACCACACCGTCGTGCTGCTGGATCTCCATCAACCTCTCCTCCCCCCTTGCTGGATCAAGAAGGAGGAGACGTCTCTGCTCCGTACGTGTGTTGAACGCGGAGGTGCCGTCGTTCGGCGCTCGGTCATCGGTGATTTGGATCACGACGAGTACGACTCCATCAACCCCGTTCTCTTGAACGCTTCCGCTCGCGATCTACAAGGGTATGTAGATACACTCCCCTCTCACTCGTTGCTAGATGACTCCATAGATTGATCTTGGTGATGCGTAGAAAATTTTAAAATTCTGCTACGTTCCCCAACAGTGGCATCATGAGCTAGGTCTATGCGTAGTATCTTGCACGAGTAGAACACAAAGTAGTTGTGGGCGTCGATTTGTCAATCTTCTTGCCGTTACTAGTCTTATCTTGATTCGGCGGCACTGTGGGATGAAGCGGCCCGGACCGACCTTACACGTACGCTTACGTGAGACAGGTTCCACCGACTGACATGCACTAGTTGCATAAGGTGGCTAGCGGGTGTCTGTCTCTCCCACTTTAGTCGGATCGGATTTGATGAACAGGGTCCTTATGAAGGGTAAATAGAAATTGGCATATCACATTGTGGTTTTGGCGTAGGTAAGAAACGTTCTTGCTAGAAACCTATAGCAGCCACGTAAAAACTTGCAACAACAATTAGAGGACGTCTAACTTGTTTTTGCAGCAAGTGCTTTGTGATGTGATATGGCCAAAGGATGTGATGAATGATATATGTGATGTATGAGATGATCATGTTCTTGTAATAGGAATCACGACTTGCATGTCGATGAGTATGACAACCGGCAGGAGCCATAGGAGTTGTCTTAATTTATTATATGACCTGCGTGTCATTGAAATTCGCCATGTAATTACTTTACTTTATTGCTAACCATTAGCCGTAGTAGTAGAAGTAATAGTTGGCGAGACAACTTCATGAAGACACGATGATGGAGATCATGATGATGGAGATCATGGTGTCATGCCGGTGACGATGATGATCATGGAGCCCCGAAGATGGAGATCAAAAGGAGCAAAGTGATAATGGCCATATCATGTCACTATTTTGATTGCATGAGATGTTTATCATGTTTTTGCATCTTATTTGCTTAGAACGACGTTAGCATATATAAGATGATCCCTTACTAAAATTTCAAGAAAGTGTTCCCCCTAACTGTGCACCGTTGCGAAGGTTCGTTGTTTCGAAGCACTACGTGTTGATCGGGTGTGATAGATTCTAACGTTCGAATACAACGGGTGTAAGCCAGATTTACACAGCAATACACTTAGGTTGACTTGACGAGCCTAGCATGTACAGACATGGCCTCGGAACACAAGAGACCGAAAGGTCGAGCATGAGTCGTATAGAAGATACGATCAACATGGGGATGTTCACCGTTGATGACTAGTCCGTCTCACGTGATGATCGGACACGGCCTAGTCGATTCGGATCATGTAATCACTTAGATGACGAGAGGGATGTCTATCTGAGTGGGAGTTCATTACATAATTTGATTAGATGAACTTAATTGTCATGAACTTAGTCTAAATGTTACATATCTATCTTGTAGATCAAATGGTCAACGCTAATGTTACCCTCAACTTCAACGCGTTCCTAGAGAAAAACAAGCTGAAAGACGATGGTAGCAACTATGCGGACTGGGTCCGTAACCTGAGGATTATCCTCATAGCTGCCAAGAAATCATATGTCCTTGAAGCACCGTTAGGTGACCCACCTGCTCTCCCAGCACTGCCAGACGATTTGAACGTTTGGCAGACACGCACCGATGATTACTCCTTCGTTCAGTGCGGCATGCTCTTCAGCTTAGAACCGGGGCTCCAAAAGCGTTTTGAGCATCACGGAGCATATGAGATGTTCGAAGAGCTGAAAATGGTTTTCTAAGCTCATGCCCGGATCGAGAGATATGAAGTCTCCGATAAGTTCTACAGCTGTAAGATGGAGGAAAATAGTTCTGTCAGCGAGCACATACTCAAAATGTCTGGGTTGCACAGCCGCTTGTCTCAGCTGGGAGTTAATCTCCCGGATGACGCGGTCGTTGACAGAATCCTTCAGTCGCTTCCACCTAGCTACAAGAGCTTCGTGATGAACTTCAACATGCAGGGGATGGAAAAGACCATTCCTGAGGTATATGCGATGCTGAAGTCAGCGGAGGCAGAGATCAGAAAGGAACATCAAGTGTTGATGGTGAATAAAACCACTAAGTTCAAGAAGGGCAAGGGTAAGAAGAACTTCAAGAAGGACGGCAAGGGAGTTGCCGCGCCCGGTAAGCCAGCTGCCGGGAAGAAGTCGAAGAATGGACCCAAGCCTAAGACTGAGTGCTTTTATTGCAAGGGAAACGGTCACTGGAAGCGAAACTGCCCCAAGTACTTGGCGGACAAGAAGGCCGGCAATACCAAAGGTATATATGATATACATGTAATTGATGTGTACCTTACCAGCACTCGTAGTAGTTCCTGGGTATTTGATACCGGTGCGGTTGCTCATATTTGTAACTCAAAGCAGGAACTGCGGAATCAGCGTAGACTGGCAAAGGACGAGGTGACAATGCGCGTCGGGAATGGTTCCAAGGTCGATGTAATCGCCGTCGGCACGCTACCTCTGCATCTACCTACGGGATTAGTTTTAAACCTCAATAATTGTTATTTAGTACCAGCTTTGAGCATGAACATTGTATCTGGATCTCGCTTAATGCGAGATGGCTACTCATTTAAATCTGAGAATAATGGTTGTTCTATTTATATGAGAGATATGTTTTATGGTCATGCCCCGCTGGTGAATGGTTTATTTTTATTGAATCTCGAACGTGATGTTACACATGTTTATAATGTGAATGCCAAGAAATGCAAGGTTGATAACGATAGTCCCACATACTTGTGGCACTGCCGCCTTGGCCATATCGGTGTTAAACGCATGAAGAAACTCCATGCAGATGGACTTTTGGAGTCTCTTGATTATGAATCATTTGACAGATGCGAACCATGCCTCTTGGGCAAGATGACCAAGACTCCGTTCTCCGGAACAATGGAGCGAGCAACCAACTTATTGGAGATCATACATACTGATGTGTGTGGTCCAATGAGTGTTGAGGCTCGCGGTGGTTATCGTTATGTTCTCACCCTCACCGATGATTTGAGTAGATATGGGTATGTCTACTTGATGAAGCACAAGTCTGAGACCTTTGAAAAGTTCAAGGAATTTCAGAGTGAGGTTGAGAATCAACGTGACAAGAAAATAAAGTTCTTACGATCAGATCGTGGAGGAGAATATTTGAGTCATGAATTTGGCACGCACTTAAGGAAATGTGGAATTGTTTCACAACTCATGCCACCTGGAACACCTCAGCGTAATGGTGTGTCCGAACGTCGTAATCGCACTCTATTGGATATGGTGCGATCTATGATGTCTCTTACCGATTTACCGCTATCCTTTTGGGGTTATGCTTTAGAGACTGCCGCATTCACTTTAAATAGGGCACCGTCAAAATCCGTTGAGACGACACCGTATGAATTATGGTTTGGGAAGAAACCTAAGCTGTCGTTTCTGAAAGTTTGGGGATGCGATGCTTATGTGAAGAAACTTCAACCAGAGAAGCTCGAACCCAAGTCGGAAAAATGCGTATTCATAGGATACCCTAAGGAAACTATTGGGTATACCTTCTACCTAAGATCCGAGGGCAAGATCTTTGTTGCCAGGAATGGATCCTTTCTAGAGAAAGAGTTTCTCTCGAAAGAAGTAAGTGGGAGGAAAGTGGAGCTTGATGAGATGACCCTCGAACCGGAGAGTAGCGCAGCACAGGAAAATGTTTCTGTGGAGCCCACACCGGCTAGAGAGGAAGTTATTGATAATGATCATGATCAAGCTACCACTGAACTTCGAAGGTCCACGAGGACACGTTCCGCACCAGAGTGGTATGGCAATCCTGTCCTGGAAATCATGTTGTTAGACAACAGTGAACCTTCGAACTATGAAGAAGCGATGGCGGGCCCGGATTCCGACAAATGGCTTGAAGCCATGAAATCCGAGATAGGATCCATGTATGAAAACGAAGTATGGACTTTGACTGACTTGCCCGATGATCGGCAAGCCATAGAAAATAAATGGATCTTTAAGAAGAAGGCTGACGCGGATGGTAATGTGACCATCTATAAGGCTCGGCTTGTCGCTAAGGGTTATCGACAAGTTCAAGGGGTTGACTACGATGAGACTTTCTCACCCGTAGCGAAGCTGAAATCCGTCAGAATCATGTTAGCAATTGCCGCATACTATGATTATGAGATATGGCAAATGGACGTCAAAACGGCATTCCTTAATGGTTTTCTTAAGGAAGAGTTGTATATGATACAACCGGAAGGTTTTGTCGACCCTGAGAATGCTGACAAGGTATGCAAGCTCCAGCGCTCAATCTATGGGCTGGTGCAAGCATCTCGGAGTTGGAACATTCGCTTTGACGAGATGATCAAAGCGTTTGGGTTCACACAGACTTATGGAGAAGCCTGTGTTTACAAGAAAGTGAGTGGGAGCTCTATAGCATTTCTCATATTATATGTGGATGACATACTGCTGATGGGAAATGATATAGAATTCTCGGAAAGTATAAAGGCCTACTTGAATAAGTGTTTTTCAATGAAGGACCTTGGAGAAGCTGCTTATATATTAGGCATCAAGATCTATAGAGATAGATCGAGACGCCTCATAGGTCTTTCGCAAAGCACATACCTTGATAAGATATTGAAGAAGTTCAATATGGATCAGTCCAAGAAGGGGTTCTTGCCTGTATTGCAAGGTGTGAAATTGAGCTCGGCTCAATGCCCGACCACGGCAAAAGATATAGAAGAGATGAGTGTCATCCCCTATGCCTCAGCCATAGGGTCTATTATGTATGCCATGCTGTGTACCAGACCTGATGTAAACCTTGCTGTAAGTTTGGTAGGTAGGTACCAAAGTAATCCCGGCAAGGAACACTGGACAGCGGTCAAGAACATCCTGAAGTACCTGAAAAGGACTAAGGATATGTTTCTCGTATATGGAGGTGACGAAGAGCTCGTCGTAAAGGGTTACGTCGACGCTAGCTTCGACACAGATCCGGATGACTCCAAGTCACAAACCGGATACGTGTATATTTTGAATGGTGGAGCGGTAAGCTGGTGCAGTTGCAAGCAAAGCGTCGTGGCGGGTTCTACATGCGAAGCGGAGTACATAGCAGCCTCGGAGGCAGCACACGAAGCAGTTGGATGAAGGAGTTCATCACCGACCTAGGAGTCATTCCAAATGCGTCGGGTCCAATGGCTCTCTTCTGTGACAACACTGGAGCTATTGCCCTTGCCAAGGAGCCCAGGTTTCACAAAAGGACCAGGCATATCAAGCGTCGCTTCAACTCCATACGTGAACATGTTCAAGATGGAGACATAGATATTTGTAAAGTGCACACGGATTTGAATGTAGCAGATCCGTTGACTAAACCTCTTTCACGAGCAAAACATGATCAACACCAGTACTCTATGGGTGTTCGATTCATCACAATGTAACTAGATTATTGACTCTAGTGCAAGTGGGAGACTGTTGGAAATATGCCCTAGAGGCAATAATAAAATGGTTATTATTATATTTCCTTGTTCATGATAATTGTCTGTTATTCATGCTATAATTGTGTTATCCGGAAATCGTAATACATGTGTGAATACATAGACCACAACATGTCCCTAGTCAGCCTCTAGTTGACTAGCTCGTTGATCAATAGATGGTTACGGTTTCCTGACCATGGACATTGGATGTCATTGATAACGGGATCACATCATTAGGAGAATGATGTGATGGACAAGACCCAATCCTAAGCCTAGCACTAGATCGTGTAGTTCGTTTGCTAAAGCTTTTCCAATGTCAAGTAACTTTTCCTTAGACCATGAGATTGTGCAACTCCCGGATACCGTAGGAGTGCTTTGGGTGCACCAAACGTCACAACGTAACTGGGTGGCTATAAAGGTGCACTACGGGTATCTCCGAAAGTATCTGTTGGGTTGGCACGAATCGAGACTGGGATTTGTCACTCGATGTAACGGAGAGGTACCTCTGGGCCCACTCGGTAGGACATCATCATAATGAGCTCAATGTGATCAAGGAGTTGTTCACGGGATGATGTGTTACGGAAACGAGTAAAGAGACTTGCCGGTAACGAGATTGAACAAGGTATCGAGATACCGACGATCGAATCTCGGGCAAGTATCGTACCGATAGACAAAGGGAATTGCGTACGGGATTGATTGAATCCTCGACATCGTGGTTCATCCGATGAGATCATCGAGGAGCATGTGGGAGCCAACATGGGTATCCAGATCCTGCTGTTGGTTATTGACCGGAGAGTCGTCTCGGTCATGTCTGTGTGTCTCCCGAACCCGTAGGGTCTACACACTTAAGGTTCGGTGACGCTAGGGTTATAGAGATATTAGTATGCGGTAACCCGAAGGTTGTTCGGAGTCTCGGATGAGATCCTGGACGTCACGAGGAGTTCCGGAATGGTCCGGAGGTAAAGATTTATATATGGGAAGTCCTATTTTGGCCACCGGAAAATGTTCGGGATTTTTCGGTATTGTACCGAGAAGGTTCTAGAAGGTTCCGGAGTGGGGCCCACCTGCATGGGGGACCCACATGAACGTGGGTAGTGGGGGCAAGGCCCCACACCCCTAGTCAAGGCGCACCAAGATTCCCCCTTAGAAGGAATAAGATCATATCCCGAAGGGATAAGATCAAGATCCCTAAAAAGGGGGGATAACAATCGGTGGGGAAGGGAAAGGATGGGATTTCTTTCCTTCCACCTTTGCCAACGCCCCAATGGACTTGGAGGGCAAGAAACCAGCCCCCTCCACCCCTATATATAGTGGGGAGGTGCATGGGAGAAACAGCTCAGCCCCTGGCGCCTCCCTCTCCCTCCCGTGACACCTCTTCCTCCTCCAGTAGCGCTTGGCGAAGCCCTGCTGAAATCCCGCTGCTTCCAACACCACACCGTCGTGCTGCTGGATCTCCATCAACCTCTCCTCCCCCCTTGCTGGATCAAGAAGGAGGAGACGTCTCTGCTCCGTACGTGTGTTGAACGCGGAGGTGCCGTCCGTTCGGCGCTCGGTCATCGGTGATTTGGATCACGACGAGTACGACTCCATCAACCCCGTTCTCTTGAACGCTTCCGCTCGCGATCTACAAGGGTATGTAGATACACTCCCCTCTCACTCGTTGCTAGATGACTCCATAGATTGATCTTGGTGATGCGTAGAAAATTTTAAAATTCTGCTACGTTCCCCAATAGTTGATTATGTCACTAATTAAGTGGGTAGAAGCTATTCCAACTAGCAGTGCTGATCATAACACCTCCATTAAAATGCTTAAAGAAGTTATTTTTCCCAAGGTTTGGAGTCCCTAGATATTTAATGACTGATGGTGGTTCACACTTTATTCATGGTGCTTTCCGTAAAATGCTTGCTCAATATGATGTTAACGATAGAATTGCATCACCCTATCATCCTCAATCTAGTGGTCAATTTAAACTTAGCAATAGAGAAATAAAATTAATATTACAAAAAACTGTCAATAGGCCCCGAAAGAATTGGTCTAAGAAACTTGATGATGCACTTTGGGCCTATAGAACAGCTTATAAAAATCTTATGGGTATGTCTCCATATAAAATGGTTTATGGGAAAGCTTGTCATTGGCCTCTTGAGTTAGAACATAAAGGATATTGGGCAATTAAAGAAATCAATTATGATTGCAAACTTGCCGGTGAAAAGAGATTATTTGATATTAGCTCACTAGATGAATGGAGAACTCAAGCTTATGAAAATGCCAAACTATTCAAAGAAAAAGTTAAAAGATGGCATGACAAAAGATTCCAAAAGCAGGAATTCAAGTTGGTGAATATGTTCTATTGTACAATTCTCGTTTTAGATTTTTTTGCAGGAAAACATCTCTCTAAATGGGAAGGACCATATATCATTGAAGAATTTTATCGTTCTGGAGCTATCAAGATTAATAATGCCGAAGGTACCAATCCGAAGGTGGTCAATGGACAAAGAATTAAACACTATATTTCAGGTAGGCCTATTAATGTTGAAACTACCATTATCCAAACCATGACACCGGAGGAACACATAAAAAAAACCTTCCAGAACACTCCAGAACCTGAAAAGGAAGAGGTATGTGATACGGTAAGTAAACGGACTCCGAAAAATACGCAAAAATATTTTCTGTCAGTTTTGGAATATTAAAAAAAATAAAAAATAAGAAACAACCGGGAAGGCAACCCAGGTGCCCACAAGGCACCAGGGCGCGCTTGCCCCACCTGGCGCGCCCTGGTGGGTAGTGGGCCCCTCGGGCACCTTCCTGACTCCATTTTCCTTCCATATACTTGTTTCCCAAGATAAAAAATCTTTATATATACCCCCGAACAATTTGACCACAGTATCGCGGAAATATCCTCTGTTCTTGTTTCAAGCTATTTTTCTGACAGATATAGATCACCGTGGCCACACCAAGCTCTTCCAAGGACAAGTTCTTCGAGAGGGTAATCAATCCGTACTTATCGAAGCTGATGAAGCACCCTCAAGCCATTGAGATGCGTGAGAGGGTGCTCCACATCCGGGATGTGCAAGGGCCCAAGAAGGTGGGAAGTGTGGAGGCCAGGCTCGAGGCTGTGGAGCAAGAGATCTTCAAGTGCCAAGGGATGGTGGAGCGTGTGACGAAGACATGTACCTAGGGTAGGGTAATAGGCCTGACCTAGACACCCTTCCCCGAGGGCACTGCTCTAAAGCAAAGGGCATTCAAAGGATAGCATCATCTACCGACTGAAATCACCATAGGGTGCAACCCACTCGACCAACAGTTCACTCTGATAACCCAATTCCATCCGACCGGGGTGTACTCACTCGACCACATCAGAAACCACTCGGAAGACAGAAGATCTAAGGTCACTCAGGATGGCAATGGTCAGGCGTTCACTCCGTAGTCTTAATGATCATTTATTTGCCTTTATTGCTGGCATTTTTAGTAACGTCCTATCTTTATGGACATTGAACCCCTTGTAACGTGGGACGGCTGGGGTCCTAGCGCACTCTATATAAGCCACCCCCCTCCACTGACACAAGGGTTCGCACCCCCTGTAACTTCACGCATAATCCAATCGACCGAGCCTCCGGGCACCGAGACGTAGGGCTGTTACTTCCTCCAAGAAGGGCCTGAACTCGTAAATCTTGCGTGCACAACCTCATCGTAGCTAGGATCTTGCATCCTCATACCTACCCCCTATTCTACTGTCAGACTTAGAACTACGACAGTTGGCGCCCACCTTGGGGCAGGTGTCTTAGCGACTTTCCGGTGAGGTTGCGATTTTTTCTGATTCCCATCATCATGGTTTCGGGTGGAGGTTTGGCTGAGGGCCACGAGATCCATCTCGGCGCGCTCGTCTTCATCGCCCACGACTCCGCCTGGCTCCAGGAGGCCCCCCTCGACGTCGAGACGTTCCTCGTCCGCGGGGCGACGCACTTTCGCGTGTGTGTCCACGGCGTCCTTCTGCGGCAGCCGTCGTCCCAATACCGGTCGGTTCCTACGGCGTCTTCATTCCCCGCTGTTCACCGTCGCAAGCGATCCGGTCAATCGCGGCTTCAGCGGTGGGTGAAGCATGCGGTGGCACGTCAGTTGGCCACCTCTCAAGTCGCGGCGATCGAGCCCGATGAATCTCTCTACGGCCTGTTCGATCTGTCGACTGGCTCTATCGAGACTCTGTCTGAGTGCGACAGCAGCGATCCTGCGGCGGAGGTCCTGATGGTCGACATGCCGCGTAGCCCACCTGGCATGCGTCGCAACGGAGGCGGCGACGGTGGTGGCGATCCGTCGCGTGTTCACGAGGAATACCACCCCGAAACCCTCTCTTCACAGCGGAGGGAGTAACTTCACCACCGTAACGAGGAAGCACTCCACACGCCCATCGTCGGAGAGACCTCTGAGACTCGAGCCTTGGAGGCAGCGCGCTTGGCCACTTTGGCTGAACGCAATCGACTGGAAAATTTTCAGCATGCACTCGACGAACGTGCTCGACAGCAGATTCCTGAGTCCAGTCGACGGTGGCAATTGTTCCCTCCTGAACCTCAGGTATACCGCACTCCTATTCAGAATCTTGCAGCTGCAGCTCGTATAGCAGAGTCCATCCAGCCATCCCAGTCGGAAGCTGGACGAGGTTTGATGCAGATCCGGGCTCTGCTCCGGGCGGCAGGAGACCAAAACACTGCAGTATCTTAGTCGCGTAACTGAATCCATAGCAGATCTGTGATGGCTGACACAGTTCAATCGGCTCACAGCCCAAGATCGCCTCCGCGGCGTGAGGGGCGGGTGCATCGCCAAGATCAGCACTTGGGTCGGAACCACGAGCAGTACGATCATTGGCTCAGCCGTGATGACCGCCGTCGAGCGCCTACGCCCCCTCCGAGAAACGGATCATATGTGCCCCGGCACTATGATGACAGGCGCCCGTACAGCGGAGGGCGAAGGACGCCGGTCGACCCAAGAGAGCCAGGGTTTGATGTGAGGTCAATTTTGGTGCAGGGTTTGGTCGACAGGAACTGAGCACACAGAGAGGGGCAAGGCAGGGATCGCCCGAGTGGAAGCAGAATACATGTTTCGGGTCCCGAGTGTTTTACTAGAGCCATCAGAGCCGTTGAGATCCCCCCCCCAACTTCAGGTTGGCGACTGGGGTTAGTAAGTTCATCGGTGAGTCGAAGCCTGACACTTGGCTGGAAGATTACCGGGTGGCTGTTCAGATCGGTGGTGGAAATGATGAGGTAGCTATGAAACATCTTCCTCTCATGCTGGAAGGATCGGCCAGAGCATGGCTGAATCAGTTGGCTCCAGGCAGTATATTCAGCTGGGAAGAGTTAGCCCGAGTGTTTGTCAGGACATTCGAGGGCACATGCAAATGACCTGCGGGGTTGACGGAATTGCAACATTGTGTACATAAGCTGAATGAAACTCTAAGGGATTACATCCAAAGATGGACCACTTTACACCACACAGTAGAAAATGTATCCCAACACCAAGCAGTTTGTGCCTTCAAGGAGGGCGTTCGGTATCGAGAGCTCAACCTGAAATTCGGTCGGACAGGAGATATGTCCCTGACCCGAATGATGGAAATAGCCACCCGGTACGCTAATGGTGAAGAAGAGGACCGACTCCACAGTGGAAAGGGCAAACCAGTCGCCCAAGATACCGGAGGGGGTTGGAAGCAGAAACGCAAAGCCGAGCCAGCAGGTCCAGGTGAAGCTGCAGTTGTAACTCAAGGAAAATTCAAGGGAAAGCCCAAAGGACCCTGGATCCCCAAGAAGGTGAAAGATCAGGCAGGGAACGATGTGTTGGACTTGCCATGTCACATTCACACCAAGAAAGATGAAGAGGGTAATCTGATTTATCCCAAACATACCACTCGACAATGTCGGCTCCTGATCCAGCAGTTCCAAGAGAAACAGTCCAATGAAAAGGAAAAAGAGTCTGACAAGGATGGTGACACGGAAGAAGATGATGACGGTTTCCCTAACGTCAATTCCACTTTGATGATTTTTGCTGACATTGAAAGTAAAAGTCGACTGAAAGTCATCAACAGAGAGGTAAACATGGTTGCTCCGGCAACGACGACATATTTGAAATGGTCAAAGACTCCCATCACATTCGACCAATCTGACCACCCACCGCACGTCGCCACCCCCGGGAGGCAAGCGTTGGTGGTCGACCCGGTCATTGGGGGCACCCGACTGACCAAAGTCTTGATGGATGGTGGCAGCGGCTTGAACATTTTGTATGCTGAGACTCTTCGTGGGATGGGCATTCCGATGTCCAAGCTCGGTGAGAGCAACATGCGGTTCCACGGTGTCATTCCAGGGAAGAAAGCTGATTCACTCGGCCAGATCACTCTTGATGTGGTTTTCGGTGACTCAAAGAATTACCGTAAGGAGAAGTTGACATTTGAAGTTGTGGATTTTCACAGTGCCTATCATGCTATTCTGGGCAGAACTGCATATGCCCGTTTCATGGCTCGACCGTGTTACGTGTACCTCAAGCTGAAGATGCCTGGCCCCAGGGGCGTGATCACAGTCACTGGTAATCGGCAACAAGCAGAAGAGTGCCTCCAGAAGGGCTCTAAGATAGCCGATGAATAGATGGCAGCGATAGAAATGGAAGAATATAAGAAGACTGCAGATTCGAGTGATTTGTTGCGCGCTAAGAAGCCTGCTTCAGAGTCTGCATTTCAGTCGTCCAGTGAAACAAAGCCTGTTCACATTCACCCGACCGATCCCAGTGCTGCTCAGACTCATATCTCAACAACACTCGACAGCAAATAGGAAGAAGCGCTCATCCAGTTCCTCCGTGAGAACTGGGACATCTTCGCATGGAAGCCATCTGACATGCTAGGTGTACCCAGGGGACTGGCTGAGCACCATTTGCGAGTCGATCCAAAGGCAAAGCCCGTGAAAGAGCATCTCCGTCGGTCCGCTGCGGAGAAGAGAAAGGCAATCGGCGAAGAGGTGGCTCGGCTTTTGGCAGCTGAGTTCATCCACGAAATTTACCACTCCGAGTGGCTCGCCAATGTTGTCATGGTTCCCAAGAAGGACGATTCACTTCGTATGTGCATTGATTTCAAGCATATCAATCGGGCCTGCCCGAAAGATCATTTTCCTCTCCCCCGCATCGATCAGATAGTCGACTTGACTGCGGGATGTGAGCGATTGTCCTTCCTGGATGCATATTCCGGGTACCATCAGATCCGACTGTATGGACCTGATGAAATAAAAACAGCTTTTATCACCCCATTCGGGTGCTTTTGCTACATCACCATGCCCTTTGGTCTCAAGAATGCTGGTGCCACATTCATGCGCATGATACAGAAGTGTCTGCTAGCTCAAATCAGTCGGAATGTGGAAGCATATATGGATGACATCATGGTTAAGTCGCGCAAAGGTTCTGACCTGCTGACTGACCTTGCCGAAACCTTTGCCAATTTGAGAAGATATGATATCAAGCTTAATCTGTCGAAGTGTACATTTGGAGTTCCAGGTGGAAAGTTACTCGGTTTCCTCATTTCCGAACGTGGGATCGATGCAAACCCAGAGAAAGTTGGTGCAATCCTCTGAATGAAACGCCCTGTGCGTGTACACGACGTTCAGAAGCTTACTGGTTGTTTGGCTACTTTGAGTCGATTCATTTCTCGTATCGGCGAAAAGGCATTACCTCTTTACCGACTGATGAAGAAATCTGATATGTTCGAGTGGACTCCGGAAGCTGACGCATCATTTACAGAGCTCAAAGCCCTGCTTTCCACCCAGCCGGTGCTTGCTGCTCCAATCAGCAAAGAGCCTTTACTGCTTTACATAGCAGCCACTGGACAGGTTGTCAGTACAGTACTCACAGTCGAGCGGGAAGAAGAAGGTAAAACCTACAAGGTTCAATGCCCAGCGTACTATATTTCTGAAGTCTTAACTCCATCCAAGCAGAGATATCCACATTATCAGAAGCTTGTCTATGGAATTTACTTGACCGCAAAGAAGGTTGCACATTACTTCTCAGATCATTCGATTACAGTCGTCAGCGATGCTCCGTTGTCAGAAATTTTGAACAACAAAGATGCAACTGGTCGAGTGGCAAAGTGGGCGATTGAACTCCTTCCACTGGATATCAAGTTTGAGGCAAAGAAAGCGATCAAATCTCAAGCGATAGCAGATTTCCTCGTCGAGTGGATTGAACAGCAGCTACCGACCCAGGTACAGTCGGAACATTGGACTATGTTCTTCGACGGGTCCAAGATGTTGAATGGTTCAGGTGCTGGTGTAGTCCTGGTATCTCCACGAGGCAACAACCTCAGATATGTTCTCCAGATTCACTTTGATTCCTCCAATAATGAAGCTGAATATGAGGCACTCCTGTACGGGTTGCGTATGGCCATTTCACTCGGCGTCCGCCGCCTAATGGTTTACGGTGACTCAGATTTAGTGGTTAATCAAGTGATGAAGGAATGGGATGTCAGGAGCCAAGCTATGACTGGTTATTGCAATGCGGTGAGAAAGTTAGAAAAGAAGTTTGAAGGGCTAGAGCTCCACCATATACCCCGACTGAAGAATCAAGCAGCTGATGACTTGGCGAAAATAGGTTCCAAGCGGGAGCCTATTCCCAGCAATGTGTTTTTGGAGCATATTCACGCACCATCAGTTCAAGAAGATCCCTTCACTGAAGAGCCCCCACAGCCTAAAAGTTCCACTGATCCGACTGAAGTTGAAATCCCAGCTGTGGTCGACTTGATCATGGAAGTTTTGATCGTCATTCCTGATTGGACAGTGCCGTATATCGCATATATTCTCAGGAAAGAGCTTCCAGAGGATGAAGGAGAGGCTCGCCAGATTGTCCATCGATCCAAAGCCTTCACAGTAATGGGGGGGGGGCAACTCTATAGAGAAAGTGTCACTGGGGTCGTTCAGAAATGCATCACTCCGGAAGAAGGCCGAATGATCCTCGATGATATTCTCTCGGGGACCTGTTGTCACCATGCGTCTTCTCGGGCCATCGTGGCCAAAGCCTATCGAGCAGGGTTTTATTGGCCGCGGGCGAATGAGATGGCAAAGGAAATAATTGACAAATGTGAGGGTTGTCAGTTCTACTCCAACATGTCCCACAAACCTGCTTCAACCTTGAAGACCATTCCACTTGTCTGGCCATTCGCTGTTTGGGGTTTAGATATGGTAGGACCTCTGAAGACTAGCAGGAGTGGTTTCACCCATGTGCTTGTAGCAGTCGACAAGTTCACCAAATGGATCGAAGCTAAACCTGTCAAAAACCTGGACGCAAGTACTGCTGTCAGCTTCATCAGAGGGTTAACATTTAGGTACGGAGTCCCACACAACATAATCACGGATAATGGGTCAAACTTTGATTCTGATGAGTTCCGAGCTTTCTGTGCGTCCTAAGGTACTCGGGTCGACTATGCTTCAGTTGCCCACCCTCAGTCGAATTGACAAGCAGAAAGAGCGAATGGATTGATTCTCAAAGGGCTGAAACCTCGATTGATGCGCGACCTCAAGCATGCGGCCGACGCTTGGGTAGATGAGCTACCATCAGTCCTTTGGGGATTAAGAACAACACCAAATCGGTCGACTGGTCGAACCCCCTTCTTCATGGTCTATGGGGCTGAGGCTGTGCTGCCGAGTGACTTGCTTCACAATGCACCCCGAGTAGAACTTTTCTCAGAAGCCGAAGCAGAACGAGCTCGAGAAGATGCTGTTGATCTTCAGGAAGAAGAAAGAGAGATGGCCTTGATCCGATCGACCATTTATCAGCAAGACCTTCGTCGATTATATGCCAGAAATGTGAAGGGTCGAGCATTTCAGGAAGGGGACCTTGTGCTCCGAGTGGACCAGCAACGGCCTCACAAACTTGCCCCCGCTTGGGAAGGTCCCTTCATCGTCACCAAGGTGCTTCACAACGGAGCATATCACCTCTACAATGTGGAGCATAATAAAGACGAGCCACGCGCTTGGAATGCGGAGCTACTCCGCCGTTTTTATACATAAGTGTTCAGACTGATGAGATGTAATAAAGAGCACCTTTCAGTTCATTTTATCAAAGACATGGTTTTACAGTCTCCTAAATGATTGTTGTTACTAATACATGTGTCCAAAATCCCCCAGTGGGTGGCTTAGCCGCGAATCCGATTCGAGTTCAAAAAATCCTACCGAGTGATGAGCAACCCTCTCACTCGGAGGCTTAGCTGCAGTACTGTACTCGCCTAAGTTCGTAAAATCCTACCGAGTGGTGAGCAACCCTCTCACTCGGGGGCTTAGCTGCAGTCCTGTACTCGCCTAAGTTTGTAAAATCCTACCGAGTGATGAGCAACCCTCTCACTCGGGGGCTTAGCTGCAGTCCTGTACTCGCCTAAGTTTGTAAAATCCTACCGAGTGATGAGCAACCCTCTCACTCGGAGGCTTAGCTGCAGTCCTGTACTCGCCTAAGTTTGTAAAATCCTACCGAGTGATGAGCAACCCTCTCACTCGAGGAGCTTAGCTGCAGTCTTGTCTCACCTAAGTTTGTAAAATCCACCGAGTGATGAGCAACCCTCTCACTCGGGGGCTTAGCTGCAGTCCTGTACTCGCCAAGTTTGTAAAATCCTACCGAGTGATGAGCAACCCTCTCATCTGGGAGCTTAGTTGCAGTCCTTGTACTCGCCTAAGTTCGTAAAATCCTACCGAGTGATGAGCAACCCTCTCATCGGGGGCTTAGCTGCAGTCCTGTACTCGCTAAGTTTGTAAAATCCTACCAGAGTGATGAGCAACCCTCTCACTCGGGGCTTAGCTGCAGTCCTGTACTCGCCTAAGTTTGTAAAATCCTACCGAGTGATGAGCAACCCTCTCACTCGGGGGCTTAGCTGCAGTCCTGTACTCGCCTAAGTTTGTAAAATCCTACCGAGTGATGAGCAACCCTCTCACTCGGAGGCTTAGCTGCAGTCCTGTACTGCCTAAGTTTGTAAAATCCTACCGAGTATGAGCAACCCTCTCACTCGGGGGCTTAGCTGCAGTCCTTTACTCGCCTAAGTTTGTAAAATCCTACCGAGTGATAGCAACCCTCCACTCGGAGGCTTAGCTGAGTCCTGTACTCGCCTAAGTTTGTAAAATCCTACCGAGTGATGAGCAACCCTCTCACTCGGGGGCTTAGCTGCGGTCCTGTACTCGCCTAAGTTTGTAAAATCCTACCGAGTGAAGAGCAACCCTCTCACTCGGAGGCTTAGCTGCGGTCCTGTACCCGCCTAAGTTTAAAAAATCCTACCAAGTGATGAGCAACCCTCTCACTCGGGGGCTTAGCTGCGGTCCTGTACTCGCCTAAGTGTAAAACACGCTCCATCCTGATCTGCAAGGACGACGAGGTGCAGGTCGTCCGCGATCCTCTCCTCAGAACTGCATCACAAGAACAAAAGTCTGTTTCGAGTGAAGATACAAGTTCCACTCGGAAATAAAAACAAGCATATTTAAGGGCAAACTAAGTTCGGACGAAGGAGTTTAAAGTACTCGGGCATCAGGCCCGAAGGAGTTTTACGGTTACAAAATCACTCGGCATACCGAGGCAAATTGAATCGGATCATAAAAGTTCGGACGAAGGAGTTTAAAGTACTCGGGCATCAGGCCTGAAGGAGTTTTACGGTTACAAAATCACTCGGCATACCGAGGCAAATTGAATCAGATCATAAAAGTTTCGTTTACTCCGCAGGGGGGCTGGCAGGCTCGACAAACTCATCCAGGTCGATCCCATCTGCAATTCGAGTAGCAGCAGCAATGAAGGTCTCCATGAAAGACTAGAAGTCAAGTTTCTTGGTGTTGGCGACCTTAATTGCTGCTAGCTTCTCTTCTCTGGCTTCCTTGCAGTGGACACGAACCAGGGACAGAGCTACGTCAGCACCGCATCGAGCAGAGGACTTCTTCCACTCCTGCACTCGACCAGGAATCTCGTTGAGTCGAGTCATCAGAGACTCGAGATCATTTTGGAGCGTTTCCCTTGGCCAGAGCGCTGTGTCGATCCGCGACACCGCAACCTTGAGTTGAGCGAGGTAATCCATGGCGCTGGAAAGGCGAGACTCCAGTCGGAGCACGTTCATGGCAGCTTCATCTTTGACAGGGGAGTTGATGGGGTCCAAGTTCGTCTCGACTCGCCCAGTCTCTTCCTCGAAGTCTTGACAGAATTCTGCACTCGCAGAGAAATAATTAGTCGACAGCAGTATGATGAGTCAACGAAAGCAAACCAATCGGACAGAGAAAAGTACCTTTAAGCATGAGGAATAATTTTTTGGCGAGTCCTCCCAGATAGTTCTCTAGCTCGTCCCTCCTGTGGGTGATGTCTTCTGCTTTGTCGGTCAGGGTCCGTTTGTCCTTCTTCAGACGAGTCACCTCTTTGTTAGCTTCATCAAGAGCAGCCTTCAACTTGGTATTCTCTTCCTCCAGCTTTTCGACTGAGGCCATCTTTTGGTCGGCAAGTGCCGTTTTGTCTTCGGCGGTTTTCTTCGCAGCCGCAAGGTCAAGATCCTTCTTCTCCAAAGCCTGTCTCATTGTTTCTAGAAAGAATAACATTTGAATCAGAAAAAGGAGGAGAAAAGATGGCAAGAGAACCAGTCGACAAGCTTTCCTTACCAGCAGCGTCATCCTTGGCCTTCTGCAAGTTATTTTGAGCCAACTCCAGGTCAAGATTGAGCTGGATTTGCTTCTGCTCCAAGTCAGCGAACCGGGCTCCAAGATCACAAGATTTCTGTGTTCAGAAGATAGTCAGTCGGCAGACACAAAGATTGGTTGCTTCCGAGCAATAAAGTAGCAAGTTCAAATAGTTCTAAGACTACTGCCGAATCAAACATTCGACAATAGTCTCGGGGACTACACCCAGTGGGTGCACTCAGCGTGCCCCCACTGGTCCGACTTTTTCAATCGACTTGGTCCGTCCAGTCAAAAAAAAACTCAGACCATAGCCGACTGCCTGCAGTCGACTACGATCTCGGGGACTACACCCAGTGGGTGCACTCAGCATGCCCCCACTGGTAAAGGTTCCACTTGGCATGATCTGCCCATACCGAGTGGAAAAGTTCTGTTCAAAGACCCCCGCCGAATCAAACATTCGACGGCGGTCTCGGGGACTACACCCAGTGGGTGCACTCAGCGTGCCCCCACTGGTTCAGAGATTCAATCAACACAACCTAGTCGACTCAAGTGGAAAAACTACTCAACAGAAATTAAAACACCCAGTGGGTGTACAGACTGACAATGGGTGTGCAATTAAGGTTCCAAAACGCTCATCCACGGACGTCTTGCGAATAAAGTAGCAGTTTCTAAATATCATATCCTAACAGAACAAGCGTCAAGATGGAGTTCAGTCGGAAGTAAGCTAACCTGGACATTGGCCTGAAGTGCTGAGTTGGCATCATAGGCAGCTTGACTGGCCTCGCGCACCACTTTCATATGCTCCATCATAATGCCTGCCTGGCGTATAGCTTCCTTAGCAGAACTCACTTGGTCTTCTGGGACGTGATGGGCGGTGAAAAGTGGAGTCGGTGTATCAGTTGCGGTAAAAGTCACTCGGCATCGAAGGTCAGACCTTGTCTGGTTCGTTATCAGCACCGAGTGGCGGAATTCTCCTGGACCCCCTGGGGTTGTCTTTGTTTCCAGTAATGCCCTGCAGCCACTGTGCCACCGTCTCCTCGGCAACTTCCTCCGGGTGGATCCGAGCAGAATCATCGGCACCCGAGTACATCCACATAGGATGATCGCGGGCCTGGAGCGGCTGGATGCGGCGAGTGAGAAACACATCTAGCAAATCCATGCCGGTCACACCATCGCGGACAAGTTGGATTACTCGTTCAACCAAAATAGTCACCTTCACCTTTTCTGCTGGAGTCACTTTCAAGGGAGAGGGCTTCTCAATTCGCCCCATGGTGAAGGGGGGAAGGTCAGTCGACTGACCAGGAGTTGGTTTGTCCTTACAATAAAACCAGGTCGACTGCCACCCTCTGACCGAATCGGGAAGAGTCATAGGTGGAAAAGCGCTTTTGCCTCTCATCTGGATCCCTAGACCTCCGCACATCTGGATCACGTGCGTCCTCTCATCACTCGGATTAGCCTTTTTCACAAACTGTGCGCGGCAAGTAAAGATGTGTTTGAAGAGACCCCAATGCGGTCGACAACCCAGGAAATTCTCACACATGGAGACAAACGCAGCGAGGTATGTGATGGTGTTCGGGGAAAAGTGATGAAGTTGGGCTCCAAAAAAGTTCAGAAAACCTCGGAAAAAAGGATGAGGGGGCAGAGAAAAACCACGATCGACGTGGAGGACGCACTCACCCTCCTGCGGCTGCGGCTCGGTCTCGTCACCTGGCAGCCTCCAGGATCCATGAGCGATCAAGCCCCCTTCGACCAGATCCTCCAGATCCTCTTGCTGAATCGTGGATCGAATTCAGTCGCCCTGGATCCAGCCGGGCGGCAGGCCGGATCTCGATGACGATCCCCCCCGACTCGTCTTCTTGCCCTTCGCTGCCGCCGTCGCTTTCTTCGCACGCTCCAGGGCCGCCGTCTTCTCCTTCCCCATCGCGGCAGGCTGCGCTTGGATGGGGCGGCGGCGTCGAAGGTGGTGGCGAATGTGGTGGAGAAACAGGAGAAGAAGAAGGAGATGGGGAGTAGAGTGCCAGACTCATCGGCCCCGACGCCTTATATGGGCCTGCTCCCGAGTGGCTGACTCGTGGGCCCAGGCAATCCAGTCAAATCCCGCAACAGTCGCGCGCTGGATACGCGGCGAAAAAGGTGGCGCGAGAATCGAGGTGTCCCTGCCTAATCTGCTCTGTTTACTGCGGTACTCTCCATCCTGCGCGGTTCTCCAAATTTCGAATCCCGTGAGATCCGGGAGCGGCAGTGTGACCAATCGCGCTGAGGATTTTATACCATACCAACACTCAGAGCTTATCAGCAAAATTCACTCGACAACCTCTGAATGGACCCAGGCGACTGAAAATGAAGTTGAAGTTTTTACATAGACCACCGGCACGGTTAAAATGCCTCTGAAGCATATAAATCGGGTCGGAACCATCTTCAACCCCTTCTCCACTCGGACCCAGATCCATTCGGGGGCTAATGACGAAGACATGTACCTACGGTAGGGTAATAGGCCTGACCTAGACACCCTTCCCTGAGGGCACTGCTCTAAAGCCAAGGGCATTCAAAGGATAGCATCATCTACTGACTGAAATCACCACAGGGTGCAACCCACTCGACCAACAGTTCACTCGGATAACCCAATTCCATCCGACCGGGGTGTACTCACTTGACCACATCAGAAACCACTCGGAAGACAGAAGATCTAAGGTCACTCAGGATGGCAATGGTCAGGCGTTCACTCCGTAGTCTTAATGATCATTTATTTGCCTTTATTGCTGGCATTTTCAGTAACGTCCTGTCTTTATGGACATTGAACCCCTTGTAACGTGGGACGGCTGGGGTCCTGGCGCACTCTATATAAGCCACCCCCCTCCACTGACACAAGGGTTCACACCCCCTGTAACTTCACGCATAATCCAATCGACCGAGCCTCCGGGCACCGAGACGTAGGGCTGTTACTTCCTCCGAGAAGGGCCTGAACTCGTAAATCTTGCGTGCACAACCTCATCGTAGCTAGGATCTTGCCTCCTCATACCTACCCCCTATTCTACTGTCAGACTTAGAACCACAACAGCGTGGACTCAGTGTCAGTCACCTCATGATCACGGAATTCACCCATGATCACAAGGTGGCTGGCCGGTCTATGAAGGACATTGTCTTCACCTTCAACGAGCAAATCAATTTTTTGCAAAGCCAAATCTATGATCTTCAAAATCAAGTTTTTGAGTATGGAGCAGGATTTAAAGGTATGAGTTTAGCTGTCGATTTCAGGACTCATGAGACTCGTGCTTCCTCTTGTTATGGTGAGCCGCTGCCAAGGAAGCCGGCGGACAAGTTTGCATGTACGTCATCACCACCACCATCACCAAAGAAGGAGACTTGAGTACATGGGTATGGGCACTCCCCTTGGCTTGTGCTAAGCTTGGGGGAGATGCCCCGGTATCGTATCACCATCACTTTTATTACCTTTACCTATCTTAGTTCGATCCTTAGCTATTTTTGAGTGCTAGTTTCATGATCTATCTATCTATGTAATTGAGTGAGAGTTATATAATAAAGTTTAGTCTGAGTTTTTGCTTCTTTACTTTTTGTTCCAATCAAAATAAAGGAAAATAATGAAAAGTATCATATGCTAATCTTATGGTAAGTAATGACACCACATAAGGAAAAGTATCAATTTTTTCTTCTATCGTAGCGTTGAAATTTTTTTGAGCATTGATAAATTATTTAATATTACTTTCAAGATCAGAGGGCATCCTATTATTATTATTATAAGAATTTGCATAGGAATTACCATCATTATTAGAGGAATTTCTAGAACAGCCTAGGATTAAAACTACCTCTATATGCATTACTGTTGAAATTGTTTATCGAGACAAAATTCACATCGACGGGATCATTATTTTGCTCAATGAAAGTAGACAAAGGCACATCATTAGGATCAATATGAGCATTTTTGTTAGTAACCAATTTCATAAGCGCATCAACTTTATCACTCATAGTACTAATTTCTTCAACATAATTCACCTTTTTACTAGTAGGAGCTCTTTCAGTATGCCATTGTGAATAATTTGCCATAATATTATCAAGTAATTTAGTAGCTTCACCCAAAGTAATCTCCATAAAAGTACCACCCGCGGCAGAATCTAAAAGATTTCTAGAGACAAAATTCAATCCCTCATAAATTTTTGTATGATCATCCACAAGTTTAAACCATGAGTAGGGCAATTTCTTATCATTAGTTTCATCATTTCCCAAGATTGCACGACATGTTCATGCTCAAGTTGCTTGAAATTCATAATTTGATTTCTAAGGGAAATAATTTTTGCGGGAGGAAAATACTTAGTAATAAAAGCATCTTTGCACTTATCCCAAGAATCAGTACTATTTCACGGCAAAGATGAAAACCAATTTTTTTGCATATCACGCAAAGAGAACGGGAATAATTTTAATTTCACAATATCATTGTCCACATCCTTTTTCTTTTGCATATCACACAATTCTATGAAAGTGTTTAGATGGGACGCGGCATCCTCATTAGGACTACCGGAAAATTGTTCTTTCATAACAAGATTCAACAAAGTGGCATTAATATCATAAGACTCCGCACTAGCGGCGGGAGGAGAAATCGGAGTACTAATAAAATCATCATTATTAGTATTAGAAAAATCACACAATTTGTAGTTTCTTGAGACATTGTGACTACACAAACAAGATAACAAGCAAAGAAGCAAAGAAGAAAACAAGAAAAAGGTAAAAGGAAAATATTTTTGTATTTTTGTAAAACTTTTTAGAAGTGGGGGAGATGAAACCGAGAGGCAAATGGCAAATAATGTAAATGCAAGGAGATGAAAGTTTATGCGTAGGTACTTGATAGTTGTTGATGGTGTCTCCCCGGCAACGGCTCCAGAAATTCTTCCTGCTACTTGGGAGTTGCATTCAGATTTCCTCGAAGAGGAGAGGACGATGCAGTACAGTAGAGATAAGTATTTCCTTCAGTTATGAAACTAAGGTTATCAATCCATTAAGCAATGACTCATTAACAACACCTACACACAAATAACAAATACTTGCAACCCAACGCGCAGAGGGGTTGTCAATCCATCAACGGTTATGAGCAAGATTAAACGGTGTACTTTTTGATTGATAGATCGAACAAAAATACAAAATAAAAGAAATAAAAGAAAATTGCAGAGAAGTATTTTTTGTTTTAATATATGATCAAAGATAGACCCAAGGGCCATAGATTTCACTAGAGGCTTCTCTCAAGAAAATAGCATACGGTGGGTAGACAAATTACTGTTGGGCAATTGATAGAAAAGCAAATAATTATGACATGTCCAAGGCAATGATCATATATAGGCATCACGTCCGATACAAGTAGACCGAAATGATTCTGCATCTACTACTATTACTCCACACATCGACCGCTATCCAGCATGCATCTAGTTTATTAAGTTCATGGAAAAACGGAGTAACGCCATAAGCAAGATGACATGATGTCGACAAGATAAACTCACGTATGAATAAACCCCATCTTTTTACCCTTAATAGCAATGATACATGTGTGTCATGTCCCTTTCTATCACTAGGATTGAGCACCGCAAGATCGAACCTATTACAAAGCACCTCTTCCCATGGCAAGATAAATCAATCTAGTTGGCCAAACCAAACCAATAAATCTGAGAAGAAAAACAAGGCTACAGTAATCATGCATAAAAGACTTCAGAGAAAACTCAAATAATATTCATGGATAGATCTGATCATAAACTCACAATTCATCGGATCCCAACAAACACACCGCAAAAAGTCATTACATCAAATAGACCTCCAAGAACACCGAGGAGAACATTGTATTGAAGATCAAATAGAGAGAAGAAGCCATCTAGCTACTAACTATGGACCCATAGGTCCGTGTTAAACTACTCACGCATCATCGGAGGGCAGCAAGGATAATGAAGAGCCCCCTCCATGATCAAATCCCCCTCCGGCAGAGTGCCAGAAAAGGCCTCCAGATGGTTTCTCATGGTTCTGGAACTTCGGCGATGAAAAACGTATTTCTTGGACTCCCCTGTTGGTTTCACGATTTTAGAGAATTTATCGAGGCGGAGTTAGGTCAAACGGAGCCACGTGGGCCCCACCACCCAACGGGGCGCGCCCTGGTGCCTTGTGGGCCCACGGTGCATCATCTGGTCTTCTCTTGAAACTTCTAGTGTCTCTTTTGTCCAAAAAAAATCTCCAAAAAGTTTCGTGGCATTTGGACTTCGTTTGGTACTGATATTCTGTGAAACCAAAAATAAGCAAAAAATAGCAACTGGCACTGGGCACTAAGTTAATAGGTTAGTCCCAAAAAATGATATATCATTGCTTGTAAGTGTATATAAAACATCCAAGATTGACAATGTAATAGCATGGAACAATAAAAAAGTATAGATACGTTGCAGACAAATCACTCATTGTCATGTGAAACCACGGCCACCTATGGGGCCATGAGCCCCTTTTGGTTCGGCGGGGGGATGGGCATGTTGCACAAAGAGCGGAGAACCGTCGTGCAGCACGGCAGAGATCACACGGGTAGTTTTTACCCAGGTTCGGGCCGCCGTGAGGCGTAAAACCCTACTCCTGCTTTGGTGGATTGATGGTGGATAATGGTGGTGGACGTAGCACACTCGCCCGGCAGGGTTGCTCTGGGGGCGAGAGTGGCTACGCGCGTATGAATATGCCAGCGACCAACCAACTAACCTCTTCTACGGTCGCCATGGGCCTCCTTTTATAGATCAAAGGGGTCACCACAGTGGCAAATCAGTCATTGCGTGCTGATTAGATAGCTAACAGTGCTATCATACCTAACTCTGCAGGCTGACAGAGTGCATTAAATGCGCCGCTCAGTGTCACATCACAGCTTGCCCGGCAGGCCCTGCCGGGCTGTTTTGCCAGCTTCGCGCCTGCTTGTTTGACATGTCTCAGGACGGGTGTCATATGGAGGTGTTTGCTGTAGGAAGTGGCTGACATGTGGCAAAAAGCAGCCACTTAGTCAGCTTGGAGCTCGACACCGCTCTGATTAGTGACTTGCGTCGCTTGTGAGGTGGAACGGTGGAGTGGCTTGCCTCCGCCAGCCCCGTCAGGCCTGCCGGGACGATCTGGGAGCTTGCTTCCGGGGCAAAACCCAACCTTGCCGGGCTCGCCTGCTCGGCAAGGTAGGTCCTTCCCTTAGTGATGCCTTGCTCCTCAGGCTCACCTTGGCCTTCTCGATCTGCACTTGGATCCTTCAAGGGATTTGATCTTCCTTGCTTGATCTGATCTTGGTCTTGTAATCTTGTCTCTGGGCCAATGCACAGTTCGGGCAATGGACCCAGGGTCTGTTGCACCGATAGGAGCCCCCGGGCCTGGCACGAACGCGCTGCTGGCTGTCGTCGGGGTAGGCCCTAACCAGTGCACACGCATAAATGTAAGGGCAACTCCGCCCTTTGGGATCTTCTTTGCTTCTTCATTTACCCGAGCTTGGGTCAGCTTCCAGTTTTCCCGCACGTCGTGCAATGCCAATTGTGGTGGGGCCATTCTTGTAATGGCCCGTGAATGACTTTAACACACGGGCGGAAAACTGCCAATTCACTCTTCCCACCGCACCCTTATCCTTAGCCACGTATGCTGCATGCATTGAGTGGGGTAGGTAATAGAGCCGTGTGGTGCGGGAGAGCATCAAGGCAGGGGCCCGATCTTCTTGGATTGGTGGAGGAGGACGGCGGTTACTCGCCAGGGAATAAGCCCCCAGCCCCCGCCCGCCTATAAAAGGAGGAGCGGGGGAGGAGCGGAGGCATTCATCCACACTCCTCTCCTCCACCACCTTCTGCTTCTTCTGGGTATGCTGAAGGGAAGAGCCCGGGGCCAGGCCCCGGGTCCTAGCTTGGAGTTGTTGATGATGTCAAATGCTCGTGCTGATGCTTGGGGAGTGAGTCTGGTCTGGTGCCGCACGTCGCCGAGGGTCATCACCTTGTTGGCGAGGTGTCTGGGGCTCTTGATGCTTGCCTGGGATGTAGTATATGCGGTCTTTGGTAATCCCAGCACTGCTCCTTCCGGCGGATCTTGCATTCTTGCTAAGGACGGCAGTGTCTTCCTGCCCGCCAAGGTGGGGAGCGGCGCACATCGAGTGTCCTGGTCGTCACAGTCGCCTGCCGTCTCTTCGGGGGAGGTGCCAGACCGGGGGGCTCGGCGTCTTCCCAGAGCGACGGTGATGGAGAGGAATCGAGGGAAGACGGGGGAGGCGGGTGGTAGGGCGTCAGGTCGGAGTACGATGGCACCGACGCCTTCGTCTCGTATTGGCGACATGCTGCCTCGTCTTTCAGCTCTTCTCCTCCCTCCCCGGCACCATCATCACCAGCCTCTTCGGGTGATTGCCGGAGAGGGATGTTCCCTTGGTTCCTTCCCTCTCCTCCAGCAGTCTTCCAGCTGGGTGTCGGTGGTTGATCCCTCCGGTGCTCGAGATGGGGCCTCCTGCTGGTCCTGGAGGTGGTGACCAGGGCACCACTGAGCTGCTCCTTCCGTCCCCCTTCTTCGCAGCCTCGCCACTCTCGATCTTGTCAGGCTGCGCCCGGCAGGCCATGACGGGATCAGGGGTGGGCTCCTGCTTGGGTGCTCTTTTAGCCATCTTCTCTTCCCACCGCAATACCTGGCGGAGGGAAAACGAAAAGAGGAGATTACGGGGCACTTATATTTTTTCAATCTTAAATCTGTAGGCACTTGCCAAATTTTAGTTCAAATAATGTAATCTCTTGTATCCATGTTTATGTTCTATGAGATTTGTACTTGTTGATCAGCATATTAATGAAAAAGATAAGCTTTGCCGGGTACTTGTGCATGTATGATATCCATGCAGAGGTGAAACACCTCTATACTTTCACGTAAACAAGTAGTTCCCGGTAAGCTACCTTGCCAGTATCCCATAGGACTGCTGCCGTGAGGCCAAGCCTGCCAGGCGCAGAATTCATTGGGAGGGACCAGCCCCCCCACCAACCCCTTCCAGCCAAAGGCCACTACAACCATCCTGACTGAAGCAGCGTTCGTGTCAGTAGATGGGAGCACCTTTGTTTCCGAGGTGGCGAGGTTTTCATATGCACAAGTCCTACTCACAGAACATGTATGGATAAGAGATGGAACTTATCTATTTGGCTTGCTGGAGACCGCAGTGCAGGCTCCTCTTCGCGTTCTCTTCCTGGGACTATGTCCACGGCAGGAGCCTGCAGCTTATGCAAATGAAGATGATGCCAGATTCAATCTATCTACATGATCATGCAACCTATCTACATGAATCATGCGATGCTCATGAGATGCTTATGCATGCAGGCAACTTGTCGGGGGCCCCCAGCGCTTCATTTATTTCTCTGTTGCTCAGGGTCTACGCCTGGCTTTATACAAGGGGTTACATGCAGCTGAGGAAAGGCCTGTACAAAAGGGTGGCTGCCGGGCAGGGCCCGACAGCCGCGCCTTACGGGTAAAACTTGCGGAGATGCTCAATATTCCATGAGTTTTGCAATTGAATGCCATCTCCGGTCTCCAGACGGACTGCGCCAGGTCTGGTAACTCGTACTACCCGGTAAGGGCCTTCCGACTTTGGCGACAGCTTGTTTGTACCCTTGGCGGACTGAACGCGCCTAAGGACAACGTCACCTTCCTCAAAACACCGGGCATGAACCCTGCGGCTATGATAGCAATGCAGGGCTTGCTGATAGCGTGCAGCACGCGTAGCAGCCCAGAGACGGTTCTCCTTGAGAAGCACGGCGTCGTCACGCATGTGCTGTTCCTGCGCTACTTCATCGTAGGCAAGCACTCGAGGTGAACCGTAAATGAGTTCCGTGGGGATAACTGCTTCTGCCCCATAGACTAGGGAGAAGGGAGTCCGCCCGGTAGCTCGGTTTGGTGTCGTTCTGAGGGACCAAAGAACCACCGGCAGCTCATCGATCCATCGCGTGCCATGCTTCCGCAACTTATCAAACGTTCTTGTCTTGAGTCCTCGCAGCACTTCATCGTTCGCCCTCTCAGCTTGTCCAGTGCTTCTGGGATGTGCAACAGAGGCAAATAAGATCTTGCTTCTGAGGGCATGAACATATTGCATGAAGGCGCGGCTCATGAACTGGGTGCCGTTGTCGGTGATGATCCGGGCAGGGACCCCAAAGCGGCACACCAATCCTTTCAAGAACTTGATAGCTGACTGAGCAGTCACCTTTCTCATGGCATCTACTTCCGGCCACTTTGTAAACTTGTCGATTGCAACGAACAAGAATTCAAAGCCCCCGGCAGCTCGGGGGAAAGGGCCGAGGATATCGAGCCCCCAGACCAAAAACAGCCATGACAAAGGGATTGTCTGGAGTGCTTGGGCAGGCAGATGGATATTTTTGGAATGGAACTGACAGGCTTCACACTTGGTGATGAGCTCAACCGCATCTTGGAGGGCTGTGGGCCAATAGAATCCTTGCCGGAATGCTTTCCCAACCAAAGCCCTTGATCCAATGTGGGAGCCGCACATACATTTGTGTATCTCTGCCAGCAGTTCCTCTCCTCCTTCCCGGCAAATGCACTTCAATTTCACGGCGTTGGGCCTTCTTCTGTATAGTGTGTCATCAACAAACTGATACATACTGGCCCTCCGGGCTACTCTTTCAGCTTCTTCTCGCTCTTCGGGAAGTTCTCTAGTTTGGAGGAAATGGACTATGTGCCTTGCCCAAGTTGGAGCCTAAGGCTCGGCAACAAGGACTAGCGGCACCTCGTCATTCATGGGGGTGCATCCCTTGGCCGCGGGGACCGGTGGTCCGGCAGGAGGGTGCAGCCCGGCAATCAAAGGGGAGTTGTTTCCAGCAGGGTCCCTGCCAGGAGCCCCGAAAGGCTCTACCGGGAGAGGCTTATCGGAGTCCAGTTTCCTCCTCTTTCGGGCCATTGTTGTCGGGGATACAGAGGGCTGAGTAAGATGGAGAACAAAAGTTCCTGGTTCCACAGGAAGCTTCTGCGCAGCGCACTTTGACAGGTGATCAGCAATGTTATTTTCTGCACGGGGTACGTGCTCTGTTTGCAACCCGTCAAAGTGCTCCTCCAATCTTCTCACTTCCTCGACGTATGCCTCCATCAATGGGCTTTGATAATCCTTGTTGACTTGTCTCACCACCAGTTGTGAATCTTCTCAAATAATCAGCTTCTTGATTCCCAATTCTATGGCAATCCTGAGCCTGGCAAGAAGCCCTTCATACTCTGTTGTATTGTTGGTTGCCTCCTCCCGGGGAAAGTGCATCTGGATGACGTACCTCAGGTGCTCTCCAGTGGGAGCAACGAGAAGCACGCCAGCCCCTGCACCTTGTAGGGAGAAGGCACCATCGAAATACATGATCCATTCTTGGGGCGCTTCCTTGCCGGGGATAATTGTTTCCAGTACTTCTTCATCAGGGGTTGGTGTCCATTCTGCAATAAACTCTGCCAACGCCCTGCTCTGGATTGTTGATGTGCTTTCAAACTTCAGGCCAAAGCTGGACAACTCCAATGCCCACTCCACTATCTTGCCGATGGCCTCTGGGTTTCGAAGTATCCTTTTCAATGGAAAGTGGGTGACAACCGTGATCTCATGGGCTTGGAAGTAGTGGCGCAGTTTCCTTGAGGCCATGACAAGGCCAAAGATCAATTTTGGCACACCAGAATACCTGGATCTAGCCCCCTGCAACAGGGAGCTGACGAAGTATACTGGGCGCTGCACCACCTTCTTCCTTGCCGTGTCCTTGGGGTTGCCTCCGCTGCCGTGCTCCTCTTTATCCTGATCCACATCTGGCCTTGCCGGGCCGCTCTCTTCCTCTTCCCCTGGCAGGACACTTGCTGAGGTTGCTGCTTCTTCTACTTCCCACTACGCTACTAGGGCCGCACTAACCACTTGATTAGTTGCTGCCAGATATAGTAGCAATGGCTCTTGTGGTTTGGGTGCAACCAAAGTAGGCACAGAAGACAAGTAGGTCTTCAAATCCTGTAGCGCTGCATCTGCTTCCGGGGTCCACTTCATGGGTCCTGCCCTCTTCAAAATCTTGAAGAATGGCAAGGCGTGCTCGGCAGACTTGGAAATGAATCTGCTAAGCACGGCAACGCATCCTGTCAGACGCCTCACATCCTTAACTGTCTTGGGTGCCTGTATCTGCTTAATGGCCTTGATCTTATCGGGGTTGGCCTCTATCCCATGATGGGACACAAAGAAACCAAGTAGCTTGCCGGAGGGAACGCCAAACACGCACTTCTCCGGATTCAGTTTCAAGTTGATCTTGCACAGATTAGCAAATGTCTCTTCTAAATCTTGGATGAGGGTTGATCTGTCCTTGGTCTTGACCACAATATCATCCATATAGGCTTCAATGTTCCTGTGCAACTACGGTTCAAAGCCAATCTAGACTGCTCTTGCAAAAGTGGACCCGGCACTCTTCAACACGAAAGGCATGCGCACAAAGCAGTATGTGCCGCATGGGGTGATGAATGAGGTCTTTTCTTCATCTTCCTTGGACATAAAAATCTGATGGTACCCAGAGTATGCATCCAGAAAAGAGAGCAACTCACATCCTGAAGTAGAATCCACGATCAGGTCGATGCGCGGCAAGGGAAATGGGTCCTTCGGGCATGCCTTGTTCAGATCCGTGAAATCTATGCAAAGCCTCCATTTTCCTTTAGCCTTGCGCACAACCACTGGGTTTGCTAACCATGTTGGATGTAGTACTCCTCTGACCAAACTAGCTGCTTCAAGTTTCTTGATTTCCTCGGCAATGAACTGCTGCCGCTCCAGGGCTTGCTTTCGAACCTTCTGCTCGACGGGTCAGGCATGTGGGCAGACAGCAAGGTGGTGCTCGATTACCTCCCTGGGAACACCGGGGATATCAGATGGTTGCCACGCAAACACATCGATATTCGCCCGCGGGAAGGCAACGAGCGCGCTTTCCTATTTGTCATCAAGGGTGGCGCTGATAGTGAAAGTACCATCAACGCCAGCCAGCCCTGCCGCGACCTTTTTCACTTGGGGTGGAGCAGGCTTGGATCTCTTGCTGTTGGAACTCTCTGGCTTGTCATCAATGGGACGGCACATTCCGCAGAAGTACGCTTTCCGGATTCCTTGCCAGTGCCTCTGCTATGCTTTTCCTTTGTGGGAACTATGGCTTCCGCGACCTCTGCCGCGACTGCGTCCCGGTAAATCTTATCCACGCAAATAATTGCATCTTTCTTGTCCGACGGGACGGAAATGACGCCCATCGGCCCTGGCATCTTCAAGGTGTTGTAGGCATAGTGGGATGCTGCCATGAATTTGGCCAGGGCCGGGCGCCCAAGGATCCCGTTGTATGGTAGGGGAAGGTCAACCACATCAAACACAACTTTCTCAGTCCTGTAGTTCAACTCTACTCCAAATGTCACTGGCAACGTAACCTTTCCCTTAGGACGGCTCCTGCTGGGATTGACTCCTTGAAACGTGTCTGTGGCCTTAAGTTCTATCTCTGTTATCTGGAGTTTGCTGATTACCTTTGGGGAAATCAGATTCAACCCGGCCCCGCCATCAACCAGCATCTTCGTGACCTTGAGGTTGCGAATTGTTGGTGAGACCAACAATGGCAAGCACCCTACCGCAGTAATGCGGTCGGGTGGTCCTCTTCATCAAAGATGATGGGCGTGCGTGACCATTTGAGCGGCTTCCAAGAATCTGCCGCTGGCTCCACGGCATTGACCTCACGCGCCCACTGTTTAAGTTGGTAGTGAGAGGAGTGCAAAGATGCACCCCCGTCAATGCACAGGGCGTCAGTGGCCTTGTGGAATTCCTGCTCGCTGGTTTCCTCTTCATTCCCTCCATCACTCTCATTGCTGCAATCCTCCTTCTCTCGGCCTTTGGCGGGTTTCCCTTGGTTCCGAAGAGCCTTGCCGGGGCGATTTTCTTCACCACCCCGGCCCTTCCCGCTAGCGCCATTCAGACCTTTTTCCTTCTTGCGCTTCTCATACTCAGCCTTCTGCCTCTTGACGAGCTGCTCAACCTGATGACACTCCTGGAGATCATGGCCCTTGGTCTGATGAATTTTGCAATACGGCCCATCACTTTTCCCAGCTTTCTCGGCAGCCGCTGCCTCCCGGCAGTCAGCACATGCGGTAGCCTCCTTGCCGGGGGCTTCAGCCTTGGCCTTCTTGTCGGTACTAGGCGTGCCTGACCCCTCAACAGTCATCACTGTCTTATCCTTGCGCTTCTTGTTGTGCTTCATTTTCTTCTTCTTCTTACTGATGGTCTCGTCGTCATCTTCTGAGTCGATGTCGACGCAATCTTCCTCTGCAGGAAGTTTCCTCCCCTCCCCTCCTCCACCCGAGCACATTTGTCCACCAAAGTGTAGAGCTCCTTCACAGTCTTGGGCAACCAAACGTTTATCTTGGCACGTATCCTGTGGTTGCGCACATTGGATTGGAAGGCAGCTATCATGGCAGTAGGGTGGATATCTGGGATATTTCTGTGGACTCAGCTAAATCTCTACAAGTACTTCCATAGAGTTTCTCCTTCTTTCTGCTAGAGAAGCTGCAAGTTGCTGGGCTTCCCTGGTTCTTGATGGCCTCCCGTGAAGGCACTAATGAACTCGTGGCACAGGTCAGCCCAGGTCAAAATGGAGTTCTCCGGCAGGTGCATCAGCCAAGACCTCACATTTGACTTAAGGGCCAAAGGGAAGTAGTTGGCGAACACCTTCTCATCTCTTCCCCCGGCAGCTTGAACAGCGATGATGTAGATGCTCAAGAACTCTGCCGAGTTTAGTCTCCCATCATACTTCTCGGGTATCTCTGGCTTGAACGTGTGAGCGGACGGCCAACGGACTTGCCGCAGCTCACGGGTGAAGGCAGGGCACCCAACCTCGAAAGGCAGGCACCCGCCATCTCCGAGCGCGGGCTCGTCGACATCGGGGCCATCTCACCCATTGGACTGGCGGGGGTTGTCGCGGCACCGCTCGTTGATGACGTGCGCGCCTTCCCTTCGCCTGCCCTCCGAGGCACGTTGTCGGCCTTGACGCGCTCGAGGGTCTGACGAGGCCATCGAGACGTCATTGGGTGGTTGGTTTTGCGGCTCCCGGGCGGCTTGCCGTGGTGGGGATTGCACCGTGAGGGTGGCCCCTCCCGCACGGCCAGCCGCACGAGCCGTCGTTGCTGCCTGGGAAGGCCGTGGTGGTCTGACCCGCTGTGATCCTTCCCCCTCGGCAAAACCAATCAGACTTTGGATGGTGGCTCACCACTCATCCATGTGGTCTGCCGCCGGTGGAAATCTCAACAGCAATTGGGCTCGCGCCATGGCCTGTGAGGCAGTGATTGGCATAGGTGATGACGATGTAGATCGTAGTGTCGCTCGGCTCCTGACGTTGCCGGTGGCGACCGCGCAACGCCCTTGCTGCTGTGAACCAGCCGTTTGGATGGCATGGTGATGCGGCAGAGGCGCCTGAGGGCCAGCGGCTCCGTTGGGCACGGTAGCTGGGTCAGCCCGCTCCGGGGGTGGCGCGTGCCCTGCGGTCGTGCCCGCAGCGGGGGTGGCCAGAGGGTTGTGATTCGCCCCAGAATGAGCGTCATCACTGCGGCTATGCCCGTTGGCGAGGAGAAGGGGTTCAGGCCGAATTATCCCTTAATCTGTACCTCGTGGAGCATGGCCATTGGGATGTTGCTGATGTTGTCCTTACCCGGTGCCTCCCGCTCCTGCTTCGGCCGTGGGAGAGGTGGCGACGGCGCCGCCTGCGCCGGCCACGTCCCCTGGAGCATCCACACCCTCGCGAGCCCCCGCGCTCCCCACGACGTCGGTGGTCGCGGGCGGCGGAGCCTTCGAGGTGGACGGGTGATTTGTAGCTCCGGGCTTCCTTTTGGGCGCCATAGTCGATGACGCCGTCGACGACGAAAATGTCGATGAAGATGACGTGCAGCGTACGCTCTCGGGTTCGCGCAAGTGATCCCCCTACCTGGCGTGCCAAAGATGTCGTGGGAAACCACGGCCACCTATGGGGCCATGACCCCCTTTTGGTTCGGTGGGGGGATGGGCACGTTGCACAAAGAGCGGAGAAGCGTCGCGCCGCACGGCAGAGATCACACAGGCAGTTTTTACCCAGGTTCGGGCTGTCGTGAGGCGTAAAACCCTACTCCTGCTTTGGTGGATTGATGGTGGATAATGGTGGTGGACGTAGCACACTCGCCCGGCCGGGTTGCTCTGGGGGCGAGAGTGGCTACGCGCGTATGAATATGCCAGCGACCAACCAACTAACCTCTTCTACGGTCGCCATGGGCCTCCTTTTATAGATCAAAGGGGTCACCACAGTGGCAAATCAGTCTTTGCGTGCTGATTAGATAGCTAACAGTGCTATCATACCTAACTCTGCAGGCTGACAGAGTGCATTAAATGCGCTGCTCAGTGTCACATCACAGCTCGCCCGGCAGGCCCTGCCGGGCTGTTTTGTCAGCTTCACGCCTGCTTGTTTGACACGTCTCAGGACGGGTGTCATATGGAGGTGTTTGCTGTAGGAAGTGGCTGCCATGTGGCAAAAAGCAGCCACTTAGTCACCTTGGAGCTCGATACCGCTCTGATTAGTGACTTGTGTCGCTTGTGAGGTGGAACGGTGGAGTGGCTTACCTCCGCCAGCCCCGGCAGGCCTGCCGGGATGATCTAGGAGCTTGCTTCCCGGGGCAAAACCCAACCTTGCCGGGCTCGCCTGCTCGGCAAGGTAGGTCCTTCCCTTAGTGCTGCCTTGCTCCTCAGGCTCACCTTGGCCTTCTCGACCTGCACTTGGATCCAAGGGATTTGATCTTCCTTGCTTGATCTGATCTTGGTCTTGTAATCTTGTCTCTGGGCATGTGCACAGTTCGGGCAATGGACCCAGGGTCTGTTGCACCGACACTCATGCCATGCTTAAGTAGCTATGAGTGGATAATGATTTATCTTGGGTGTCAACATGCATTAAAATGATTGTCATGTAGTATGATGATATGGTATCCTCCTCTGAATGTTTCAAGTGGCTTGACTTGGCACATGTTCATGCATGTAGTTGATTCAAAACCAACATAGCCTCCACGATATTTATGTTCATGCTGCTTATATCCTACTCATGTTAGTATTCAATGCTGATTATTCATAATGCATGATTATGACCGTTTTCGCTCTCTAGTTGGTCGCTTCTCAATCAAATTGCTAGTCTTCACCAGTACTAAGCAAAAATACTGCTTGTGCATCCAAATCCCTAAACCAAAGTCATTCCAGATGAGTCCACTATATCTACCAAAATGCGGTATTACCCTGACGTTCCAAGTAAATTTGCATGTGCCACCTCTAAATATTCAAGAACATCTGTTTTGTGTGCTCGTACCGCTCATGGAGCGACAGGGGGCGGTCAATACACTGGTACCGTAAGGTGCTATCCAAATAGTTTTTAACCCCTTTCCGTGACGGCATTTGGAACCGTCACCTAGTGAGTGACTGCGATAGGGGGGGGTCCTTCCCACACGACCCAGAAACCGTCGGGGATAGGCGAGCGGCTACTGACGATCGCCATAGAATAAACATATGAGAAGCCACCCCAGTCCCACACGTTACATCTCGACATTACGTTTCTGATCAGAGAGACATCCCGAATGATTACGCCGCTATAGTCGTTTGAAAAAGGTGGACATCAACATTTAATCTACCGATATGTTTGTGATAGGTACGTTATCGCACACGGTTCAAGAATGTAAAATGTGTGCGGTGCCTCTACTAACGCCAACGCGTCCATTTTCATAATTGTGTGTGATTGGTATTCCTATCACACATGCACACTGGTTTGAAACATTTGCCGTATTACCATGAATTGCACACGCATATGAGACGAAACCGTGTGCGCGTCCGTCGGGCATCGCAAACGTTTCATGTCAAAGAACCGTCTACTCTCTATTTTTCATCACACACGTTGTTTTCTTTCTAATCGTGTGCACATTATTTTATTCGCTCCTGTATAATTTTATTTTTCCCTATAATTTATTATTCGAATTGGAAATTTTGAAATATGAAACGTGGAATTCAAATTCTCAGCACAATGGTTCAACAACGAATCCATAAATAAAATTGTCAGTACAATATGTTCAGTAATTACAGGATTAGACAGCAATTAACTATGATGAACCACAATATTTAGAGGCGGTAAAGGTGAAGAACAAGTGTAAATCATTTTGACTGCAGATGGTGTTGAAGAAGCGGAATGCCCATAATGTGCCTTCCTGTATGCCATAGGCATGAACAACTTTCGTCCAACCGCTTGTGACGATCGCCCGCCCATCCTTCACCACCTTCAGGAAGACTTCTAGAGCATCATCATGGTAGCATGAATTATATACTTTAACCTTAGTTGCCTCCACTCCGGTCATGTAGTTTGCAAGGTAATCATTAGTAAATAGCTTCGGAAACCACTGAAAAGAGAAAAATTTCAGATACTGAGGTCTAATAGAGTAACTTGTTGTGGGCAGGGGGAAATGGCAACACACTACTTACCATCCTAAAGTTCACTGTTGTCTTGGACAAAGTGTAAATAAAGAGCTTAATTCCCATCACCCGTTTCTTTCGCCTAACAATCTTTCTTAGTTTCCTCACTTGACGCTTGTTCATGAATATCTCATTGCCCCATATGCAAAAGGGATCGAAGCGTGGATCAGTACCGCTCATATATGTACCTACAAGCAACCAGTACATGTTAGAAGCTAAACTGAGATTGCACAAATGATGTAAAATACACCTACCTACGTTCCTAAGTATAAGTATTTTTAGAGATTTCAATATGAACTACATACGGATGTATATAGAATTATAGATATAGTTTAGATTAGAATCTAGATTCACTCATTTTGCTCCTTATGTAGTCTATATTGGAATATCTAAAAATACTTATATTTAGGAACAAATGGTGTATAAGACATGGGATGCAGCTAACCTCGACGGCAAACAATAGCATCGCCCATTGTAGCCCTGTTTAAGTACATGGAAAGCCAATGTTAACTACAACAGGGTTAACATCCACCAAAAATAGCAAATGGTAATAAAACGGCAGCATCTGTAGTGATATCTTCATTGCGAAAGAGTAGCACGGTAGCAAAGGGATGGATTAAAAAATGGATACAGCTGTTAATTGCAACAGGCTTAACAGCATCCTAAGTCATGTTTTGTAAGTTTGTAGCCATTGAAATACAACTGTTTAAAAATGGATACAACTGTTAATTGCAACAGGCTTAATAGCCATTGAAACCGGTACTGATAAAAATGCAATTGGCAGAGTTAAACATCACAAGGCAGGTGCTGCCAGAGCAGAGAATGGCCCAGTTGTCTATAAAAAGGTAGGGAAAATAGCTAAAATATGTTAGGCATGTTTACTACAACATGCTTAATACATCGACCGTACAAAACATATCCATTAGTTGCAACTGGTATTAGTAAGATTGAACTGGTGAGTTCATACTTGGTAAGTCCTGAGAGGTAGTTGCTGGGGCACTTCATCTTGGCCAGAGCCCGCCCAAAGTCAGCGGTGGCGGAGGCGAGCTCTTCCTCCGGGTTGAAGCGTGGATCAATGCCGCCGACATGTGTACCTACAAGAAGCAAGTAAATGTTAGAAGCCAAACTACAATTGCACAAATGATGTAAAATATTGTAAGACATGGGATGCAGCTAACCTCGACGGCAAACAACAGCATCGCCCGTTATGGCCCTGCATAAGTACATGGAAAGGCATGTTAAGTACAACAGGGTTAGCATCCACCAAAAATAGCAAATGGGCAGCATCTCTAGTATATCTTCATTGCGGAGAGTAGCATGGTGGCAAAGGGATAGATTAGAAAATGGATACAACTATTAATTGCAACAGGCTTAACAGCATCCTAAGTCATGTTTTCTAAGTTTGTAGCCATTGAAATACAACTGTTTAAAAATGGATACAACTGTTAATTGCAATAGGCTTAATAGCCATTGAAACCGGTACTGATAAAAATGCAATTGGCAGAGTTAAACATCACAAGGCAGGTGCTGCCAAAGCAGAGAATGGCCAAGTTGTCTATAAAAAGGTAGGGAAAATAGCTAAAACGTGTTAGGCATGTTTACTACAACATGCTTAATACATCGACCGTACAAAACATATCAATTAATTGCAACTGGTATTAGTAAGATTGAACTGGCGAGTTCATACTTGGTAAGTCCTGAGAGGTAGTTGCTGGGGCACTTCATCTTGGCCAGAGCCCGCCCAAAGTCAGCAGCGGCGGAGGCGAGCTCTTCCTCCGGGTCGAAGCGTGGATCAGTGCCGCCGACATGTGTACCTACAAGAATCAAGTAAATGTTAGAAGCCAAACTGCAATTGCACAAATGATGTAAAATACTGTAAGACATGGGATGCAGCTAACATCGACGGCAAACAACAGCATCGCCCGTTATGGCCCTGCGTAAGTACATGGAAAGGCATGTTAAGTACAACAGAGTTAGCATCCACCAAAAATAGCAAATGGGCAGCATCTCTAGTGATATCCTGAGTCATGTATTGTAAGTTTGTTGCTGGTATTGGTGAAATTAAGCTGGACAGTTAATACTTGAACATCACACAGTGTGCAGTACTGAAATAAACAAGGCACGAACATGCTTAATACATCAACCGTACAAAACATAGCCATTGCAAGTGGTATTGGTAAGATTGAGCTGGTCAGATCATACCTTGTAAGTCCTGGGGGGTAGTCGCTGGGGAACTTCATCTGGGCCAGAGCCTGCACCAAGTCGGCGGCAGCGGTGGCGAGGTGTTCCTCCGGGTCAACACGCACAGCGGCCATCGCGCCATGGACCGCCATCAGCTCCTCGACCTCCATGTGATATGTGGTTGGGCTTGCGCTGCGATGCTCTGGAGGTAAGGGCGGTGGGGATTTGGAGGCATGAGGATGTTTTGCAGGCACCATTTACGCAATCAGGCCGAAGCCGTGATAGAGATCAGTGGGTTACCTGACTGGATCCAAGCAGAACGTAGATGTGGTTGAAGTTGTGGTTGCGGAGGCGGCGGTTTGAGCTGCTGGTAGGGGAGGGGGGAGGGGGAAGGGGGGAGATACTGAGGAAATTTGATGGGTGGGGATGTGGTGGGAGGAATAAATTCTGAAATCGCGCGCCTAATGAAAATTTCGCTGTGAAACTTGAAACTTGGGCGGGGGAAACACACAACGCACACGAAGCACGTAAAATACTCGTGTGCGAGAAAAGAGAAAATTGGCAGATCCCGTCTCCAAAAAAATGTACACGTGTAGTTGATTTTTTTGGTCAATGGTACGCCTGGTTTATTAGGAAACATTGCACAGGTAACTAACTTATGGATCATTAACGCAAAAAAATGCACACGAGTACGCCATAGAAACAGTGTGTTTGTGATCTTCTAATAATTCTTATATCTATTAGCATATCCAACCGCACCTAATTTCAAAAATCTCTTTCATTGTATCAGGATTATTCAATGTACATGAACGAGGCAAGGTGACACCCGATGAGCAATCATCGGTAATTTACTCTAGGACTAGTACGTATGTAGTACTGGTAGAGGCTCGTAATTAATTATACAAACTTACGGGCGACACACGCACTAACTACTTCTCACATGCTGCCATCGGGGCATGCTGGCCACACGCCGGTGTTCTCCTTCCCGGCCTTGTAGGCGGCAGCCCACCATGCTTTGATCTCCGCCAAGCTCTCCTCAGCACGGCGTGCGGCCTCTTCTTTCTTGCGGCGGCGGGACTCTCTTTTCTTGACCGCTTTCTGCCTTTTCCGCTCCTTCTGTACAGCTTTGGCCGCCTCTAGATCCACCGCCCATTCGGCCATGGCAGCCTCAAAGTCCGCCCACGTAACTGTGTGGCCGCCGGCGGCCATGAACTCGCCGTGGCAAAATGCCATCGCTTCCTTACCATGTGTGCGGTCGTGGGCGGCGAGGAACGCGACGCGGCGGGATGCCATCGCTTCCTTACCTGTTACTGTGCGCCGCGGTGCCATGAACGACGCTTGGAGAGAGCTCTGGGATGGAGTGGCCGGGCAGCCGTACAGTGCGGTGGTTTTTAAGAGCTCAACGACAAACGACGAAGGAAATTTGGCTTCCCTTATAATTTTGCTCGTTCATTATCACACACGGTTCATCTTCGTCGCCTTCATAAACAGTGTGTGCTAAGCCTATTGTGTGTTGCGTTATGATTGGCCGGAACCCCAGCCATGCGGATCGCGCGTGTTCACCGTAGGATGCGCCGTGATCGAACGGCAATCCACGTCCCTCACATCACACCCGTGTAGCTATAGCAGGATTGGATTTATATGCACTAAATGCCTAGAAAATGCACATAATCCCCTAAATGTGGTAAATGAGCCCGAAAAAATGCCAAATTTGAACATGGTGATTTGCAGGGTGTATGTTCGTCTTAGAAAAAAAAACTCCAGGGCAAAGAACAAAGAAAATTTGGATTCCCCATCAATCTTAGTGATTTCCCTCTCGAAAGCATGGAACTTCCTCGGTGATGGTTCGATTTATGAAGGGCGTGCATGACGACATAAGCCAAACCTTCTCAAATTTTTACCAGGGCATGGTGAGGCCATACCATGGCACCATGCCAGGCGTCATGGTTTTCAAGCATTTATTTCATTTTTTCTATAGTTGAAAACCCAATAAACAAACGTTTGTGGTTGACTATTGTCACACATTTCATCAAAATATTTGCCCATTTCTTGTAAAAGGCATGAGAATTTACTAAATGGCACGAGCATGGTTTTCCAGGCCGTTCTTGTGCACCCTTTCATGCACCGATTGTTTGAACTTGAATTATGTGCATTAATGCCTAGAAAATGCACATAATCCCCTAAATATGGCAAATGAACCTAGAAAAGTGCCAAATTTGAACATGGTGATTTGTAGGGTGTATGTTCATCACAAAAAAAACTCATGGACAAAGGACAAAGGAAATTTGGATCCCCCTTCAATCTTGGTGATTTCACCCTCGAAACCATGAAACTTCCTCGGTGATGGTTCGATTTATGAAAGGCGTGCATGACGACATAAGGCAAACATTCTCAAATTTTTACTTGGGCACGATGAGGCCATACCATGGCACCACGCCAGGCGTCATGTTTTCCAAGCATGTATTTCATTTTTGTATAGTTGTTAACCCAGTAAATGATGCGTTTGTGGTTGACTATTGCCACACATTTCCTTGAAATCTCTGCCCATTCCTTGTAAAAGGCATGAGAATTTACTAAATAGCACGAGCATGGTTTTCCAGACCGTTCTTGTGCACCTTTTCATGCACCGATTGTTCGAATTTGAATTATGTGCAGTAATGCCTACAAAATGTACATAATCCCCTAAATATGGTAAATGAGCCCGGAAAAATGTCAAATTTGAACATGTTGCATTGGAGGGGGTATGTTGATCATTGGAAAAAAACTGAATGACAAACTAGGACGGAAATTTGGATTCCCCTTCAATCTTGGTTATTTTTCCCTCTCGAAAGCATGGAACTTCCTCGATGATGGTTCGATTTATGAAGGGCGTGCATGACGACATAAATCAAACCTTCTCAGCTTTTTACCAGGGCACGGTGAGGCCATACCATGGCACCATGCCAGGCGTCATGTTTTTCAAGCACATATTTCATTTTTCTATAGTTGATAACCCAGTAAATGACGCGTTTGTGGTTAACTATTGCCACGCATTCCCTTGAAATCTCTGCCCATTCCCTGTAAAAGGCATGAGAATTTACTAAATACCACGAGTATGGTTTTTCCAGACCATTCTTGTGCACCTTTTCATGCAACGATTGTTCGAATTTGAATTATGTGGATTAATGCCTAGAAAATGCACATAATCCCCTAAATATGGTAAATGAGCCCGGAAAAATGCCAAATTTGAACACGTTGCATTCGAGGGGGTATGTTGTTTGTAGAAAAAACTGAATGACAAGCTAGGAAGGAAATTTGGATTCTCGGTCCCTTCAATCTTGCTGATTTCCCCCTCAAAACCATGAAAATTCCTCGGTGATGGTTCGATTTATGAATGGCATGGACGACGACATAAGCCAAACCTTCTCAAATTTGTACCAGGGCATGGTGAGGCCATACCATGGCGCCATGCCAGCCGTCATGTTTTTCAAGCATGTATTTCATTTTTCTAAAGTTGAAAAACCAATAAACGACGTGTTTGTGGTTGACTATTGCCACACATTTCCGTGAAATATCTGCCCATTCATTGTAAAAGGCATGATAATTTACTAAATAGCACGATCATGGTTTTCCAGACCATTCTCGTGCACCTTTTCATGCACCGATTGTTTGAATTTGAATTATGTGCATTAATGCCTAGAAAATGCACATAATCCCCTAAATATTATAAATGAACAAGGAAAAGTGCCAAATTTGAACACGTTGATTTGCAGGGTTTATGTTCATCGTAGAAAAAAACTCATGGACAAAGGACAAAGGAAATTTGGATTCCCCTTCAATCTCGGTGATTTACTATCGCACACGATTCATCTCCGTCGCCTCTACAAACCTTGTGTGTTCACCCACACATGCAAAAGGAAAAAGAAAACCCTCGCCCACTTCGTCCCCACCCACTCGCCGCGGACTCCTCCGCAACTCTGCACCTCATCAACTTCTATCGCGGTGGCCACCCTAAGCTCGACGGCTGTCCTCGGCGGGCGGAGGTCGCGCTCCAAACGGCACGGGATTTTGCCCCTACCGCTTTCCGCCGCCTATCTACACCGACACTCTAGACTCTGGTCGATTGGGGTTTTCTGCGGGATTGGGCCGGGGATTTTTCTCATGGAGAAGGTAATCAAGTTAGCGAAATATTCACTCATCTCTTATCGCAGTCCGTCCATCGCTGTTAATCGACCGACGGAAATCGCCTTGGATTCATTTTTCTTCTACCTGATTCGAGGGTTTTCATTCATGTGTCCACAGTGCGAGCACAGATCGGGCAAGTGTGGTCGCGGCCAGTCGAAAATGAAGTTCTATCTCACCATTCCGGATGACTTCAGGGAGCGCTCGGTATGTTCAATCTCAACCTACCACGGTCGGCATGGCCTAAATTTGTGAACATATACTGTCTGTTGCTACATTTGGATAAAAGGTACGGTACCACATGCAGCCTAGATGTCGAAGCCGATTTTTTCCCCTATATTAGGCAAATATATGATGTATTGTTCATTCAGTTACTCTCATATTTGCATCAAATCTTTGTTACATTATCTATTTTTTATTATATATTTTTGTACTTTGCTTTCATCTATATATTGATCCGTTCTATCAGTTACTCCCATATTTGCATCTTGCTCTGTTATTTCAATATATCTAATTTACGATCTTAATTTTCATTTCAAGCAGTACATCCCTTGCTTTGCAAGAACAGGAGTAGAAGGAAATCTTGGGCTTTACTTTGTTGATGACTCCATGGATGTCATATTGACAACGCAGCATGGATATACAATGACGGTTAGCGTAAAACTTGATAAAGATGGTCACTTCTATTTTGATGTGGACCTTTGGAGAAAAATGTCTAAGTGTTATGAACTGAAAGATGGCAATAAAATTCTAGCGCGTGCACCACAACCTGGTCTAATTAACATGGATGTTTACTTCCCCAACGTCATCAGCTGATCGAGGTTAGTGTCCTTTCAACTTTCTCCATGCTGGCATATTACTTAGAAAAATCGGGGTATTTGTTCTGACTAATTGATCACTATTTAAGCAACCAATTGTGATTTCATTTTCTGACTCCGTTCCTAGGCAGTAACAAATTCTATTTACCAATTTATGCGCACTATATATTCTTCTGCCATGTTCTGAATAAATAATACCTTTCCACCTTTTAAGCAGGATATGTTGGATGCACAATGAATGATATGTATGTTACTAAGCGTACCAAATTTCACTAGAAGGACTTGAAGCATGTCATAAACTTTGTTGATAACCTGACAGAGATAGCACAGCGTATGAACGCTTGATTTTGGATGGGATTAATTATACCTATGGTGCACACATTGAACAAGACCAATTGTGTGCACAAAATGCTGGTACAAAGTCTTATTTTTATGTTGATGCTCATAACTATATATATATATATATCTTCAATGATATGTTACAATTGGTTTTTATTCTACATTTCAACAGAAATTGCTCGCTATAGCAGTTCTTGGATCGATTTCCCGGCGTGGCCGAATTACACTTGTGCCTGCTAATAACGCCAAAGTGATTGCAAGGTACTGCATTTCCCACAGAAATGGATGACGATGACATGTACCTAGGGTAGGGCCTTAGGCCTGACCTACATGCCCTACACAAGGACACTCCACAAGAGGCCAAGACCTACAAAGTTCGAAAGGAGATACCGACTGAAATCATCACAGAGTGCAACTCACTCGACAGAAGATCCACTCGGTTATCCCACTTCCACTCGACCGTCGTTATTCACTCAGAGTACAAGATTCCACTCGAAGGACAGAAGACCTAGAGCCACCCCAGGATGGCAACGGTCGGACATTCACTCCATGGCTATGAAGACCATTAAACATGGGTGTTTCCAGTAACGTTCGAGCCTTTATTCTCTCAATGAACGCTTGCGTAACTGAGGACGGCTAGGGGTCAACGGACTCTATATAAGGCACCCTCCACTCTTGCACAAGGGTTCGCACCCCCTGTAACTCAACACTCCAAGAAACAAAGCTCCCGCAGCACCGAGACGTAGGGCTTTTACCTCCTCCGAGAGGGGCCTGAACTCGTAAATCCGAGTGTACAATCTCACCGTAGCTAGGTGTGAGAACCCGGAATTATCTTCCAGATCCTCCTGTGTTTAATTGTCAACCCCAGGATCATTGTTGACAACACAGTGAATGGTATCATTGCAGAATACGTAAAAGCATTAAATGTAGTATATTTGTCACAAGACATACCTAGCAAAATGTCTCATGACATTTATTACAATCAGAAAACAGCGGAAAGTACAATGCGTAGCGACTCCATCTCAGCCACAGGCAGTCGATGTAGTCCACGTGACCTCACTCCTACGGGTTGCCATAGTAGTTGTAGCATCACCTTCGTCTTCGTAGATCTCTGTTGTTCAACAAAAGTATTGCCATGAGTACATTACGTACTCAACATTCCTCCCATGGGGAAGGACCTATTAGCTACATGTGGCTTCAAAGGAAGGCTGTATGGCTCATTTGCATAAAAGCTAATTTTTTTTTAAATAACATAGTAACTGGACGATAGCAACTTTTAGATGAAAAATGTTTTATCTCAGAATAACTTCCATCAAAGTAAGGATCATCGATCAACTCACGTCCTTCATAGGTTTCAAGAATAGGGGCAAAGAGGGAATAAGCAAGACAGGTCTTGTATGTCAAGAAAGATTCATGTGCCGTCCATGACCATGGACACGGCTATTCGAATAGTTTTACACTCTGTAGAGGTTGTACACTTTACCCACACGACACAATCCCGACTTGTTTCCACTAGCCATCGCTAGCGTAGTACACCATCTGGTATACCGGCAGGCACATTGTGACGAGGTCTTTGGACTAGATCCCCAAAAGATGTGACATGCCCACCGGGTCTGGCGCACGGAACTGAGAGTATGTCCTCAAACCGGTCCCCCCATCTGTGCCGAGGATACTCCTCGCAAGGCAGCTATCCCATCTGCGGTACGGCGACATCGACACCTAAGGCTGACTAGCTTACTTGACCAAGCCAGTGCCCATATAGCATGTGGCTGTATTGTTATCACAATCTTCAATTCCAAGACTTATTAGGCCTCATGTGGAACGGACGACTGATTTCCCCCTTCAACTTGTGAAGGGCAGCCAATCGCTCCTTCAATCCTTGATTCAGCTGTCGCCCGCGCCAGTATTCAGATGGTAAGTTTCACCCAGAGTAGAAGAGGATAGAGAAGGTCAACAAGGCCAACTGGCCTAGCTCAGCCATAAGTTTCAACTGTCAATGACTCTGAGGTCATTCAACAAAGCACCTATAGGGTGATAAGCATGGCTAAGCATTTCTACTCTACTGGAACTATATACTTCTACTCAGGTGTCAAGTAAATAGGCGACAAGCGAATCAAGGTAATGTGTCAATCGACACGCTAGCTACGAGAATTAAAACAGCATGCATCTCGTAACCATAAAACACAATGCAATTTTGTAAAACATAGGATAAGTATGATCAAAGAAGGAGGCATGCCTTCGTTGTCGAGTCCTTCTTCAGTAACCTGTTCTGTCCTTGTCCAACATCGTCACTCCCTACTCGTCGTAACGATAGCAAAAGACAAACAATAAATACCAAAGCAATAGCAAATCCAAATAACATGCAAACAATTTAAGAGTGGATGGATAGCAAGATATTGATCAAGATGGAGATTCCGAAAGGAGATAGCATGATTGGAAGGTAAGAGATAGGATTCAAGGAAGTGACGGGATTAAAGTTGACACAGGTAAGGAAGACTTTGTGATCAAGACTAAAGTTCTGATATGAACTAGTAGTGCCCACCACACATCACAACTAAGGAACTACTATAAACCAACACAGATGGAATGGAACCAATGTTTGCATTTAACTGCAACATGACATGATCAAGGTAAAAGTTTACCACAAATAAATATTTAGATAGAATCTAAATATTTATAATGGTCAATAGCATTCAAACATATATATCAACTATATAATCATTGATAAGCAAGTGTTCCATAAGACAAACAAACAAACATTACAAACCATACTAGTTAAGCAATCAAACACCATTAAACAACATGAATTGAATGATCTAGGTTTGGCCCTACAACGTAAATAGAATAGGATCAACTCTATTATTACAAACCAATTCATTTGTCAAACAATTAACTAGAAACTATAGAACAGATAGAACAAATTGGATGAATCCAATATTTATAATGGTTAACAACAAGCAAAGACTAAACACCAATCATAACAACTATTAGCAAGCATTTCTATACTAGAAGACAAACCAGTGCTATCACAAAATTAATAGGACAATTAAATAATCAGACACATCATACAAGGCATGTAATATGGAATCACTAGAGGTCTCAACAAATAACACAAGCATCAGTCATACAAGCGATCATGATAAGCTGCTAAACTAGCACATGCTTTTTATAATAAGAAACAACAAATATCCAATAACCACTAGCGATAATAATACCCCACATGCTTGAAATAACAAAGCAACCTATGCATACTAAGCATATGAGAAAGATATAACTCAACTAACATGAAAGGTAACTATCCTATGCATGTGATGAACTATTGCGACAAGTTAAGCATATATAAGCAGCACTAGAATAACTAAAAGCATGGAGTATAATAAGGCATGAAGGGTTACTAGCATGACTTGATGTCTAAGCTTAAGCACAAATGCAACAACTAGATAAAGTAGATATGACAAGTAGAAATGTATGACCACCACAAGAGATACGAGACTATGCTTCTAATACGATACTACTCATAACTATGACATAATTAAGTTGATATCAACTAACATGACTATCAAGCATGGCAATAGTACACAAGCCTACATACTAGCTAGGTATGACATATAAGCACATTAAGTATGCATACTAGTATGTAAGCATGTAGTAACTAGATCATAGCATCAACAATATCAAGCAATGCACTATACTTGGTATGAATGATAGAGACAGTGTCATGACATGCATTTCTATCGTACAACTTACACTTGTAGGGACAGAACATAAACAACTAGGAATCGTCTATAACATGACTTATACACTGACACACTATGCACTCTAGTTATACAATCATAACAACATGGCATAATGATCAAGAAAGAAGGAATCCTACTTAATTAAAATATATGAGATCATAAACTACCAACATGTACCTCTACCAGGCAAATATTAACCATATGATCGGCCATGCAATATAAAGTAGCAATGATATAACACATACAATCAAAATATGTGTTGGACTTTGAGCAAGTACTAACATGCCATGGTAATAAACTAATGTAAATAGACACACATGATAGTTACCAAGATGAAATAAACTAAATTCTATCTTGCAAGAATAAATTATATATAGCAATACAAAACTAAATAATTTAATGAAGCAACTATCCATGCAATCTTGTATAACACACATGTATAAAATAAAATGAACAACTAGCCAATAATATTCTATGCTATGAACCACAACGTACTCATATCCAAACAATAAGGCATGTCATTCAGCATCTAGCATAAAGAATACTATGCAACAACACGTACTAAAAATATATAAACATCTTTTGTAGACATGGCATAATTGCAAACAAAACAAACGTGCGACATGGACGAAAATGAATATGTAATCAATATCTAAGATATATTCATTCTAAACAAAAATGAAAATAATCAAAACATTAGGTATTGCATAATCACACAAAGGTTAGAGTAATTCTACATAAGCCTACTCATGGTAATAATTTGCAAAAACATGTACATATGAATATCATAACTATGTACCGCATGAAAGAAAAATATCTCATGAAACAACTTGTTCAACAATCATCAAATTACTATAATTGGTAGAATAATAAATCAAGCAAGTCACATGGCACACCAAAAATTATGAGATGAACACCATGCACTCCTAGGCATATCAAGAACACATTAAAATAACCTACTAACATAAAAGTTAACCATACTCGAAAGACCGTCGAATAAAAAAAATGAGTATGATTATATCTATTCTACCGTTCACAAGATAAAACCAACAATCTAACTCCACCATTGAGTTTCTACAGCCACAAGAAACATTTCATCTGTTGACCACAAGATCGTTCGATGGACAAAAAATAAAAAAAACAAGCCGATGCCATCAAATCGAATTCGGTTTTGGACACACGCGGTCAACAAGAACGAACGAATGGAGTAAGATGTCTAGGAGGTACTCTGGACGATGTTGAGCATGCGTGAAAAAGGAATTGAACAGTGGCTCACCGGGTTTGACGGAACGGTGCGACGAACTTGAAGAACAGTGTATGCGGACATGCAGAATTCTTCGTGTGTGATCGACGGATTGAGTTCTTTCTTCTCTGAATGGATTCATGGTGTGGAGAGGAACCTTAGGGCGCAAGGGTGCTGATGGAGATGGCCTATGTCACCGGAATCGATCACCGGCGTCCATGGAGCACCATTCCTTTGAAGAGAGTTCTTGGAGGAATGAGGAGGGAAGAAGGCAGAAGCTATGAGGGAAATGAGAGAGGAGGTTGGGGATCACGTCCTCATATCTTTAGTTCTGGAAACGGTAGCAATTAAAGGGGCAAGTGGAGGAAGAAGTTTCCATGGCTGTAAGTTTTGCCTTATGTACATTGTGAACGTACAGAAGAGAGGAGGAGAAGAGGCGTTTGTTGTGGGAGAGTCGTGCGGAAGGAGAAGCGCTTGGGGTTGGCTTTGGAACATGGGCGAGTGGAGAGAATAAGGCGAGAGAAGGAATTAAAAGAGGAGGTTATCAATCTTGTCGTTTCTTCTCTGTGCATATACATGTGGCTCTGATTCTCTTCTGTATGTGCCTGAAGAAGAAAGGTTCAACCATGTGGGCTAGTGGCCCATGTGGAAAAGAAAGGAAAAGGAAAGAGAGATGGACATTGGCCCATTGGGTTGAAGAACAGACGAAACAAAGAACAATAGTTGCCTGCCCCCTATAGGAAAGAGAGATAATAGGCCTAGAGTTCGACTCATAGTTTGAGAGAGGAAAAATAAAAGAATTCTCCTTTTTAGGAAATCTAGAAAATGGACAAGAGCTCAAACAGAATCACACGAACTTAAAATCAAAGGAATGCATACTCGCATATTTAAATATGCTTAAGACAAAAATAAAACCAAACTAAAAGGAAACAATAAAACTCAATTTAATTTAAGTTGGCATTAGTTCAAATTAAATCCTCCAAATTATAAAAGTCAAATTTAAGCTTTGTTAAAAAACAAAACAAAATGACATTTTCTCGCCCTGATTTTTGAAAAACTTTTCCTTAAACATTCCGAGAATCGGATGTTACAGATCTACCCCCCTTAAAAGGAATCTCATCCCCGAGACTCAGGCCGACTAAAGAGAATGGTTTGGTTTAGCTTCATCTTCGATGCAATTTCTTCACAGGTCCTTATGCATCCATGGTCAATTCTAAACTTCGTGATCGACAACTTTGAGGTCTTGGATGGAGATACTTCTCTTGTTGATACTATCTTTAGCTTGCCAAGCCTTGGAAACAGTCATTCGATCTTCGTGATGGTAACCACATAGCTTCTGTGAGTGGATGAACATTGTTCGGTCTTGGCCTTCTTCTTTTGGTCAAGCTTCGGTGCGGCCGGACTCATTGATTCTTCCTTTAGGTTGAACTTATAGTACATGTATTGAAAATCTTCAAATCTTCATCTTCTTTGCGAATGAAGGTCTTCAATTCTTCAATCTCGCCGATTCACCGTCTACTACCCCCGTTAAAAGAGGTTTCCCATAAGGTTTACTCTGATAATAGATCTCCAAGCGGGTTGTCGCAACTTCGTTCATCATGAGGTGACCTCCAGGGTTTTTTTAGAGAAGAAGGAAAGAGCATAAGAGGAGTAAAAGAATCCTACACAAGGCGAGATACCCCAAAAGATAAAATAAAAAAACAAACACCAAGATAGCCATGAAGCTATCCAAATAAAACACAAAAGCAACTCTTTTTTGGCAAATAGGGTTTTAGTATGACTGCATACGAAACACCAAAAAATATGCAGATAATACTCACACAAAAAGTGTTTGCGTCTACTAGCTACGAGTCCTACCACTACAAGGGTGCTAACCAACCTAATCCTATATGGCAGGTCACATCACAACTTGTTGCTGATCTTCAACATTGATGATTGAAGCATGATGGACAGTTGTTGACTTCTTGACTTCTCAAGGTATATTCTCTTGGAAAAATGTTGCTACTTGGAGCATCAGGTGTTGAACTTATCTTGAATTTCTTGACACATCTTGTGAAGCTTCTACCTTTTCAACACCAAGGACAGGGAAAGGGTTTTATATACTATAAGAAGATGGTAGGGAAGTAGAGTTTAAATTCAATTGAATAAGATGAGATGATAATAGCAATAGTGAAGGAGAAGAGTACGAGAATGATCCTTTTCAAAATAGTTTTTTATTTATAACAATAGTCCCTAAGGCTTTCCATTTCTAACTAAGGCCACGTGACTAGGTCGACATCGGCTCTGATACCACTTCTGTGAGAACCCGAAATTATCTTCCAGATCCTCCTGTGTTTAATTGTTAACCCCAGGATCATTGTTGACAACACAGTGAAATGGTATCATTGCAGAATACGTAAAAGCATTAAATGTAGTATATTTGTCACAAGACATACCTAGCGAAATGTTTCATGACATTTATTACAATCAGAAAACAGCGGAAAGTACAATGCTTAGCGACTCCATCTCAGCCACAGGCAGTCGATGTAGTCCACGTGACCTCACTCCTACGGGTTGCCATAGTAGTTGTAGCATCACCTTCGTCTTCGTAGATCTTTGTTGTTCAACAAAAGTATTGCCATGAGTACATTACGTACTCAACATTCCTCCCATGGGGAAGGACCTATTAGCTACATGTGGCTTCAAAGGAAGGCTGTATGGCTCATTTGCATAAAAGCTAATTTTGTTTGAAATAACATAGTAACTAGACGATAGCAGTTTTTAGATGAAAAATGTTTTATCTCAGAATAACTTCCATCAAAGTAAGGATCATCGATCAACTCACGTCATTCATAGGTTTCAAGAATAGGGGCAAAGAGGGAATAAGCAAGACAGGTCCTGTATGTCAAGAAAGATTCATGTGTCGTCCATGACCATGGACACGGCTATTCGAATAGTTTTACACTCTGTAGAGGTTGTACACTTTACCCACACGACACAATCCCGACTTGTTGCCACTAGCCATCGCTAGCGTAGTACATCATCTGGTATACCGGCAGGGACATTGTGACGAGGTCTTTGGACTAGATCCCCCAAAGATGTGACATGCCCACCGGGTCTGGCGCACGGAACTGAGAGTACGTCCTCAAACCGGTCCCCCCATTTGTGCCGAGGATACTCCTCGCAAGGCAGCTATCCCATCTGCGGTACGGCGACATCGACACCTAAGGCTAACTAGCTTACTTGACCAAGCTAGTGCCCATATAGCATGTGGCTGTACTGTTATCACAATCTTCAATTCCAAGACTTATTAGGCCTCATGTGGCACGGACGACTGATTGCCCCCTTCAACTTGTGAAGGGCAGCCAATCGCTCCTTCAATCCTTGATTCAGCTGTCGCCCGCACCAGTATTCAGATGGTAAGTTTCACCCAGAGTAGAAGAGGATAGAGAAGGTCAACAAGGCCAACTGGCCTAGCTCAGTGATAAGTTTCAACTGTCAATGACTCTGAGGTCATTCAACAAAGCCCCTATAGGGTGATAAGCATGGCTAAGCATTTCTACTCTACTGGAACTATATACTTCTACTCAGGTGTCAAGTAAATAGGCGACAAGCGAATCAAGGTAATGTGTCAATCGACACGCTAGCTACGAGAATTAAAACAGCATGCATCTCGGAACCATAAAACACAATGCAATTTTGTAAAACATAGGATAAGTATGATCAAAGAAGGAGGCATGCCTTCGTTGTCGAGTCCTTCTTCAGTAACCTGTTCTGTCCTTGTCCAACATCGTCACTCCCTACTCGTCGTAATGATAGCAAAAGACAAACAATAAATACCAAAGCAATAGCAAATCCAAATAACATGCAAACAATTTAAGAGTGGATGGATAGCAAGATATTGATCAAGATGGAGATTCCGAAAGGACATAGCATGATTGGAAGGTAAGAGATAGGATTCAAGGAAGTGACGGGATTAAAGTTGACACAGGTAAGGAAGACTTTGCGATCAAGACTAAAGTTCTGATATGAACTAGTAGTGCCCACCACACATCACGACTAAGGAACTACTATAAACCAACACAGATGGAATGGAACCAACGTTTGCATTTAACTGCAACATGACATGATGAAGGTAAAAGTTTACCACAAATAAATATTTAGATAGAATCTAAATATTTATAATGGTCAATAGCATTCAAACATATACATCAACTATATAATCATTGATAAGCAAGTGTTCCATAAGACAAACAAACAAACATTACAAACCATACTAGTTAAGCAATCAAACACCATTAAACAACATGAATTGAATGATCTAGGTTTGGCCCTACAACGTAAATAGAATAGGATCAACTCTATTATTACAAACCAATTCATTTGTCAAACAATTAACAAGAAACTATAGAACAGATAGAACAAATTGGATGAATCCAATATTTATAATGGTTAACAACAAGCAAAGACTAAACACCAATCATAACAACTATTAGCAAGCATTTCTATACTGGAAGACAAACCAGTGCTATCACAAAACTAATTGGACAATTAAATAATCAGACACATCATACAAGGCATGTAATATGGAATCACTAGAGGTCTCAACAAATAACACAAGCATCAGTCATACAAGCGATCATGATAAGCTGCTAAACTAGCACATGCTTTTTATAATAAGAAACAACAAATATCCAATAACCACTAGCGATAATAATACCCCACATGCTTGAAATAACAAAGCAACCTATGCACACTAAGCATATGAGAAAGATACAACTCAACTAACATGAAAGGTAACTATCCTATGCATGTGATGAACTATTGCGACAAGTTAAGCATATATAAGCAGCACTAGAATAACTAAAAGCATGGAGTATAATAAGGCATGAAGGGTTAGTAGCATGACTTGATGTCTAAGCTTAAGCACAAATGCAACAACTAGATAAAGTAGATATGACAAGTAGAAATGTATGACCATCACAAGAGATACGAGACTATGCTTCCAATACGATACTACTCATAACTATGACATAATTAAGTTGATATCAACTAACATGACTATCAAGCATAGCAATAGTACACAAGCCTACATACTAGCTAGGTATGACATATAAGCACATTAAGTATGCATACTAGTATGTAAGCATGTAATAACTAGATCATAGCATCAACAATATCAAGCAATGCACTATACTTGGTATGAATGATAGAGACAGTGTCATGACATGCATTTCTATCGTACAACTTACACTTGTAGGGACAGAACATAAACAACTAGGAATCGTCTATAACATGACTTATACACTGACACACTATGCACTCTAGTTATACAATCATAACAACATGGCATAATGATCAAGAAAGAAGGAATCCTACTTAATTAAAATATATGAGATCATAAACTACCAACATGTACCTCTACCAGGCAAATATTAACCATATGATCGGCCACGCAATATAAAGTAGCAATGATATAACACATACAATCAAAACATGCGTTGGACTTTGAGCAAGTACTAACATGGCATGGTAATAAACTAATGTAAATAGACACACATGATAGTTACCAAGATGAAATAAACTAAATTCTATCTTGCAAGAATAAATTATATATAGCAGTACAAAACTAAATAATTTGATGAAGCAACTATCCATGCAATCTTGTATAACACACATGTATAAAATAAAATGAACAACTAGCCAATAATATTATATGCTATGGACCACAATGTACTCATATCCAAACAATAAGGCATGTCATTCAACATCTAGCATAAAGAATACTATGCAACAACACGTACTAAAAATATATAAACATCTTTCGTAGACATGGCATAATTGCAAACAAAACAAACGTGCGACATGGACGAAAATGAATATGTAATCAATATCTAAGATATATTCATTCTAAACAAAAATGAAAATAATCAAAACATTAGGTATTGCATAATCACGCAAAGGTTAGAGTAATTCTACATAAGCCTACTCATGGTAATAATTTGCAAAAACATGTACATGTGAATATCATAACTATGTACCGCATGAAAGAAAAATATCTCATGAAACAACTTGTTCAACAATCATCAAATTACTATAATTGGTAGAACAATAAATCAAGCAAGTCACATGGCACACCAAAAATTATGAGACGAACACCGTGCACTCCTAGGCATATCAAGAACACATTAAAATAACCTACTAACATAAAAGTTAACCATACTCGGAAGACCGTTGAATAAAAAAAACGAGTATGATTATATCTATTCTACCATTCACAAGATAGAACCAACAATCTAACTCCACCATTGAGTTTCTACAGCCACAAGAAACATTTCATATGTTGACCACAAGAAACATTTCATATGTTGACCACAAGATCGTTCGATGGACAGAAAATAAAAAAAACAAGCCGATGCCATCAAATCGAAATCGGTGTTGGACACACTCGGCCAACAACAACGAACGAATGGAGTAAGGTGTCTAGGAGGTACTCTGGACGATGTTGAGCATGCGTGAAAAAGGAATTGAACAGTGGCTCACCGGGTTTGACGGAACCGTGCGACGAACTTGATGAACAGTGTACTCGCACATGCAGAATTCTTCGTGTGTGATCGACGGATTGAGTTCTTTCTTCTCTGAATGGATCCGTGGTGTCGAGAGGAACCTTAGGGCGCAAGGGTGCTGATGGAGATGGCCTATATCACCGGAATCGAGCGCCGGCGTCCATGGAGCACTATTCCTTTGAAGAGAGTTCTTGGAGGAATGAGGAGGGAAGAAGGCAGAAGCTATGAGGGAAATGAGAGAGGAGGTTGGGGATCAGGTTCTCATATCTTTAGTTCTGGAAACGGTAGCAATTAAAGGGGCAAGTGGAGGAAGAAGTTTCCATGGCTGTACGTTATGCCTTCTGTACATTGTGAACGTACAGAGGAGAGGAGGAGAAGAGGCGTTTGCTGTGGGAGAGTCGTGCGGAAGGAGAAGCGCTTGGGGTTGGCTTTGGAACATGGGCAAGTGGAGAGAATAAGGCAAGGGAAGGAATTAAAAGAGGAAGTTATCAATCTTGCCGTTTTGTGGGTGATTCTCTTGTGTATGTGCGTGAAGAAGAAAGGTTCAACCATGTGGGCTAGTGGCCCATGTGGAAAAGAAAGGAAAAAGAAAGAGAGATGGACATTGGCCCATTGGGCTGAAGAACAGACAAAACAAAGAACAATAGTTGCCTGCCCCCTGTATGAAAGAGAGATAATAGGCCTAGAGTTCGACTCATAGTTTGAGAGAGGAAAAATAAAAGAATTCTCCTTTTTAGGAAATCTAGAAAATGGACAAGAGCTCAAACAGAATCACACGAACTTAAAATCAAAGGAATGCATACTCGCATATTTAAATATGCTTAAGACAAAAATAAAACCAAACTAAAAGGAAACAGTAAAACTCAATTTAATTTAAGTTGGCATTAGTTCAAATTAAATCCTCCAAATTATAAAAGTCAAATTTAAGGTTTGTTAAAAACAAAACAAAATGAAATTTTCTCGCCCTGATTTTTGAAGAACTTTTTCTTAAACATTCCGAGAATCGGATGTTACACTAGGCTCTGCCCTCTCCTACGCACCCCCTACTTCTACTGTCAGATTCGTTCCCACGACAGTTGGCGCCCACCGTGGGGCAGGTGTCTAAGCGACTTCCGTCGAGGTTGTGTTCTTCGAACTCCATCGACATGGTTTCCGGCGGTGGATTGTCTCTGGGCCATGAGATCCGTCTCGGCGCATTCAGTTTCATCGCCGATGATTCGGCCTGGCTCCAGGAAGCCCCCTCGACGTCGAGGCGCTCCCTATTCGCAGAGCGGCGCACTTCCGTGCGAGTACCTATGGCGTCCTCTTACAGCAGCCGTCGACTCAGTACCGGTCGGCTCCCATGGCGTCTTTCCTCCCCACTGCTCGCCTTCGCAAGCGATCCGGTCGCTCGCGGCTCCAGCGGTGGGTGATGCACGCGGTGGCTCGACAGTCGTCCACTCCTTAGATCGCGGCGATCGAGCCCGACGAGTCCCTTTATGGCTTGTTCGATTTATCATCTGGCCACTCGGATACACTTTTCGAGTGCGAAAGCAATGATCCCGCGGCGGAAGTCCTCATGGTCGGCCCCCAGCGTAGCCCACTGGGATTTCCCCGTGGTGGGGGCGAAAGCGGTGGTCCATCGCACGGCAACGACGAGTACTACCCGCAAGTCCTCACTGCAGAACAAAGAGAAGAATTGCAGCGCAGGAATGAGCAGACTCTCCAGACCCCCATCGTTGGGGAGACTGCCGAGGCTCAGGCTTTGGAGGTTGTGCGCGTAGCCACTCTGGCTGAACGCGCGCGCCTGGAGGATCTCCAGAAATCACTTGAAGACCGCGCTCGCAGGCCACCTCCTTATCCCAGTCGGCGGCAGCGGCAATTGTTCCCGACTGGATCTCGAGATGAGTGTCAGGTATACCGCACTCCAATCCAGAATGTTGCAACAGCCGCGCGTACTGCAGATTCGATCCAACCATCCCGTTCCGAGGCTGGAAGAGGCCTAGAGCAGATTCGGATGCTGCTCAGATCGCCTGGGGGGCAGAATTCGGTTGTTTCTCAGTCGCGCAATAGGATTCACAGTAGATCCGTCAGGGCGGACACAGTTCAGTCGGCCCACAGTCTAAGATCGCCTCCGCGGCATGAAGATCGTGGTTATCGCCAGGACCAGTACCTGGATCGAGGCCACGGGCAGTTTGATCCATGACATCACCGTGACAACCGCCGTCGAGTGCCTACGCCCCCTCCGAGGGGTGATTCGTACGCGCCCCGGCGGTATGATGACAGACGCATGTACGGTGATGAGCGGAGGTATCCAGTCGACCCCTGGGAGCCTGGGTTTGATGCAAGGTCAGTCCTCGTGCAGGGCCTGGTTGACAGAGGCAGGGCTAACCGAGAGGGTTTGGACAGGGATCGCCCGAGTGGAAGTGGAGCATTTGTCTCTGGGCCCGAGTGTTTCAGTAGGGCCATTCGCGCTGCTGAGATTCCTCCCAACTTCAGGTTGGCCGCGGGAGTGAGCAAGTTTACATGCAAGTCAAGGCCAGATACATGGTTAGAAGATTACCGAGTGGCTATGCAGATCAGTGGGGGCAATGATGTTGTTGCCATGAAGCACTTGCCCTTAATGCTAGAAGGATCCGCTCAGGCGTGGTTGAACCAGTTGGCCCTAGCCAGCATTTACTGCTGGGAGGACTTGGCTCGAGTGTTTATCAAAACATTCGAGGGCACTTGCAAGCGACCAGCTGGACTGACTGAATTGCAACATTGCGTCCAGAAGCCGAATGAAACCTTGAGGGATTATATCCAGCATTGGACCACACTTCACCATGTGGTGGAAAATGTTTCTGAACATCAAGCCGTTTGCGCCTTTAAGGAAGGCGTCAGATACAGAGAGCTCATACTGAATTTTGGACGGTCTGGGACCCTCTCCATGAACCGAATGATGGAGATAGCCACTTGGTACGCGAATGGCGAAGAAGAGGACCGACTCCGTAGTGGCAAGGGAAAGGCTGTAGACCCTGACGCTGGGGGCGGGAATCCCAGTCGGAAGCAGAAGCGCAAAGCCAAAGCCGCTGGTCAAACAGAAGCAGCAGTTGTGACGACTCAAGGCAAGTTCAAAGGGAAGCCCAAGGGGCAGTGGATACCCAAAAAGATGAAGGATCAGTCAGGCCAGGACGTCCTGGATCTTCCGTGTGCCATCCACACGAAGAAAGACGAGGAGGGTAACCTGATTTTACCCAAACATACCACTCGACAGTGCAGATTCCTTATTCAGCAGTTCTGTGAAGGTCAGCCGAGTGAAAAGGGCTCTGACAAAGGCGATGATGAAGAGAATGCAGAAGATTACCCGAAGGTCAATGCCACTCTGGTAATTTTTGCTGACGTTGAGTATAAAAGTCGATTGAAAGTCATCAACCGCGAGGTAAACATGGTTGCTCCGGCAACTACGACGTTCCTCAAATGGTCAAATACTCCCATTACCTTCGACCAGTCTGATCACCCACCTCACGTTGCTACCCCTGGGCGGCAAGCACTGGTAGTGGATCCAGTCGTGGGGGGCACTCGGTTGCGCAAATTTCTTATGGATGGCGGCAATGGTTTGAACATTCTCTATGCTGAAACCCTCCAGGGGATGGGCATTCTGATGTCCCGACTCAGTGAAAGCAACATGCAGTTTCACGGAGTCATCCCAGGGAAAAAGGCAAAGTCACTCGGTCAGATTGCTTTGGATGTGGTTTTTGGTGACTCAAAGAATTTTCGGAAGGAAAAATTGACGTTTGAAGTGGTGGACTTTCACAGTGCCTATCATGCTATTCTGGGTCGACCAGCTTATGCTTGCTTCATGGCCCGACCGTGTTATGTGTACCTTAAGCTGAAGATGCCTGGACCCAAGGGCGTGATCACCGTCACTAGAAATAGGCAAAGAGCCAAGGAATGCCTCCAGAAGGGATCCAAAATTGCTGATGAGCAGATGGCAGTGGTGGAATTGGAAGAGTACAAGAAGAATGCCGATCCGAGTGATTTGCTCCACTCCAAGAAGCCAGCTTCTGAGTCTGCTTTTCAGTCGGCAGGAGAGACGAAACCAGTTCACATTCACCCGGAGGATCCCACGGCTGCTCCAACCAATATCTCAACGACACTCGACAGCAAATAGGAAGCCGCACTCATCCAGTTCCTCCGTGAGAACTGGGACATCTCTGCATGGAAACTATCCGACATGCCAGGTGTACCCAGGGAACTGGCTGAGCACCGTTTGCGAGTCGACTCGAAGGCCAAGCCTGTCAAAGAGCATCTCTGCCGCTCTGCTGCGGAAAAGAGGAAGGCGATTGGTGAGGAAGTGGCTCGGCTCCTGTCAGCTGAGTTCATACGCGAGATATACCCCTTCGAGTGGCTCGCCAACGTCGTCATGGTCCCCAAGAAGGACAAGTCACTCCGCATGTGCATCGATTTCAAGCATATCAATCGGGCCTACCCGAAAGATCATTTTCCACTCCCCCGCATCGATCAAATAGTTGATTCGACTGCGGGATGTGACCGTTTGTCTTTTCTTGATGCGTACTCCGGGTACCATCAAATCCAACTGTATGGGCCAGATGAAATAAAGACCGCCTTCATCACCCCTTTCGGGTGTTTTTGCTACGTCACCATGCCATTCGGTCTCAAAAATGCTGGCGCCACATTCATGCGCATGATTCAAAAGTGCCTGCTCACTCAGATCAGTCAGAATGTCGAAGCTTACATGGATGATATCGTGGTCAAGTCACGCAAAGGTTCCGACCTGCTGACTGATCTCGCCGAAACCTTTGCCAACCTGAGAAGGTACGACATCAAGCTGAATCCGTCCAAGTGCACCTTCGGAGTGCCAGGAGGAAAGTTACTTGGTTTCCTCGTTTCCGAACGAGGAATAGATGCCAATCCCGAGAAGATCAGTGTGATCGTCCGAATGAAGCGCCCCGTGCACGTACATGATGTTCAGAAGCTCACAGGCTGTCTTGCAGCTCTTAGTCGGTTCATTTCTTGCCTTGGAGAAAAGGCGTTGCCTTTGTACCGACTGATGAAGAAATCTGATATGTTCGAGTGGACTCCTGAAGCAGAAGCAACATTTGTTGAGCTCAAAGCCCTGCTCTCCACCCAGCCGGTGCTTGCTGCTCCGAACAGCAAAGAGCCGCTGCTTTTGTACATAGCAGCGACTGGCCAAGTGGTCAGCACGGTCCTCACAGTGGAAAGGGAAGAAGAAGGCAAGGCCTATAAGGTTCAGTGGCTAATATATTACATTTCTGAGGTCCTGACTCCCTCTAAGCAAAGATATCCTCACTATCAGAAGCTTGTCTATGGCATTTATTTAACAGCGAAGAAAGTGGCGCACTATTTCCAAGAACACTCGATTTCTGTCATTAGTGATGCCCCGCTATCTGAGATCATGAACAATCGGGATGCAACTGGTCGAGTGGCTAAATGGGCCATCAAGCTTCTCCCCTTTGACATTAAATTTGAAGCGAAAAAGGCGATCTAGTCTCAAGCACTCGCGGATTTCATGGCCGAGTGGATAGAACAACAACAGTCGACTCAGATTCACTCGGAGCATTGGACTATGTTCTTTGACGGTTCCAAAATGCTGAATGGTTCCGGTGCTGGAGTGGTCCTGGTGTCTCCAAGAGGTGATTGGCTCAATTATGTCCTCCAGATTCACTTTGATTCCTCCAATAACGAGGCCGAGTACGAAGCATTCCTCTACGGGTTGTGTATGGCCATCTCACTCGGCGTCCGTCGCCTAATGGTTTACGGTGACTCGGATTTAGTGGTCAATCAAGTGATGAAGGAGTGGGACGTCAGAAACCCTGCTATGACAGGATACTGCAATGCAGTAAGGAAGTTAGAGAAAAAGTTAGAGGGTTTGGAGCTTCACCACATCCCCCGAATCAAAAATCAAGCAGCCGATGATCTGGCAAAAATCGGTTCCACTCAGAAGCCTATCCCCAGCAATGTGTTTCTTGAGCACCTCCATTCCCTGTCAGTGCAAGAGGATGCTTTCACTGAAGAGCCTCCCCAAGCCATAAGTCCGACCGATCCAACTGAAATCGAGATCGCTGCAGTCATTGACTTGGTAATGGAGATTCTGGTAATTACTCCCGACTGGATAGTACCATACATTGCATATTTTCTCAGGCAAGAACTCCCAGAGGATGAAGTCGAGGCATGTCAGATCATTCGCAGGTCCAAAGCTTTCACAGTGATAGATGGACAGCTTTACAGAGAGAGTGTCACTGGCGTGGCTCAACGATGTATTTCTCCGGAAGAGGGTCGACTGATTTTGGAAGAGATCCACTCGGGGACTTGTGGTCATCATGCGTCCTCCCGGACAATTGTGGCCAAAGCATACCGAGCTGGTTTTTACTGGTCGTGGGCTAATGAAGTTGCAAAGGAGATCGCTCAGCGTTGTGAAGGATGCCAGTTCTATGTCAACATGTCCCATAAGCCTGCGTCTGCCTTAAAAACCATTCCACTCGTCTGGCCGTTCGCGGTATGGGGATTGGACATGGTCGGACCGCTCAGGACAGGCAGGAGTGGCTTCACTCATCTGCTCGTGGCGATAAATTTACCAAGTGGATCGAGGCCAAGCCAATCAAGAAGCTAGATTCACGTACACCATCAGGTTCTTGAAGGAGTTAATATTCCGATACGGAGTTCCACATAGCATTATCGTAGACAATGGCTCAAACTTCGATTCGGAAGAATTCAGAGAGTTATGCGCCTCCCAAGGCACTCAGGTGGATTACGCATCCGTTGTACACCCGCAGTCGAATGGTCAAGCTGAGAGAGCAAATGGCCTCATCCTCCAAGGGTTGAAGCCTCGCCTCATGCGCGACCTCGAGCATGCAGCTAAAGCCTGGGTGATTGAATTGCCATCTGTTCTGTGGGGTTTAAGGACGACTCCCAACCGATCCACCGACCGTACTCCTTTCTTCATGGTGTATGGGGCTGAAGCCGTGCTGCCTAGTGATCTCTTCCACAATGCGCCCCGAGTGGAACTCTATTCTGAAGCTGAGGCAGAGCAGGCTTGACAGGACGCCGTTGACCTTTTGGAAGAAGAACGAGAGATGGCCCTGATATGGTCAACTATCTATCAGCAAGACCTTCGTCGATTCCACGCACGGAACGTCAAGGGTCGAGCATTTCAAGAAGGAGATCTTATACTCCGAGTGGATCAGCAGCGTCCACACAAACTTGCCCTCGTGTGGGAAGGCTCCTTCGTCGTCACCAAGGTGCTACACAATGGGGCTTATCACCTCTACAACCTAGCGAAGAGAATCGACGAGCCACGCTCCTGGAACGCAGACCTTCTTCTTCGATTTTATACTTAAACGATTGAAGAGATGGGATGTAATAAGAATACTTTCTGTTTAGCAAAGACATGACTCCTGTAGTCCTTCAATAATTTTTCTCGTGCAATCACGTATGTTCAAAACCCACTCCCGTGGGTGGCTTAGCCGCGAGCCCTCCTCGCCTAAGTTAAAAACTACTCCGAGTGAGAGCATCCCTCTCACTCGGGGGCTTAGCCGCGAGCCCGTCCTCACCTAAGTTAAAAACTACTCTGAGTGAGAGCATCCCTCTCACTCGGGGGCTTAGCCGCGAGCCCGTCCTCGCCTAAGTTAAAACACTACTCCGAGTGAGAGCGTCCCTCTCACTCGGGGGCTTAGCCGCGAGCCCGTCCTCGCCTAAGTTAAAAACTACTCCGAGTGAGAGCATCCCTCCCACTCAGGGGCTTAGCCGTGAGCCCGTCCTCGCCTAAGTTAAAAACTACTCCTAGTGAGAGTGTCCCTCTCACTCGGAGGCTTAGCCGCGAGCCCGTCCTCGCCTAAGTTAAAAACTACTCCGAGTGAGAGCATCCCTCCCACTTGGGGGCTTAACCGCGAGCCCGTCCTTGCCTAAGTTAAAAATTGCTCCGAGTAAGAGCATCCCTCCCACTCGGGGGCTTAGCCACGAGCCCGTCCTCGCCTAAGTTAAAAAAAACTACTCCGAGTGAGAGCATCCCTCTCACTCGGGGGCTTAGCCGCGAGCCCGTCCTCGCCTAAGTTAAAAACTACTCCGAGTGAGAGCATCCCTCTCACTCGAGGGCTTAGCCGCGAGCCAGTCCTCGCCTAAGTTAAAAAACTACTCCGAGTGAGAGCGTCCCTCTCACTCGGGGGCTTAGCCGTGAGCCCGTCCTCGCCTAAGTTAAAAACTACTCCGAGTGAGAGCATCCCTCCCACTCGGGGGCTTAGCCTCGAGCCCGTCCTCGCCTAAGTTAAAAACTACTCCGAGTAAGAGCATCCCTCCCACTCGGGGGCTTAGTCGCGATCCCGTCCTCGCCTAAGTTAAAAAACTACTCTGAGTGAGAGCATCCCTCTCACTCGGGGGCTTAGCCGCGAGCCCGTCCTCGCCTAAGTTAAAAAAAACTACTCCTAGTGAGAGCATCCCTCTCACTCGGGAGCTTAGCCGCGAGCCAGACCTCGCCTAAGTTTAAAAAATCTGTTCACTCAGAACATGCAATAAACTGGAAAACAATATTCGAATGAATCCATCAAGTTCAGGAACACAAGCAAATGTACTTGGGCAATGGGCCCGAACGAGTTGAACGGTTACAAAATCACTCGGCATTCCGAGGCAAATAAGCTCCGACTGGAAGATAAAGTTTTCTTTCAAGCTCCGGTGGGACTCACTAGCTCGACGAAGATGTCCAGGTCTATACCATCTGCAATCCGAGTCGCCGCCTCAATGAAAGTCTCCATGAAAGATTGAAATTGGAGTTTCTTCCTGTTTGCCACCTAAAGAGCCTTCAGCTTGTCTTCCCTGGCTTCCTTACAATGAACGCGAACAAGCGAGAGCGCCACATCAGCTCCACAGCGGGCAGCTGATTTCTTCCAAGCTTGCACTCGACCAGGAATTTCATTGAGCCGAACCATCAGCGACTCGAGATCGTTCTGGAGCGCATCTTCTAGCCACAGTTCTTTGTCTATTCTTGTAAGTGCAACCTTCAGCCGAGCGACATACCCCAAGACACTGTCAAGGCGAGCTTCAAGTCGCAGCATGTTCATAGCAGGATCATCTTTGATGAGTGATTTGGTGGGGTCCAGACCTGTTTCAATTTACTCTGTCTCTTGCTCGAAGTTCTGGCAGAATTCTGCACAAATAAGAAAGAGTGAGTTAGCAACGGCAATGTTTTCGGAGCTCTCAAGAATTCACTCGAACAAAGAAAAAGGTACCTTCAAGCATGATGTACATTTTCTTCGCAAGGTTCCCCAAGTATTCCTCCAGCTCGTCCCTCTTATGGGTGAGCTGGACCACCTTGTTGGCCAAGGCGATCTTCTCCCCCTTAAGATGGGCAGCTTCCTTCTTCACCTCCTCAATGGCAGTCGTCAGAGTTGCATTCTCTTCTTCAAGCTTGCCGACTGAAGCTAGCTTCGCTTCAGCGGCCTCAGTTTTCTCCTTGGCCACCTTCTAAGCGCCCGCGAGTTCCTCATCCTTCTTCTCCAGGGCCTGCTTCATGGTGTCTAAAGAAATAACATTCCTGAGCCGCGCTTGAAGTTGTTGGTTTTCATTACGCACATCTGTTCGAGTAAAACTACTCGGTTCAAAGGACAGAATAAAAGTACAATAGTACATTTAGTCGACATGACTTACCTCCCATGGTCTTCACCTCAGTCTGAGCACGCTCTAAGTTCTTTTTGGTAAGTTCCAAGTCCAGTTGGAGTTGGATCTTCTCCTTCTCCAGAGCAACATACTGAGTTCCAAGTTCACAAGATTTCTGAGATCAACAAAAAAAACTCAGTAGACAATGAGTAAGATTCTCAAAGTATTTCCTCTACTTCCGAGTGGAGAAGAGCAAATCCAGATTGCTACTACCAAACATATTCTAAGACCCCCGCTGAATCGAACATTCGACAGCGGTCTTGGGGACTACACCCAGTGGGTGCACTCAGCGTGCCCCCACTGGATCCATTTCCACTCGGCGCGGCCCGACCGACCCGAGTGTAAAAAAAAGAGAGAGAGAAAAAAAACCTTGTTCTAAGACCCCCGCTGAATCAGACATTCGACGGCGGTCTCGGGGACTACACCCAGTGGGTGCACTCAGCGTGCCCCCACTGGATCCATTTCCACTCGGCGCGGCCCGACCGACCCGAGTGCAGAGCTTCACGCAAATATATTCTAAGACCCCCGCCGAATCAAACATTCGACGGCGGTCTCGGGGACTACACCCAGTGGGTGCACTCAGCGTGCCCCCACTGGATCAGTTTCCCACTCGGCACGGCCTGACCAGTTCGAGTGGAAGAACTACAGAGTAAAAAGATAACACCCAGTGGGTCTACAAATTCAAGACGGAGTAAACCCAATCGGAAATCAACTTACGATCGCACTTACTCGGGCATTCGCTTGGAGGGCTGTGCTGGCATCATAAGCCAATTTGCAGTTTTCGTATACTTCCTTCAAATGCTACATCATGAGACCAGCTTGGATCATGGCTTCCTTGCTAGCTCCGGTCTGGTCTTCAGGAATGTGGTGCAGAGTGAACACAGTCGACGCAGGAGTCGGCGGTGTAGTCGGAAAGATTGGCACTTGAGATTGGCCAGTAGGTCCCAAAGCCGGAACAGTCGACACCAAAGGTGGAGTGGTTGACGGTGGAGCAGTAGTGATGGTTCCAACACCAGACGAACCACCTGGCTCATGAGGAGCAGCCGCAGGCGGTGCACGGGGTGTTCGGCTCGACGGTACTCTTCGAGCAAGTCCTCGGGGAACTACCGAGGTCGTGCCTACGTCACCTGCGTCCTTCTGAGGCTCATCTTCATCGTCGTTAGCCAGATGGATGACGTCTGTTGGCACTGCAATCACTCAAAAATGGCAACTCATTCAATTGTCGAGTCAACCACTGAAGCAAAACAGAGTGAAAGCTTGACATACCTCGCCGAGAAGTTGCCATATCCGCAGTTTCCACCTCTGCGCGCTCCTCATCAACTTGCATAGCTGATGTCACCGAAGTAGCAGCCCTGGCACAATTCTCACTCGGTCAACAAAAACACGAAGGTTTGCGGTGATAAGATAGAAAGTGAAAGAAGAAGCACTCACGTTGAAGCGATGGGCACAGTAACCTTTATCCTGGGCAGGGCCTTCCGAGGCTTGGGTGGAACAGCCTTGGCTTGCTTGGTAGTTTTCTCAGTTGGGTCAGGAGTTGGTGTCCGAGTGCACTTCTGGTTCCTGGCACTCGACACCCTAGCCTTGCCCTGGCTAGCCGCCGGATCTTGAGTCTGCTTGGTGCGACGCTCGGTGCGTGGTGGCGACTCGACTTCTTCGCTATCATCAGAGTCGCCGTTGTCGTCTTCACTGTTGTCAGCATAATCAATATCGGCACTCCCGCCCTCGCTCTCCACTCCTCCAGTGAATTGCTCCCTGTTCAACACGGGCGAGTACATCTTCGTGAATGCCTGCAAGACACGGATTTCAGAATCAGTCAGATTCCAATACAGTGATGTGTTGAAAACAGAGATAATTCACTCGATAAGCTATGTCTCACCTCCCCTGGTAGATGCTCGGCGTCGAAAGGCAGAATCCGTTTGGCTCCGCGTGGATTGTCACGGGCACCGGTGATGCTCCTAAGCCACTGGGCCACGGTATCCTCACTGACTTCTTCTAGATGAGTCCGAGTAGTGTCGTCTGCACCTGAGTACAACCACATGGGATGATCACGCGCTTGCAAATGCTGGATGCATCGACTGAGGAACACCTCCAACAGATCCAAGCCCGTCACTCCACCCCGGATCAGCTCAACAACTGCTTCAACCAAGATCCCCACCTCGCCCTTCTCCTCCTCCTCCACGGTCAACGAACAAGGAGCGCGGAGTCTCTCCAGAGAGAAAGGGGGAAGGCCAGTCGACGCACCAGGAGTCGGAATGTCAGTGCAGTAAAACCAGGTCGACTGCTAACCCCTAACCGACTCGGGAAAAGTCATGGAAGGGAAGGTGCTTCTACCTCTCATCTGGACACCTAAACCCCCACACATCTGGATCACGTGGGATTCGCGTCACTCAGATTGGCTTTCTTAACCGATTGGGATTGACAAGTGAAAATATGTTTGAACAACCCCCAATGAGGATGGCATCCCAGGAAGTTTTCGCACATTGAAACAAAGGCAGCAAGATACGATATGGTTTTCAGAGGAAAATGGTGGATTTGCGCACCAAATAAGTTCAAGAAACCATGGAAGAATGGATGCAGAGGCAAGGAGAAACCTCTCTCCACATGAGTAAGAAGAAGAACCCGCTCGCCGTCGCGTGGCTCAGGCTCGGTCTCCCCCTCCAGCAACCTCCAAGACCCGGGGGTCAGCAGGCCGTCATCGACGAGCCCCTCGAGATCATCCTCCATGACCGACGAGGGGATCCAATCGCCCTGGATCCAGCCCGGCGGCAGAGCGGGCCGTGAGCTCGATCCCTTCTTCCCCTTGGCCACCTTCTTGGCACGCTCCAATGCCTTCGTCTTGTCCTTCGCCATCTCTGTGGTGGTCGACGGGAGTGAGCGGGGTGGCGCTACGCTGAGAGGGATGAAGCAGGGAGGCGAAGGAGAAAGGGGAAAAGTGGAGGACACTGTTGCACGCCTCGGCCGCGTCGTCTTTTATACCCGCACGTCCGAGTGGCTGACCTGTGGGCCAGCGCAATATTAGCGCATCCCACAACCAACGCCAGCCTGATACGTGGCGAAAAAGGTGGGGCGAAGATTGAGGAGTCCCTCCCCACTTGCCCCACTTACCGCGCAGCACCCGGCCCGCGCGCTTCCCCAAATTTCGAATCCCACAAAATCCGGATCCGGCAAATCAATCGATTGTGTCAGAGTTATCCAAATCCAGTCTATTCGATGTTCTGCTATTTATTTCACTCGGATATTCAAGAAGCCAGAATCGATCAAGGCGAATGACGGAGGATTTAACAGCTCACGTACTTTCTGACTACTAAAAGGTGTCTCCGAGACATTGAGTCGGGTCGAAATCAGCTTCAATCCTTCTTCACTCGGGCCTCGATCCATTCGAGGGCTAATGACGATGCCATTTACCTAGGGTAGGGTCTTAGGCCTGACCTACATGCCCTACCCTAAGACACTACACAAGAGGCCAAGACCTACAAAGTTCGAAAGGAGATACCGACTGAAATCATCACAGAGTGCAACTCACTCGACAGAAGATCCACTCGGTTATCCCACTTCCACTCGACCATTGTTATTCACTCAGAGTACAAGATTCCACTCGAAGGACAAAAGACCTAGAGCCACCCCAGGATGGCAACGGTCGGACATTCACTCCGTGGCTATGAAGACCATTAAACACGGGCGTTTCCAGTAATGTTCGTGCCTTTATTCTCTCATTGAACACTTGCGTAACTGAGGATGGCGAGGGGTCAACGGACTCTATATAAGCCACCCCTCCCCTCTTGCACAAGGGTTCGCACCCCCTGTAACTCAACACTCTAAGAAACAAAGCTCCCGCAGCACCGAGACGTAGGGCTTTTACCTCCTCCGAGAGGGGCCTGAACTCGTAAATCTAAGTGTACAGTCTCGCCGTAGCTAGGCTCTGCCCTCTCCTATGCACCCCCTACTTCTACTGTCAGATTCGTTCCCATGACAATGTAACCATTCAAATTAACAAGTTCTCACTTGTCGTGGCAATGCATCCATATTGGAAAATTGGAGACACTCTTCTACTCATGCTCTACCAAGGCACAGGAGGGCTCTTCCTTTTCATTGACGAGATGTCGAGTGGCCGTGATCAAGCTGCTTCCAGCGGATAGTTGTGGTTGTTGGCCCTCAGCCTCTTAAAATGTGCTAGTTGTTACTATGTTAAGTATGTAGATATGGACCATATGGTTGTTGGCCCTCAGCCTCTTAAAATGTGATAGTTGTTACTTTGTTAAGTATGTAGATATGGACCATATGGTTGTCAATACCGTGTTACGAAGATCCTCCTTTTGTCGAATAGTGTAACCACTATATATATGTTACTCAAATGCTGTTATCCAAGTTCTTAAATTTTTCATGGAAAGTATTAGTATGGTACACAGTTCATTGAGTTCAAGCGTGTGCCCGATGTCCAGAAGGCATTTGCATATTAGCTGTCCATATTGCAAATTCACACACATGTTAACATAAAGAAACGTATGTGTAACTTACTAATCATCGCACACGAGTACTCGCAGACGCGTCATGTGTGATACTCTTAGCCATCGTGAGCAACTAGTTTGCAATTTTCAAAGTTTTTTGTACACACAGAATCACACACGAATTAACTATAGTAACCGTCTGTGTTTTAATTTCTCATCGCAACCAGTTCATCCGAGTCGGCTGTTTGTCGTGTATCACACACATCTTGTTTACACGACTTGTTTATATTCTTTTGGCTCATCGCAAACAGTTCATCTATGTGAACTATATGCCGCATATCACACACATCTTGTTAAGTTGAACCATTTCTGTTGTGTTCCCTAATCGAAAACAGTTCGTCCGAGTGAACCGTATGTCGTATATCACACACACCTTGATCTGGCTAACCATTTCTGTTGCACTCCCGAATAGCAAATAGTTCATCTGAGCAAACTGTATGTCGTATATCGCACACACCTTGATATGGCTACCCGTTTCTGTTGTTCTGTCTCATCGCAAACAGTTCGGATGGATCAACCGTGTGCCCTGCATCGCACACGTAACTAAACTCTAAACCGTGTTTGATGTCTCCGCCATCACAAACATTTTGCATCTTTTTTGATGGTTTTTTTACATCACCGTTTGCGATTAATGCATCACACACAGTTTCATCAAAGGGTCTCTGATCGTAGTGTCGCGTTAGCAGCATCCTGCAGTAGTGATATCTTCCATGCTAAGCGGGTTATTCTCATGATGAGTGTTTATTCGCTTGTCCTTGCACGAGAGGGGCTGGTTGATACGTCCATTTTGCATCATGTTTTCCTACTATTATTTATAGTTTTTTTATTCAATAAAACACTTTGTGGGGTAATTTTAATACCTTTTCTCTCATAATATGCAAGGTTTACACAAAGAGGGAGAATACCGGTAGCTGGAATTTTGGACCTGAAAAAGCTATACCAGAGATACCTATTATGCACATCTCCAAATGAGTTGAAATTTTACGGAGATTTATTTTGGAATATATAATAAATATTGAAGAAAAGAAATACTAGGGGGGCCACCTAGGTGCCCACTAGGCACCAGGTCGTGCCCACCCCCCATGGTGCGCCCTGGTGGGTAGTGCCTCCCCTGGCCAGCCTCCGGTACCCATCTTCTGGTATATAAGGTCATTTGACCTAGCAAAAATAGGGGAGACTTTTGGGATGGAGCGCCACCGTCTTGAGGCGGAACTTGGGCGGGAGCACTTTTGCTCTCCAGCGGAGCGATTCCACTGGGGATACTTCCCTCCGGGAGGGGGAAATCGAAGCCATCGTCATCACTAACAACCCTCTCATCGTGGGAGGGCCAATCTTCATCAACATCTTCAACAACACCATCTCATGTCAAAACCCTAGTTCATCTCTTGTGTTCAATCTTTGTATCAAAACCTCAGATTGGCACCAGGGCGCGCCCTGGTGGCTTGTGTGGCCCACGTGGCTCCGCTGACCCTAATCTCAGCACTATAAATTCTTATTTCCTGAGAAAAAAATAGGAGAGAAAGTTCCATCACGTTTTACTATACGGAGCCGCCGCCACCTCCTGTTCTTCATCAGGAGGCCAGATCTGGAGTCCGTTCGGGGCTCCGGAGAGGGGGGGTCTTCCGTCTTCATCATCATCAACCATCCTCCATCACCAATTACATGATGCTCACCGCCGGGAGTGAGTAATTCCTTTGTAGGCTTGCTGGAAGGTGATGGGCTGGATGAGATTCATCACGTAATCGAGTTACTTTTGTTAGGGCTTGATCCATAGTATCCATTATGTTCTCAGATTGATGTTGCTATTGTTGGGTAACGTTGCATGAAAACAAAAAAAATTCCTACGCCCACGCAAGATGTATCAAGGAGATGCATAGCAACGAGAGGGGAGAGTGTGTCTATGTACCCTCGTAGACCGTAAGTGGAAGCGTTTCACAACACGGTTGATGTAGTCGAACTTTCTTCGTGATCCAACCGATCGAGTACCGAATGTACGACACCTCCGCGTTCAACACACGTTCAGCTCGGTGACGTCCGCGCCTTCTTGATCTAGCAAGATGGCGAGGTAGCGGATGAGTTCTGGCAGCATGACAGCGTGGTGACGGTGATGGTGAAGTGATCTCCGTAGGGCTTCGCCTAAGCACTATGAAAATATGACCGGGGGTGTAAAAGGTGGAGGGGAGCGCCGCACACGGCTAGGAAATTGTCTGTTGTGTGCGAGGCGCCCCCCTCCCACATATATATAGGTGGGAGGGAGGGAGGAGCAGCCAAAGGGGGCGCCCAAGTAGGGGGATTCCTACTTGGGGTCTCTCCCAAGCCGCGCCCCCCTTTCCATATTTGGAGTGCGGGGAAAGGCAGGGGAGGGTGGCGCCCCCCCTTTCCTTTCTCCCATGAGAGGGAAAGGCAGGAGGGGCTAGCCCTCCCCCGTTTCCTTCCCTAGGGCTGGCCAACCAAGGGAGGAGGCGCACCAGCCCCCTCGTGGGCTGTTTTGTCCCCTCCTTTGGCCCATAAGGCCCATAACTTGCCGGGGGGTGCCCAGAACCCCTTCCCATGACCCGATTCCTTCCCGGTACGTCCCGAAACACTTCCGGTGTCCAAATACCATCGTCCTATATATCAATATTTACCTCTCGACCATCTCGAGACTCCTCGCCATGTCCGTGATCTCATCTGGGACTCCGAACAACATTCGGTCACCAAAACATATAACTCATATAACACTATAACGTCAACGAACATTAAGCGTGCGGACCCTACGGGTTCGAGAACTATGTAGACATGACCGAGACACCTCTCCGGTCAATAACCAATAGCGGAACCTGGATGCCCATATTGGCTCCTACATATTCTACGAAGACCTTTATCGGTCGAACCGTTATGACAACATACGTAATTCCCTTTGTCCATTGGTATGTTACTTGCTCAAGATTTGATCGTCGGTATCTCTACACCTAGTTCAATCTCGTTACCAGCAAGTCTCTTTACTTGTTCCGTAATACATCACCTCGTGACTAACTCCTTAGTCATTTGCTTGCAAGCTTATGATGTGTATTACCGAGAGGGCCCAGAGATACCTCTCCGATACTCGGAGTGACAAATCCTAATCTCGATCTATGCCAACTCAACAAACACCTTCGGAGATACCTGTAGAGAATCTTTATGATCACCCAGTTACATTGTGACGTTTGATAGCACACAAGGTATTCCTCTGGTATCCGGGAGTTGCATAATCTCATAGTCGAAGGAATAAGTATTTAACATGAAGAAAGCAATAGCAATAAACTGAACGATCATTATGCTAAGCTAATGGGTGGGTCTTGTCCATCACATCATTCTCCTAATGATATGATCCCGTTATCAAATGACAACACATGTCCATGGTTAGGAAACCTTAACCATCTTTGATCAACGAGCTAGTCTAGTAGAGGCTCACTAGGGACACGGTATTTGTTTATGTATTCACACATGTATTTAAGTTTCCGATCAATACAATTCTAGCATGAATAATAAACCTTTATCATGAATAAGGAGATATAAAATAACAACTTTATTATTGCCTCTAGGGCATATTTCCTTCAGTCTCCCACTTGCACTAGAGTCAATAATCTAGTTCACATCGTCATGTGATTAACACCCATAGTTCACATCGCCATGTGACTAACACCCAAAGAGTTTACTAGAGTCAATAATCTAGTTCACATCACCATGTGATTAACACCCAAAGAGTACTAAGGTGTGATCATGTTTTGCTTGTGAGAGGGGTTTAGTCAATGGGTCTGCCACATTCAGATCCGTATGTATTTTGCAATTTTCTATGTCTACAATGCTCTGCACGGAGCTACTCTAGCTAATTGCTTCCACTTTCAATATGTATCCAGATTGAGACTCAGAGTCATCTAGATTAGTGTTAAAGCTTGCATCGACGTAACCCTTTACGACGAACCCTTTATCACCTCCATAACCGAGAAACATTTCCTTAGTCCTCTAAGGATAATTTTGATCGATGTCCAGTGATCTACTCCTGGATCACTATTGTACCCCCTTGCCAAACTAATGGCAAGGCACACAACAGGTTTGGTACACAGCATGGCATACTTTGTAGAACCTATGGCTGAGGCATCGGGAAAGACTTTCATTCTCTTTCTATCTTCTGCCGTGGCCGGGCTTTGAGTCTTACTCAACTTCACACCTTACAATACAGGCTAGAACTCCTTCTTTGACTGATCCATTTTGAACTCCTTCAAAATCTTGTCAAGGTATGTACTCATTGAAAGTCTTATCAAGCGTCTTGATCTATCTCTATAGATCTTGATGCCCAATATGTAAGCAGCTTCACCGAGGTCTTTCATTGAAAAATTCTTATTCAAGTATCCTTTTATCCTATCCAGAAATTCTATATCATTTCCAATCAATAAAATGTCATCCACATATAATATCAAAAATGCTACAGAGCTCCCACTCACTTTCTTGTAAATACAGGCTTCACCGTAAGTCTGTATAAAACCATATGCTTTGATCACTTTATCAAAGCGTATATTCCAACTCCGAGATGCTTGCACCAGTCCATAGATGGATTGATGGAGCTTGCACACTTTGTTAGCAATTTTAGGATTGACAAAACCTTCTGGTTGCATCATATACAACTCTTCTTTAAGAAATCAATTGAGGAATATAGTTTTGGCGTCCATTTGCCAGATTTCATAATCATAAAATGCAGCAATTGCTAACATGATTCGAACAGACTTAAGTATCGCTACGGGTGAGAAAATCTCATTGTAGTCAACTCATTGAACTTGTCGAAAACCTTTTGTGACAAGTCAAGCTTTGTAGATAGTAACATTACCATCTGCGTCAGTCTTCTTCTTGAAGATCCATTTATTCTCTATGGCTTGCCGATCATCGGGCAAATCCACCAAAGTCCACACTTTGTTCTCATACATGGATCCTATCTCAGATTTCACTGCCTCAAGCCATCTGTCGGAATCTGGGCTCATCATAGCTTCTTCATAGTTCGTAGGTTCGTCTTGGTCTAGTAACATGACTTCCAGAATAGGATTACCGTACCACTCAGGTGCGGATCATGCCCTGGTCGACCTACGAGGTTCTGTAGTAACTTGATCTAAAGTTTCATGATCATTATCATTTGCTTCCTCTCTGATTGGTGTAGGCATCACGGGAACGGTTTTCTGTGATATGCTACTCTCCAATTCGAGAGAAGGTACAATTACCTCATCAAGTTCCACTTTCCTACCACTCACTTCTTTCGAGAGAAACTCCTTCTCTAGAAAGGACCCAAACTTAGCAACAAAGATCTTGCCTTCGGATCTGTGGTAGAAGGTGTACCCAATAGTTTCTTTAGGGTATCCTATGAAGACGCACTTCTACGATTTGGTTTCTAGCTTATTTGGCTGAAGCGTTTTGACATAAGCATCGCATCCCCAAATTTTAAGAAACGACAGCTTAGGTTTCTTGCCAAACCATAGTTCATACAGTGTCGTCTCAACGGATTTAGACGGTGCCCTATTTAACACGAATGCAGCTGTCTGTAATGCATAACCCCAAAATGATAGTGGTAAATCAGTAAGAGACATCATAGAACGCACCATATCTAATAAAGTACGGTTACGATGTTCAGACACACCATTACGCTGTGGTGTTCCGGGCGGCGTGAGTTGTGAAACAATTCCACATTGTTTTAAATGAAGGCCAAACTCATAACTCAAATATTCGCCTCCGCGATCAGATCGTAGAAACTTTATTTTCTTGTTACGATGATTCTCCACTTCACTCTGAAATTCTTTGAACTTTTCAAATGTTTCAGACTTGTGTTTCATCAAGTAGATATACCCATACCTACTCAAATCATCTGTGAAGGACATAAAATAACGATACCCGTTGCGTGCTTCAACACTCATCGGACCGCATACATCGATATGTATTATATCCAATAAGTCATCAGCTCGCTCCATTGTTCCGGAAAACGGAGTTTTAGTCATCTTCCCCATGAGGCATGGTTCGCAAGTATCAAATGATTCATAATCAAGTGATTCCAAAAGTCCATCTGCATGGAGTTTCTTCATGCGCTTTACACCAATATGACCAAAACGGCAGTGCCACAAGTATGTTGCACTATCATTATCAACTTTGCATCTTTTGGCATCAGTATTATGAATATGTGTATCACTACGATCGAGATTCAATAAACAATTTACATTGGGTGTATGACCATAGAAAGTTTATTCATGTAAATAGAACAACAATTATTCTCTGACTTAAATGAATAACCGTATTGCAATGAACATGATCTAATCATATTCATGCTCAACGCAAACACCAAATGACATTTATTTAGGTTCAACACTAATCTCGAAGGTAGAGGGAGTATGCGATGGTGATCTTATCAACCTTGGAATCACTTCCAACACACATCGTCACCTCGCCCTTAACTAGTCTCTGTTCATTTTGCAACTCCTGTTTCGAGTTACTAATCTTAACAACTAAACCGGTATCAAATACCCAGGGGCTACTATGAACACTAGTAAAGTACACATCAATAACATGTATATCAAATATACCTTTGTTCACTTTGCCATCCTTCTTATCTGCCAAGTATTTGGGGCAGTTCTGCTTCCAGTGACCATTTCCTTTCCAGTAGAAGCACTCAGTTTCAGGCATGGGTCCAGCTTTCGGCTTCTTCATGGGAGCAGCAACTTGTTTGAAGTTCTTCTTGAAGTTCCCTTTCCATCCCTTGCCCTTTTTCTTGAAACTAGTGGTTTTGTTAACCATCAACACTTGATGCTCTTTCTTGATTTCTACCTTCGTCGATTTCAGCATCGTGAAGAGCTTGGGAATTGTTTTTGTCATCCCTTGCACATTATAGTTCATCACGAAGTTCTAGTAGCTTGGTGATAGTGACTAGAGAACTCTTGTCAATCACTATCTTATCTGGAAGATTAACTCCCACTTGATTCAAGCGATTGTAGTACCCAGACATTCTAAGCACATGCTCACTGGCTGAGTTATTCTCGTCCATCTTGTAGGCAAAGTACTTGTCAGAGGTCTCATACCTCTCGACATGGGCATGAGTCTGAAATATCAATTTCAGCTCTTGGAACATCTCATATACTTCGTGGCATTCAAAACGTTTTTGAAGTCACGGTTCTAAGCCGTAAAGCATGGCGCACTAAACTATCAAGTAGTCATTATATCGAGCTTGTCAAACGTTCATAATGTCTGCATCTGCTCCTGCAATAGGTCTGTCACCTAGCGGTGCATCAAGGACATAATTCTTCTATGCAGCAATGAGGATAATCCTCAGATCATGCACCCAGTCCGCATCATTGCTACTATCATCTTTCAACTTATTTTTATCTAGGAACATATCAAAAATAGGGGAGCTATATCGCGAGCTATTGATCTACAACATAGATTTGCAAATACTATCAGGACTAAGTTCATGATAAATTAAGTTCAATTAATCAAATTACTAATGAACACCCACTTAAATAAACATCCCTCAAGTTATCTAAGTGATACGTGATCCAAATCAACTAACCCATGTCCAATCATCACGTGAGATGGGGTAGTCGTTAATGGTGAACATCTCTATGTTGATCATATCTACTATATGACTCACGTTCGGCCTTTTCGTCTCCAGTGTTCCGAGACCATGTCTATACATGCTAGGCTCGCCGAGTTTAACCCAAGTATTCTGCATGTGCAAAACTGTCCTACACCCATTGTATGTGAACATAGAGTCTATCACACCCGATCATCACGTGGTGTCTCGAAACGATGAACTTTCGCAACGGTGCATACTCGGGGAGAACACTGTTGGAGATATGCCCTAGAGGCAATCATGTATGATGATATTTCCTATGTGTTTATGAATAAAGATAGTCCTTGGACATTATCAATGATGTGTATCAACAAGTACGTGACTTCTTTCTGGGACTATGCATTGTATGATGACTGTCCTAAAAGGTCCCTGGTCGAAAGGGTTGTGTGGACGCACAGCCGACTAGACTAGCATATGACATGGTCGATGGCTTGGTCTCACTAGCCATGGAGCATTGGATGCTAACCGCGGAAGGATCTGGTCGGATTCGACGTAGTCGAATCCGAATTGAGATAAGGTCCGAGTCGGACATACCCAATTATGAGATGCAGCGATATGTCATCTGTGAGTCTCTAGTACAACATATGTTCTATGTCCTAAGACCTGAGCTGGCGCATGTACTCGGGATGGTGACAGACTTGCTTTGGGCCAACCAAACGCAACTCCGTGACTGGGTAGTTACAAAGGTAGGTTTCGGGCTTGTCCAGACCCATGCTGCGAGACATGGTCGAGCAAGATGGGATTTGCCCCTCCGATGAGGAGAGATATACTCTGGGCCCCTCGTGTGATACGACCAGGATAAGCATGGCCATGCGACAAGGATTATGAGATAATCCGGTTTGTGGTCGGCATCACTGGAACGAGAAAGAGGTCGGGCTAGCACAAGGATGGCAGACTCACCTTGAGCCCGACAACATATAGCGTGTGGCAAAAGGAATGGAAGTGTGATGTACAGGTTCGCCTAACCAGCTTCATTGTCTACTTGGTGGTCGGCACGCCTTGCTAGAGGCCGCTACCAACCAAGCAGGTCGGAGGTGATCCGAACTGCGACCGAGTCGACTTGAACCTAAGGGGTCGTGCACTTAAGGGATGGAACCTACGAGGTCGGATCCGAGGACACTGGTCGGATGTGATCCGAGCTGAACTTGGATCGTGACTGAGTAGACTTTGGGCTTTAGGATCTGTGCGAGGCCCAAGTGTTGAGCCCGCGACGGATGCCTATATATATAGTGGAGGTGCGGCACACTCATGGGTTGATCGCTTCGGCGCTGTCACTAGGGTTTGCATGTGTTGCGAATAGCCACCTCCACTCGCCACCGGTTGTGTGATCGGACCTAGCAGTCTGCCACACGACGTTCCTCCTGCACGCGCGGATAACATTAGAGGCGGTGCACCTGCACCGCTCCGGCGAACATGTCCACAGGAGATTATCGTTCACGGGAGATCACCATTCCCGGGGCTTCGCTGTTCATGGGAGATCACCGTTCCCGGGGCTTCGCTGTTCGCGGGAGATCACCAACGCGAGGAGACGTGATGCCCCAACTCTGCTTCCGCTGCATGGCACTGCGCATCTAGTGGTAATGATCTGTGATCCATCTCCCATAGCATGTTCTTGGTTGCTCTGCGCATAGGAAAATTTTAATTTGCAGTCGACGCACCCTACCGTAGATCCCAACAAACACTTATATCTTGAAATTTAGTGGAGGGATCATCTTATAATGCTACCATCGTTCTAAGCAAAATAAGATGCATAAAAGATAAACATCAGATGCAATCAAAATATGTGACATGATATGGCCATCATCATCTTGTGCTTTTGATATCCATCTCCAAAGCATCATCATGATCTCCATCGTCACCAGCTCGACACCTTGATCTCCATCATTGCGTCGTGGTCATCTCGCCAACTATTGCTTCTACAACTATTGCTAATGCATAGCGATAAAGTAAAGCAATTACATTGCGCTTGCATTTCATACAATAAAGAGACAACCATAAGGCTCCTGCCGGTTGCCGATAAATTACAAAACATGATCATCTCATACAATAACATATATCACATCATGTCTTGACCATATCACATCACAACATACCCTGCAAAAACAAGTTAGACATCCTCTACTTTGTTGTTTGCAAGTTTTACATGGCTGCTATGGGTTTCTAGCAAGAACCGTTCTTACCTATGGCAAAAACCACAACGGTGATTTATCAAGTTTGCTGTTTTAACCTTCTTCAAGGACCGGCCGCAGTCAAATTCGATTCAACTAAAGTAGGAGAAACAGACACCCGCCAGCCACCTTTATGCAAAACTAGTTGCATGTCAGTCGGTGGAACCGATCTCATGTGCGTGGACATGTAAGGTTGGTCCAGGCCGCTTCATCCCATAATGCCACCAAATCAAAATAAGACGTTGGTGGTAAGCAGTATGAACATCACCGCCCACAACTTCTTTGTGTTCTACTCGTGCATATCATCTAAGCATAGACCTGGCTCTGATGCCACTGTTGGGTAACATTGCATGAAAACAAAAAAAATTCCTACGCCCACGCAAGATCTATCAAGGAGATGCATAGCAACGAGAGGGGAGAGTGTGTCTACATAACCTCGTAGACCGTAAACGGAAGCATTTCACAACGCGGTTGATGTAGTCGAACTTTCTTCGTGATCCAACCGATCGAGTACCGAACGTACGGCACCTCCGCGTTCAGCACACGTTCAGCTCGGTGACGTCCGCGCCTTCTTGATCCAGCAAGATGGAGAGGTAGTGGATGAGTTCCGGCGGCACGATGGCGTGGTGACGGTGATGGTGAAGTGATCTTCGTAGGGCTTCGCCTAAGCACTACGAAAATATGACCGGGGGTGTAAACGATGGAGGGGGCGCCGCACACGGCTAGGCAATTGTCTGTTGTGTGCTAGGTGCCCCCCTCCCACATATATATAGGTGGGAGGGAGGGAGGAGCAGCCAAAGGGAGTGCCCAAGTAGGGGGAATCCTACTTGGGGTCTCTCCCAAGCCGCGCCCCCCTTTCCTTATTTGGAGTGCGGGGAAAGGCACGGGAGGGTGGCGCCCCCCCCCCCCTTTTCCTTTCTCCCATGAGAGGGAAAGGCAGGAGGGGCTAGCCCTCCCCCTTTTCCTTCCCTAGGGCTGGCCAACCAAGGGAGGAGGCGCACCAGCCCCCTTGTGGGCTGGTCTGTCCCCTCCTTTGGCCCATAAGGCCCATAACTTGCCGGGGGGGTGCCCGGAACCCCTTCCGATGACCCGATTCCTTCCCGGTACATCCCGAAACACTTCCGGTGTCCAAATACCATCGTCCTATATATCAATATTTACCTCTTGACCATTTCGAGACATCTCGTCATGTCCGGGATCTCATCCGAGACTCCGAACAACATTCGGTCACCAAAACATATAACTCATATAACACTATATCATCAACGAACGTTAAGTGTGCGGACCCTACGGGTTCGAGAACTATGTAGACATGACCGAGACACCTCTTCAGTCAATAACCAATAGCGGAATCTAGATGCCCATATTGGCTCCTACATATTCTACGAAGATCTTTATCGGTCGAACCGTTATGACAACATACGTAATTCCCTTTGTCCATCGGTATGTTACTTGCCCAAGATTTGATCGTCGGTATCTCTATACCTAGTTCAATCTCGTTACCGGCAAGTCTCTTTACTCGTTCCATAATACATCACCTCATGACTAACTCCTTATTCATTTGCTTGCAAGCTTACGATGTGTATTACCGAGAGGGCCCAGAGATACCTCTCCGATACTCGGAGTGACAAATCCTAATCTCGATCTATGCCAACTTTAGCCTCTATGCGTGTGGCGGTATGGTGGGTGGCTTCAGAGCGGGTGCTTATTTTAGTGCGCACGAGGTTCCTTCTCTGTGCGCTTCTCCTCCTCTTACTCCAACACAACAACGCGCAACTATCATGCCTTGGCCAAGTTGTCAACATCTCCAACGACGGTGGGAGTAGGATCCGGCTCAAGGTCAAAGATTAAGGGCTCCTGAATGGGGCCGACACGGGCTCCAGAACGATGACAGGCCAAGAGCGGGCTCCACAAATGAGGCGGGGGCTGAGGCACCTAGACGATGACGGGAAAGAATGCGGGCACCGATAGGGCTTCGAAGGGAATTTCCATTGCTACTAGAGGGGCTAGTGAGATGAGGGTGGAGCGCTAGTGAGGTGATGCCAGTGCGTAGGTGCTCCATATATATGGCCCGGTGGAATATCTACCGTCGTCATAGGAAAGGCGCCCTGGTAGCTAAACCAATGCCATCATGGGAATCATAACTTGTTCAATGTGCGCTCATCGGGAACCCACACAACGGTAGCGAGTGAGCACTCTTATAATCGTTACACCGGGGCGATAATCGAGGAAGCATGGATTGTTGTAAATATGCCCTAGAGGCAATAATAAAGTGGTTATTATCATATTTCCTGTTCATGATAGATGTTTATTATTCATGCTAGAATTGTATTGAACGAAAACTTAAATACATGTGTGAATACATAAACTACACTGTGTCCCTAGTAAGCCTCTACTAGACTAGCTCTTTGATCAAAGGTGGTTAAGGTTTCCTAACCATAGACATGAGTTGTCATTTGATAACAGGATCACATCATTAGGTGAATGATGTGATGGACAGACCCAACCGTAAGCTTAGCACCAGATCATTTAGATATTTGCTATAGCTTTGTTCATGTCAAGTATCAGTTCCTTAGACCATGAGATCATGCCACTCCCGGACATCGGAAGAATGTCTTGTATGCTATCAAACGTCACTTCATAACTAGATGATCATAAAGGTGCTCTGCGGGTATCTCCGAAAGTGTTTGTTGGGTTGCATGGATCAAGACTGGGATTTGTCACTCCGTGTGACGGAGAGATATCTTTGGGCCCTCTCGGTAATATAACATCATAAGAAGCTTCATGTGACTAACAAGTTTAGTCACGGGATCTTGTATTGCGCAACGAGTAAAGAGATTTGCTGGTAATGATATTGAACTAGGTATGGAGATATCGACGATCGAATCTCGGGCAAGTAACATATCGCCGGACAAAGGGAATTACATACGGGATTAACTGAATCCTTGACATCATGGTTCAACCGATGAAGATCTTCGTTGAATATGCAGGAATAAATATGGGCATCCAGGTCCCGCTATTGGTTATTAGCCGGAGACGAGTCTCGGTCATGTCTGCGTGTTCCGAACCTGTAGGGTCGCACGCTTAACGTTCGATAGTGCTAGGGTAGTAATGAAATATTAATAGCAAAAAGTCCAAAGTTTGTTTAGGTACCATCCCGGATGGGATATGGGACATCACAAGGAGCTCCAGAATGGTTCGGAGGTAAAGATTTATATATGGGAAGTCCTGTTTTGGGCACAGGAAAAGTTTGGGGGCATACCGGTAAGTGTACCAAAGGCACCGGAGGGTTCTGGGGGTCCACCAGCCCCGGGGACCCACATGGGCTATAGGGGGTGCCCTAGCCTAGATGGGCTAGGCGCACCAGCCACCCCACCAGACCCATGTGCCTAGGGAGGGCAAACCCTAGGTGTGGGAGGCACCCTCCTTGGCTTGGGGGGCAAGGCCACCCCCTAGGGCCGCTGCCCTCTCCTTGGAGGAGGGGCTAGGGCCGGCGCCCCCTCCCCCTTGCCCCTATATATAGTAGGGGTGGGAAGGCAGCTGCATGCCTCCACCCTTGCCCTCTGTCACTCCCAACTCCTCCCACCTTTCCTCCGGTACGCGCTTGGCGAAGCCCTGCCAGAATTCCGCTGATGCCACCACCACCATACCACCGTGGTGGTTCCGATCTCATCTACCTCCTCTCCCTCACTTGCTGGATCAAGAAGGAGAGGACGCCATCGAGCTGAATGGTGCTAATATCAGAGGTGTTGTCCTTTCGGCACTAGATCGGATTGGATCATGAAGAGTATGACTACATCAACCGCGTTACGACACTAATGCTTTCGTTCTATAAGGGTATGTAGACACACTCCCCTCTCGTTGCTTTGCATCTCTTAGATAAGATCTTGGGTGTTCGCATGATTTTTTTTATTTTTATGCTTCGTTTCCCATCAATGGCATCATGATCTAGGTATATGCATAGATGTATATGCGCGAGTAGAACACAAAGAAGTTGTGGGCGTTGATGTTCAAATTGCTTACTTCCTTTGTCTTATTTGATTCGGCGGTATTGTGGGATGAAGCGACTCGGACCAACCTTACTTGTCCTCGCATAAGAGACCGGTTCCACTGACTGACATTCAACTTGTATTGCATAAAAGTGGCTTTGCGGGTGTCTGTCTCTCCCACCTTAGTTGAATCTAATTTGACAACAGTGGTTAATAACCCACAAGTATAGGCGGTCGCAACAGTTTTCGAGGGTAGAGTATTCAACACAAATTTATTGATTCGACACAAGGGGAGCCAAAGAATATTTGCAAGTTTTAGCAGTTGAGTTGTCAATTCAACCATACCTGGAGACTAAATATCTACAGCAGAGTGATCAATAGCACAGTAGTACGATAGTTCGATAGTAGTAGTAATGGTAGCAACAGTAACGGTAGCAGTGATAGTTTTGTAGCAGTTGTAACAGTAGCAACATCAGAAGTAGTAACTTAGCAAGAACAATATGTGAAAAGCTCGTAGGCATTGGATCGATGATTATGTTGGATAACATTCATCATGTAACAGCTATAACCTAGGGCCACACAGAACTAGCTCCAATTCATCAATGTAATGTACGCATGTATTCCGTATATAGTCATACGTGCTTGCGATAAGAACTTGCATGACATCTTTTGTCCTACCCCTCCCATGGCAGTGGGGTCCATAAGGAAACTAAGGGATATTAAGGCCTCCTTTTAATATAAAACCGGAACAAAGCATTAGCACATAGTGAATACATGAACTCCTCAAACTATGGTAATCACCGGAAAGAATCCCAATTATTGTCACCTTAGGGTATGCGGATCATAACACGTAGCAGGTGCGTATAACTTGCAAGATAGGATCAAGAACACAAATATATTCATGAAAACATAGAGGGTTCAGATCGGAAATCATGGCACTCGGGCCCTAGTAACAAGCATTAAGCATAGCAAAGTCATAGCTGAAGGAAATATGCCATAGAAGCAATAATAAAGTTGTTATTTTATATTTCCTTATTCATGATAAAGGTTTATTATTCATGCTAGAATTGTATTGATCGGAAACTTAAATACATGTGTGAATACATAAACAAATACCGTGTCCCTAGTGAGCCTCTACTAGACTAGCTCATTGATCAAAGATGGTTAAGGTTTCCTAACCATGGACATGTGTTATCATTTGATAACGGGATCACATCATTAGGAGAATGATGTGATGGACAAGACCCACCCATTAGCTTAGCATAATGATCGCTCAGTTTATTGCTATTGCTTTCTTCATGTCAAATACTTATTCCTTCGACTATGAGATTATGCAACTCCCGGATACTAGAGGAATACCTTGTGTGCTATCAAACGTCACAACGTAACTGGGTGATCATAAAGATGCTCTACAGGTATCTCCGAAGGTGTTTGCTAAGGCGCACGCACACGCTAAAGCAACTATTGGCCATGGCTGCCTCCCTGCCATGTATCGCTACATCTCTCTCGTCGAGGCCGCCGCAGGCCGCTAAGCCGGTATGGTGTTGTCGTATGGCTACGGGCCAGATGGCGGCCCCACGCATGTTCTGTGCCCGCACGAAGTCAAGGAGAAGTAGATGTATAGTTTACTTATGTATCTTCTTGTTTTAGCACCTACATGTCGTGTGTCTTATATTTTATCTTATATATTCTATTTTGTGTTATACTAGCACAATGCCCGTGCATTGCTATGAAGCCATAAAAAATGAGGAGTTATCACCAGCTTAGGAGCGATAAAAAAAGCGTAAATATAACAAAAGATCATGTTGTAGCCACTGAAGAGTCTCGGCGATCATAGTAGGTCTTTTGCAAGATTTACAGTGGGATAACATTTTGAATTTAAAACATATTAGAATGGCCGCGAGTAAGTTCTTTTCTGAATGGTACGAGTAAGTTGAATGCACACCATCATGGCTTAGGTAGGAGAACAATATCTACCACTATGCTGAATTGCAAGTTATTTGCCATCATCTATTCTAACATAGAACTGGATGAATTGGTTGGGTAGAGAAACTATAACAAACACCATGATTTTGAGTTGAAATTGCATACTCGCATTTAGAGTTTGTGTTATTACAATAGTCTTATTATCATATTAGGGTAGGACTGTATTTGTTTATTTGGGATGTCTCACACCTTGCAAAAGTAACATTTGTTTATTTATGTCTAGTCCCACGTATGGGTAGAAGTACATTTGTTTATTTGTGTGATAAGGGTAGAAGCACAGTTGTTTATTTGTGTGGTCGTCTTAGTATGCAACTCAAGGAAGAACCAAATATATACAAATAACATGAAAAACAACTAGGCCATACTCCAAGAGATTAACTGCTACGTCTTGAGCTTGCATTGGTTTTTCCCTTGAAGAGGAAAGGGTGATGCAGCACAGTAGAGATAAGTATTTCCCTCAGTTAAGAACCAAGGTATCAATCCAGTAGGATAAGAACGCACAAATCACCAACACCTGCACAAACAATCAAACACTTGCACCCAACGTGATAAAGGGGTTGTCAATCCCTTCACGGTCAACTGCAAAGGTGAGATCTGATAGAGATAGATAAACAAAAGATAAAATATTTTTGGGTTTTTTGGTATACAGATCTGAAAATAAAAGATTGCAAAATAGTAGATCGAAAAGTAATATGATGGAAAATAGACCCGGGGGCCATAGGTTTCACTAGAGGCTTCTCTCATGAAGGCAAATAATACGGTGGGTGAACAAATTACTGTCGAGCAATTGATAGAAAAGCGCAAAGTTATGACGATATACAAGGCAATGATTATGTAATATAGGCATCACGTCCGTGTCAAGTAGACCGACTCCTGCCTGCATCTACTACTATTACTCCACACATCGACCGCTATCCAGCATGCATCTAGAGTATTAAGTTCATAAAGAACGGAGTAACGCCTTAAGTAAGATGACATGATGTAGAGGAATAAACTCAAGCAATATGATGAAAACCCCATCTTTTTATCCTCGATGGCAACAATGCAATACGTGCCTCGCTACCCCTACTGTCACTGGGTGAGGACACCGCAAGATTGAACCCAAAGCTAAGCACCTCTCCCATTGCAAGAAAAACCAATCTAGTTGGCCAAACCAAACCGATAATTCGAAGAGAAATACGAAGATATTAAATCATGCATAAAAGAATTCAGAGAAGATTCAAATAATATTCATAGATAAGCTGATCATAAATCCACAATTCACCGGATCTCGACAAACACACCGCAAAAGAAGATTACATCGGATAGATCTCCAAGAACATCAAGGAGAACTTTGTATTGAAGATCAAAGAGAGAGAAGAAGCCATCGAGCTACTAGCTATGGACCCGTAGGTCTGAGGTAAAATACTCACGCATCATCGAAAGGGCAATGGAGTTGATGTAGAAGCCCTCCGTGATCGAATCCCCCTCCGGCAGGATGCCGGAAAAGGCCCCAAGATGGGATCTCACGGGAACAGAAGGTTGAGGCGGTGGAAAAGTGTTTTCGTGGATGCCTCTGGTGGTTCTGGAATATATGTGAATATATAGGAGGAAGGGCTAGGTCAGAGGAGTCCCGAGGGGCCCACAAGGCAGGGGACGCCCCCCTCCCCCATAGGGCGCGCCCTCCATCCTTGTCGCCGCCTCGCGGATCTTCTGACTTGGACTCTAAGTCCCCTAGGTGTCTTCTAATCTAAGAAAAATCATCGTGAAGTTTTATTCCGTTTGGTATTCCTTTTCTGCGACGCTCAAAAACAAGGAAAAAATAGAAACTGGCACTGGGCTCTAGGTTAATAGGTTAGTCCCAAAAATAATATAAAATAGCATATTAATGCATATAAAACATCCAAAATAGATAATATAATAGCATGGAACAATCAAAAATTATAGATACGTTGGAGACGTATCAAGCATCCCCAAGCTTAATTCCTGCTCATCCTCGAGTAGGTAAATGATAAAAACAGAATTTTTGATGTGGAATGCTACCTAACATACTTATCCATGTAATTTTCTTTATTGTGGCATGAATGTTTAGATCCAGAAGACTCAAAACAAAAGTTTAATATTGACATAAAAATGATAATACTTCAAGCATACTAATAAAGCAATCATGTCTTCTCAAAATAACATGGCCAAAGAAAGCTATCCCTACAAAATCATATAGTCTAGCTATGCTCCATCTTCATCACACAAAGTATTCAAATCATGCACAACCCCCATGACAAGCCAAGCAATTTTTTCATACTTTTGATGTTCTCACACCTTTTCAACTTTCACGCAATACATGAGCGTGAGCCATGGACATAGCACTATAGGTGGAATAGAATATGGTGGTTGTGGAGAAGACAAAAAGAAGGAGATAGTCTCACATCAACTAGGCGTATCAACGGGCTATGGAGATGCCCATCAATAGGTATCAATGTGAGTGAGTAGGGATTGCCATGCAACGGATGCACTAGAGCTATAAGTTTATGAAAGCTCAAAAGAAAACTAAGTGGGTGTGCATCCAACTTGCTTGCTCATGAAGACCTAGGGCAATTTGAGGAAGCCCATCATTGGAATATACAAGCCAAGTTCTATAATGAAAAATTCCCACTAGTATATGAAAGTGACAACATAGGAGACTCTCTATCATGAAGATCATGGTGCTACTTTGAAGCACAAGTGTGGAAAAAGGATAGTAACATTGCCCCTTCTCTCTTTTCTCTTATTTCTTTTTTTTATGGTGGGCTTCTTTGGCCTCTTTTTTTTTGTGGGCTTCGTTGGCCTCTTTTATTTTTTTTGTAAAGTCCGGAGACTCATCCCAACTTGTGAGGGAATCATAGCTTCCATCATCCTTTCCTCACATGGGACAATGCTCTAATAATGAAGATCATCACACTTTTATTTACTTACAACTCAAGAATTACAACTCGATACTTAGAACAAAATATGACTCTATATGAATGCCTCCGGCGGTGTACTAGGATGTGCAATGACTCAAGAGTGACATGTATAAATATGAAAAGGTGGCCTAGCCACAAACACGATGTCAACTACATGATCATGCAAAGCAATATGACAATGATGGAGCGTGTCATAATAAAACGGGACGGTGGAAAGCTGCATGGCAATATATCTCGGAATGGCTATGGAAATGCCATAATAGGTAGGTATGGTGGCTGTTTTGAGGAAGGTATATGGTGGGTGTAATGCACCGGCGAAAGTTGCGCGATACTAGAGAGGCTAGCAATGGTGGAAGGGTGAGAGTGCGTATAATCCATGGACTCAACATTAGTCATAAAGAACTCACATACTTATTGCAAAAATCTATTAGTCATCGAAACAAAGTACTATGTGCATGCTCCTAGGCGGATAGATTGGTAGGAAAATACCATCGCTCGTCCCCGACCGCCACTCATAAGGAAGACAATCAATAAATAAAGCATGCTCCGACTTCATCACATAACGGTTCACCATACGTACATGCTACGGGAATGACAAACTTTAACACAAGTATTTCTACAATCCACAATTACTCACTAGCATGACTCTAATATCACCATCCTCATATCTCAAAACAATCATAAGGAATCAAACTCCACATAGTATTCAATGCACTTTATATGAAAGTTTTTATTATATCCCTCTTGGGATGCCTATCATATTAGGACTAAATTTATAACCAAAGCAAATTACCATGCTGTTTAAAAAGACTCTCAAAATAATATAAGTGAAACATGAGAGTTCAACAATTTCTAAAAAATAAAACCACCGCCGTGCTCTAAAAAGATATAAGTGAAGCACTAGAGCAAAATTGCCTAGCTCAAAAGATATAAGTGAAGCACATAGAGTATTCTAATAAATCACGATTCATGCGTGTCCCTCTCAAAAGGTGTGTACAGCAATTATGATTGTGGAAAACTAAAAAGCAAAGACTCATATCATACAAGACGCTCCAAGCAAAACACATATCATGTGGTGAATAAAAATATAGCCTCAAGTAAATTTACCGATAGACGAAAACGAAAGAGGGGATGCCTTCCGGGACATCCCCAAGCTTAGGCCCTTGGTTGTCCTTGAATATTACCTTGGGGTGCCTTGGGCATCCCCAATCTTAGGCTCTTGCCACTCCTTATTCCATAGTCCATCAAATCTTTACCCAAAACTTGAAAACTTCACAACACAAAATTCAACAGAAAACTCGTGAGATCCGTTAGTACAAGAAAATAAAATCACCACTTTTGTACTGTTGTGAACTCATTATTTATTTATATTGGTGTAATATATACTGTATTCCAACTTCTCCATGGTTCATACCCCCCGATACTACCCATAGATTCATCAAAATAAGCAAACAACACAAAGAAAACAGAATCTGTCAAAAACAGAACAGTCTGCGAAGATCCGAATTGTTCTAATACTTCTGTAACTCCAAAAATTATGAAAAATAAGGAAAACATGGGAAATTTATATATAAATCCTGTGTAAAAAATTATGGGTTTTTAAACGCTCCATCAAATTATTAAATTTTTTTGACTGGACGCAAAAGTTTCTGTTTTTCAGCAAGATCAAATCAACTATCACCGTAAGCCATCCCAAAGGTCTTACTTGGCACAAACCCTAATTAAAACACCAAAACACATCTAACCAGAGGCTAGATGAAAAATTTATTGGAAAACAGTAAGGAAAAATATTGGGTTGTCTCCCAACAAGCGCTTTTCTTTAAAGCCTTTTAGCTAGGCGTTGATAATTTTAATGATGCTCACATAAAAGACAAGAATTGAAGCACAAAGAGAGCATCATAAAGTACGTGAAAAACACATCTAAGTCTAACATACTTCCTATGCATAGGCATCTTATAGGCAAACAAATTATCAAGGCAAGCAAATCCTAGCTTATGCAAAGAAGAAAGAAACAATAGCAATCTCAACATAACGAGAGGTAGTTTAGTAACATGAAAATTTCTACAACCATATTTTCCTCTCTCATAATAATTACATGTAGGATCATAATCAAATTCAACATAATAGCTATAATATAAAATATTCTCAACATGATCCACATGCATGCAAAGTTGACACTCTTCCAAAATAGTGGGATTAACATTAACTAAAGTCATGACCTCTCCAAACCCACTTTTATCAAAAAATTCATGAGATTGATCATACTCCAAAGTAGTGGGATCATTATTACCTATAGTTGACACTCTTCCAAACCCACTTTCAATATTAACGCAAACATATTCATCATGAGGCTTAAATAAATTTTCAAGATCATAAGAAGAATCACCCCAATCATGATCATTGCAACAAGTAGTGGACATAGCAAAACTAGCATCCCCAAGCTCAGGGTTTTGCATATTATTAGCACAATTAACATCAATATAATTTATAGTAAAACTATTGCAATCTTTCTTTTTATTCAAGGAGCTATCATGAATCACTTCATAAATTTCTTCATCACAATTTTCAGATTCACGAATTTCAAGCAAAACTTCATAAAGATAATCTAGTGCACAAAACTCACTAGCAATTGGTTCATCAAAATTTGATCTCTTAAAAAGATTAGCAAGTGGATGAGGATCCATAAACTTTTGGTTTCTGATTTTCAATAAACACACAATTATACCAAGCAAACGAGCAAACAAACCAAGTAAGACATAAAGGCAAACGAAAAGGCGAACGGAAGAAGGGCGAATAAAAAAGGCAAATCTTTTCGAAAATCATTTTAGAAGTGGGGGAGAGGAAAATGAGAGGCAAATGGCGAATAATGTAATGCAAGAGATGAGAGTTTATGATGGGTACTTGCTATGTCTTGACTTGGCGTAGATCTCCCCGGCAACGGCGCCAGAAATCCTTCCTGCTACGTCTTGAGCTTGCGTTGGTTTTTCCCTTGAAGAGGAAAGGGTGATGCAGCACAGTAGAGATAAGTATTTCCCTTAGTTAAGAACCAAGGTATCAATCCAGTAGGAGAAGAACGCACAAATCACCAACACCTGCAGAAACAATCAAACACTTGCACCCAACGCGATAAAGGGGTTGTCAATCCCTTCACGGTCACTTGCAAAGGTGAGATCTGATAGAGATAGATAAACAAAAGATAAAATATTTTTGGGTTTTTTGGTATATAGATCTGAAAATAAAAGATTACAAAATAGTAGATCGGAAAGTAATATGATGGAAAATAGACCCGGGGGCCATAGGTTTCACTAGAGGCTTCTCTCATGAAGGCAAATAATACGGTGGGTGAACAAATTACTGTCGAGCAATTGATAGAAAAGCGCAAAGTTATGACGATATCCAAGGCAATGATTATGTAATATAGGCATCATGTTCGTGTCAAGTAGACCGACTCCTGCCTGCATCTACTACTATTACTCCACACATCGGCCGCTATCCAGCATGCATCTAGAGTATTAAGTTCATAAAGAACGGAGTAACGCCTTAAGTAAGATGACATGATGTAGAGGAATAAACTCAAGCAATATGATGAAAACCCCATCTTTTTATCCTCGATGGCAACAATGCAATACGTGCCTCGCTACCCCTACTGTCACTGGGTGAGGACACCGCAAGATTGAACCCAAAGCTAAGCACCTCTCCCATTGCAAGAAAAACCAATCTAGTTGGCCAAACCAAAGCGATAATTCGAAGAGAAATACAAAGATATCAAATCATGCATAAAAGAATTCAGAGAAGATTCAAATAATATTCATAGATAAGCTGATCATAAATCCACAATTCATCGGATCTCGACAAACACACTGCAAAAGAAGATTACATCGGATAGATCTCCAAGAACATCAAGGAGAACTTTGTATTGAAGATCAAAGAGAGAGAAGAAGCCATCGAGCTACTAGCTATGGACCCGTAGGTCTGAGGTAAACTACTCACGCATCATCGGAAGGGTAATGGAGTTGATGTAGAAGCCCTCCGTGATCGAATCCCCCTTCGGCAGGATGACGGAAAAGGCCCCAAGATGGGATCTCACGGGAACAGTATGTTGCGGCGGTGGAAAAGTGTTTTCGTGGATGCCTCTGGTGGTTCTGGAATATATGTGAATATATAGGAGGAAGGGCTAGGTCAGAGGAGTCCCGAGGGGGCCACAAGGTAGGGGGGCACCCCCCTAGGGCGCGCCCTCCACCCTTGTCGCTGCCTCGCGGCTCTTCTGACTTGGACTCCAAGTCCCCTGGGTGTCTTCTGGTCCAAGAAAAATCATCGTGAAGTTTTATTCCGTTTGGACTCCGTTTGGTATTCCTTTTCTGCGAGGCTCAAAAACAAGGAAAAAACAGAAACTGACACTGGGCTCTAGGTTAATAGGTTAATTCCAAAAATAATATAAAATAGCATATTAATGCATATAAAACATCCAAAACAGATAATATAATAGCATGGAACAATCAAAAATTATAGATACATTGGAGACGTATCATTAACTCAATGGGCTTGCCACTAAAAATCTATTATCGACCGTCAGAAAATTAAAACCCCTAAGCCATTGATTTTGTAACGCTCACCGGTCATGTCTAGAGGCCGATCAGTCTTAGATAGTCATCACTGACCGTCCTCATATGTCAGTGATGAGTACATGATACGTCTCCAACGTATCTATAATTTTTGCTTGTTCCATGCTGTTATATTATCAATCTTGGATGTTTTATATTCATTTTATAGCAAATTTATATTATTTTTTGGGACTAACCTATTGACATAGTGCCCAGTGCCAGTTGTTGTTTTTTGCTTGTTTTTTACTTCGCAAAATATCCCTATCAAACGGAGTCCAAACGCAGCGAAAATTTTTGGAGATTTTTTTGGACCAGAAGACAACTTGGGGGCTAAGAAAGGACTAGAGGGGAGGCCCGTGGGGACCACAAGACACCAGGGCATGCCCAGGAGCCCAGGCGTGCCCTAGTGGGTTGTGGGGCCCATGGAGGTCTCCTGCATCGCCTCTTCGCCCTATAAATTCCCAAATATTCCAGAAACCCTAGGGGAGTCAATGAAACACAATTCCAGCTGCCGCAAGTTCCAGAACCACGAGATCCAATCTGTAACACCCCCATGTAATGGCCACTGTGATCATCTGCTAATAATGCCAAGTCACTTCCATTTGCAGTGCCTAGTCACCTTGGTTAAATATTCAAACCAAACTCCTCTCTGAAAATCAATTCAGATTCAAAGTGGAAAATAAAATTTGTTCAAAACAGAAACTATAATGTTCAATAAATAGCAAACAATTCGTAGACAATTACAAAATGGTAACCAACATTAATGGGATTATCTAAGTAACTCCAACAGCCTCAAACAGTGACTGAAAACAACATTTGATAACCTTTTAAAATTAATACAAAATAAAATGAAATAGTATTTTACCCAAACTACTTTTTGGCGTTAGGATATATTGCACTGCAAATCATGGGCTAGGTCACACATTTTACAAAAATAATTAAGTGCTCAAGCAATTAACAAAACAGGAAATAAACAAAGAAACAGAAAAGAAGAAAAAAAGGAAAAGGCCTGGACCGGCTGGACCCTAGTGCACAGTGGCAGGCCCAGCCGGCCCAGCCTGCTAACCGCACAGTCGTCGTCCTTCTCGCCACTGTGTCGGCTCGCCTGTGGCCGCGCGCGCGCTCGCCGGCCAGAGAGAGACACGGCGACACCCGAGGCAGGTCGAGGGGATAAGGACGCGCCCCCTCGTCCTCCCAGATCCACTCTCCCCCTCTCTTCCTCGCTCCGCTGAGCTCTCTCTCCCTCTCCAGCACACCGCCGTCGCCGCACCGCTGCGGGTCCACGGCCACTGGCGTCCCCGAGGCCGGCAACCGAGCCTAGGAGGTGTGCCGTCCTCCACATCATCATCCTCGTCCGTTAGTTGGAGCAGGGGAGGTCGACAGTGACCGCATCGACCTCTTCCCCTTCTCAGTGCCGCCGGCGATCGTCGCCAAATTCGCCTCGCCTCTGCGCTACCGCTCACCCGAGGGGCCTTCGTGAGCCCGCACTGTGAGCATCACCCCTCCTCTCCCCGTCCGTTTACTCTTTCCACGCCCGTAGCTAGCTAAATGTCACGGCGCCGTTGCCGGAGCTCCGCCTCGCTGTCGAGCTCGCTGTCGTCGCATTAGCCTTCGTCATGACCAAGAAAGCATGCCCGCGAGCTCCGGGAGACCTCCTGGTGCTCCCCGAAGCGATAGCTCGCGCGAAAACTTACCGCAGCAATGGGTGCGCTGAGCTCTGATTTCGGCCGCCACCCGTGCTCGTCGTAGCCATCATTTCTGACCACCGGAGCTCGCACCATTTGCCCAGATCGACGCGGCTTGGAGTGGCCGATCGAAAGCAAGAAACCGCGCGTGAAATGATTCACCGTACGCGAAATCTGAAGCTCACCGGAGTAGCGCCGCCGTGCACGGGCTCACCGGGGCGATTCCGGCGACCCCGCCAGCGTGGCACCGCGTGGGGCCTGCCCGCGGACACTGCCAGTGGGCCCCTGGCCTTTGGTTGACTTCGTTGACCGGGGTCAACGACTATCACTGTTCACCCTTAGACACTGACAAGTGGGCCCCTGCGCTAAATTAAGTTAATCAGGATTTTAGAATTAATTTGTTAATTAACTGAGTCACTGACAACTGGGGCCCACACCCCTAATTAGCTCTGTCAGATTAGTTTAAGCACTGGTTAACCCAGAGAGGCTGACAGGTGGGTCCCACCTGTCAGTTTGACCAGTCAGCGTCTCTGTTGACTGCTGACCTCAATAGTACTTAAAGTAAAGATTGGTTTTCTTATACTAACGGATCTCATGAAGGTTTTGTTGAGTTTTGTGTGATTGAAGTTTTCAAGTTTTGGGTGAGATCACGATGGATGAAGGAATAAGGAGTGAAAATAGCCTAAGCTTGGGGACGCCCATGGCACCCCAAGTTAATATTCAAGGAGAACCAAACAACTAAGCTTGGGGATGCCCCGGAAGGCATCCCCTCTCTCTTCTAACAACCATCGGTAATTTTACTTGGAGCTATATTTTTATTCGTCACATATCATGAGTTTTGCTTGGAGCGTCTTGTATTATATGAGTCTTTGCTTGTTTTGCTATTTAGTTTGTCACAAGTATCCTTTCTGGACACACCTATTTGAGAGAGCCAAATTATGCTATGATTTGTTAGAATTGCTCTATGTGCTTCACTTAAATTTTTTTGAGCTATGGAATTGCTCTAGTGCTTCATTTATAATTTTTTTAGCATGGTGTGCTTTAATATTTTTGAAGAAATACTCTCATGCTTCACTTAGATTTATTTGAGAGTTAGGAAATTTTTGAAGAAATTCTCTCATGCTTCACTTAAATTATTTTGAGAGATGAAAACTTTTATGCTCATGTTCTTCACTTAAATTTGTTTGAGCTTGCCAAAAGCAATTGCAACATATGAAATTAGTCCCAAAGTGATAGATATTCAAGAGGGATATAATAAAAACTTTTATCAAGATCATTGGATAAAATAAACTTGATTCTTTGTAATAGTTTTGAGATATGATGATAGTAATATGTGAGTCATGTTGGTGAGTAATTATGCTTTAGTAAGAATATTGGTGTTAAGGTTTGTGATTCCCTGTGCAAGCACAAAAGTCAATAGTTATGCAATGAAATTACATCCTACTTGTGGTGCATTATTCGGTGTTAGTTATGCACTTATGCTCAATGCTCGCTTATGTGAATTTTTGTTTCTAGGTTGGATGCTTCTCAATCTATTTGCTAGCCTCCATTTGTACTAAGTGGGAATACTACTTGTGCATCCAAAATCCTTAAACCCAGTTTTTGCCATATGAGTCCACCATACCAACCTATATGCGGTATTTCCATGCCGTTCCAAGTAAATTTGTATGTGACATCTCTAATTTTAAAAATAAATTTCCTTTTTGTGTGCCCGTACCACACATGAAGCGGTAGGGGTGGCCAATATTTTTCCATGTTAGATGTGTTATTCTCAAGATGAGTGTTTATTCACTTGTTATTGCACGAGAGTACGGCGGTAATAGGGATGTCCAGTCCCGAAATGAAAAAAAATTATTTTATGTTGTCAAATAATAAATTCCTTGGAAAGTGTTGGTATTGACGGTACCCATGGATACGGCTAGCCGTGGAATATGAAAGAATGGTGGAAAAAGGAATAAACTTTATTTTATGTTTGGGAACTGCCTATGATGTATCTAGCAAGGAAAGTATTGGGAACTACTCGGTCGTTTTTGTTAACGGGAAAAGTATGCCTCTCAAAAAAAATTATCTCTCAATTTAAGCTTTGAGCTCTGGCACCTCTACAAATCTCTGCTTCCCTCTGCGAAGGGCCTATCTATTTAGTTTTATGCAATTTTTTATTTGAGTCTCCATATTCTCTTATAAAGCACCAACTAGGGAACACTACGATCATACTTGAGCATTGGATGTAGCTAATATGCGAGTGTGTTTCGTGAATGGATCAATGATTGAGCATGATGGGCTAGGGATAACTTTCTTTAGTGTTGATATTTTGAAAGACATGGTTGCTTGTTGATATGCTTGAGTATTAAAGTCTTCATGTCAAATATAGACTATTGCTCTGAACCATCTAAAAGTCCAAATGTCCATGCTACAAACAAGAATATGTGATGAACATGTTAGGAAGCATTCCACATCAAAAATTCTGTTTATTTACCTACTCGAGGACGAGTAGGAATTAAGCTTGGGGATGCTGATACGTCTCCAACGTATCTATAATTTTTGCTTGTTCCATGCTGTTATATTATCAATCTTGGATGTTTTATATACATATTATAGCAACTTTATATCATTTTTGGGACTAACCTATAGACATAGTGCCCAGTGCTAGTTGCTGTTTTTTGCTTGTTTTTTACTTCGCAAAATATCCCTATCAAACAGAGTCCAAACGCAGTGAAACTTTTTGGAGATTTTATTTGGACCAGAAGACAACTTGGGGGCCAAGGAAGGACTAGAGGGGAGGCCCATGGGGACCACAAGACACCAGGGCGCGCCCAGGAGCCCAAGCACGCCCTGGTGGGTTGTGGGGCCCACGGGGGTCTCCTGCACCGCCTCTTCACCCTATAAATTCCTAAATATTCCAGAAACCCTAGGGGAGTCGACGAAACACAATTCCAGCCGCCGCAAGTTCCAAAACCACGAGATCCAATCTAACACCATCACGGAGGGGTTCATCATCCTCATTGGTGCTCCTCCGATGATGCATGAGTAGTTCACCATAGACCTACGGGTCCGTAGGCAGTAGCTAGATGGCTTCTTCTCTCTTTTTGATTCTCAATACAATGGTCTCTTGGAGATCTATTTGACATAATGACTTTTTGCGGTGTGTTTGTTGGGATCCGATGAAGTTCGAGTTTATGATAAGATTTTTATCCATGAAAGTTATTTGAGTCTTCTTTGATCTCTTATATGCATGATTATTTATAGCCTCGTATTTCTTCTCCGAATCTTTGGTTTAGTTAGGCCAACTAGATTGATTTTACTTGCAATGGGAAGAGGTGCTTTGTGATGGGTTCGATCTTGCGGTGTCCTCTCCCAGTGACAGAAGGAGCAGCGAGGCACGCATGTATTGTTGCTATTAAGGATAACAAGATGGGGTCTATTCCTACATGAATAGATCTTGTCTACATCATGTCATCGTTCTTATTGCATTACTCCGTTTCTCCATGAACTTAATACACACTAGATGCATGCTGGATAGCGGTCGATGTGTGGAGTAATTGTAGTAGATGCAGAATCGTTTCGGTCTAATAATCTTGGATGTGATGCCTATATATTGACCATTGCCTGGATATCATCATAATTATTTGTTCTTCTATCAATTGCCCAACAGTAATTTGTTTACCCACCGTGTGCTATTTTCTCGAGAGAAGCCACTAGTGAAATCTACGGCTCCCGGGTCTATCTTTTATCATATTTGCTTTCCGATCTATTTTTTGGCCGCTTTTATTTTCAGATCTATTATTCCAAAAACCCAAAAATACCTTGCTACACTTTTTCTTTACTTATTTTATTTTGTGTTTTTGCGAGATTTATTTACCCAAACTCATACAAATCAATCTACCTTTTTCCCGAGGAGGGATTGACAACCCCTCTTACGCGTCGGGTTGCAAGTATTTGATCTTTGTGTGCATGTACCGTTTACATAGTGTTTCTTGGTTCTCCTACTGGATTGATACCTTGGTTTCACAACTGAGAGAAATACTTACCGTCGTTGTGCTGCATCATCCCTTTCTCTTTGGGAAAATCCCGACGCAGTCTAGCCACGTCACTACACCCTTCAATGAACACTTAAACATATCCCCTGTCTTAGATAGTCATCACTGCATGTCGAAGATGTTGGACAATGTTGGGTTCGTCAGGCCGGAGAGATCCATTGCGGTGGCGCGACCGGTGGAGGTGGAAATGCGGCGTCGGTAATGCCCGAGGTGGATTTGGCGTCGGCATCAAGCTCGAGTGCAGGAAGAGAGAAGGGAGTGTGGGACAGGGAGGAGACAAGGTAGGGTTTTTGGCATGGGTCCGAACTGTCGGATCAATTTGAAGCTGAACTCAGGGATTCCATGAAGTCCGACCCAATATAGGGTCCATCTTGAATGGCTAAAAGTGTTTGGTTTGTCTAATTCGAACACTTGGGGCCGAAATAGTTGCCCTCTTTGGAATTGCCCTTGAAGAGTAGTTTAGTCGGAGTTCTTTTTTTTTTACGTGTAGTCCGTGTTCTTATGATGAGAACACTGGCCGTAGTGTACAATTTTTTAGGTGGGTAAATATAATACGAGAGGGAAGACACAAGTCTTCTCTCAGCGGCTACATCTTCGGGTTTTTTTGGATGAGTACCATTGCTGTTTGCTCGGGTCGACATATTTTATTTTATTGAAATGAAATACGATGCCAAAATCATCTTACGAGGAGTGGTAATTCTGGTTTACGACTTACCAGTTAGTTACAGACCAAGGGTTGTACAGAGCTACTGAATATTATTTTTTGTTATGAAATTAAACATAATGTATTTCTTTTGTTATGAAATTAATCATATAGCTGGAATAGCTCAGTTGGTTAGAGCGTGTGGCTGTTAACCACAAGGTCGGAGGTTCAAGCCCTCCTTCTAGCGATATTTTTTTTCTATTTTCTTTTTTTACTATGTTCCTTCTTCTACCTTTTTGAAAAGGGAAATAATTCCCATCAACCGATGGATTTCTAGCACCCATCCACCGCCTTCCCTGTGCGCCACGTGCCCATGTGAGCCTGCACCACTGCTCTCCTTTTCCTTCTTATCTCCAACGAACAAACCACATCCACATCTTCTTCCCCAACCTCGTCCCTTACCTCCAGATCACTTCCATGAATGTGCATCAACCCAAATGTCGCTCCTCCTCTACCCACACCCCTCCTCTTCTCCTTCCTTCATCCTTTCTCTCTTTCCTCTGCGAGGCACATCACCGTCGCCCTAGAGGAGCACCGGCGTGGACATCCATGGCTGCTGCCTCCTCGAGGTCAGCCGCAAACTTCAGTACAGCGCGCAACAACCGTTCCTGCAACAATGACGTTGTGCAATGGCGGCTGCGACGCGGTGACTTTTTTGCAACATGGTCTTTGTTGCAAAAATAAATTTCAACATGGGTCTTGTTGCAGGATTATAGAGAAGTGGCTGGAAATGGTGCTGTAAATTTTGCAACAAGGGTCTTGTTGCAGAAAAACAGAAAAGGAGCTGGAGATGTTGTAGTAAATTTGGCAAGAGGGGTCTTTTTGCAGGAATGAGGTTTGCAACAAGTGTCTTGTTACATGAAAAAAAATTTTTTGCAACAAGGGTCTCGTTGTAAGAATGAGTTTGCAACAAGGGCCTTGTTGCGAGAAAATAGAAAAGGAGGAACGGACGGCTTGTGTCATTCAATCGGTCGGCTTGCGAGGCGATGGATCTTTTAAAAAGATCCGCCGGCAGACGCGTAGCACGCCCCGAAAAACACCTTCTTCTAGCTTATTCTATGTTGCTTTTCCAATCCAACTTTGAGTTAAAACCGCCTCTAGTGGTATTTTTATTATATTTTCTCCTTATTTTTTCTATGTTGCTTTCCAATCCGACTTTGAATTAAAAAAAGTTGCCCTTCTTCTACCCTTTTTTCTTTAAATTTTCTTCTCATTTTTTCTATGTTGCTTTTCCAATCCGACTTTCACTTAAAAAACACCTCCTTCTAGCTTATTCTATGTTGCTTTTTCAGTCCAACTTTGAGTCTAAAAAACCCGCCTCTAGTGGTATTTTTATTATATTTTCTCCTTATATTTTCTATGTTGCTTTCCAATCCGACTTTGAGTTAAAAAAAACTCCTCCAAACTACCACTAATCCTATATACTTTTTTAAATAATTGAACCCCATTATCCATATTTCTCTTAAATTCATAACATGCCAAAATGGCAACTTAATATGTAACGGTGCATAGGAAAATAAACACCTCAACAATCAATCATGTGTGAGAAAAAGCCTCCGTTGTTTTATGCTTGCATGTCCATTTGCCCATATGCTTGCATACTATTTCATTTGTAGGCATTCCAAGCTTTGAAGGCATTCAAGGCCCGACATGACGGCAAGTCCTTCAACCTCACCCATTGTTGGATGGTCATCAACAGGGACGAGAAGTTCAAGGCGCAATATGCCGCCATCAAGGCGCGGAAGGGAGGAAGCCGTCGAGGACCTTGGTGAGGGCGAGAAGCCACGGCCGCGGGGGAAGACCAACTCCAAGAAAGAGGACAAGCGCGATGCGGCATCGATTGCCTTGCATGCCACTTTGGAAGGCATGATGACCAAGAAGGACACAAGGGAGGAGAAGCGCCGGCAAGACAAGAAAGAGCAAATGAAGGCCTTCATGAAGATCCAAAGGAGGAGGCTTGAGCTCGATGCGGAGAAGCAAGCGAAGAAGCTCGAGATGGAGGCGGAGAAGCAAAGGAAGATGCTCGAGATCGAGGCCACCAATGCCAAGACCAAGGCAAAAGAAGTGGCGCTCGCTTGCATGACGACGGGGGTGGAGATCATGAAGGTGGACTTGAGCAAGGTGTCCCCGAGGAAGATGCCTTGGTTCGAGAAGATGCAGGCCGGCATGCTCAAGTTCGATGACGAGTGATCTACGGCGGAGAGCGCCATATTTTTTATGCCGGCAAGTGTGCCGGCATGACCACGGTCGAGATGGCGTGGTTGAACTCTCGTCCTTTTTTTGTGTGCCGGCATGTGTGCTGGTCGCTGGCAAGTGCGCCAACATGAACTGTGTGGTGTTTTTTTTAAGGCTGGCATGTCATCGGCATGAACTCTGGGCGATGGCATGACCGCTTGCATGATCTATGACCGCTGGCCTTTCTAAAATTTATATGATTTTCTGCGCGAATGTGAATTGGGTCGACCGGTTGGGCACACGGCGACCCAAACGTGAAAGGGGACAGCTGATTCAAACGGATAAATACCGGACAAAGGGCTCGTCATTTGGGTTCGTCGGGTTGCTCTAAGTTTCAAATTGAGGCAAAATTTCATGTGTGAACAGTGTTTCACCTGTACTTTCCTGTAAACAAACAGCGGACGGACCGACGTAAAGGTAGCGCACGTTTTATGCCCGGCAAGTTGTCTTGTCGGAGCTGTAATTGCACTGGACGTCCAGCAGTGAGCGTCACGTGAGCCACGCGGATCTCGATGCACTCGTCCAGTCAAGTAGCCAGTGGCATTTTGTCGAATCAAGTAGCCAGTGGCCACGCCCTCGTGCCTCGGCATCATGTTTCCGGGCATGGGGGTGCACGGCCCATGTCCGACCCCCCACCGCGCCTCTCTCTCTCACTATATAACGTGGCATGGTTAAGCGTCTGCAGCGTCGTCTCGTGCTGTGGCTGGCTAACCACCCCGTGTTAGTCAGTTCGGTGCTTGGCTGCTTGCTCCCATAGATCACTCTCTCACTCACTCAGGGTGCAGGAGCCGGCTCTGCTACTTGGTAGGCGAGCCAAGGTGGCATGGCTTCTCCGGCCGCCGTCGGCGGGGATCGTCTAGCCGACCCACTGCTGGCCGCCGATGCTGTCGTCGGCGCCAAGGACAGGTACTGGGTGCCCGCCGACGAGAGAGAGATTCTGGCGTCGCAGAAGAGCGGCGCCGGCGAGGACGGCCGGGCACCGCTGCTCTACCGCACGTTCAGGGTCAAGGGCTTCCTCATCAACCTTTACAGGTCTGAGCATCGTCTCGGTTCAGTTCCTTCTTCCCCACTTGTTTTGCGCCATAGATTTATGTTCCCGAAGGACAGAATTCTATTTGATCGAACCCTTACGTTTCATAAGCAGTCTAAACCTAAACAATGTGCTACTTACTGTATGTAGTGCTTCATGACAGATTAAACCTGTTTGCCTGAATCTAAATTTTTTTTCGATGAGAAGGGGCCCCACCCCCGGCTCCATTTTATATGAACGAAACCAGATGATACCTGAATCTTAATCTAATTAAATGTACACAACAAAACAGTATGCTTGCCTGAATGTTGATGCACACTGACGGAGTATTAGTTAATTGAGTCCAAAGCAGTAAGTACGCTCTTAAGAAACAAACAGAACGTGCTGCATGTGATCTCGTGGCACCCAAAGTGCAGTGAGAGGACAGCGTCAAAGTAGGCAAAAGCTGCAGCCGATCCAAATGGTACTGCATTGCTTATTAGGGCATGGCCAGCATCGCTGGACGGCTGCCCCAGTTGCCACATCGGCGCAGTCAGTCCAGCTCAAGCAAAAGGTGCTGCTTGCAGAGGCGAACGGGTTCTTGCAGAGGAGCCCGGTTCCTCACTGACAAAAGTGATGGCTGAGCCAAGTTCTGCTCTCCATGATAGTGTGTTTTTTTTTTGCTGGGAGAGATCAATGGAAGAAAAGAGAAAGAACTAGTGATGACAGACCATGAAAGGGACCACTGCCACCATTGAGCGATTGTTAGTTCGGACAGCAGCTTCAAATAAAAAATCTACGTGAAATGCATGGGGCAGCACCATGGTGATGCCACCATTGCTTACTACTGTGCGGCACGGGCGTGCCATTGGATAACAAAGAAAGCAAAAGCAAAAGGAGATGCACGACACCACACGCACCCCCCCCCCCCCCCCCCCCCCCCCCTGTTCCATTATAGAATAACGAAACCAGAGTTTCAGGTGTCAAACATCATGCAAAGCAAGTTCAGGAAAGAAAGGAAAAGGTGCACATTATTACAGACCGAAGACCATAAAACCTAGCTATTACAGAGCAGCCGGCTCAGCCTGCTCAGGCTGGGATCTCCAGGACGGCGAGATTGTCTTGCTTGGTCTCCTCTGTCGGCAGCGAGATCTTCATCTTCCATATTCCAGCGGGAGCAACGCCAGGGCGCCTGATCTTTTTTGCCGGCTGGGCAGGGGAGCCCGGAAGATCCAGCGGCGTCACAGGACTCAGCAGCGTGTGCTTGCAAGTGAAACTGCCTGGCTCCTGGGTGGAGACGACGGCGTGGTGCCAGACGATGGAGTTGACATCCTTCCCAGGTTTAGCTTGGTAAGAAGCACTTGGCTAAAGACACCCTCAGTGTTTTTGTCAAGTTCGACTACCCCGCTGTGAGCTGGAAAGGAGTGTTCAGAATCAAGGAAGCTCTTGTCATGAATTCCTCCATCTTTAGTCGAGCTGCGTCCTTGAGAAGAATCAGCCATCTCCTCAAGAGCCCCAGTATCAGTTTCCAGATCTACTTCAAATCAATCCACATTACATTCTTAAAGATACAGGAATTTCTATGTTTCCAGATAGCCCATAATATACATGCACAAACAGAATTTAGAGCAGTGTGCTTCTTATTGGCTATCCAAAATTTAGCAATGGAAAGGTAATCAGATCCGAGGGTACAGGAGAAGAAATCTGAAACAGACTTCCATATTTGCTTTGCTACAACAGAGTCAAAAAATAAGTGTTGTATAGACTCTCTCTCAGAACAGTAGACACATTCATGAGATTTTTCAATGCCTCTTTTGGAGAGGTTATCTCTGGTCATCAGCTTATTGTGAGAGAGAAGCCACAGAAAAACTTGGACTCTAGGGGGGATTTTGACAGACCAAACTGATGGAATGTAAATTGGACGCACACCTCTAAAGTTAATTATACTATACAAAGACCCAGTTGTGTACTCCCCTTTGGATTCATGTTGCCAAATCAGGGAGTCATCACTACTTGTGTATTGTGTGCTAGTAATAATTTGCTCAAGGCAGTACCAGCTCTCCATCATGGTAGGGGTAAAAATCCTTCTAAAGGTCAATTTAATAGTGTTTTGGTCCCAGATCTTATCAAGGGTTTCACCATGCTGGTGGCAGATGACATAAAGGGGCCAAAACTGGACAGATAAAGGTGAGGTACCAAACCAAATATCTTCCCAAAACCTAATCTTCTTCCCATTTCCAACTACCCACCTATAGCCAAACTTAAGGGCCTTGGCAGCCCACATGACCCCTTGCCAAAACCTGGAGGTGTGTTGAGTGTTGCAAGCAAAGATGTTGGGGGAATTATTCAGATACTTGGTATCTACAATAGATCTCCACAACTTCCCTTCATCTTTGATGTATCTCTTAACCCAACTCCCTAGCAGGCAAAGGTTGACATCTCTAATGTTTGGTACTCCTAATCCACCATGCTCCTTTTTCATACAGACCAAGTGCCAGTTGGCAAGGTGAAGCTTCCTATTCCCTTCAAAGTCACTCCAAAGACAGTGAGCCAGTTGGCTGTTAATCAGGTTTAAGGCCCACTTAGGGAACTTAAAGAAGGACAACAGGTAGACAGGAACACTAGCAAGGCAAGTCTTGATAAGAATAAGTCTGGCAGAGTAGGAGAGTAGTTTCCCTCTCCAGTCAGCCATTTTCTTCAGGATCTTGTCAATGAGAGGTTGGATGTCCTCTCTCCTCAACATATCATAGTGAAGAGGAATTCCTAGGTATTTGATGGGGAAAGCACCCACAGTGCAGCCCATGATATCAGAGAAGGACACAGCCTCCTCAGTTGTCAGCCCTATTGGGATGATTTCACTCTTAAGAGTAATTAATTCTCATCCCAGAGACTTGTTCAAAACAGGTTAAAACTTTTTTAAGATTCTCAGCTTTTCTCTCATCTTTATCTATAAAGAGAATGGTGTCATCTGCATATTGCAGACAAACTACACCACTAGGAATCATATCAGAACATAGACCTTTGATTAGGTCATTATCCATAGCTTTAGTAAGCATTTTACTAAGAACTTCCACCACTAAGTTGAACAAGAGGGGGGAAATGGTGTCCCCCTGTCTGAGCCCTTTACCAGTGGTGAAAAATTTACCCTCTACACCATTAAGTTTTACCCCTACAGACCCTAGATGGGTGATTTGGTGAATCCACTTCACCCATTTAGGACCAAAGTTTCTTTTCTCAAGGATCTCCATAAGAAAATCTAGATTGACTTTATCAAAAGCCTTCTCATAATCTAATTTAAGCACCAGACCAGGGCAGCATGAGTGATAAGTGGAGTGCAGTACCTCATGTGCTGTCACCACACTTTCTAGGATAAATCTCCCTTTTATAAAAGCAGATTGGTTGCTGGAAGTGAGCAAGTGCATGAGGACAACTAATCTATTTGTAAGGACCTTAGTAAAGAGCTTAAAAATGCAGTTAAGTAAACTAATAGGTCTAAATTTATTCATAGTAGTGGCATCTTTCTCTTTAGGGATAAGAGTGAGAATAGCAAAGTTAAGCCTATAGATATCCAAGTCCCCATTGTAAAAGTCTGTGAACATAGCCATGATATCTTTTTTAATAGTATCCCAAAACTGTTGAAGAAAAAGAAAAGAAAGTCCATCTGGGCCAGGGGCTCCATCAGAGTATGACCCAAATAGAGCTTCTTTCACCTCTTCTTCAGAAAAAGGTTTTTGCAATTCTATGTTATCAGAATCTTTAACTTTATCATTCTCAGAGAAGAATTGGTCATTAAGACAAAAACTTTTTCTATCTTCCTTCTGGAAGAGGTTTTTATAGTAAGATGTGGCTATGGCTAACATATCATCGATGTCTGAAGTAGCCCCAGATGGGCCCTCCAAAGTATGAATCAATGTTTTCCTCCTTCTCTGATTTGCAACAGCCAGGAAATATTTAGTATTCCTATCACCTTCTAGTATATCCCTATCCCTGGATCTCTGTCTGGCCTCTGTTTCCTCTTTGAGCCATATATCTTGGAGCTCAGAGATGATTTTTTTCATTCTGCTTGACTCTTGCTCAAAGAGGGGTGTACTTTCAGACTTGACATCCAAACTATCATATTCTTCTGTCAGGGATTGCTTAAGCTTCCTAAGCTTAGAACCTACATTTCTACTCCACCTTCTACTAAATTTTCTAAACCTCCTAGTCTTTTCTTGCCAAATGTCAATAGGGGTGGTGCTCTTAACAGGGGCAGACCAGTTTTTGATAACTAGATCTTTAAATTCTGCTTGGAGAAGCCACCATTTCTCAAATTTAAAACTAGGGTTTCTGGGGGTGCAATCAATCCCTGAATTCCAGAGAATGGGAGTATAATCACTCCCAGTTCTGGGCAAAGCTTGAGAATTGCTCAAAGGGAAAAGAGCATCCAGCTCTGTTGTACAGAAGATTCTGTCGATTGTAGACATGATTAGGTTCTCTTGGTTGTTAGCCCAAGTGAATTGTCTACCAGACATTCTAATTTCTAGGAGGCTCCAAATTTCAATCCAGGCATTAAATTTATCACTCCAATTGTGATTAATTTTGGCATTACTTTTGTCCTTCTGGTATCTCACTAGGTTGAAGTCCCCCCCCCCCTTATAACAGTAGGAAGGTGATCATCAATAAAAAGAGATTATGCAGCTCTGAAAGGAAATAATCTTTCCCTTCATCATATGGAGACCCATAAACTACTATAAACCTAAAGGGGATGTTCTTATTCTTAAGTGTTAGATTACATGAAACAGAAATTTTGAGAGGGATCCAGCTAGTAACATCAAAGATGTCTAGATCCACTCCCACCAGCACACCACCGGAAGTGCCTTCAGTAGGTAGATGGTGCCAATCATAATTTTTACCACGACCAATAGACTTCAGAAATGCAGGGGTGAGATGCTCTTTTTTGGTCTCCTGGAAAGAGATGATACTAGGATTGTGCTTAGAGAGAGTATCATTAATACAGGTTTTCTTACCAGGGGTAGTAATCCCTCTAATATTCCAAAAAAGGGCATTCATCTATGCAAGGTTTTCCTAGGGTGCTTGCCCCGTCCATATTTACTAATATGAGTCCATCCAACACTATAGTCATCAATGACAGTTGAAGTTCTTTTAGGCCCTCAGGAGTAGTGGGTGTTCTAGGGGAATCCAGAGTATCGTCATAATGCACCACTCCTTCAGAGTGCTCACTGGTCACATCCATTGATGATGTGCCAGTGATTTTTATAGATTTTAGTATCTCTACCTCATTAACAGTAGTAGTTTTGTGTGAAAGAATTTCACCCTCTTGTCCTGCAAACATTTGGGGAGCATTCTTTATTTTTAATTGATATCAGTTTGTCCTGCAGACAATATCTGATTATCATCTATTTCAACACCAATTTTGCTAGCTATGGCAATAAATTGAGGATCAGTGAAGTGTTCAAAAGAAGTTTTGACAATAGTACCTTTGATCTCTTTTTTGCTGGCCTCCAGATTCTGCACTTTCTTGGTGTTCATAGCAATTTCCAGCATAGTCCTGTCTCCTACATCAACTCTGTTACTCTTCCTCAGGGCTAGCACCGGGCCCCATTTCTGTTTTGCAGGAACCATGTTTCTTAAGTGAGCATCTGTGGCAGGAGTGTGGTGTGTTTGTGGGCTAAACACCACTTCATCATTGTTTCCTAATTCCAAATCTTCTTCTTCAACAATCTCATCTACCATGTCCTCATCATCCTCAACCTCTCCCATCAGCTCCATTTCCTGCAGCAAGGAATATGTGTGGTCCATTGAGAGTGGGTCAGGTAGTTGCTTGAGGTATTCCATAGTTTTCTGCCTTGAGTTGGTTGTAGAACTAGTTCCAGGGTTCTTGTTACTTGCCAGAGAGGAGGTGGAGCTGGCTGTCCCCCCACCCTTGCTGCTATTTGTGGTGTTACCATCATCAGCACCTGGACCTGTTTCTTCAGCTTCTTTCCTATTTCCCTCTAGGTCATCCTCTAGCAGATCATCATCATCAAAGTCTTCCTCAGGTGGCTCCACTTGGATAAGAATCTTGTAGAGCTTGTCCCCTATTCCAAAAATCCTGTCAGCAGGTACTTTGGTGTGGTCTCTGCATCTGACTTTGATCCTAACCACTTCAAAGAAGGATCTGAAGTTACCTTGCCAATCCACATCAATCAAGGAACCAAAAACAGATGCAAATTGTTCTAGGACTGCCCATTCATCCCAAGCAGGAGCCACTCCTCTCAATTGGACCCAGACTTTTTGGAGTTCACTGTGATGTTCCAAGTCCCCTTTCCACACCTCTACTTTAACTGTGACTCCTTCCATTTCTGGCAGCACAAACATGGGGTATCTAGCCACTTGCTCAACAGGGATATGTGGAGGGAACTTGACCTGAAAGGTCCATTCATCAAGTTTCCTTACTTGCCAGGGCCAGTTAGTTTTGTATATGAGAGACAGGTTGTGGGCTAGCTCAGGTTTGCTCACTTGCCCAGACTCAACATACACAATTCCAACATTCTTCCTGTGTCCCATGTGCTGATCATTGACATCAGGCACATCAACCTGGTAGAACCCTACACTGGGAGCACCACTGCCAACAAATTTTGCAGGAGTCCTGGGTTTCTTCTTGATTGGGCATTCTTCAACTTTATGGGTCACCATCTTACAGATGAAGCACACTGGGGGTTTAGGGCACTGGGCTTTGTGGTGCCCAGGCTCTCCACAGCTGTAGCAGATTACATCCACATATTCAGTTGCAGAAATCCCTTTGTCCTTACTGAGATTCTGCTTGGGTTTCCCAGCAGGCTTGCTTTTCTTCTGTGCCTGCGCTGCTGAAGTGTTGCCCTGTTTCTAAAAATTGGATTGCTGAGAGCTACCAGATTGCTGCTTTTGCTCAGGGATCTGGTTTTGCATCATTTGCTGCTGCTGCGGCCCTTGCATCATCTGCTGCTGCTGTTGCCCTTGGAAACTGCTCTCTGGAGGTCCAGCCAGACCCTGGAGCTGACCAGACCCCCACCCCCCACCACTTCTCCACTGGTTCATCTGGGGGGGGGGGGGGGGGGTGGAAGTACGGGCCTGGGAACCATGGAGGGGGGATCTGCTGCCCCCCACAGTAAAAGTTATCCGAACGGGGAGGAAAAAAAAGCTTTTTGTCGGTAAAATAGTGCTATTGGCTCAGGGCTAGCTAGTTGATAGGCGAAATTTGCTTATTTAGTTTTATATGTTTAGAATTTGACGCTCCAAATATGCTTTGTTAGCATGCGGCGGAATGTGTCTAACCGTTGAGATTGCGGATCTCAACGCTAGGATCCTGATCCGGCCAAGAAATTTTAAAAACATTCAAAGCAGAAATATAGAATCTATACTGTGCAAATATTCACTCTGCACATGCATTCGCAGGATCTTAATTTGTAGCCAGTGCTCAAAATAGTAAGTGTAGTATTTTAATCCAAGAGCACGTGAGCTCAACTAGTATAATTATTACCGTATAGTACTCCCTCCGTTTCTAAATATAAGTCTTTTTAGAGATTTCACTATGAACTACATACAGAATAAAATGAGTGAATCTACTCTTTAAAATATATTTATATACATCCGTATTTAATTTGTAGTGAAATTTCTAAAAAAACTTACATCTAGGAACGAAGGGAGTATCATATATCTACGCATGCAACTCGGCAAACTTTGTTCTATTCTAGTTAGAGATTCTAACCTTGTCGTTCTACTTCTACCAAGACTTTTAACCTTCGCATGAGTGCATTATTTAATAACTTCTCCAAACGTAACTGCACTGCAGGTTATTGACTCTGGTCAGAGTGATAGTGGTTATTCTATTCTTCACATGGCGCATGAGGCACCGGGACTCGGACGCGATGTGGCTGTGGTGGATCTCGGTCGTCGGCGACCTCTGGTTCGGAGTGACCTGGCTGCTCAACCAGATCACCAAGCTCAAGCCCGGAAAATGCGTCCCGAGCATCTCCGTCCTCAGAGAGCAGCTCGACCTGCCCGACGGCAGCTCCGACCTCCCCCTCCTGGACGTGTTCATCAACACGGTCGACCCGGTGGACGAGCCGATGCTCTACACCATGAACTCCATCCTCTCCATCCTGGCCACCGACTACCCCGTCGAGAAGTACGCCACCTACTTCTCCGACGACGGCGGCTCGCTCGTGCACTACGAGGGCCTGCAGCTGGCGGCGCAGTTCGCCGCGTCGTGGGTCCCCTTCTGCCGGAAGCACTGCGTCGAGCCTCGGGCCCCGGAGAGCTACTTCTGGGCCAAGATGCGCGGGGAGTACGCGGGCAGCGTGGCGAAGGAGTTCCTTGACGACCATCGGAGGATGCGCGCGGCGTACGAGGAATTCAAGGTGAGGCTGGACGGGCTTTCTGCCGCCATCGAGCAGCGGTCGGAGGCGTGCAATCGTGCGAACGGGAAAGAGGGGATTGCAAATGCGACTTGGATGGCTGATGGGTCGACGCAATGGCAGGGGACGTGGATCAAGCCGGCAAAGGGCCACAGGAAAGGACACCACCCTGCAATTCTTAAGGTACAAATTAAAATAAACCAGATTTCTTTCTACCCATGTGATTTAATCTCTACTGCTTAAAAAGAATGTAAGGTTTCTATTTCATCTTTCTTTTCACCACCCATTCATTCAATCTTTCATATATATATATATATATATAGTATGTCATCTAGATGTGAGATATTATCTCACATCTAAGTATGACATCAGCACTTTTGTGGTCTCTTTTATTTGTTTTTTTGTTTGTTTTTGTGTGTGTTGGGCCTGTTAGTTTGTCTGAAGACTTCCTTTCCTCCGGCTGATAAAATGCACGCGTCAGCCCACTGGCTTCCAACCACGTCTGCTGATGAGGCCCACTACCACGTCCTCTCCTCTTTCCTAAAGCAAGCCCATCCGCCGCTTGCTCCATATTGCGCTTCACGCACATTTGTTCTCCCGGCTATTGTGATTGTTTTTTTTAGTTTAGGCTACGCTCACTGGTGTAATCCCATTGATTTTGTTACTTTTCTGGTGGGAGTACTAATGGCTACTAGTACTAGTCACTGTACACAACAAGATACTACACCTGTTTTACTTTTTATTACTTACAAAAGAAGACACAAATAAGCACACTCATAAATATTATCGTGTATTTTGCAACGCCGTTTGGGCGTCGCTGCTTCAAGCGAGACACGCGCCATCACAAAAAATATTATGTTGTATCTATGTAATATTTTTGTCAGAATGAGAACATTTCTTGAAAATGTGATTTTTTATTGAGACGACAAATTTTGAAATTGAGATATGTTTCTGTAAAAATGAGAACAAATTTTTAAAATTGAGAAATATTTTTTTGGAAAGAAGAAATACTTTTACAAACTTCTATACATTTTATGAAAACATGGACATTTTTTGAAAAATGTGTAGACTTTTTCAAAAAGTTGAACATTTTTAGAAATTTGCAAACAATTTTTGGAAATGTAAATATTGTATAAAACATTTTGATATTGTCTTGAAAAAAACACGTACATTCTTTAACTTGCGAACATTTTTTGAAAAACATGAACACATTTTGAAATTTTCAATTTTTTTGATAAACACGAACAATTTTGGAAAATGAAAAAACTTAAGAATTTTGGAACATGTTTTGAAAGTTGTGAATAAAAGGAAAAGATTTAGAAAAATAAAAAGGGAATAAAAATGAAAAAAATGAGTCAACTTTTGAAAAATAGAAAAATTAAACGGAGAGGAAAACCTATGAAGAAAAAAATGATAAAAAGGTCGGGCCTCAATTGGAAATCATGGGTGGACTTGCAGTTGGGATTAAAAAAGCTCGGACCCCGATTGCAACTCGAGAGTGGACTTGCAACTCTAACAAACAAGTTTGGGCCCCTAGTTGTGAGTCGAGGGTGGACTTGTAACTGCGACAAAAAAAGGTCGGAACCCTAGTTGCGAGTTGAGGATGGACTTGCAACTTGGACAAAAAAGGTAGGGCCTCAATTGCGAGTCAAGGGTGGACTTGCAACTGGGACAAATAAGGTCATATTCCAGTTGCAAGTCGATGATGGACTTGCAACTAAAAAAAGTTTGGGACTAGTTGTGAGTTGATTGTGGACTTGCAACTGCAACAAAAAAAGGTCGGGCCCCAGTTGCGAGTTGAAGATGGACTTGCAACTGGGAAAAGAAGTTGGGCCCCAGGTATGAGTCGAGGGGGGGATTGCAACTGGGAAAAAAGGTCGGTCCCGAGTCGAGGGTGGACTTGCAACTGGAAGAAAGAAAAAGTCGGGCCCCAGCTGTGAGTCGAGCGTGGACTTGCAACTGGGACAGAAAAAGTCGGGCCCTAGTTGCGAGTCGAGAGTGGACTTGCAACTGGGACATAAAATGTCAGGCCCAAGTTGTGAGTTGAAGGTATACTTGCAACTGGGACAAAAAAGGATGGGCCCTAGTTGTGAGTCGAGGGTGGACTTGCAACTGAGACAAAAAAGGCCTGGCCCTAGTTGCAAGTTGAGGGCGGACTTGCAAGTAGGACAACTACCCAAAATTACTATACGATTTACGAGTCGAGTATGGACCTGCGACTGGGACAATAACAAAGTACGAGCCGAGTTGCGAGTCGAGCATGGAGTCGCAACTGGGATAAAAAAATAAAAACACATGCCCGGTTGCAAGTCGAGGGTGCACTTGCAACTGGGATAACTACGAGCCCATTTGCGAGTCGAGGGTGGACTTGCAACTAGGGCAACTATCAAACTATGAGCCCAATTGCGAGTCAATGATCGACTTGCAACTGGTTTGGAATAAACTATGGGCCCAGTCGTGAGTCATGGGTGGACTTGTAACTGGGATGAAAAAAAACACATGCTTCAGTTGCTAGTCGAGGGTGGGCTTGCAACTCGGACAACTACAAGCCCGGTTACAAGTCGAGGTGGATTTGCAACTGGGACAACTACAAAAATTACAAGTCCGGTTACAAGTCAAGGGTCGACTTACAATTAGGATGAAACAAACTATAGACCTAGTTACAAGTCAAGGAGATGGTCGTACACATTTCTATCGCTGCATCTAGAAAAGAGCTTAGGCCCCAGTTACAACTGGGACTAAAAAAGCATGGGCCCCAGTTGCGAGTCGAGGGTGGACTTGCAACTCTGACAAGAAAGGTTGGGCCCTAGTTGCGAGTCGAGGGTGGACTTGCAACTGGGACAAAAAAGGTCAGACACCAGTTGCGAGTCAAAGGTGGATTTGCAACTGGTACAAAAAAAGGTCAAACCCTAGTTGCGAGTCGAGAGGGAAATTGCAACTGGGACTAAAAAAGTTTGGGCCCCAGTTGTGAGTCAAGGGTGGACTTGCAACTCCGATAAGAAAGGTTGGGCCCTAGTTGCGAGTCGAGGGTGAACTTGTAACTGGGACAAAAAAAGACCAGACACCAGTTGCGAGTTGAGGGTCGATTTGCAACTGGTACAAAAAATGGTCAAGTGCTAGTTGCGAGTCGAGGGTGGATTTGCAGCTGGGACTAAAAAAGCTCGGGCCCAGTTGCGAGTCGAGGGTGGACTTGCAACTCCAACAAGAAAGGTTGGGCCCTGATTGCGAGTGAAGGGTGGACTTGCAACTGGGTCAAAGAAAAGGTCGGTCCCCAGTTGTGAGTCGAGAGTGAACTTGCAAATGGGAGAAAAAAAATTGGCCACAGTTATGAGTCATAATGAACTTGCAACTGGGACAAAACAGATCGGACCCCAGTTGCGGCCGCATAACAAAGATGATAACATGAGAGACAACGAACAGGGCATCATGTCTCTTCCGCTTCTATAGAAAAAGGTCAATAAGAAATGGCAAAATAATCCCCCAAAAAATGACCATGAAAAAACAAAGCAGAGGCAAAAAATGGGCCTAAAAAACCGGTTGACAAACTGGACACGACGACATATAACACGCTCAACAAAAACAACGTGGGGTCGAATTTGCGCAAAGATCACAACGAATAGATCGGACAAACCACACCAAAATGAAGTGGGGTCATGTTTGCGCAAAAAACTACAACAAATCTGATTGAAAAATGTTCAAATATTTAAAAACATTCATGAATTTAAAAAACATAAATTCAAATAAGTGTTCACAAATTAAAAATTCAGGAATTTTAGTAAGTTTTTGCACACTTCAAAAAATGTTCGTGTCCTAAAAATACCATGAATTAGAAAAATGGAAAAGGAGAAGTGAAAAGGAGAAGAATGACAAAAAGAAAAAATAACAACTCAAACAAAGGGAAGAGAGAAAAGGAGAGAAAGTGCCAAATAGAGAGTGAGAGCAGAGGCAACCACCGGATTCTTCGTATATGGCGTCCGTTGATGCTTCCTATTCTCGACAGCGCAGAAAAAAATAAAGCAATGTCTCACCGTATCAAGCCGACAAAAAAGGAACAAAGCAACGCCAAGCAGCCCGGAAAAAACAAAACAACGGCCCGGCAACCCACTAGCAACGACCTCGACACAGGCCGCAGCGAGCATGCGCCAGCCAACAACAATCCAATTGCGTTTGCGCGAATCTCAAAGCAGGACGAGATCCAACGGCTCTAGGCTTAAATGTGAGATAACAGATGTGAAATAGCAAAACTGAAAGACAAATAGAACAAATAAAAAAATAAAAAGAGAAAGCCCCGAACTAAAAAGACAAGAAAAACAAATAAAAAAGGGTTGGAAGCTTCTCCCAAAACCGGTAGAAAGAGCCCTTCACAGGTCACCTCATTCACACACGTGGGAGACAAAAAACCTAAACAATTGGCACGAAGCAGGAAATTTACAAGGATATACAACGACTAGACACACTTTCCTAAAAAAAACAATTCGCGTTTTCCCCTTACTGAAAGCCCACAAAGCACAAAAAACGGGGGACAAACAAAAAACAAAAAAAGCCCACAACGAGCGACAAGAGCCCAGAACTGCCCGACGCAGGACACGGGCTGGAGACTGGCTGCCCCACCTCGCACGGGACACGGGCTGCCGCGCGACAAACGCGACTCCAGCAAGCGCCTGAGCAAGCCGAATAAGCTGCGGGAATCTTAAAGACAAATAAGATCCAACGATTTTAGACTTAGATGTGAGATAACTATTTCACATCTAAATGTGAAATAGCAAACCTGATATATATATATGATAATCAATCACCTTAATTTACTATAATTTACTTACCAAATTTCTAATCAAAATATAAGATAATTTACGGTCAGAATTTGATGAACATTTATTTACATAATCGCATTATTATTGACAGGTAAATCACAAGCTTACATACTAGAATATTTATATCCTGTTGCAACGCACGTACATTATTCTAGTATAATAAAACTGTTGTTAACATGTGATGATGGTTCAAGGTTATGCTGGATCAACCCAGCAAGGATCCTGAGCTGGGCATGGCGGCGAGTCCCGAGCACCCTCTGGACTTCAGCGCCGTCGACGTGCGCCTCCCCATGCTGGTCTACATCGCCCGGGAGAAGCGGCCGGGGTACGACCACCAGAAGAAGGCGGGCGCCATGAACGTGCAGCTGCGCGTGTCCGCGCTGCTCTCCAACGCGCCCTTTATCATCAACTTCGACGGCGACCACTACGTCAACAACTCGCAGGCCTTCCGCGCCGCCATGTGCTTCATGCTCGACCCGCGCGACGGCGCCGACACCGCCTTCGTCCAGTTCCCGCAGCGCTTCGACGGCGTCGACCCTACCGACCGCTACTGCAACCACAACCGCATGTTCTTCGACGCCACCCTCCTCGGCCTCAACGGCATCCAGGGCCCCTCCTTCGTCGGCACCGGCTGCATGTTCCGCCGCGTCGCCCTCTACTCCGCCGACCCTCCCCGGTGGCGCCCCGACGACGCCAAGGAGGCCAAGGCCTCGCACTACAGGCCCAACATGTTTGGCAAATCCACGTCCTTCATCAACTCGATGCCGGCGGCCGCCAACCAAGAACGGTCCGTCCCGTCACCGCCGACGGTCGGCGAGGCGGAGCTCGCCGACGTCATGACGTGCGCGTACGAGGACGGCACTGAGTGGGGCAACGACGTCGGGTGGGTGTACAACATCGCGACGGAGGATGTGGTGACCGGCTTCCGGCTGCACCGGACGGGATGGCGCTCCACGTACTGCGCCATGGAGCCCGACGCGTTCCGCGGCACGGCGCCCATCAACCTCACGGAGCGGCTCTACCAGATCCTGCACTGGTCGGGGGGATCCCTCGAGATGTTCTTCTCCCGCTTCTGTCCGCTCCTCGCCGGCCGCCGCCTCCACCCCATGCAGCGCGTTGCCTACATCAACATGACCACCTACCCGGTCTCCACCTTCTTCATCGTCATGTACTACTTCTACCCGGTCATGTGGCTCTTCCAGGGCGAGTTCTACATCCAGAGGCCGTTCCAGACGTTCGCGCTCTTCGTCGTCGTCGTCATCGCCACGGTGGAGCTCATCGGCATGGTGGAGATCAGGTGGGCCGGCCTCACGCTGCTCGACTGGGTCCGCAACGAACAGTTCTACATCATCGGCACCACCGGCGTGTACCCGATGGCCATGCTGCACATCCTCCTCAGGTCCCTCGGCATCAAGGGGGTGTCCTTCAAGCTCACGGCCAAGAAGCTCACGGGCGGCGCCAGGGAGAAGCTCGCGGAGCTCTACGACGTGCAGTGGGTACCGTTGCTGGTGCCCACGGTGGTGGTGATGGCCGTGAACGTGGCCGCCATCGGCGCGGCAGCGGGGAAGGCGATCGCTGGGCGGTGGTCGGCCGCGCAGGTCGCCGGGGCGGCTAGCGGGCTCGTCTTCAACGTCTGGATGCTGCTGCTGCTCTACCCGTTCGCGCTCGGGATAATGGGGCGCTGGAGCAAGAGGCCATACATCCTGTTCGTTGTGCTGGTGACCGCGGTAGCTGCCACCGCGTCCGTGTACGTCGCGCTCGCCGGCTCCCTGCCGTACTTGTATTCGGGAGAAAGCTAGTTTAAATTTTGTACTCCTAAGCAATGCTGCAAAGCCTGTAAGAGCTGTGAGTCAAAATAGTTTAAATTACAGCATGTAATAAAGTTTACCTTAATGGTTGTGGTCGCAGCATGGTACGGTAGGCATGCAATCTTTTCTTTTGGCAGGGAAATATTGGGAGCTTTATTCAACACACACAGCCCCAGCAGTCTGCAAGGTGGCTGGTTAAAAAAAACTGAGGTGCTTTGTGCTGGTGACCGTGTTCCAAGGTTAAGTCGGTTCCGGTTCGGGAGCTGCGACAGCGGCGCGTTGACAGCTCGTTCTGACGGCGATACTAGTTGTTTGGTGGTCTCGAAATCTCTATATAACTTTTATTATGTCTGAGGTGCTTTGTGCTTTTGATGAAATTTGATAATAGATCTGGATCATTTAAAAAAAAAAACTTGAGAGCAGTGTCTAACCAGCAGTCTGTGATGTCCACTGTGCTAGCATGCTTCCCAAACAGATGAGCCGAAAAATTTGCTTGCCTTTTTACATGTTGAATAACCACTAGTGCACATATGTCATATGCAAATGATTTAAACCTTTTCTTGCTGACAAAGCTTTGAACCGTCGTTTTTTTAAGGTGTGCGAAAGCCTAAAGGGGTGGTCCATCGCACCTAAAAAGCACAAAGAAAGTACTATGCATCAATAAATGAAGAATGAAGAAGTACTGCACGAGCCTCTATGGGAGCCGCTAGGGATCAGACTACTGATCCCTTGTGTTTTATCAGACCAGTCATTCATTAACCGTAGGATGAGAAGTATGATGGCCATTGGATTCGACGGTACAGCCCCACGCATGATGGAATGGTGTGTTAAATAGCTTCCTTAAAAAGTGCACCCATTAGTTAGTTTGCATGCGTCATTCCGCACTAATTGCAATCAATTTGTTTCCTAACAACTACTACAAATCAGGGCATATGAAATTGATTAGGCGTTATGATATGTGTTTCCATGCATGCGATTTGCTTCCATACAATTTGCTTCCATTCCATATGTTGAGTGTAACTTTATCTGCCTCAAAAAATGCCTTCTTTTTTCTCCTGCCTCTGAAATTATTTCCATGGAAATACAGATTGCTTCCATCCGGTTAGAATTGATTTGCTAATGGAGGTTCCTTCCATCGGTTAGAAATTGTTTGCTTCGGTCAGCAAAATTTTTCGCTTCCACGGAAACTGACAATCGCTTCTATCTAGTTCCATCATGTTTGTTTCCAGTGCACCCAGACAAAAATATGTTTATACATTTCGAGTGACTAGGAAATTAGTTTGACTGTACCATAAAAGAGCTTCCACAAAATTAAAATTTGTTTACATCAAACACTTCTTGAAAAAATATTAGAATTTGCTTCCAAAAAACAGGAGATTATTTCCATCTAGTTAAAATTTGTGATTTGATCGACCGCACAAAGTGCTTCCATTGCAACCGGCGAATTAGATTTTGTTTATTTCAGTGGTCCGTGAATATTGCTTCCATAGTAACCAGAGATTGCTTTGATCTATTTAGAATTTGATAGTTTCAACATGTCATATAAATTTCTTCTACGGCCACAACAACCAGCACTGATCACAAGTTATGTGTGCCCTGAGATCTAGACACAATGCAGAAAACAGCGATGGCGACGCTAGGGACAATCTAGCAATGCCATGAAATTTGGTATTTGCGTCCATCAAATTAAATTGGAACTTTGCTTCCAAAGAATCTGGTATTTGCATCCAATGAAATGGAAATTGCTTCGAAAGAATTTGGTACTTGCATCTTAAAAAGTGGATTTGCTTTCGTACAACAAAAATGATGATATGACCAGGTTTTGCATCGCTCTAGCACAATGCAGACGCCATGCTTCCAAAGGTATACATTTTCTTCTAAATCATTATGATACTATTTTCATATATCATAAAACTGCTTTCATCCGAAGATAGATTTGTTTCCATCAAAAGGGAAAATACATATTTTAAACTACTTGGGGATATGTTTCCACAACGGTGAAAATTTGTCTCAGTTAAACAAAGAATGTGCTTCCATGGTGATCATGAAGCACTGCACAATCTACAGCAGTGACATGAACTGCAAGCAAAAGTGCAAAGACCGTGTGAAAAGATATGTTGCATCTTACTACCTGCTTCTGTGCTTCCTGCATTCCGGGACATAATCATGTGATAGAGTTAATATAATTCAATGAACCAATTCAAGAGCGATGGCGAAGAACTACATAATGCTTAAAATAGTGAAAATGTCCCTATGGAACAGAAACCACAATAGAAACCATAGTTCCTCCATTCATTAAATTTGTTGTTGATTAAGTAAAAAACATGATTCCTACAAGCATGTATGATGCATGGAGATGAAATAAAATTAAACGCAATGTGGAAGCACAAGTTTGATATGTATGAAGCATACAGGACTCAGTGACAAAGCTTTAGCATCATAAATAAGCAGCAGATTGTACGGTCTGACACTGCAAAAGTAATATGTATATGAAGCATGGAATGGATGCAATCTGAACGTAATTTATGTAGGATGAGGAGAATCAGAACATAGGTCAGATGATGAGGTATGGAGGCTGATTCGTCCAACTTACCGCATGTGCTACGGTCATCTGCGAACATAGACATCGATGAGGTGAAAATCCTCGAATTTATCCATGGCACTATTAAATTTCCTAGTAAGAAGAATGAAAATGTGTTTTGTCAATTCGACTCATCTTAACTGGACGCATAAACGCATCAAAACTGAAAAAATGGCACAAATACTAATATTGCTGCCAACCGAGGAGGCATATTTGTGTGATGCACCTACCCAGTTCACAAAAAAATCGTGGACGACTTAGTGATCCAATACATACTGGACTGCACAAATTCACAACCGCAAACGTGGTATAAACTGAGGTATTGGCATCTAGATATCAAACAGAGTTATGTTAGGAATCAACCAGCACTACATGATTAAAAAGTACAAGAAGAGAGGACTCAAATAATGTGGTGGGCGCACCTGCGATATGCCATTGGTGCTTTGCTTTGTTCAAGAACCGAGATGCCACACCGACGTGGTGGATCGGAGTCCAGCAAGTGGAGCGGGGGCAGATCGCGATGGAGATAAGAGTGACGGTGAGTTCGATGTGAGCTCGTCGGAGTAGGGGTCGTTGAGCTCGTCGGTGAGCAGGTGTTGCCGAGCTGGCCGGTTGGGTGGCCGAGCTGCTAGACGAAGAAGAGAGAAGAAGACAGTTGCGTGCGAGGCGGGGTAGAAGGGGATCTGGGCGAGGCGAGCTGGGCACGATGCGTGTGATGTGGATGAGGAGCTTGGGGTCATGCGTGAGATTAGGGATGATTGCAATCGCGAGCAATTAGGGAGAGAGGTTTGCGGGTGGGGCCTGGAGGTGGTTATTAGTCCGATGGGATATTTTTTTTACCTAATAAGCAGAATCTTGAGCGTCAGATTTCAACTAAATCAACGGCATGGGAGTGGTCTGACGCTGGTTTCTTTCCAGACTATAGATAGAAAGTGTTTCCCAAAATTAAAGAGAGGAACAGCGAGAGCGGAAAAACTCGCTCCCGTGCGGCTCCTGCGGCCGCACCGGGGCGCCCGGATCCAGCCGCCGGGGGACCTCCCCTGCCTCCCCACCTCCCCTCGCCGCTGCCGAAGGTCGTCGCCGGGCAAAGATCGGCGGCGGCGGCGGGGCTGTTTCTGGGGCGCGGTAGCGGCGGGTGTGGAGGGCTCGGCTGCGAGCTTTGACGACAGGGTAGCCTGTGGGCATGTCGGGGGCGCGCGCGGTCGTGCGGTGACCGCGGATCATGAGCGGCGGTCGTGCTGCGGGAACCTGTCGCTCTAGCCAAGGCGACGGCTGGTGGCAGCGTGGTTGCACGAGCGCGCGGGAGGCGGCGGTCCTGCAGGGGTCGCTCAAGGTGCGAGACGATGCTGGCGAGGTGGCGGACGAGGAGCTGGACGCGACGGTGCTGAGTGGTGGTGGCTGCGGTCTACGGAGCTGGGCGGCGGCGGATCTGGGAGTCCTTTGCCCAGATCGGGGCTGTGAATCGGGGCAGAGGCCCTGCTAGGCGTGTTCACGGATGCGCGTCAGGAGGTGCGTGGATGCCGGGGCGGCGGCCCCGGGATGGCGGCAGTGACATGGAGCTCGTCCTGGCATGAGGTGCTATGTTCGGGTTCGTGTAGTGGTGGTGGTTGGCGGCAGGTGGTGGTGGAGGTGTGCTCTCCAGTGATCCGGACGCCATCCGGTGCTCTGGATCCGCAAATCTTGTTATATGGCGAGGAGCTCCGGCGAAAGCACTGCCTTGACCAAGGTCAGGGCCGACGACGGCGGCGCCACTGGCGTCGTCTACCTTCTTGGAGGCGTCGTTGTGGAGCTCCGTCGACATCATGACAGTTTTGGCTCTCCGGATGAAAATCTTTGCCTCAGTTTTCCGGAGCGGGCGGCGGCGGCGTCTACGTCGTGACCTCCTTGGAGGCGTCGTTTGGGAGAGACTGTTGCGAGCGATCTCTTCACCACCAAGGTTAGTGGATGTTGGGGCAGCGGCCCCGAATTTGTGCGTCGAGACAGCGGTCTCGGAAACCAATGCAGCGACAACTCCGTGAGGTAGGGTTGCTGCTCAGCATGGCTTGGGTGGTGATCTTGAGCGGCGAGGGCTGCAGGGTCGTCGGCTCGGTCGACGCGTTCAAGAGTGGACGGTTGGACGATATGTCGGGGCAGCGGCCCCGGAAGTGGTGCGGCAGCCGTGGTCTGCGGGCGGTCACCCTGTGCAGCGTGGGTTGCGGGTGGCTGCGTCGTGCGGCGTTGTAGCTCGAGGATGAGCGGTGGTATGTCGGGGCAGCGGCCTTGGAAGGTGGTGTCGGTGGACCGCGCAGGGCACAACGGAGCGGTGGATGTCAAGGCGGCGGCTCCGAGACTTTGCAGCATTGAGAGCTTCAGCTTCGTGATGTCTGGGCGACGAGGTTGCCTTCGATGTTGCTCATTGTCATATCAGGGTCGCGGGCCATGTGGAGTGCATGCTCTTCATTTTTGCGGGAGGGTCCCGTGGCTGCTCCTCTCATAGTAGTCATGGATTCTTCTTTCCGGCAGTGGTGGAAGCTGTGTGTTCGACATGTTGTCGGCAAGAGTGGGCTTAGTCATGTGTGCTTGATTGTGTGAGAGTGGGCTTGGCCCTTGTTGTATCGGTTTTCGCCCGGTTTCCTACTAATTAACTGGGCAGTTCTCTTCTGCTTAATTAATAGATGAGGCAAAACTTTTGCCTTCGTTTTAAAAAAAAAATGCATCTCAATGTTGTATTAAGTCGCTCTACGCTCTACATTTTCTAACCGAATAACCAACAGTATAAGAGCAACTCTAGCAGACCCCGTATAACGCCGTCCCGCAAAACGCGTTTACAGTTCGCGAAAAAACGTATTTGCGGGCCGGCGCGGGCGACGGCAGAGCCAGACCCCGCAAACGGACCCGTAAAAAAGGATATTCGCGGAAGATGCTCTTTTACGGGTCAGCTACACGGGGTCTGCTCGGGTGCCGTCGCGTCAACCCGCAAACCGAAAACCCCCAATAAGCGAATTTGACAGCGATTCCGACAAATGAGTTCAAATTCAAACAATAAAACATAGTTCACGCGCAAATAAAACTATAGTTTTGTAGGACAAACGCAAAAGGATTTGCAAAAGCGACGATCATGTCCGTCATCATCTTGGTCGCTCTTCACTCCGCACGACCTCGATCGAGGTCATCGCCGCCCCCGAATCCATCGCCGCCCCCGAATCCACCGCCGGCACTCTTTCCAACTCCAGCACCGAAATCACCGGCTGGCGCACTGAATGCATCGGCGATATTGGTTCCAAATCCCGATGAGAAAACATCGCCGGCACTGTAACAAGCACCGGCCGACGCAAGCATCCTCCTCTTCAAGATGTCTCTCCTTGCCATATCATGCCATTCTTTGGTGATGTCGTCCATGTCATTGTGGTTCATTGTCATGATCATATTCTCTTCGGCAAGAAGCTTGGACATGGCTTTGTTCTCAGCGGCACGTGCTCTTCTCTCCTCAATGGCCACCTTGCGCAACCCCTCGTCCTTGAGCAATTGCCACTTCTCTTGCTTCTCTCGTGCCTTCTTCTCGGCCAACTCTTTCTTTGTCTCCAATGTCTTCACTAACATCAACTCATTTGATTGCACCATGGCATCTATCTTGTCCCGCAAGCTCGATGCTTCATGTTCCCTCTTGATCTTCTCATTTGTCTTCTTGTCACCATCAGACTTGTTCAAGTTTCTTGGGCCATCATCATCTTCATCTTCATTCATGTTCGTAAGTGAACCTCTCTTCGGTGGGGATTCTTTGTCAATCAACTTCCACTTTTCGCACTCTTTGAGCATATCCTAACAATGCTCTAGTTTAAAAAAAATTCCTTCGGAAACTTCCATGTCTTTGTATCTTTGTTGGGCAATTTTGTCCTACACAATTAAAACAAAGTCAAATGATGCAATCACTTCATATGATGCAAATGATGTGCACAACTTGGGACGTGTAAACGAACTCACATAGTCGGATTCCACGGTTCCACTTGGAGGGGCATTGCGAACTTGTTCCAAGCAAGCTGCCCAACGACTACAAATCGGCTTGATCACTTCCCAACGACCTTGGAGTGACCGAAAGGTCCGTGGTGTCCTATTGAGATGCTTGGCCATCATGCGGAAGTATTGATCTTCGATTCTTTGCCAATATCTCTTGGAGGTTTGAGACATACCCGTGCAAGCATCAAGAGACACTGCACTCCAAGCCTTGATCAAGATTTCATCTTCCAAGATCGTGTAGTTCTTCGATCTCACGCTTTTTTTTGCTTGTGCTTGCTCATACGCCCCCTATCTATCTCCTCCACTTCATCTTCACCACCGTGATCATCCACGCCACCCTCCATTTCATTGTAATCGAACTCAGCGAATGGGGCTTGATCGATGTCGACGGCGTTGGTGTCCAACAAGTTCACGAACTCGGCAGTGGCATTGTTCGAACCACCGCTACATTGAGTGACATCAAGTCACGAACAACCACAATGGCGAAAAGCGAAGCAAGAACAAGAGATCAAAGATGCATACCTTCCGGCCATTTCATCGAGCACCTCGCCTGCGGTGGGAGCAGCGCCGTTGAACGGCATCGTCGGGGAACATCTCGCCGGGGCGGAGGGAGTGGACGAAGGCGCCTGCCTTTTCGTGGGAGCCTTCTTCCGCTTCACGCCTGAAACCTTGCTCACCTTCTCCGCCGGCGGCCGGGCAGATCGCGCAGTGGCGGCGGCGCCCGGTGCGTGTGCCTTTCCGGCGGGGCCAGTCGGATTGCCGCCCTACACGACAACGTTGCCCTGCCGCTTGCGGGCAGGCGCGTTGGGGCCTTGGACGACGGCGGGGGCGACATGGACGACGACGAGATCCGCCGGAGGGGATTGCGCGTGCGCGACCTCCACGATGACGGGGGGCGGCTGGGAGGCTTCCATGGCGGCGAAGAAGGGCGTGGAAGATGGGCCGGAGCTCGCGGTGGTGGGGCAATGGCGGCCGAGGAGGGGGGAGCGGGAACGGCCGCGTGGAAATTTCCCTCGTGCCAAATCTCGCTGCGGATAGGAGGCGAGCTCGAGTCGGCCTCCCACCCGTGAATCTAAAGGTTGGGGCGAACTTTTGCCGCACCCCGCAAATTTTTTTACGGGTCGAACGCGTTTGCGGGGTTTGATCGGGCAGAATTTTCTACGCCGACCCTTATTTTGACGATTATTTTGCGGGTCGCGGCGTTATACGGGGTGTGCTAGAGATGCTCTAATAATCGGTAGTATACAATGGAACCAAGGTCGTCTACATTCACAGTTTCAGTGTCCAAAGATGGGACCGGCTAGGAACCATGTGACTGAATTTCCAATTTGGGTCAGTCATTTTTTTTTACAATCAACTAACTGCTCTACTCGCTCGGGATTAAAAGGCCAGGATTAAAAGACCAGCTGCCAGTCAAGTCGACGCGACTACTCAAAAAAAAAAAAAACTAAACGCATGCATGCGACTGGGAATAAAGGTGAGTAGTGCATGCATGCAAGCCAGCTAGTGTTGGTTGTGTTTGACGTAAGAAACACACCTTTCAGTTTTATTATTATTACTCTAACATGCATTATTTACTCGCAAAAAAAAGACATTATTTCACTTTTTTGTAAAGGATAGACGTCACAAATAAAAACAAAAGCAAACAAAAATGACTTTGGTTTTCTTAATTTTACTAATCTAATATGACCCATTAACATGATGAAAGACCGCAATTTCGCAAAGAATAATTAAATAAAAAAGTAAAATAAATTTAAAAAATTGCATACAACTTACACAGATATTGCACTTTTTTATAACATGCAAAAAATAAGCATATAATAGTGGAATTTCGCACAAAAGAAGTTTCGTAACAAGTAATGAATTAGTGGCACTCGTTTTATCCTTAAAGAACAAATAAAATATAACTAAATCAAAATAATAAAGTCTTCTAAGAAAAAATTGTTGGCATTGGTATGCTTTAAAAAGAAAGACCATGTCAATAATAAAAATAATAATGACAAAATTTGTACAACACTTACACAAATATTGCACCTTTATATAATGTGCAAGAATAAGCATAAAATAGTGGAATTTTCACAAAAAAAAAGTTCCTAAGGAGGAATGAATTATCGGCATTGGCATTACCATTAAATAAGAAAATAAATAAAAATAAAAATAATGAAGGTTTTAAGAAAGAAAATTAGTGGCTTTGGCATTACCTTTAAGAAGAAATAAAATTAACTAAAAAATAAAAAAAAATTAAAACAATGAAGATTTCTAATAATGAATTTGGCTTTGGTAATCATGCTTAATAGAAAGAAAATGACATAAAATAAAATGAAACTGAGGTGCAATATAGTGAGGTTTGAGAAAAAATGAATCGGTGGCTTTGGTATTCCATTTAACAGAAAGAAAATGATAAAAATAAAACAAGAAAAAGTTATGAGGTTTTCTAGGAGAATGTTGTGGCTCGCTTCCCTTTAGGAAGAAATGAATAAACTAAGCAGTCAAAATATGAAGGTTTCTAGAATAAAGAATTAGTGGCTTTGGTATTACCCTTTAAAAAGAAAGAAAATGAAATAAAAAAAAACAAAACCGAAATAATGAGGATTCTAAGAAAGAATGAATTAGTGGCATTGGTATACCCTTTAAGGAGAAATAAAATAAAAAAATCTAAAATAAAACTCAAAATAATGTAGTTTTCTAAGAACGAATGAATTTGCGGCACGACAATTACCCTTTAAGAAAATGAAATAAAATATAAAACTAACAATGACAAAATTTGCACACAATATATAAAAACTCCCGCTCTTTCAAAGTATGTAAGAATAAAGTGGGAATTTTCGCAAAAACGAACTTTCCTACAAAGAAATGAATTACTAGCATTGGTAGTATCCTTATATAAGAAATAAAATAAAACTAATTAAAAATAAAAAAAATTGTAAGGAAGATGAAATAGTAGCATAGGTATTATCCTTTAATAAGGAAGAAAATAAAGAAACAAAAAAATTGCACACAAAATTGCACCGAAATTGCACTTTTTAAATATGCGACGATTAACCATATGATAGTGCAATATTGACGCATATCGTATAGTAGTTGTGTGCATATATTTACAATCACCCAATATCACAAAAATAGGCACAAAAGGAAAAAAAACAACTAATAAAGAAGAAAAAAAGCACAATCAGAAAAACAAAGAAGAAAGGAGAAGGCTGGGTCGCACCTGGTAATGGGCTTCGGCCTGTTAAGAAGTCAACTGACCCAAATATGGGGTCAGTCGATTTAACACAGCCCAAACACCTAAGAGAACAAACCAGTAATAAAATAACAGCACGCGTCGCAAAACAATATCAACGGCACACAAATGGACTGACCCTGAATTAAATTTCACGCGATACATGTAGCTAAATTGTTCAAAGATACTTAGTTTGGCACAACCACATACGTTATACACCTTGCATGTGAAACAAAAAATACAAAATGTTTTAAGAACACAAGGGAGCCACGAGCGCACCAAGTGTCTAAAGTGCTAAGTCTATGTCTCGAAAAACTCAAGCGATGTGTATAATGCTTCATGCATGTGCTTCTAGTGGTTTAGACTTCCACTTTTTCTGAGAAACAGTTTAGACTTCCACTTGAGATCCCCTTATAAGGTGGTCTCCACTCCCTAACCTCGATGGGGTGGGAGTGGAACTAAACCTTTTGCATTGCACCAGAATCTCAGGATTCTACGTTGGGCCTCAGTGCACGAGATGGAGTGCTCCCCAACCCATATGTCGTGAGGCAATGCAAGATGCGACTGAATGCAAACGCAGCTCGTGGATTCTTGCTTGCCACGGTAGCCCACTGCTCGTGTTGCGGAAGCATGTTATTCTGGGAGCTCCAACGGGGCGCGTCAGGTGCCCAAACTCCTCCCTGCCGCTCACGCGCCCGCAAAATGGGCTGGCCCAGGTCGCTTAGTTAGCTCAACCTCTTGCCTTGTTCGTTCGATCTCGGTTGACACTGGAAGATAAAAGTATATATATATATATATATATATATATATATATATATATATATATATATATATATATATATATATATATATATATATTTTTTTTTCGAAAAGAGGGTTTGTCCCGGCCTCTGCATCAGAATGATGCATACGGCCATAATACTGATAATCAAAAGACCCAACATAAGTCTCGAGGTCTCAAACAAAATGAAAAAATGCTCATAAAGAGCACGAAAGCAAAAACAGGACAGCCACAACCGGCAGGCAAAACAAAAGATAGAAAACTAAACACTTATCCTATTACATGACCGCCATCCAAACAGGTTGAAGATAGCCCGAGCTACCGTCTCCCATCGGATAGATCCAGTAACCAAATGCTCCCTGGCCTCCGTCGGAGTGAGTAGCGACCACGTATGGATGAGTGTAGTGGCCCTGAAAACAACCTGCAAGAAATGAATATTTGTTGTTCTGTTAAAAAACAAATCGTTTCTGCAGTTCCAAACTGCCCATAATAAAGCACATACTCCTACACGGATATGCCTCGCTGTTGCTGCATCAATCCCATCTAGCCACGTCCCAAATAACGTGTTGATGGAGTTGGGAGGAGTAATATTAAAAGCTATGTGGACCGACCTCCATAATTTTTTTGCCAAAGGGCAGTCAAGAAAGAGGTGTTTGATTGATTCATCGCTATCACAAAAACTACATCTTTTAGATCCAGTCCAGTTGCGCTTCGCCAAATTGTCCTTAGTTAGGATGACTTGTTTGTGGACAAACCATATAAACACTTTGATTTTTAAAGGCACTTTGACTTTCCAAACATGTTTCGAACTAGGAATAACGCTAGTGTTGATAATATCCAAATACATGGATTTAACCGAAAACTCACCATTCTTAGCTAGTTTCCAGCGCAACTGATCGGGCTGTTGAGAAAGTTGGACATCCATCAATCTTCTGACAAGATGGAGCCAAGCTTCCCAACGGTTTCCCACTAGCGTCCTCCTGAATTGAATATTAAGAGGATTGGACTGTAGTACTGTTGCAACGTAAGCGTCTCTTCGTTGAACAATATTATAGAGAGAAGGATATTGGATTGCAAGGGGCGTCTCCCCTAGCCAGGTATCCTCCCAGAATCTTGTGGAAGTACCATTTCCAACTACAAATTTTGTCCTGTTAAAAAAGACTGATTTCACTCTCATCAGTCCCTTCCAAAAAGGCGAATCAGTCGGTCTTGCCGTCACCTGGGACAAGGTTTTGGACTGAAGGTACTTATTAGGAAGAATCTGGGCCCATGTTGCATCCGTCTCTACAGATAACTTATACAGCCACTTGCTGAGAAGACATCTGTTCTTCACCTCTAAATTTTCAATGCCTAGACCCCCTTGATCTTTCGGCCTACAAATGATATCCCACTTAGCGAGTCTGTATTTTCTTTTTAATTCATCGCTCTGCCAGAAGAAGCGCGATCGATAGAAATCTAGCCTTTTCCGTACACCAACTGGCACTTCGAAAAAGGACAGGAGAAACATAGGCATACTTGTGAGAACCGAATTAATCAGAATCAATCGTCCTCCGTATGACATAAGCTTGCCCTTCCAGTAGCTCAGTTTTTTTTCAAATCGATCTTCAATGCTCTTCCACTCCTTGTTTGAAAGCTTGCGATGGTGGATTGGTATACCCAAATACGTGAAGGGTAAAGACCCCAATTCGCACCCGAACAATTCCTTGTAAGCTTGTTGTTCTTCTTTAGCTCTTCCAAAGCAGAACAATTCACTTTTGTGGAAGTTAATCTTTAACCCCGATAATTGTTCGAACAAGCACAATACTAGCTTCATGTTTCTAGCTTTAGCCAAATCATGCTCCATAAAGATGATAGTATCATCAGCGTACTGTAGGATAGACACTCCCCCGTCAACTAAATGCGGAACGAGGCCACCTACCTGGCCATCATCCTTAGCCCTTCCTATTAGGATTGTCAACATGTCAATGACTATGTTGAAAAGAATCGGTGACATCGGATCTCCTTGTCTCAGACCCTTGTGTGTCTGGAAATAATGACCTATGTCATCATTTACCCTGATTCCAACACTCCCTTTTTGCGTGAAAGAATCTACCTGGTCTCTCCAGGCCTGATCGAATCCTTTCATACGCAAAGCCTGCTGAAGAAATGGCCATTTTACCTTGTCGTACGCTTTCTCAAAATCCACTTTGAAAACCACCCCATCTAGTTTTTTCGTGTGGATTTCATGGAGCGTTTGATGCAGAACCACAACCCCTTCTAGGATGTTTCTGTCCGGCATGAAAGCAGTTTGAGACGGCTGCACCACAGAATGCGCAATCTGCGTAAGCCTATTAGTCCCAACTTTGGTGAAGATTTTAAAGCTAACATTAAGAAGACAGATCGGACTAAATTGCTCAATCCTCACAGCCTCTATTTTCTTAGGAAGCAAAGTAATTGTACCGAAGTTCAAGTGAAACAGCTGTAACTGTCCCAAAAATAGATCCTGGAACATCGGGAGCAAGTCCCCCTTAATGATGTGCCAGCACTTTTTATAAAACTCCGCCGGAAAACCATCCGGTCCTGGAGCTTTATTATTTTTCATTTGGGAAATTGCTTCAAACACCTCTTTCTCCGAAAATGGGGCTGTCAAAATATTGTTCTCATCTGCTGCGAGCTGAGGAACATCCTCAACCCTCGACTCATCCAAGGATATGAAATTATCCTCGGGAGGCCCAAACAACTGCTTATAGTAATTGGTGATATATACCTTTAGGTTCTCCTGCCCTAAAATCGTCCCCTCATCTTGCTCAAGCTGAAAGATTCTCTTCTTTCGATGCTTGCCATTCACAATCATGTGGAAGAATTGTGTGTTATCATCCCCTTGGACGATTTTGCGAACTTTAGCTCGTAGTGCCCACTTCAATTCCTCCTCACGAAGCAGATCTTTCAGTCTTAATTCCGCCTCCACTTTAGTTTCCAGCTCTCTGGTATCTAAAATGGAGGACTCAGCTTTTAAATCTAGGGATTGAATAAGTAAAATGAGCCTTTCCTTCTCAGCCTTATATATCCCACTCAGGTGTTTGGCCCAACCCCGTAAGAACTGCCTTAAATGCCTAATCTTATTCTGCCATCTCTCAACATTCGATCTCCCTCCTGAATCTTTAGCCCATTCTCTTGCTATTAGATCCATGAACCCTTCTCTTTCAATTCACGCTGATTCGAAAGAAAACGTACTCTTGTTCCCCACATGCACTGCCTCTCCCGAGTCCACCAACAAAGGGGTATGATCGGAGATCGCGTGAGAGAGCGCATGGACCGTCACTAGGGGAAACTTCTGCTCCCATTCGACACTCGCTAGGACCCGGTCTAGCTTCTCAGACGTCGGGATTGGTAAAGTATTGGCCCAAGTGAACTTTCTACCAGAAAGCTCAATCTCTCGAAGGTCTAAGCTTTCAATAATTGTATTAAACATAAACGACCATCTACCGTCAAAGTTATCATTGTTTTTTTCCTCCCGTCTACGGATAATGTTAAAATCACCCTCAATCAGGATTGGGAGCTGCTCGTTGCCGCAAATACAGACTAAATCCGCCAAAAAGTCTGGTTTGAGTTTAGGCTGCGCAGCACCATACACCGCCACCAAAGCCCAATTAAACCCATCGGCCTTCGACCGAACCCGAAACTTAACCGCAAAATCTCCCATTACAACATTCCGAACTTCCAACGAATCACATTTAACCCCAAGTAAAATCCCACCGGATCTTCCTCTTGGAGGTAGGCAATGCCAATCGAAATCAACCCCTCCCGAAAGAGTACTAAGAAACTGGGGGGTGAAATTGTCCCTTCCAATTTATATATATACAAGCAAATATGTCCGTGCGTTGCAACGGGAGAAACTAAACCTAGCATGCCCCTAGCGACTCATCCGTGTTGCCACTTCCCCTCTTCACCAATGGCTTTGATGGCAGTTGTGTTGTCCACCAATATATTTCACAGTGAACATGATCAATACCAAGGTGACGAGCTTGGTCACCACGCTCTAGCATATCGCTTTCATAAGCTCCTCCCGAGTCGACATGAATTATGTGGATTTGTAACGATGGCATATGCCACCCATGTCTCATTACACTTCGTACACGCACCGTCTCATACACTACCTGGGGCACCATGTGTTCCAGATTACTAGGAATTAAATACTTTTGTTAGAGGATCTTTAGATAGGCTGCACCCATGTAGCCATATTGGACAGGAGAAATACAACATAGATAAAAAAATCATACGCACTTGCTTACTTGCCTCGATTAAGTCAGGGAGATGTACTTGGGATGGCTGCATGCAAAAAGAGATCGTGGAGAAGTTGAATCCAAGAGGTGGAGAGGCTAATGTTGCTTCGGAATTGGGCAAGCATGAAGGTGCTGAGGATAGAAACATGGACAGGATAAAATCCAAGTGTTTAACCTTGATATGTATGTACATTATATTATATTGATAGAATTGGTTCCCATACAAAAAGTTGAAAGAAAAATATATTGCTTCACACTGACTGTGTATACATATATATATATGCAAGCAAACATCAGACTCTCATATACATATTCATGAACTCGTGCCATAAAAAGGATGGAGTCGCCTGCCAAGAAGTCACGCACCATAAAAATCAGTAAGTTAAAGGGAAACACTACCATAACTAAAGCACATGCAGATTAATAATCAAACTCTTAGACTGGTTAAGCACGTACATAGACCAAACATGGATGATGCAGTGGCATTTGGTGAGTAGTGACGCTGTTGTTGTTGGTGATTGATCAACGTGCGTAGTGCTTCAGCAAACCTTAGACCTGTAGGCAGTAGTGCTGCTCCGACGATAGCTGAACTCAAAATCTGCATGTAAGTTCCACCACCCGACAGTCCTGATACACTTCAAACTGATGGCACCAGGTGTAGCTCCTCCGCTGCATCCACAACCTTGAGAAAGATTGTTACCTAGTTCATTTTGGGGTGATGACGCATCAATCAAGACAATTAAATCTTGTAGATCAAACGGATCCCCAACTTGTCCATCTAGTCATGTGAGACCTGGAGAAGAGAGCTTTGAGGCTTAACTACGAAGACACATCGAGGGAATAAGGGCAGTGACGTACGATCTATCATCGGAGACGATCCATCTCTTGACGTTACTGGAGCAGATCGAGTTGAGGAGGATGTGAGCACAACAGTGGACCCATTGACGACTTGAGGCAACACCGTGGTCAATGGTGATCTCAATCTTGATCGAGAGGAAGACCAAGGACGTCCAACATGGTTCCTCGGCCTCGGCGCAGCTCTTCCTTCATGCGAGATCTCGCCGAGGTAGGAGAGTACGTGATGGCGCGGGCTTTGTTGCCGTGATCCTCGGCGCGGTTGTTCCTCCATGAAAGCCACAGCAGCCGTTGTCGTGCTTTTCCGACGCTCCCGCGAGTGGCTGACCAGGCCGCACTATACTAGTGCAGAACCGGACTTTAGCACTGGTTCATTAGGCCCTTTAGTACCGGTTCTGTAACCGGCACTAAAGGGTGGGGACTAAAGCCCCCCCCCCTTTAGTACCGGTTCAACACGAACCGCCACTAAAGGGCCACCACGTGGCACGAGCCAGCGCCGGGGGCTGGGAGACCTTTAGTACCGGTTGGTGTTACCAACCGGTACTAAAAGTTTGGGGGGTTTTGGGTTTATGATTTATTTTTCCTTTAATTTTGTGTTTTCCATTTAATTCTTTTTCATTTGTTGGTATTTTACGATACTACATATTGTACACGTTATGCATATATATAAATAGAATTTCTCGTAGAACCGATCATATATATATATATATATATATCATCGAATGTCTCACACGACCATTCACACATACACATGTATATATGTAATTTGGTATATACAATTTCTCATACATGGAGGCATTACTGCGGTAGCGGGTAATGGAATTCTCCTTTGGGATCTATGACCTAGTCGAGCAAAAATCCCGCTATTTTCTCTTGAATTGCTCGTACGCGATCCGTTGGTAGGAGCCTATCCCGCATCTCATTGAACTTTAAAGAAGGAGATCAAATATGCATGTATTAGTTGTGTGTATATATATTAGATATCGATAATAATGTAAAAATTGTGAATAGTGTTCTGACAAACGTACCCATATCTGTCTATCAGATCTGCTCCTTTCGGACGCCATCATGCGAATGTTCTCGCAAACGTAGTATGCACATAAATCAGTCCCCCGCGCCTGCTTCATGGCCTTTACGAGAATAGAATTCAATGAGATAATAATTAATCAAGCATGATAATTAATGATATTGAAACTAGAATTAAAGAGATGGTAGCTAGCTAGTACTACTTAATTAATTACCTTGGGTCGATACCATTTCAGCTTTTCTTTCCAAGTGCCTGGAACCTGTTTGATGAACTTTTCCCAAGCCCTGCCCGCCGGCAAAGAAAATGAATAAAGGAGTTATTAATTAGTTGATATCAGGAAATGACGAACTAAAGAGGCCGACATATATAGTTCGATAATGATTGAAATTACCTTTTGACTATCCCCTTCACGATTTCGTACTCAGTAACTGGTTTAAGTAGTGAGTCCAGTACTTCAATTTTTCCATCTTCAACTTGAATGATTAACAAGATCCAGTGGAAACTGCATGCGCACACGTTTGCATGTATAAATTAAGCGGGCATGTGACTAACACTCATCAACTACCCTAAACCCTATACACTTATTAACATCTAGCTAGTAAGCAAAAACATAATTTGTAGTACAAGACAGTGTGAGACTCACTCGAAGTTGTAAGGAAGTAGTATATCTTGATTGGTATTTAGGAGCTTCAAGATCTCTAGCAAGGATTTCTCTGTGTCTTTTCGTTCCCATGGACGCATCCATGTCTCTTGATTAATGGTATTTGGGTCAATGAACCCAATGCCATAGCGCCCAGCTTTTTTCATTTCATAGATCTTCATCCTGCATAATACCATAGAAAAGAATATAGTGAGGATAATTACAGGTAATGATCAATGAGCACTACAGCTAGCAGTTTGAGACTTAAATTACAGAAAGAAATCACTTACAGACAATAGCAACTGATGATAGATTTGTCGAGTGCGTCTTGATTGAATAACTGAAACAGTTCTGTAAACTCAACATACAGATCTTTCCCATGGTAGTAATACTCTGGCTTGACTTTCACCATGAGGGACTCTCGATTGGTAGTCTTGGCAATTTTCATGTACCATTCATGCAGTTCATACATTCTCGTTGAGAGCTTCTTGACCTCCTCAAGCTTGACCATAGGTTCGCCGCGGGCATATTTCCGTTTTATGTCCTCCTCTCTAATCATATCCATGGGCTCGATCTCTAGGAGTTGATAAACAGTGATACCGGCCTCTTCAGCCATCCTTCTATGAGCGTCGGTTATTACCAGCTGATCGGCGCCGGTACTCGCATGTGTTGGTACAATGAGCAGGGGGATCGATTGCACCGCCTGTTCTCCCAGCTGGGCAACAGTTTTTCTGCTTTTTTTGGCAGCTGCTTGGCTGGAGCTCGAGCTCGAGCTCGACTGCTTCTTTTTTTGTGCTTGATATGCCTTCCTGATTTGGCGCTCATAGTCTGAGTCAATAGGCTTGGGAGCGGGTGGTTCAGCCATACGAATAAAGTGGTCAATGACATGCTCAGGTACTTTCTCCTTTGGCAGCGATGGCGGTTTCGGTCCAAAATGGGCCCTCACTTGGGCTTGCACTTCTGCTTCGTTTTCCTCCTCAGTCAGGTCGTAAGGCCTCTTCGGAAGAGGCGTGAGGCTTGGACCAAATTGGAATCTCTTGCCTCCTGTACCTGTACTTGTACCGCTAGCCACCATAGCTGCGGCGGCTCTCTTCCGCTATTGCTTAGGCGGCGTAGCCCGCTGAGGCGGCGGAGACGGCTGACGCGGTGCCTGACTTGGAGGAGGAGGAGTGGGCTGACGCGTTGTCGGACTTGGAGGAGAAGGAGTGGGCTGACGCGGTGCCGGACTTGGAGGAGGAGGAGTGGGCTGACGCGGTGCCGGACTTGGACGAGGAGGAGTGGCCTGACACATTGGCGGACTTGAAGGAGCAGGACTCTGCTGAGGCGGTGGCTGATGACTTGGAGGAGCGGGAGTCTGCTGACGCGGTGGCGGACTTGGAGGAGGTGTCGACAGATGCGGTGTCGGTGGCCTTGGAAAGATGATGCAATCCTTTCTCCATAGAATGATATGATGTATGGCCTCTCCCAGTGTGTGCTCGTCATCACCTCCAGGAATGTCAAGCTCTAGCTCCGAATATTGTGCCACCACTTCATCAACCACGACACGAGCATAGCCAGCTGGAATCGGGTTGCAATGGAAGGTTGCTTCAGGGGGATTTGTATAAGCAACGGTGTCCGCCACCTTCATGGATATGTTCTTCATTTTGAAGTGTAGCTCACAATTAGTGTTTTCCATGATGTTATCCACAGGGTATCTATCCAGCAGTGCCTCGCCCGGGGCGGAACCCACGCTGCTTCTCGGCATGGATGGGACGGTGCTATCCAATGCTGGATCCGCTAGCTGCTGCCGCTGCTGAGACCCCCTTTCCTGGCTAAGTGAGTCGATCTGCTGCTGCTGCCGCTGGAATTTGAGTGCCAACTCTGCGTGTGCTGATTCTGGGCCTTGAAGGCGTTCTACTTCCTGCTTCCTCTGCTCCTCCTCCAGCTTCCTCTTCTTCTCCTCCTCCATCTTCTTTCTCGCACGGCTTCTGTAGTCGGCGTTCTAGTCCTCAAACCCCTCATACCATGGAACAACGCCTTTGCCTCATGTTCTTCCTGGGTGTTCAGGATTTCCCAGGGCGCGCGTAAGCTCGTCGTTCTCTCTGTTGGGCGTGAACACCCCCGTTCGAGCCTCTTCTATTGCAACAAGTAGTTTGAGGTCCGCTCCTTTAAGACTTGCCTTCTCCAAAACCTTGCCTGTCTTTGGGTCCAACGTCCCACCATGCGCATAGAACCAAGTCCTGCACCTGGGGGGCCAGCTCAATGTAACTGGAATGACCCCTGCATCCACCATCTGTTGCTCAGCCTTATCCCACTTAGGCCGGGCCACCGCGTAGCCACCTGGCCCCAGCCTATGGTAATGCTCCTTTTTCGCGGCATTGAGCTTGTTTATTCTCGACCGTTCCTTAGCTAATTCCAATTCCTTGAATTTCACGAAAGCGGGCCAGTGATCTCTTTGCTTCTCCAGTGTTCTCGTGAATTCTGGAGTCTTCTTTCCTCCTTCGACGTACTTGGCCCATATACTTTTCTTGTGGTTGTTGAATGCAACCGCCATCTTCCTAAGAGCAGCGTCCTTGACTTTCTGCACATCTGCATCTGTGAAATGATCCGGTAGGGTGAAATGTGACATGAGAGATTCCCAAAGCAGATATTTTGCTCTTTGGTCAACAAAAGTAAGATCTGGACGTTCCTTTGCTGGCTTTTTCCAATCTTGAATGGAGATCGGGATTTGGTCCTTCACAAGAACTCCGCACTGACGAACGAACTTGCCCGCATTCTTCTTAGGCTCGCTTGGTTCGCCATTAGGTTTGATGGCATCGATGTTGTACTTTATGCCATCCTTCAACTTTTTGGCCGGGCCTCACACTGTCCTGCTGCCTGTAGAAGATTTGCTCGATCTGGAGGGCTGAAAGAAGAAAGATCGATTCGTTAATATATATACAAATCATTTAAAACATGTGATGATCACCAGATGCCTGCTTATATAAATATACCTCGCCGGTCTTTGTTATTTCAAGATCAACATTTTCTTCGTCATCATAATCATAGTTCTGGACTTCATCTATTCATTCGTCTTCATCAAATATCATACCCTCACCGGTAGGGTGCAGATATTGCGAGCCGTCATCTTCTTCAAACTCATCTGGGCGAGGGGATGAGCGTATGATGTTGAACAGGGCCTCCTCTCCTTCTCTGCCGGTATTGTCCATAGCTTTTATTTAACTAATCCAGAAGAAATATAAAACAATTTAGTATTCAAATTACAATGCATGCATGCAATCAATAAGGAAAAACTGAATCATAGTACATAATATGCATCATCGAATATAATCTCGAATACATCGTCTCGAATATTATCGAATAATATATATAATCTCGAATACATCGTCTCGAATATTATCGAATAATATATATAACCCCGAATACATCGTCTCGAATATTATCGAATAATATATATAATCTCGAATACATCGTCTCGAATATTATCGAATAATATATATAATCTCGAATACATCGTCTCGAATATTATCGAATACATCACTAGCTAGCTAATATAGATCGAATACTATCTAATAATCTAGTTCACTCGCGGTTCCTGAGGCGCGGGCGGTGGACACCCAAAGAGAAGGAACCATCACAGGATCATAGCTCGGGTGAGATCCCCGAAGAACCTGCCAGGTATTGGAGAACCTGACGTCCATAGCAGCCATGTAGCGACGGACGTGCTCGTCCTCCTCCCTGACACGGCGACGTACCACCTCCGGCGGGGCCGGCTCCCTCCGCACCGAAAGTGGCCCACGCGAACGCTACCAAAGGAGCTCCGGGTCGACGACGGGACCCGGGGCCGGGTTCCTCACCAAGCGGCGCGCCCCTGAAGGTAGCACCTCCCAGTGCCAGCCCGGCGGAGCCCAGTCCCGGACATGGCTCCTCTGAAGCAGGACGTCATCGCGAACGGGTCGACGGCGAGGATGCGGGCCGGGCATCGTTGACGTCGAGAACAAATACTATATGCAAATGTAACATTTTTTAAATGATTGGATTGTGATTTCTTATATCCAAATTCTATATGCAAACTTTGACATATGTCGACGATCAAATATCGTTGCATATGTCAAAATTCAAACTTTGACATATGATATCTAGCTAGCTAATTAATCTAACATTAATATATATATCTAGCTAATTCATCTAACATTTTGACAAAAGTATAAAAAACTAATTCATCTAATATTAATTAATATATCTAATTCATCTAACTAAAAGTATAAAAAACTAATTCATCTAACATTAATATATCTAGCTAATTCATCTAACATTTGACATTAGTCTAATTAATTAATTCATCTAAAACCTTTGACATTTGACATTAATCTAATTAATTAATTAATTCATCTAAAACCTTTGTATAAAAAACTAAAAAACAGAAAAAGAGAAAAAACTAAAAACTAAAAATATAACATCTAAGTGTGTGTGTGTGTGTGTGTGCGGGCTTGGGAGGGCGGCCGGCCATGGCGGGGGTCTCACAGCGGGGCGACAGGGGCGGCGAGGCGACGGGGGCGGCGAGTCGACGGGGACGGCGACGGGGACGGGCCGGCGACGGGGGCGGCGTGCGAGTCGACGGGGACGGCGCGACGGGGACGGGCCGGGGCGGCGACAGGGGGCGGTGACGCTGTCGATCGAAGAAGCAGAGGAGACGAACAGAGAAGAAGAAAGTGAAATTTTCGTAAGTGTTGTATATATATGACGGACCTTTAGTACCGGTTGGAGCCACCAACCGGTACTAAAGGTCAAATTTGGCCAGGCCAAGCGGCGGGAAGCGCACCCCTTTAGTACCGGGTCATGGCTCCAACCGGTACTAAAGACCCCCCCCCCCTTTAGTACCGGTTGGAACCACCAACCGGTACTAAAGGTGATGCGCTGCCACCCGCGATGCACAAAGTTTAGTCCCACCTTGCTAGCTGAGAGGAGCTCGCACCGGTTTATAAGCCCTGCCGCGGCTACCGTGTCGAGCTCCTCTCTAAGCAGGCCTTTGTGGGCCTATTGCAACTCTTCCGCCCTGTGGGGCCTACTGGGCCATACGGGCCTGCATCCTGGCCCAACTACAGGTTGGGTTTCTAGTCGTATGCAGGCCGTGGCGGCCCAGTAGCCGGGCTTTTTTTAATTTATTTATTTTTCGTTTTTATTATTTTTTGCTTTATTTATTTCCTTTTATTTCTGAGTTGTTTTTTGCTTTATTTAGAGTTTCTTTATGAATCTTTTTGATTGAGGTAAAAAAAATATAAAACTTTCTGTTAGTGCCAATATTTTTTAAATTTGGATAGTTTAAATTTGAATTATTTGAATTTTGTGTGAATCACTAGTTTGTGAATAACTTTACTTTAAAAATAGATTTTTCAGTAATTCTTTTTTCCGCTGTTTAATATTAGTGTGTTTTATCATTATATTCAATTTGGTAATACTTAGGTTCTTTAAAAAAATGAAATGCCTTTGTAACAGATGAGTTTTCGTCCGAAACCCTGATACTTCGAAAGAGATTGTCCATTTTGTACACGAAGTGCATCCAGTTTTTGCCGTAACCCTCTCTACATTTTTGCACATGCTATGTGGGTGAAATGATGATACCATGCCAACTTTAAACCTTTTCAGAGTTCATTTGTAGTGCTTTTCAATTTCAGGGTCATTTAGCTCAAAAAAATCAGTAAATGCATGAAAAATAGCAAATGATGTCAGAAAGGGTTGAAATTTGATGACGTGGCTTTGAATGGTGCATACTGAATGCACAAAAAGTCTGGAGTTGTAATAAGTTTAAAAAAATGAAATGCCTTTGTAACAGATGAGTTTTCGTTCGAAACCCTGATACTTCGAAAGAGATTGTCCATTTTGTACATGAAGTGCATCCAGTTTTTGCTGTAACCCTCTCTACTATTTTGCACATGCTATGTGGGTGAAATGATGATACCATGCCAACTTTCAACCTTTTCAGAGTTCATTTGTAGTGATTTTCAATTTCATGGTCATTTAGCTAAAAAAATCAGTAAATGAGCTGAAAAATAGCAAATGAAGTCAGAAATTGTTGGAAATTGATGACGTGGCTTTGAATGGTGCATACTGAATGCACAAAAAGTCTGGAGTTGAAATAAGTTTAAAAAAATGAATTGCCTTTGTAACAGATGAGTTTTCGTCCGAAACCCTGATACTTCGAAAGAGATTGTCCATTTTGTACACGAAGTGCATCCAGTTTTTGCCGTAACCCTCTCAACTTTTTAGCACATGCTCTGTGGGTGAAATGATGATACCATGCCAACTTTCAACCTTTTCAGAGTTTATTTGTAGTGCTTTTCAATTTCAGGGTCATTTTGCTAAAAAAAATCAGTAAATGAGCTGAAAAATAGCAAATGAAGTCAGAAAGGTACACGTTTGTCCGAAGCACAAAAGTACATGTTTCAAATGCCAAAACACATAAGCACCCTAACTATTACAAAGATTCCCTACGGTTTGTCCAAAGTGGGACTTTCCAGATATATAAGTCCGGAAACTCACTAGAGAAGAAAGTGATGACAGTGAAGCCGGTCACATCCCAGAGTGGGATCTTTGGGTGTGAAACTTTTTCTTCGCATGTGTCCCTTTTCGTCGTAACCATGGACAATCTTCATCATTTAACTGGATGCTCGGGTCAATATTCACTGTGAAGGGAGCAATTTCATCAAACTTTTCATAATCTTCTGACATGTCTGTCTTGTCATCCACTCCCACGATGTTTCTTTTCCCTGAAAGAACTATGTGGCACTTTGGCTCATCATATGATGTATTCGCTTCCTTATCTTTTCTTTTTCTCGGCCTGGTAGACATGTCCTTCACATAGAAAACCTGCGCCACATCATTGGCTAGGACGAATGGTTCGTCTGCGTACGCAAGATTGTTGAGATCCACTGTTGTCATTCCGTACTGCGGGTCTTCCGTTACCCCGCCTCATGTCATATTGACCCATTTGCACTGAAACAAAGGGACCTTCAAACCACGTCCATAGTCAAGTTCCCATATCTCCTCTATGTAACCATAATATGTGTCCTTTCCCCTCTTGGTTGCTGCATCAAAGCGGACACCACTATTTTGGTTGGTGCTCTTATCTTGGGCGATCGTGTAAAATGTATTCCCATTTATCTCGTACCCTTTGAAAGTCATTATATTCGAAGATGGTAACTGGGACAACAAGTACAGGTCATCTTCAACAGCGGCGTCATGCATGGCACGTGTCTGCAACCAACCAGCGAAAGTCCCCGTTTGTTCACGTGTAATCCAGTCGTCAGACTGCTCCGAGTGTTTGGAGCGTAGAATATTCTTGTGTTCCTCCATATACGGAGCCACCAAGGCGGAATTTTGTAGAACTGTGTAGTGTGCTTGAGTGAGAGAATGCCCGTCCATACATATTATTTGTTCCGGTCCTAGCGTGCCATTTCCACCCAGTCTGCCCTTATGCCGCGATTCAGGAACACCAATCGGCTTAAGGTCAGGAATAAAGTCAATACAAAACTCAATGACCTCCTCATTTTCATGGCCCTTGGAGATGCTTCCTTCTGGCCTAGCACGGTTATGAACATTTTTCTTTAAGACTCCCATGAACCTCTCAAAGGGGAACATATTGTGTAGAAATACAGGACCCAGAACGTTAATCTCTTCGCATAGGTGAACTAGGACGTGCGTCATGATGTTGAAGAACGATGGTGGGAACACCAACTCGAAACTGACAAGACATTGCACCAAATCATTCTCTAACCTTGGTATGATTTCTGGATCGATTACCTTCTGAGAGATTGCATTGAGGAATGCACATAGCTTCACAATGGCTAATCAAACTTTTTCCGGTAGAAGCCCCCTCAATGCAACCGGAAGCAGTTGCGTCATAATCACGTGGCAGTCATGAGACTTTAGGTTCTGAAACTTTTTCTCTGCCATATTTATTATTCCCTTTATATTCGATGAGAAGCCAGACGGTACCTTCATACTGAGCAGGCATTCAAAGAAGATTTCCTTCTCTTCTTTGGTAAGAGTGTAGCTGGCATGACCCTGATGTATGCCGTCTTTTCTGTGCATATGTTGCTAGTCCTCCCGTGCCTCCGGTGTATCTTTCGTCTTCCCATACACGCCCAAGAAGCCAAGCAGGGTCACGCAAAGATTCTTCGTCACGTGCATCACGTCGATTGCAGAGCGGACCTCTAGGTCTTTCCAAAAGGGCAGGTCCCAAAATATAGATTTCTTCTTCCACATGGGTACGCGTCCGTCAGCGTCATTCGGAACAGATTGTCCGCCAGGACCCTTTCCAAAGATTACCTTCAAATCCTTGACCATATCATGTACATCATCACCAGTACGGTGGCGAGGCTTCGTCCGGTGATCCGCCTCACCTTTGAAATGCTTGCCTTTCTTTCTTATGGGATGCCTGCTCGGAAGAAATCGACGATGTCCCAGGTACACATTCTTCTTACAATTATCCAAATATATACTGTCGGTATCATCCAAACAGTGCGTGCATGCGCGGTATCCCTTGTTTGTCTGTTCTGAAAGGTTACTGAGAGCAGGCCAATCATTGATGGTCACAAACAGCAACGCATGTAGGTCAAATTCTTCCTGTTTGTGCTCATCCCATGCACGTACACCTTTTCCATTCCACAGCTGTAAGAGTTCTTCAACTAATGGCCTTAGCTACACATCAATGTCGTTGCCGGGTTGCTTAGGGCCTTGGATGAGCACTGGCATCATAATGAACTTCCGCTTCATGCACACCCAAGGAGGAAGGTTATACATACATAGAGTCACATGCCAGGTGCTATGATTGCTGCTCTGCTCCCCAAAAGGATTAATGCCATCTGCGCTTAGACCAAACCATATGTTCCTTGCGTCACCTACAAAGTCCTCCCAGTACTTTCTCTCGATTTTTCTCCACTGCGACCCGTCAGCGGGTACTCTCAACTTCCCGTCTTTCTTACGGTCTTCTGTGTGCCATCGCATCAACTTGGCATGCTCTTTGTTTTGGAACAAACGTTTCAACCGTGGTATTATAGGAGCATACCACATCACCTTGGCAGGAATCTTCTTCCTGGGGCGCTCACCCTCGACATCACCAGCGTCATCGCGGCTGATCTTATAGCGCAATGCACCACATACCGGGCACGCGTTCAAATCGTCGTACTCACCGCGGTAGAGGATGCAGTCATTAGGGCATGCATGTATCTTCTGCACCTCTAATCCTAGAGGGCAGACAACCTTCTTTGCTTCGTATGTACTCTCAGGCAATTCGTTGTCCTTTGGAAGCATCTTCTTTAACATTATCAACAACTTTCCAAATCCCTTGTCAGATACATCATTCTCTGCCTTCCATTGCAGCAATTCCAGTGTGGTGCCCAGCTTTTTCTTGTCAGCTTCGCAATTCGGGTACAACAATTTCTTGTGATCCTCTAACATGTGTTGCAACTTCTTCTTCTCCTTTTCACTTGCGCAGTTTCTCTTTGCATCGGCAATGGCCCGACCTAGATCATCAGCGGGCTCATCTGATGCCTCTTCTTCAGCTTCTTCCTGCGTTGCCAGCTCAGCTTCTTCCCCCATTGTTGTATCATCGTATTCAGGGAACCCATGGCCAGGATAGCTGTCGTCGTCCTCTTCTTCTTCATTGTCTTCCATCATAACCCCTCTTTCTCCGTGCTTGGTCCAAACATTATAGTGGGGCATGAAACCAGCCTCAAATAGGTGGACGTGAATAGTTTTTGACTTAGAGTAACTCCGATCATTCTTACAGCTAGCACATGGACAATACATAAAACCATCTGCCCGCTTGTTTGCCTCAGCCACAAGCAGGAAAGTTTGCACGCCATTAACGAACTGGGGAGGGCATCGGTCATCGTACATCCATTGCTGGCTCATCTTCATTACACAACACCGAATAGACCAAATTAATACAAGTTCATACATAAAGTTCATACAACACTTATTCTCATAAAACAAACATACAAATAACTCTCTAGCTAAAGCATTTAAATGCAACAACAAATGCGATCAAGATCGCAACTAAGGTAACAATTGATCCAACAGCATAATGATACCAAGCCTCACTATCAATGGCATATTTTCTAATCTTCAAGCGCATTTTCTCCATCTTGATCTTGTGATCATCGACGACATCGGCAACATGCAACTCCAATTCCATCTTCTCCGCCTCAATTCTTTTCAAATTTTCTTTCAAATACTTGTTTTCTCTTTCAACTAAATTTAACCTCTCGACAATAGGGTCGGTTGGAATTTCCGGTTCACATACCTCCTAGATAAAAATATCTATGTCAACTTGATGGGCATAATTTGTCATAAACACGAAATGCAACAAATAGTTATAAAAGAGAATATACCACATCCGAATCATAACCCGGACGAGGGCTGACGGGGACGGATATCAAAACCATGACACTATGTATAACAAACAACGTACGGGTAAGATAATTATACAAGTAATTATATATCTAAATCACACAAACATGATTTTTTTTATAAAAAAGATAAGAACAAGAGGCTCACCACAAGGTGGTGCCGGCGACGGGACGGTGCGGGCGATCGACGGTGGTTAGGATGGAGATGGGAAGGCACTAAGTAAACCACACCTACATATGCAAACTAAGAGTTATTTTGACCTCAAATTGCATATAAATCAAATATTACCACATATAATTCCTCCCAAAATAAAACCCACAAATCACTATACTTATAGAGCATTGCAAGAGCTAATCTAGCAATGAGAGATGAAAGGACAAAGTTGCCAACCTTTGTGATCACTTGGATGGATGGGGTGCCTTGAAATCTTCACAAATTTTGGCAAAAATGGAGTGTGAGCTCGAGAGGAAGAGGAAAAAACAGAGGAGAAGAAAGGGGAAGAACAGAGCGCTCGGGCTCGACGAAGGGGTTTATATAGGATGACCTTTAGTACCGGTTCGTCTAACCAACCGGTACTAAAGGTGCATCTCTAGTCCCGGTTCGTGGCATGAACCGGTACTAAAGGTGCTGGTGGGGCCCCAGCCTGACAACAGCCTGCCACGACCTCTTTAGTACCGGTTCGTGGCACGAACCAGTACTAAAGGTTCGCCACAAACCGGTACTAATGAGCGCCGCCCGCATAGCCGTTGGACCGGTACCATTAGTGCCGGTTCAGTTACAAACCGGGACTAATGTGCTTCACATTAGGTCCTTTTTCTACTGGTGCTAACCCAACGAATCACCCGTGAGATCGGCCACAGCTTTTGCGTCTTCGTCCGGTAGCTCGTCTGCTGCTTCCTCGCCTCCCCTACCGTGGCGTCGTATTTATGGGAAGGGTTAGCGAAGGTTCGATTCCGAGTCTTGATCCTGAGGGAGACGTACCAAAAACGATTGATTTCCCTTTTTTATGGGCTGAAAATGATTGGTTTCCTAGTATAGTGTACGACTTGACGGGAGCCTCGATGGAAGGTTGGATGGGCTTGGGCCGATCAATTCTTATCAAAGTTCACGTGGCCCAGATTAGATCGATCGCTAGGGACATCGATCGATCGGAACGATCGCTAACGATTGACCCTAGCGAACGACCGAATCAGACTCGTAAACACGATTGACCCACGATCGAACCAGGCGTCTCTTTTAGTACCACCTCGGATATAGAAAATAATATGGGCGAAGTGGACCGATGACTGATGGACGAAAAACGGACGAAATTACGATGGTAAGAAGCAATAGCCCCTTTATTATTAGGTATATATATACATACATATATATATATATATATATATATCCATACAAAATAAAAAAATCATGAATTCAAAAATGTTCATGAATTTTAAAATAAAAGTTCACAAACTTTGAAAATATTCATGAATTTGACAAAAGTTCATCCATTTTGAAAAAAGTTCATCAAATTTGAAAAAAGGTTCATAAATTTTGGAAAAGTTCGTCGGTTTTCGAAAAAGTTCGTCAACTTTCGAAAAAGTTCACCGATTTGAGAAATAGTTCACGATTTTTTTAAAAAATCAGCAATTTTGGAAAAAAGTTCACTGGTTTTGAAGAAAAAATTCATGAATTTAGTAAAAAATCATCATTTTTGGAATAATAAACGAATTTATAAAAATTACGCCTTTAAGAAAGAAGAAGGAAAAAAAGAAAAGGAAAGAGAAAAAGGAAACTAAATAAGGAAAAATGCTTTTTGTAGTGTTGTATTTTAAATAAAAAAGCTAGTCGTCGGAGTGCGTATGGAGTTATGTCTCTGGCAAATCTTGCGGTATTTGATCGGCGTTTGTCTTCGTTGGATCTACTTGGATCCCATCTTTGTTGGTCTATTCGTGGCTCTACAGATTGGATACTTCTGATCTACACATCTCTTCATCGGCGATGATTGCTGTTCTGGTGTGATGTTCTTATTGGGCCTTAGTACGTCGACTTGCCGACTGTCTACTATAACAAGGTTTGCCTGACTCCGGTAAGGAAGGGGCAATGATGGCGGTGTGACTTCGACTCGCTTCAGTGCATGTAGTCCCCGCTAGGTGGTCGATGGATGGACACGAAGATGGCTCCTCCTCCCTCTTCCCCCTCCTCCCCTCTCCCGCCATGCGACCTCGACCCTCGCCTGCTCGTCTCCGGCTAGCTCCCCCACAACCCCCTCTACCCTCTCGCTCGTCGGCGCATGCGGTCTGGTGGCCGACCACATCCCCTGCCCTGCGCGGCGCTGCCCTTCTGCCTCTCCTGCGCGATCTGGGAATCGTTTTTGGGCGCTTGATAGTGACGAGGCCTCCTCCTCTGATTCCGATTCCGATCCCGATCCCGGCGTGTTGGTGCCGCCGGTGGTGACGAAGGCGGTGTCTCGGACCAGAAAGTTTGCCCCGGGGGGCAGGGGCAGGGCGGTCGCCACCCAGCTGAACGAGCCCGGCTGGTCTCGTGTGTCTCACTGGAGCCGCAAATCTGGTAAGTTTGCCATTCCGTCTCCGGCTCGTGGGGTCCTCGGGGCGGCGTTGGTCGCTGATGCGGCCGTCGCCTCGGCGTCCCTAGTCTTGTCGTCGGCGCCGCCTCGCTCGCCTGGTGCCTCGCCCCCTCTGCTCCGGCTGCGGCGCCGTCGACGTCAGCTAGGCGTGCTGCGGGAGCTGGGGGGTCGGCGGCGGTGCGAACCCTAGATCTGGCTCTCCTCCTAGAGGCTTGTGGGCCTCTGGTGCGGTCAGATCTCATGGGCCTTGGGCCGGCCCTGGGTGGGCCGCCTGTGGTTCCCCCCTTGCTTCTCTGACTGGTTTCCCTCCTCTTCCTTCCTTGGGCCCTGGGCCGCTCGTGTCGATCCCTATCTACCCCTCCCCCCACCGGCCCGTTTGGCCCGCCCACCAGCCTTGGGCTCCGCCCGCTCAGGGTATTTATGGGCGCGCAAGGGCTCCCTCCCCCATTTCTAGGGTTTCCAGCCTCGTCTACTGACCTGCGTCGGCGCCGTGCTCCCATTCGCGTCTTCCATAGATCTACCCCTCCCCCTCCCCTTTCCCTCTCCTTCGCGGAGGTCCTCGCCATGGATAAGTCCAGGGGCTCCTCGAGTGAGGCGGGCTCTGGTAGCAAGCGCCGCCGTGATGACTCGTCGGCGGAGGGCGTGGATTTGGAGTACGAGGCCTCTCTCTGCTCCAAGTTGGAGGCTGAACAGGCGGCTCGCGAGCAGGTGGCTCGTGACCGCGAGGCCTCGGCGGCCGGGCCGGAATGGCTCCAGCGCGAGGAGCGGGCACGGTCTCTGGCCGGATCTGGCCCTCCGGCGACTGGATCTGGGGACGGGGTGACGCTGGAGGCCAACCCCTTGGAGGTGGCGGCGTCGGGAGGTGCTGCTGGTTCGACCTCGCCCGTCCCACGTCCGCCTCCTTCTCGTGGTCCGGTGGCTCCCCTTCGCCAGCCTCCCCGTGCTCCTGGATCTGGTTTTGGTGGTCGTCCCCCACCGCGCAACTCCTCCGGTCCCCCTCCTCAATAGTTCAAAGCCCGTCGCTTCCCCGCCTCTGATCCTGGTGCCTCCTCTTCGGGTCTTGGAGATGGTATCCTTCCTCCCCCCGCCTCCCCCACCACGTCACACCACTCCCTCACCCAATCCCTCCTCGATGCTCACCTGTTTCCCTTGCCACCAACCAGGCCATTTCCAATCCAGATGCTTCAACCCTCCTTTCTGTCTCATCTGTAGAGCTGAAGGACACCAAACTGTCGACTGTCAAAACCGGATCAAGCCCCCTGCTTTTGTGCACTACGGGCTTGGGCTCCCGGGGTGCTCCTTCATTGCCCTCGACAGTGAGGTTCCTTTGGTGACCGCTGTTCCCTCGCTCTCCAACGCTGCCATTATCACCGTGCAGGGGCAAAAGATCTCTCCACAGGTCTTGTTGGAAGGTCTCCGGGTCTGGGATGAAGGTGGCTGGGATTGGCAAGTGAACCAGCTGTCTGATTTTGAGTTTGTTGCGGTGTTCCCTTCCAAAGAGAGTCTCAGGATGATATCTTCTTGCACTAGCTTCACCCTCCCGCACAACCAACTTGTGGTTTCTGTCAAGGCCGCGGCTAGTGGTATCAAATCGGTGGGTCCGCTCTCTGATGTTTGGGTGTTGGTTGATGATGTGCCTGCTGGTCTCCGCTCGGTTCCCTTTCTGATGGCTTTTGGTGTTCTCCTTGGAAAACCGATTGAGGTTGATCGTGAATTCTCTGGATAAGCTGGGCCCTGCTCGCATCAAAGTTTGGTGTGTGGATCCGGTGTGCCTCCGTGGTGTGGTCGATGTTTTTCCCTCCTCTAATGGTGTTCGCCTGCGGGTACGGGTCGAAGGGGCTGAGGTTCACCATGCCCCTTCGCCTCCTCCTCCTCCTGGATCTTCGAACACTGATAAGCATGGTGATGGTTCAACGGGTGGTCAAAACCCTAGTGGTGGTACTGATGCACATTTCACGCAGTCTGAGTGGGACGGTATGGAGCCTGAGGTCCGAGAACTCTTCAAGAAGAATGCCCCAGAGGGACCTGCTCAGAAAGAGGCGGCGGAGGCTCCTATGCTTGATGGGGATGGCCTGTTCAGTGGTGACCAGGGGACGGCCGCGCCTGTGGGCACACCGATCTCTGGTGTTTGCTCCAACATGCCGATTCGTCCTCTCTTGCCTACTTTCTATGGGATTGAAGATATACCCTTGTCTCCTCCTCGTACGACTGTGGCTCCTGCTAGCAAGAAGAAGACCTCCGTCAGGAAATTCTCTGCCAAGAGTAGGGCATCGTTTGGGTCCAAGCAGTCCATGGCAGGGCTGTGTCATCGTCTGGATGCGGACATGGGAACGGCGTCTGGTTCTGTGCTGCCTTCTCCTGCGGCGCGCACTCCACCGATCCGTTCGCCTACCTCCATGGCCCGTAAGGGGTGCCGGGTGCGGGACTCTGGGGAGCCGGTGGCGGTGCATGCGGAGCGCCGTGCTGCGGCTAAGGATCTGCCTCCCTCAGGTACTTCTCCCCGTCCACCTCCTCCTACCTCCCCGGTTTAGTTGGTTTTGCCTTCTTTTTCTGATGATCATCTATTACACATTCTATCTGATGTGGGGGTCTCTCTTGACCCGAGATTTGGCTCTCCTTCCTCTATTCTTTCTATCATTCGGGCTAATGAGTTGACCCAAGCGGCCATTGCTAAGGCCAAGGAGGCTGCTGCGGTGAAGGTGGTCGCCGCAGAGCTGGTTGGGGAGGAGGGGGGAGACGTTGGTGGTGTGATGTCTACTACGCAACCTTCTTCTTGTAGACTCGTGTTGAGTCTCCAAGCGCAGAGTTTTGTAGGACAGTAGCAAATTTCCCTCAAGTGGATGACCTAAGGTTTATCAATCCGTAGGAGGCGTAGGATGAAGATGGTCTCTCTCAAACAACCCTGCAACCAAATAACAAGAAGTCTCTTGTGTCCCCAACACACGCAATACAATGGTAAATTGTATAGGTGCACTAGTTCGGTGAAGAGATGGTGATACAAGTGTAATATGGATGGTAGATATAGGTTTTTGTAATCTGAAAATATAAAAACAGCAAGGTAGGAAGTGACAAAAGTGAGCAAAAACGGTTTGCAATGCTTGGAAACAAGGCCTAGGGTTCATACTTTCACTAGTGCAAGTTCTCTCAACAATGATAACATAATTGTATCATATGGCAATCCCTCAACGTGCGACAAAGAATCACTCCAAAGTTTCTATCGGAGAACGTAGGATGAAAACATGCATCAACCCCTATGCATAGATTACCCCAATGTCACCTCGGGAATCCGTGAGTTGAGTGCCAAAACATACATCAAGTGAATCAATAGAACATCCCATTGTCACCACAGATATCCCATCGCAAGACATACATCAAGTGTTCTCAAATCCAATACTCAATCCAACATAACGAAACCTCAAAGAGCAAGACTCAATTCATCACAAGAAGGTAGAGAGGGAGAAACACCATATGATTCAACTATAGTAACAAAGCTCGCGATACATCAAGATCATGCCAAATCAAGAATACGAGAGAGAGAGAGAGAGATAGATCAAACACATAGCTACTGGTACATACCCTCAGCCCCGAGGGTGAACTACTCCCTCCTCGTCATGGAGACCACCGGGATGATGAAGATGGCCACCGGTGATGGTTTCCTCCTCTGGCAGGGTGCCGGAACGGGCTCCCGATTGGTTTTTCGTGGCTACAGAGGCTTGCGGCGGTGGAACTCCCGATCTAGGTTTCTTTCTGGAGTTTTCTCTATTTATAGGAGTTTTTGGCATCGGGGACAAGTCAAGGGGGGTCCACGAGGCGGCGACAAGGCAGGGGGGCGCGCCCTAGGGGGGGCGCCCCCACCCTTGTGGTTGCCTCGGGACTCCTCTCTGGTATCTTTTCGCTCCAGTATTTTTTATATTTTCCAAAAATATTCTTCGTAAATTTTCAGCCCATTCCGAGAACTTTTATTTCTGCACCAAAAATGACACCACGGTAGTTCTGCTGAAAACAGCGTCAGTCCAGGTTAGTTCTAATCAAATCATACCAAAATCATATAAAATTATTGTAAACATGGCATGAATACTTCATAAATTATAGATACATTGGAGACATATCATCATCCCCAAGCTTAATTCCTGCTCGTCCTCGAGTAGGTAAATGATAAAAGAAAGAATTTATGAAGTGTGAATGCTACCTAGCATATTTATCAATGTAATCTTCTTTATTGTGGCATGAATATTCAGATCCATAAGATTCAAAACAAAAGTTTAATATTGACATAAAAATAATAATACTTCAAGCATACTAATAAAGCAATCATGTCTTCTCAAAATATCATGGCCAAAGAAAGTTATCCCTACAAAATCATATAGTCTGGCTATGCTCCATCTTCATCACACAAAGTATTTCATCATGCACAACCCCGATGACAAGCCAAGCAATTGTTTCATACTTTTGATGTTCTCAAACTTTTTCAACTTTCACGCAATACATGAGCGTGAGCCATGGATATAGCACTATAGGTGGAATAGAATATGGTGGTTGTGGAGAAGACAAAAAGAAGGAGATAGTCTCACATCAACTAGCCATATCAATGGGCTATGAAGATGCCCATCAATAGATATCAATATGAGTGAGTAGGGATTGCCATGCAACGGATGCACTAGAGCTATAAGTGTATGAAAGATCAAAAAGAAACTAAGTGGTTGTGCATCCAACTTGCTTGCTCACGAAGACCTAGGGCAATTTGAGTAAGCCCATCATTGGAATATACAAGACAAGTTCTATAATGAAAAATTCCCACTAGTATATGAAAGTGACAATATAAGAGACTCTCTATCATGAAGATCATGGTGCTACTTTGAAGCACAAGTGTGGAAAAAGGATAGTAGCATTGCCCCTTCTCTCTTTTCTCTCATTTTTTTATTTTCTCTTTTTTTTCCTTTTTTTTATTTGGGCTCTTTGGCCTCTTTTTTCTATTTGGGCTCTTTGGCCTCTTTTTTTCTCTTTTTTTTTCGTCCGGAGTCTCATCCCGACTTGTGGGGGAATCATAGTCTCCATCATCCTTTCCTCACATGGGACAATGCTCTAATAATGATGATCATCACACTTTTGTTTACTTTACAACTCAAGAATTACAACTCAATACTAGAACAAATATATGACTCTATATGAATGCCTCCGGCGGTGTACTGATGTTTGCTTGAACTACGTCGGTATTTCCCCAAAGAGGAAGGGATGATGTAGCACAGCAACGATAGGTATTTCCCTTAGTGATGAGACCAAGGTTATCGAACCAGTAGGAGAACCAAGCAACACTACGTAGACAGCACCTGCACACAAAGAACAAATACTTGCAACCCGACGTGTTAAAGGGGTTGTCAATCCCTTTCGGGTAACGGCGCCAGAAATTGGCAAACGGACGGGAGATAAATTGTAGTAGATTGGATAAATAGATCGCGAATAAAATAAATTGAAGCAAAATATTTTTGGGTTTTTAGAAATATAGATCTGAAAATAAAAGTGGCAAATAAATAAAAAGGCAAATAGCAAAATAGATCTGAAAATATATGATGAGAAAATAGATCCGGGGGCCGTAGATTTCACTAGTGGCTTCTCTCGAGAAAAATAGCATACGGTGGGTAAACAAATTACTGTTGGGCAATTGATAGAACTTCAAATAATTATGACGATATCCAGGCAATGATCATTATATAGGCATCACGTCCAAGATTAGTAGACCGACTCCTGCCTGCATCTACTACTATTACTCCACACATCGACCGCTATCCAGCATGCATCTAGTGTATTAAGTTCATGGAGAAACGGAGTAATGCAATAAGAACGATGACATGATGTAGACACGATCTATTTATGTAGGAATAGACCCCATCTTGTTATCCTTAATAGCAACGATACATACGTGTCGCTTCCCCTTCTGTCACTGGGATCAAGCACCGTAAGATCGAACCCATCACAAAGCACCTCTTCCCATGGCAAGAAAAATCGATCTAGTTGGCCTAACTAAACCAAAGATTCGAAGAAGAAATACGAGGCTATAAGTAATCATGCATATAAGAGATCAAAAGACTCAAATAACTTTCATGGATAAAAACATAGATCTAATCATAAACTCAAAGTTCATCGGATCCCAACAAACACACCGCAAAAAGAGTTACATAAAATAGATCTCCAAGAGACCATTGTATTGAGAATCAAAAGAGAGAGAGGAAGCCATCTAGCTACTAACTACGGACCCGTAGGTCTACAATGAACTACTCACGCATCATCGGAGAGGCACCAATGAGCATGATGAACCCCTCCGTGATGGTGTCTAGATTGGATCTGTGGTTTCTGGAACTTGCGGCGGCTGGAATTGATTTTTGTCAACTCCCCTAGGGTTTCTGGAATATTGGGGTATTTGTAGAGCAAAGAGGCGGTGCGGGAGGTGGCCGAGGTGGGCACAACCCACCTGGGCGCGCCTGGGCCCCCAGGCGGGCCCTGGTGGGTTGTGCTCCCCTCGGAGCCCCTCTCAGGTACTTTCTTGGCCCATCTTGTGTCTTCTGGTCTAGAAAAAATCACCAAAAAGTTTCGCTGCGTTTGGACTCCGTTTGATATTGATTTCCTGCGAAGTAAAAACAAGCAAAAAACAGCAACTGGCACTGGGCACTATGTCAATAGGTTAGTCCCAAAAATGATATAAAGTTGCTATAAAATGATTGTAAAACATCCAAGAATGATAATATAACAGCATGGAACAATAAAAAATTATAGATATGTTGGAGACGTATCAGCATCCCCAAGCTTAATTCCTGCTCGTCATCGAGTAGGTAAATGATAAAAACAGAATTTTTGATGTGGAATGCTGCCTAACATGTTCATCACATATTCTTTTCTTTGTAGCATGGACATTTGGAATTTTATATGATTCAAAGCAATAGTCTAGTTTTGACATGAAGATTTCAATACTCAAGCATATCAACAAGCAACCATGTCTTTCAAAATATCAACACTAAAGCAAGTTATCCCTAGCCCATTATGCTCAATCATTGATCCATTCATGAAACACACTCGCATATTAGCTATACCCAATGCTCAAGTACGATCATAGTGCCGCTTAGTTGGTGCTTTATAAGAGAAGATGGAGAATCAAAATAAAAATTGCATAAAGTAAAAGAAAGGCCCTTCGCAGAGGGAAGTAGGGATTTGTAGAGGTGCCAGAGCTCAAAGCGAAAAAGTAGAGATAAAACATTTTGGGTGGCATGCTTTTCCTGTCAACGAAAACGATCGAGTAGTTCCCAATACTTTCCATGCTAGATATATCATAGGCGGTTCCCAAACAGAAAATAAAGTTTATTCCTTTTTCCACCATACTTTCACATTCCACGGCTAACCGAATCCACGGGTGCCGTCCATACCAACACTTTCCAAGGAATTTATTATTTGAAAACATAAAGTAAATTCATTTTTCATTTCGGGAATGGGCATCCCTAATACCTTTGCCGTACTCTCGTGCAATGACAAGTGAATAAACACTCATCTTGAGAATAACACATCTAGCATGGAAATATATCAGCCACCCCCTACCATTTCATGAGTGGTACGAGCACACAAAAGAGAAATTTATTTTGAAATTAGAGATGGCACATACAAATTTGCTTAGAACGGCACGGAAATACCGCATATAGGTAGGTATAGTGGACTCATATGGCAAAACTGGTTTAAGGATTTTGGATGCACAAGTAGTGATCATACTTAGTGCAAATGAAGGCTAGCAAAAGATTGAGAAGCATCCAACCAAGAAACGAAAAATCTCATAAGCGAGCATTAAGCATAACTAACACCGAATAATGCACCACAAGTAGGATGTAATTACATTGCATAACTATTGACTTTCGTGCTTGCATAGGGAATCACAAACCTTAACACCAATATTCTTACTAAAGCATAATTTCTGATCAACATGACTCACATATTATATCAACATATCGGAAAACTATTACAAGGAATCAATTTTATTTTGTCCAATGATCTTCATGAATGTTTTTATTATATCCCTCTTGAATATTGTGACGCCCCCGGCCCGATCGTGCACTAATCATACACGCAAATGCACACGATCAAGCCTAAGGACTCACGGGAAGATATCACAACACAACTCTAAAACATAAATAAAGTCATACAAGCTTTATATTACAAGCCAGGGGCCTCGAGGGCTCGAATACATAAGCTTGCGAACAAGCGTCAGCGGAAGCATCAGATATCTGAGTACAGATATGAAATAGAAACAGAAAGGCCTTTAGAAAGGCGGGGTAAAATAAAACACTACGATCGAAAGGCGAAGGCCTCCTGCCTGGGACCCTCCGATCCTACTCCTGGTCGTCAGTCAACTCGTAGTAGTATCCATCCTCTGGGTAGTAGTAGTAGCGATCGTCGGGGCATTTGTCTCAGGGGGCTCCGTCCTCTGGTCACGTCAAACTGATATGGGGAGAAAAAGGAAAACAAAGCAACCGTGAGTACTCAGAAGTACTCAGCAAGCAAGGATCTACACTACATATGCAACATTTTCAAGGGGAGGCTGTATATGTGGACTGGGCTGCAGAAATGCCAGAATAGAGAGAAGGCCTAGTCCTATCGAAGACTAGCATCTTCAGCGGTCTTGCAGCAGTAGAAGAGAGTAGAACAATACCATATAATGTAGCAGTAATATTATCAACCTCACCCAGAGATCCTTTCTCGACTCCCTGCGAGAAAGCAATCCCAGAGCCATAAAGTCATCAAACCTCGTCCTGAGATCCTTTCTCGACTCCCTGTGAGAAAGCGATCCCAGAGCCAATACAGTCATCAACCTGTTAACGTCTCAAGGGTCCAGTTCTAGTTGTATCGATCGGGATACAACTCCGAGTGTCCTTTACCGTAGGACCGGCTATCGATAGAAGTGTTCTTCCCTGCAGGGGTGCACCAACTTACCCAACACGCTCGATTAACTTCGGCCGGACACACTTTCCTGGGTCATGCCCGGCCTCGGCCAAACGACACATCGCAACCCTACCTACAGCTCAGCAGAGAGGTCCCCGTCGGTCTACATCCTAAGCGCTCAGAGGTCTTGGGCCATCGCCCTGTGCACTCCGAGTCGTTGCGTGCAGGGGGAAGCCAGGCACCAGGGGGGCGCCGGTCCGTCCCGGCCGCAAGGCTGAACTAGACGTCTGACAGAGCTTTTGGCTGATGCTACGATGCAGAACGCCCATACTATGCCCACGTGATGGTTAGTGCTATCAGACCAGAGGCCTGCTCGGATCAAATATCCAAATCGTTAGGACTAGGGGCTTGCGGTAACGAGCAGAGACTCACGAAAGATGTGACCCCGTCGCCCCATCTCGAGGACTTGCGGCAAGGGTTAAGAATGCCCGGCCGCGCCTCGTATTCACCACTCGGGCACCACACTGGCAACCCGCCTTCACATCACACGCGGGTACCCCTCAGGGTCGACCCGCCTTTCCAAGTAACATTGTAAAGTCCAAGTATCCGTGTGTCCATAACATCAGGGAATCCGAGGTATCACCCTCGCTGGATTCCTACTCGATGTCTCCGTCAAGGTGAACTCGGAGGAATCACCCTCACTGGGTCCACACTTGAGGTGTTGTACGACAGCGTCGTTATCGGAAGCGGTGAAGGAGGAATCACCCTCGATGACCACGACCGAATAGCTACTCTACAGAGTTAACATCAGAAGTGCTACATGAGGTTTCACCCTCGGCACTCGATAGTAACGCTGCAGTGTCGTTACAACTAAGGGGGGTGATGTGCGGTGTCGGGTCCTGGTCTTCAATCCCATTGATCGGGTCTTCTGACGATCCAGCGCGGCAGTCGGGGTAAGTGGGGTCACTGATAGGTCTCTACCCAGCCTAGACTAAACAGTTTAGGATATGCAGGTAAATATCAACAGCAGGCTACAATAAACAGGCTATGCATCAGAATAGGTAAAGCAGTAGCAGCAGCAATTCTAATGCAAGCATGGGAAATTAGAATGGGCGATATCGGGATGATCAAAGGGGGGGCTTGCCTGGTTGCTCGGCGGCAAGGGCAAGGTCGTCTATGGTGTCTTCGGGATCCGGAGCTGCGTCGGTCTCGGGGACGACGTCGGGGTCGGGGGCTATCGAGAGAGAAGAGGGGGAGGAAACAGTATAAATATAGAGCAAACATGAGCATGACAAATACGATACACGGTGCTAGGGGTAGTCTAACGCAGCATCACACGTAACAGACGGAGCGGGAGAATATCTGACGATATTTCCCGGGTCTTTGGAATTATCGGACAGAGGATAAGAGGGGAACGGTTGCAAGTTCGGATAGTTAGAGACGCGTGACGGACGAATGGACCGCGTATTCAGATTCGTCTCGTCGTTCTGAGCAAGTTTCATGTATAAAATATTTTCATCGGAGTTACGGTTTATTTAATATGATTTTCTAAAGTTTTTATTAATTTCTGAAATTTAATTAATTATTTAATTCAACATTATCCGAAACAGTGCTGATGATGACATCAGCATGACATCATGCTGATGTCAGCAGGCGCCTGACAGGGTGGGTCCCACCTGTCATAGGCTGTTTTAATTAATTAGGGTTAACTAATTAATTAGCACTTAATTAAACTAATTAATTATATTATATTAATCTAAACAGAATTAATTAACCTAATTAATTAACTAATTATCAATTTAATTATTTTTATTTATTTTATTTTTATTTTTATTAAAAATGTTCTGGGGCTGGGCCCCACTGTCATTGGCCCAGAGGGGCCTAACGGGTCGGGGCGACGGGCGCAGTCCGAACGGGCGCTGGCCCGCGGGTGCGCACCCGACTGGGCGGCGCGGGGCAGTCGGCGGGCGCGGGCGCCGGCGAGGCCACGGCGGGGCGGGGCCGTGGCGATGCGGGCGGCCACCGGAGGGAGACGCCGGGGCCGTGGAGGGGTACGGCCGGAGCGGGCGGGTGGCGGTGAGGAGCGACGCGGGCGCGCGAGCGAGGGCAGTGGGCGGCGCGCGCGTGCGTGCGGCAGAGCGCGGCGAGGCTGCGGTGCGCGCGGGCGCGTGCGCGAGCGCGGGCGGAGCGGCGGCACGGGGGCGCGGTGCGGGGCGCTGCCGGGGCGCGTCCGCCGCGCGGCGGGGCCGCGGGGAAGGGGAAGAGGAGGGGGGCTCACGGGGTGGATGTAGGGACGGGCAGCGGGCGCGAGGCGAAGGTCGGGGACGACGGCGGGGTGGACGGGGAGCGCCGGCGAGGAGGCGCGGGCTTCGGGCGGCGGCGTCCTGGCGCGGGGCGGCGAGGTCGTCGCGACGACGAGCGACGGGATCGGGGGTTTGCCCCGTATCCAGATCCACGTGAGGGAGGGGCGACGGGGGGAGGGGGGGATGTGGATGGGAGGGGGCTAGGGTTCGGCCGGGGGCCTTATAGGCCAGGGGGCGCGCGTGGGCGGCCGGCTGGGCTTCGGCCCAGTTGGGCCGCCGGGGGGGGGGGGGGGAAAGAGGGGGGGGTTTGTGCCTCCTTTTTTTTTATTTTTCTGTTTTGCTTTTCTTTTATCTTTTTCTTTTTATTTAACCACAGCTCCTGTTTAGCAAATAGTTAGGGCTCTATATGAATTTTGTAAAACTTAGGAATTACTCCAACAAATACTAGGCAATACCTACCACTACCAAAAATTGGTTTGGAGAAAATAGGAGCTCCCACAATTTTTATAATAATTAATATGCATTAATCATTACTGTTTTAATAATGTTAGAGTCACTTAATTAATTGATTATTTGTTGGTTACAATTTTAGACTTGCCTCTGCAACATTTGTTGTTTATCGAACATTTCAGTTTCTGTGTTTGAACAACTTTTATTTTCCACTTTCATTTAAATTGAAGTTTGACTTAGGGGTTGAAATGCAATATGATGCGAATAATGATCATGCACTGTTAATCATGCTGACTTGGCATAATCAAAAGGGTGATTACTGTAGTTAACCACCGGGGGTGTTACAAATATCTATCACTTTGGGACTAATTTCATTTGTTGCTTTTGATAGCTCAAACAAATCTAAGTGAAGAACATGAGCATAAAATTTTCTTCTCTCAAAATAATTTAAGTGAAGCAAGAGAGAATTTCTAATTTTTTTTACTAACTCTCAAATAAATCTAAGTGAAGCATGAGAGCATTTCTTCAAAAATACTAAAGCACACTGTGCTAAAAAAGATATAAGTGAAGCACTAGAGCAATTCCATAGCTCATAAAGATTTAAGTGAAGCATAGACAGCAATTCTAACAAGTCATAGCATAATTTTGGCTCCCTTAAATAGGTGTGTCCAGAAAGGATTCATGACTTAAAATAAAAAGCAAAACAAGCAAAGACTCATATCATACAAGATGCTCCAAGCAAAACTCATGATATGTGACGAATAAAAATATAGCTCCAAGTAAAATACTGATGGTCGTTAGAAGAAAGAGGGGATGCCACTCGGGCATCCCCAAGCTTAGTTGCTTGATTCTCTTTGGATAATGGCTTGGGGTGCCATGGGGCATCCCCAAGCTTAGGCTCTTCTTACTCCTTATTCCTTCATCCATCGTAATCTCACCCAAAACATGAAAACTTCAATCACACAAAACTCAACAAAACCTTCGTGAGATCCGTTAGTATAAGAAAACCAATCTTTACTTTAAGTACTGTAGAAAACCCATTCAAATTTTGTTCTTGCATTATATCTACTGTATTATAACTTTACCATGGCTTATAACCTCCAATACAAACCATAGATTCATCAAAATAAGCACACAATGCAAAGAAAACAGAATCTCTCAAAAATAGAATAGTCTGCAAAGATATGAATTGTTCTCATACTTCTGTAACTCCAAAAATTCTGAAAAATTAGGACAATAGAGAAAATTTGTATATCAATATTGTGTAAAACAGTTCAGAATTTATCGTCGCTTCTATGAATTTTAAAAATTGTTTTACTGGATGCAAAAGTTTCTGTTTTCCAACAAGATCAAATCAACTATAACCAAAGCTATCCTAAAGGCTTTACTTGGCACAAACACTAATTAAAACACAGAAAACACAATCATAACAGTAGCATAATTGTGCAAACACTCAAGAACAGAAATAAAATGACGAAAATAAATTTTATTCATTGGGTTGCCTCCCAACAAGCGCTATCGTTTTACGCACTTAGCTAGGCATAATGCAAAGATCTAAGTATTGTCATCTTTGTTTCTAGATCCATAAGATGCCCTCATGATTGATTCATATGGTGGCTTAATTCTTGTTCTAGGGAAGTGTTCCATACCCTTTCTCAAAGGAAATTGGAATTTGATGTTCCCTTCTTTCATATCAATCACGGCACCTATAGTGCGCAAAAACGGTCTACCAAGAATAATTGGACAAGACGGATTGCAATCAATATCAAGAACAATAAAATCTATGGGCACATAACTCCTATTTGCAAGAATAAGAACATCATTAATTCTTCCCGTAGGCTTCCGCCAAGTGCAAATTTAAAGAACATTCTTCAATATCGGTAAGACCAAGCACATCACATAAAGATTTCGGAATTGTAGAAACACTAGCACCCAAATCACATAAAGAAAAACACTCATAATTTTTAATCTTGACTTTGAGAGTAGGTTCCCATTCATCATGTAATTTTCTAGGAATTGAAATCTCTAATTCCAACTTTTCTTCCAAAGCTTTCATCATAGCATCAACAATATGTTTAGTAAAAGCTTTATTTTGTTCATAGGCATGGGGTGAATTTATCATGGATTGCAACAAAGAAATACAATCAATCAAAGAGCAATTATCATAATTAAAGTCTTTGTAATCCAAAAGAGTGGGCACATCACTAGTTAAAGTTTTGACCTCTCCAAACCCACTTTTATCAATTTTCTCAACAAGATTTTCACCCTCCAAATTATCGGGACGCCTTCTAGCTAAAGTTGACTCTTCTTCAGTCCCTTTTTCATCAATTTTAATTTTACTAAAAAAGGAATCAATAGAAGACACACCAATCACTTTAAGATCTTCATCATTTTTGTGAAAGCAATCACTGGAAAACGCTTTTTCTAAAAATTCTCTTCTAGCTCTAAGCATAGCGGTTCTTTTCTTACTTTCATCCATAGAAACATATAAAGCTTTAATTGATTCTTCAAGCTTAGGCACAAAAAGTTTCATCATGAGATTTTCTACATCATGAGAAATTCTATCAACGCTTCTAGATAAATCATCAATCTTACTCAATTTTTCTTCCATCGTAGTGTTAAAATTCTTTTGAGCATTGATAAATTCTTTAATATTATTCTCAAAATCAGAGGTGTTCCTATTATTATTATAAGAAGGATTACCTTAGGAATTACCATAATTATTAGAGGAATTACTAGGAAAAGGCCTAGGATTAAAATTACCTCTATAAGCATTGTTATTGAAATTGTTTCGAGAGATAAAATTCACATCTACGGCATCACTATTTTTCTCAATCAGGGTAGACAAAGGCACATCATTAAAATCAATAGGAGCACTTTTATTAGCAACCAATTTCATAAGAGCATCAACTTTTTCACTCAAAGAAGAAATTTCTTCAACCGAATTAACCTTTTTACTAGTAGGAGCTCTTTCGGTATGCCATTGTGAATAATCTGCCATAATATTGTCTAGTAATTTAGTAGCTTCACCCAAAGTAATTTCCATAAAAGTACCGCCCGCGGCGGAATCTAAAAGATTTCTAGAAACAAAATTCAATCCCGCATAAAAATTTTGTATGATCATCCAAAGATTTAAACCATGAGTAGGACAATTTCTTAGCATCAATTTCATTCTTTCCCAAGATTGCGCAACATGTTCATGCTCAAGTTGCTTAAAATTCATGATTTGCGTCCTAAGGGAAATAATTTTCGTGGGCGGAAAATACTTAGTAATAAAAGCATCTTTGCACTTATCCCAAGAATTGATACTATTGCGAGGCAAAGAAGAAAACAATTTTTTGCACGATCTCGCAAAGAAAACGGGAATAATTTCAACTTCACAATATCATTGTCCACATCTTTTTTCTTTTGCATATCACATAATTCCACGAATGTGTTAAGATGGGACACGACATCCTCACTAGGAGTACCGAAAAATTGATCTTTCATAACAAGATTCAACAAAGCGGCATTAATATCACAAGACTCCGCACTAGTGGCGGGAGGAGCAATCGGAGTGCTAATAAAATCATTGTTGTTGGTATTGGAGAAATCACACAACTTGGTGTTCTCTTGAGTCATCGTGACTACGCAACAAGATTGCACTCAAAAACAGATCTGACGAGAAAACGGCGAACGAGAAAGAGGGCGAATAAAATGGCAAATTTTTGTGAAGTGGGGGAGAGGAAAACGAGAGGCAAATGGCAAATAATGTAAATTGCAAGGAGATGAGATTTGTTATTAGGAACCTGGTAGATGTTGATGATGTCTCCCCGGCAACGGTGCCAGAAATTCCTTTTGATGTTTGCTTGAACTACGTCTGTATTTCCCCAAAGAGGAAAGGATGATGCAGCACAACAACGGTAGATATTTCCCTCAGTGATGAGACCAAGGTTATCGAAACAGTAGGAGAACCAAGCAACACTACGTAGACATCACCTACACATGAAGAACAAATACTTGCAACCCGACGTGTTAAAGGGGTTGTCAATCCCTTTCGGGTAACGGCACCAGAAATTGGCAAACGGACGGGATATAAATTGTAGTAGATTGGATAAATAGATCGCGAATAAAAAAAATGAAGCAAAATATTTTTGGGTTTTTAGAAATATAGATCTGAAAATAAAAGTGGCAAATAAATAAAAAGGTAAATAGCAAAATAGATCTGAAAATATATGATGAGAAAATAGACCCGGGGGCCGTAGATTTCACTAGTGGCTTCTCTCGAGAAAAATAGCATACGGTGGGTAAACAAATTACTGTTGGGCAATTGATAGAACTTCAAATAATTATGACGATATCCAGGCAATGATCATTATATAGGCATCACGTCCAAGATTAGTAGACCGACTCCTGCCTGCATCTACTACTATTACTCCACACATCGACCGCTATCCAGCATGCATCTAGTGTATTAAGTTCATGGAGAAACGGAGTAATGCAATAAGAACGATGACATGATGTAGACAAGATCTATTTATGTAGAAATAGACCCCATCTTGTTATCCTTAATAGCAACGATACATACATGTCGGTTCCCCTTCTGTCACTGGGATCAAGCACCGTAAGATCGAACCCATCACAAAGCACCTCTTCCCATGGCAAGAAAAATCGATCTAGTTGGCCTTACTAAACCAAAGATTTGAAGAAGAAATACGAGGCTATAAGTAATCATGCATATAAGAGATCAAAAGACTAAAATAACTTTCATGGATAAAAACATAGATCTGATCATAAACTCAAAACTTCATCGTATCCCAACAAACACAACGCAAAAAGGGTTACATAAAATAGATCTCCAAGAGACCATTGTACTGAGAATCAAAAGAGAGAGAGGAAGCCATCTAGCTACTAACTACGGACCCGTAGGTCTACAATGAACTACTCACGCATCATCGAAGAGGCACCAATGAGGATGATGAACCCCGCCATGATGGTGTCTAGATTGGATCTGTGGTTTCTAGAACTTGCGCGGCTAGAATTGATTTTCGTTGACTCCCCTAGGGTTTCTGGAATATTGGGGTATTTATAGAGCAAAGAGGCGGTGCGGGAGGTGGCCGAGGTGGGCACAACCCACCTGGGCGCGCCTGGGCCCCTAGGCACGCCCTGGTGGGTTGTGCTCCCCTCGGAGCCCCCCTCAGGTACTTTCTTGGCCGAACTTGTGTCTTCTGGTCCAGAAAAAATCACCAAAAAGTTTCACTGCGTTTGGACTCCGTTTGGTATTGATTTCCTGCGAAGTAAAAAACAAGCAAAAAACAGCAACTGGCACTGAGCACTATGTCAATAGGTTAGTCCCAAAAAATGATATAAAGTTGCTATAAAATGATTGTAAAACATCCAAGAATGATAATATAACAACATGGAACAATAAAAAATTATAGATACGTTGGAGACGTATCATGTACCGGGATATGCAATGACTCAAGAGTGACATGTATAAAAAAATATGAATGGTGGCCTTGCCACAAATACGATGTCAACTACATGATCATGCAAAGCAATATGACAATGATGAAGTGTGTCATAATAAACGGAACGGTGGAAGTTGCATGGCAATATATCTCGGAATGGCTATGGAAATGCCATAATAGGTAGGTATGGTGGCTGTTTTGAGGAAGGGTATATGGTGGGTTTAATGCATCGGCGAAAGTTGCGCGATACTAGAGAGGCTAGCAATGGTGGAAGGATGAGAGTGAGTATAATCCATGGACCCAACATTAGTCATAAAGAACTCACATACTTATTGCAAAAATCTATTAGCTATCGAAACAAAGTACTACACGCATGCTCCTAGGGGGATAGATTGGTAGGAAAAGACCATCGCTCGGCCCCGACCGCCACTCATAAGGAAGACAATCAATAAATAAATCATGCTCCGACTTCATCACATAACGGTTCACCATACGTGCATGCTATGGGAATCACAAACTTTAACACAAGTATTTCTACCAATCCACAATTACTCACTAGCATGACTCTAATATCACCATCTTTATATCTCAAAACAAATGCAAGGAATCAAACTTCTCATAGTATTCAATGCACTTTATATGAAAGTTTTTATTATATCCCTCTTGGATGCCCATCATATTAGGACTAAATTCATAACCTAAGAAAATTACCAAGCTGTTTAGAGACTCTCAAAATAGTATAAGTGAAGCATGAGTGCTCATCAATTTCTTCAAAATAAAACCAAGCTCGTGCTCTAAAAAGATATAAGTGAAGCGCTAGAGCAACTCACAAACTACTCCAAAAGGATATAAGTGAAGATCAATGAGTAGTCAAATAATTATGTAGTTGTGTGAGGACTCTCCCTCATTTAAAATTTTAGATCTTAAGTATTTTATTCAAACAACAAGCAAAACAAAATAAAATAACATTCTAAAAATAGCACACATCATGTGAAGAAGTAAAAACTTAGGCTCAACCGATACTAACCGATAATTCTTGATGAAGAAAGGTGGGATGCCAACCGGGGCATCCCCAAGCTTAGATGCTTGAGAATTCTTGAAATATTAACTAGGGATGCCTTGGGCATCCCCAATCTTGAGCTTTTGTGTCTCCTTAATTCCTTTTATATCACGGTTTCCCTAATTCTTAAAAACTTCATCCACACAAAACTTAACAAGAACTCGTGAGATAAGTTAGTATAAATCAAATGCAAAAACCTTATCATTTTCTACTACAGAAAATCACTAAAATTATTATTTAACATTGCATACTAAATGCTTCTGCATATTTAATACTCCTATCCTCAAATAGAATCATTAAACAAGCAAACATATGCAAACAAAGCAAACATAACAGCAATCTGTCTAAACAGGATAGTCTGTAAAGAGTGCAATTGTACTCACACTTACCTAACTACAAAAATTCTGAAAAATTCCACACTGTATAAAATTTGTTGTTACTCATTGTGGAAAATTTTCAAGATTTTATCATGTTCTGATTTTCCATAAGAATTCAGACAACGATAGAAAACTTTGTGTTTTCAAAACAGCAACATATAGACTTGCAAAGTAAGCATGGTAAAGGCTAAACTTGACAATTTTATTGAAATAAAAGATGCAAAACATTACTCTAAGTAACAGAAAACAAATCCTAATAAAATAAAATGATGCTCCAAGCAAAACTCATATCATGTGACGAATAAAAATATAGCTCCAAGTAAGGTTACCGATAATGTTGGAGACGAAAGAGGGGATGCCTTCCGGGGCATCCCCAAGCTTAGTTGCTTGCATATTCCTTGAGTATTATCTTGGGGTGCCTTGGGAATCTCCAAGCTTAGGGTCTTGTCACTCCTTATTCTTCTCATATCGATGTCTCACCCAAAACTTGAAAACTTCAATCACACAAAACTTAACGGAACTTCGTGAGATGGGTTAGTATGATAACAAATCATTCACTTTGGTACTGTCAAGACAAGATTCAATTTTTTTATCAAATGATTACTACTGTACCCTATCATTTCTACAATTTATATTGAGAAATATAAGCCATAGAAACTAGAAAATAAGCAAACTATGCATCGAAAACAGAATCTGTCAAAAACAAAACAGTCTGTAAAGATCTGAATTATTCTCATACTTATGTTACTCCAAAATTTCTAAAAAATTATAACAACGTAGAAATTTTTATATCAATCCTCTGTAAAAAATTCAGAGTTTTTTTACATGCCATTGAATTTTAACAATTCTGTTACCGGGCGCAAAAGTTTCTGTTTTTGCACAGAATCAAATCAACTATCAACCACACTATCCCAAAGGCTTTACTTGGCACTTTATTCAAACAAAAGATATAAAACATGATTAATACAGTAGCTTAATCATGTGAACACACAAAAACAGTAGGGGTAAATATTGGGTTGTCTCCCAACAAGCGCTTTTCTTTAATGCCTTTTTAGCTAGGCATAGTGATTTCAATGATGCTCACACAAAAGATAAGAATTGAAACATAATGGGAGCATCATGAAGCATATGACTAGCACATTTAAGTCTAACCCACTTCCTATGCATAGGGATTTTGTGAGCAAACAATTTATGGGAACAAGAATCAACTAGCATAGGAAGGCAAAACAAGCATGACTTCAAAACTTTCAACACATAGAGAGGAAACTTGATATTGTTGAGATATGTAAAAGCATATGTTCCTCTCTCATAATAATTTTCAGTAGCATCATGAATGAATTCAACAATATATCTATCACATAAAACACTCTTTTCATGATGCATAAGCATAGAAATTTTATTACTATCCACATAAGCAAATTTATCCTCATGAATAGTAATGGGAGCATCATATGAAACTTGAATACTATAAATTGTTTCCACATTAAAAGAGTAATATTCAGTAAAAGGATATTAAAAATTATGACAATAATTATCACTACTTTTTATAACATAAGTAACATCACAATAATCATCATAAGTAGCAACTTTGTTCTCATCATAGTCAATTGAAACCTCTTCCAAAATAGTGGAATCATTACTAAATAAAGTCATGACCTCTCCAAATCCACTTTTATCATTATAATAAGATTCAACACCCTCCAAAATAGTGGGATAATTATTATCTAAAGTTGACACTCTTCCAAACCCACTTTCATAAATATTGCAATCATCATAAATAGGAGGCATGCAATCATCATAGCAAATTTGCTCATCCAAAGTAGAGGGACTGAAAAGACCATATTCATCAAGCATAGCAACCCCAAGCTTGGGACAAACATTAATTGCAGGAAATAAATTCTCAAACATGTCACTCTCATCAAACATAGCATCCCCAAGCTTGTGGCTTTGCATATCATAAGCATAATCACTCTCATCGTTAATAGTATGAATAGCACCAATAGTATAACAATTATTGTCATCACAATTTTCTATGTTGGTGCCAAAGAGATTTTCAAGATTATAAGAAGTATCATTATTTTCCCAATCATAATCATCACAATGAGTAATAGGCATAACAAAATCATCCTCAATAGTTTCTTCGGACATTGTACCATAAGACAAAGAATCAATATCATCATCAAGTGTATCATCTTCCACATTTATTTTTGATTCATTCTCATGAGGCATAACAATAATAGGAGCAACATCATTTGGGAGGGATACCTTTTTACCTTTGCTTCTCCGTCTTTTATTTTTCTTCTCCACGTCATGTGTGGGTTTAATCAACTTTTTAGAGCTCCTTATTGATGAGATTGGTTGCATAGGGAGCTCATTCTCGTAACCTGTTTCATCACGAGGGACAATAGGAGGGAAAGTGGAGAGCTTTACCCTTTCATTACTATTTCTTTTATATTCTATTGGTTTTCCCATCTTTCTATAGTTGGCAATATAAGCATTCTCATTGCAATTTACCACACAAAACATATAGATATTTTTAAGAGTAGTTTCAGCATGGTCGACGAATATGAACGCTTCAAACCAACTATTTTTATGTGACAATTCTTCACACCCCAAAAATAAACAAAGTTCATTATAAAGTTCAAGGGTGATCAAGTTATTGCTATATTTGGCTACGATTCGGTCATGAAAAATTGTGCATTGGAAATTAAGATGATCAACTCTATTGCAAAGTTCACAAGTAATGGGATGAAGAGAGCATAATTTTGTAGCAAATTTATCTATCACCTTAAGCCACCGATTGGTTTCATCATGTTTATGCTTCTTACAAAATCTATCATCCCTATAAGGCATGTCTTCGCAAATTCTATTCACTCCACAAAAATTGACATGCTTATAAGAAACATTTTTATCATGACTAGTGCAATCATCATTAGTATCATGAATATTCATAGCAAGCAAACTAACAACATTGCAATCATGTTTATCATTCAAAGATTTAGTGCCAAACAATTTATAGACTTCTTCTTCTAAAACTTCAGCACAATTTTCCTTCCCATCATTTTCACGAAAGACATTAAAAAGATGAAGCATATGAGGCAACCTCAATTCCATAATTTTTTATAGTTTTCTTTTATAGACTAAACTAGTGATAAAACAAGAAACTAAAAGATTCAATTGCAAGATCTAAAGATATACCTTCAAGCACTCACCTCCCCGGCAACGGCGCCAGAAAAGAGCTTGATGTCTACTATGCAACCTTCTTCTTGTAGACTCATGTTGGGCCTCCAAGCGTAGAGTTTTGTAGGACAGTAGCAAATTTCCCTCACGTGGATGACCTAAGGTTTATCAATCCGTAGGAGGCGTAGGATGAAGATGGTCTCTCTCAAACAACCCTGCAACCAAATAACAAGGAGTCTCTTGTGTCCCCAACACACCCAATACAATGGTAAATTGTATAGGTGCACTAGTTCGGCGAAGAGATGGTGATACAAGTGTAATATGGATGGTAGATATAGGTTTTTGTAATCTGAAAATATAAAACAGCAAGGTAGCAACTGACAAAAGTGAGCAAAAACGGTTTGCAATGCTTGGAAACAAGGCCTAGGGTTCATACTTTCACTAGTGCAAGTTCTCTCAACAATGATAACATAATTGGATCATATGGCAATCCCTCAACGTGCGACAAAGAATCACTCCAAAGTTTCTATCGGAGAACGTAGGACGAAAACATGCATAAACCCCTATGCATAGATTACCCCAATGTCACCTCGGGAATCTGCGAATTGAGTGCCAAAACATACATCAAGTGAATCAATAGAACATCCCATTGTCACCACAGATATCCCATCGCAAGACATACATCAAGTGTTCTCAAATCCAATACTCAATCCAACATAACGAAACCTCAAAGAGCAAGACTCAATTCATCACAAGAAGGTAGAGAGGGAGAAACACCATATGATTCAACTATAGTAACAAAGCTCGCGATACATCAAGATCGTGCCAAATCAGGAACACGAAAGAGAGAGAGAGATCAAACACATAGCTACTGGTACATACCCTCAGCCCCGAGGGTGAACTACTCCCTCCTCATCATGGAGACCGCCGGGATGATGAAGATGGCCACCGGTGATGGTTTCCCCCTCCGGCAGGGTGCCGGAACGGGCTCCCGATTTGTTTTTCATGGCTACAAAGGATTGCGGCGTCGGAACTCTCGATCTAGGTTTCTTTCTGGAGTTTCCTCTATTTATAGGAGTTTTTGGCGTCGGGGACAAGTCAAGGGGGTCCACGAGGCAGAGGCAAGGTGCGCTTCCCACCCTTGTAGTTGCCTCGGGACTCCTCTCTGGTATCTTTTCGCTCCAGTATTTTTTATAGTTTCCAAAAATATTCTCCGTAAATTTTCAGCCCATTCCGAGAACTTTTATTTCTACACAAAAAACGACACCACGGTAGTTCTGCTGAAAACAGTGTCAGTCCAGGTTAGTTCTAATCAAATCATACCAAAATCATATAAAATTGTTGTAAACATGGCATGAATACTTCATAAATTATAGATATGTTGGAGACGTATCATGGTGGCCACGCTCAACCCCCTCCATCCAAAAGGGCTCCTTCTAAGCGCTCTAAATCCTGCGTAGCCCCATGTAGGTCCAGCCTTCGCATAAAAAACCTTTCTTTCAAATGAAAGCGTTATTCTGGAACATAAGGGGTTTCGGTGCTAGGGGCGGCGAGATCAGATTAGGGATGTGGTTAGAGGTGAGGATATTGACATTATAGGGTTGGTTGAAACGTTCAAGGAGTCCTTCTCTCCCAATGCTCCGCCATTGCGGGGATGGATAGATTTGATTGGAACTGTCTTCCTACCTCGGGCCATTCTGGTGGGATTTTAATTGGCACTAAATGGGATCTTTTTGATTTTGTTGCCTTTGATCATGGCATCTTTTGGGCTAGCACAGTCGTTCATCATCGACGGCTCAATACTCTTTGGGAAATTATGATGGTGTACGGCCCTGCTGATCATTCCTTGTCCCCGCTCTTCCTTGACGAGATCTCCACTAAAATCGATGCCTGTACTCTGCCTATTTTGGTGGGAGGGGACTTTAACCTTCTTCGTACTCCCTCGGACAAGAACAACCGTAACTTCTCTTGGCCTCTTGCTGATGCTTTTAATGGTTTCATTCGTGACTGCGCTCTACGTGAACTCCCTCGGGTGGGAGCCCATTTTACTTGAACGAACCATCAGACCAACCCGGTTCGATCGATGCTGGATCGTGTCTTCATCTGTTCGGACTGGGATTCCTTATTTCCCGCGCTTCCTTGAAAGCTAGAGCGATAGTGGGCTCTGACCACGCTCCTCTAATTCTATATGTGGGACTTGATAACACTAATGTTTCCTCTCGATTCCAACTTGATGCTTCATGGCTATTAGTTGATGGGTTTATAGATATGCTTGCTAACAAGTTATCTGGACTGCTCTCCTCCTATCATCGATCATTTGGCCCCATGGACGACTGGCACAAATGTTCTTATGTGATGCGCAAGTTCCTCCGGGGCTGGTCTCGTAATAGATCAGCGGAGGCCCGTCGTGAGAAATGTTCCCTGGAAGCCTAGATTGCTGGTCTGGATAACGTGGCCGACGAGCCCGGCCTCTCGGAGGGGGAGTGGTCGGCTTGTTCCGCCCTTGAAGACGCGCTGATGCAATTGCACCAGCAGGCTGAGATATACTGGCGCCAAAGAGGCACTTTGAATTGGACGCTTAAGGGCGACTCCCCCACGGCATATTTTTTGCCATTGCCAATGGCAGAAGGAGAAGATGCTCTATCGATAGTCTTCTTATCAATGGAGTTAGAACTTCGAACCAGTCTCAAATCATGTCGCATGTGGTTGATTTCTTCTCCTCCCTTCTCTCTGCCAAGCAGGATTCTGGCCTCTCTATCTCTCTATCCTTATGGGATGCCTGATACGTCTCCAACGTATCTATAATTTTTTATTGTTCCATGCTATTATATTATCTGTTTTGGATGTTTTATATGCATTAATATGCTATTTTATACTATTTTTTGGACTAACTTATTAACCTAGAGCCCAGTGCTAGTTTCTGTTTTTTCCTTGTTTTTGAGCTTCACAGAAAAGGAATACCAAACGGAATAAAACCTTCGCGATGATTTTTCTAGGACCAGAAGACACCCAGGAGACTTGGAGTGCAAGTCAGAAGAGCCATGAGGCGGCCACAAGGGGGAGGGCACGCCCCCTGCCTTGTGGGCCCCTCGGTGACCCCCTGACCTAGATCTTCCTCCTATATATTCACATATATTCCCAAACCACCAGAAGCATCCACGAAAACACTTTTCCACCGCCGCAACCTTCTGTTCCCGTGAGATCCCATCTTGGGGCCTTTTCCGGCATCCTGCCGGAGGGGGATTCGATCACGGAGGGCTTCTACATCAACTCTATTGCCCTCCGATGAACCGTGAGTAGTTTACCTCAGACCTACGGGTCCATAGCTAGTAGCTAGATGGCTTCTTCTCTCTCTCTTTGATTCTCAATACAACGTTCTCCTTGATGTTCTTGGAGATCTATCTGATGTAATCTTCTTTTGCGATGTGTTTGTCGAGATTCGATGAATTGTGGATTTATGATCAGCTTATATATGAATATTATTTGAATCTTCTCCGAATTCTTTTATGCATGATTTGATATCCTTGTAATTCTCTTTGAACGACCGGTTTGGTTTGGCCAACTAGATTGGTTTTTCTTGCAATGGGAGAAGTGCTTGGCTTTGGGTTCAATCTTGCGGTGTCCTCTCCCAGTGACAGTAGGGGCAGCGAGGCACGTATTGTATTGTTGCCACCGAGGATAAAAAGATGGGGTTTACATCATATTGCTTGAGTTTATTCCTCTACATCATGTCATCTTACTTAAAGCATTACTCTATTCGTCATGAACTTAATACTCTAGATGCAGGCAGGAGTCGGTCGATGTGTGGAGTAATAGTAGTAGATGCAGGCAGGAGTCGGTCTACTTGACACGGACGTGATGCCTATATTTCATAATCATTGCCTTGGATATCGTCATAACTTTGCGCTTTTCTATCAATTTCTTGACAGTAATTTGTTCACCCACCGTATTATTTGCTATCTTGAGAGAAGCCTCTAGTGAAACCTATGGCCCTCGGGTCTATTTTCCATCATATTACTTTCCGATCTACTATTTTGCAATCTTTTATTTTCAGATCTATAAACCAAAAACCCTAAAAATATTTACTTTATCTTTCATTTAGTTTTATCTATCTCTATCAGATCTCACTTTTGCAAGTGACCGTGAAGGGATTGACGACCCCTTTATCATGTTGGATGCAAGTGTTTGATTGTTTGTGCAGGTATTGGTGATTTGTGCATTGTCTCCTACTGGATTGATACCTTGGTTCTCTAACTGAGGGAAATACTTATCTCTACTTTGCTGCATCACCCTTTCCTCTTCAAGGGAAAAACCAACGCAAGCTCAAGAAGTACCAGGAAGAATTTCTGGCACCGTTGCCGGGGAGATCTACGCCAAGTCAAGACATACCAAGTACCCATCATAAACTCTCATCTCTTGCATTACATTATTCGCCATTTGCCTCTCATTTTCCTCTCCCCCATTTCTAAAATGATTTTCAAAAAGATTTGCCTTTTCTTCGCCCTTCTTCCATTCGTCTTTTCGTTTGCCTTCTTTTTGTTTGCCCTTATGTCTTACTTCGTTTGTTTGCTTGTTCGCTTGGTAAAATTGTGTGTTTATTGAAAAACAGAAACAAAGGTTTATGGATCCTCATCCACTTGCTAATATTTTTAAGAGATCCAATTATGATGAACCTATTGCTAGTGAGTTGAGTGCACTAGATTATCTTTATGAGGTTTTGCTTGAAATTCGTGAATCTGAAAATTTTGATGAAGTGTTGAAAGAAGAAAATTATAAAGTGATTCACGATAGCTCCTTGAATGAAAAGCATGATTGCAATGATGTTATTATAAATTCCATTAATGTCAATTGTGTTGATGATATGCAAAACCCTAAGCTTGGGGATGCTAATTTTGCTATGTCTACTACTTGTTGCAATGATCATGATTGGGGTGATTCTTCTTATGATCTTGAAATTTTATTTAAGCCCCATGATGAATATGAGATTGATAATAATGTTTGCAATAATATTGAAAGTGGTTTTGGAAGAGTGTCAACTTTAGATCCCACATATTTGGAGAATATTCAATCTTATGAAATTTTTGATAAAAGTGGGTTTGGAGAGGTCATGACTTTAGTTAATGTTAATCCCACTATTTTGGAAGAGTGTCAACTTCGCATGCATGTGGATCGTGTTGAGAATATGTTATGTGATACCTATATTGTTGAATTTTCTTATGATCCTACATGTAATTATTATGAGAGAGGAAAATATGGTTGCAGAAATTTTCATGTTACTAAATTACCTCTCTTCATGTTGAGATTGCTATCGTCTCTTTCTTCTTCCCTGCATATGCTAGTTTTTGCTTGCCTTGATAATTTGTTTGCTTATAAAATGCCTATGCATAGGAAGTATGTTAGACTTAGATGTGTTTGTCATGTGTTTTATGATGCTCTCTTTGTGCTTCAATTCTTCTCTTTTATGTGAGCATCATTGAAATTATCAATGCCTAGCTAAAAGGCTTTAAAGAAAAGCGCTTGTTGGGAGACAACCCAATATTTATCCTTACTGTTTTGCAATAAATAATTCATCTAGCCTCTGGTTAGATGTGTTTTTGTGTTTTAATTAGTGTTTGTGCCAAGTAAGACCTTTGGGATGGCTTACGGTGATAGTTGATTTGATTTTGCTGAAAAACAGAAAATTTTGCGTCCAGTCACAGAATTGTTTAGATTCATTGGAGCGTGGAAAAACCCTGTATTTTTTACAAAAGATTTATATACAAATTTCCTCTGTTGTTCTTATTTTTCACAAGTTTTGGAGTTACAGAAGTATTAGAAAAATTCATATCTTCGCAGACTGTTCTATTTTTGACAGATTGTGTTTTCTATGTGTTATTTGCTTATTTTGATGAATCTATGGGTAGTATCAGGGGGTATTGATAACCCACAAGTATAGGGGATCGTTTGTAGCCTTCTTCGATAAATAAGAGTGTCGAACCCAATGAGGAGCTAACGGCATTACAAATATTCCCTCAAGTTCTATCGACCACCGATACAACTCTACGCACACTTGACGTTTGCTTTTCCCAAAACAAGTATGAAACTATTTTGCAAGAATAAAACTACGAGTACTTTGCGAGAATAAAACTACAAATAAATTGCAAGGTAATAAAATTGGATAGCTTTTGTCAACAAGAAAGTCATTTGTCCCTAGGCAATCGATAACAAGTACCAGTAATCATTCTTGTAATTTTATATGAGGAGAGGCATGAGCTAACATACTTTCTCTACTTGGATCATATGCACTTATGATTGGACCCCTAGCAAGCATCCGCAACTACTAAAGACCATTAAGGTCGTGAAACCCAACCACATCATTAAGTATCAAGTCCTCTTTACTCCCATACGCCATAACCCACTTACTCGAGTTTAAGCTTCTGTCACTCTCGCAACCCACCATAAGCGAATCATGAACATATTGCAACACCCTGCAGCGGGAATCCCTCATGTTTGTGCAAGATGGAGGGCACCATAGGACAGCACCATAAATAAAATATACAATCATACAAACCAAGATCACGATTAACCCATAGGACAAAACGGATCTACTCAAACATCATAGGATAACCATAGATCATTGGGAAATAATATATGGAGTTGAGCACCATGTTTAAGTAGAGATTACAGCGGGGAGAAGAGGTGTTACACCTCTGCATAGAGGGGGAGAAAATTGGTGTTGACGGTAGCAAGATTGTTGATGTAGATCACCGTCACGATCCTTGCCCCGACGGCACTCCGGCGCCACCGGGAGAGAGGGGGAGAGAGCCCCCCTCCTTCTTCTTCTTCCTTGGCCTCCCCCCTAGATGGGAGGAGAGTTCCCCCTCTGGTCCATGGCCTCCATGGTGGCGGAGGGGCGGGAGCCCCTCCGAGATTGGATCTCCCTCTCTGTTCTCTTCTGTTTCGCGTTCCCCAGATCTGGCCCTTCACCGTTTCTTAAATTCCTGGAGATCCGTAACTCCGATTGCGCTGAAATTTTTACATGATTTTTTTCCATAAATTATCTTTCTTCCGCCAGAAGAAGGGCCCCAACCGACTTTCGAGGAGGGCACAAGATACCTGGGCGCGCCAGGGGGTGCCCGGCGCGCCCTGGTGGGTTGTGGTCACTGTGGGCCCCCGTTTGCGTTGATTCCACCTCCCAAAAATCATAAATATTCCAAAATAATTCTCCATAAATTTTTATCATGTTTGGACTTCATTTGATATGGATTTTCTGCGAAACAAAAAACATGCAACACACAGGAACTGGCACTGGGCAATAGATCAATAGGTTAGTCCAATAAATCATATAAAAAGTTGCCAAAAATATGTGAAAGTTGTATAATATTGGCATGAAACAATCAAAAATTATAGATACGACGGAGACGTATCAGCATCCCCAAGCTTAATTCCTGCTCGTCCTCGAGTAGGTAAATGATAAAAAAGATAATTTTTGATGTGGAATGCTACCTAACATAAACTTGATCATATGTCTAGTCATGGCATGAATATTTAGACATAAGTGATTCAAAGCAATAGTCTATAATTTGACATAAAGATATCAATACTCAGGCATCCCAACAAACAATCGTGTCTTTCAAAATATCAACGCTAAAGAAAGCTATCCCTACAAAATCATATAGTCTTGTCATGCTCTGTCTTCTTAACACAAAGTATTTATCATGCACAACCCCGATGACAAGCCGAGCAATTGGTTCATACTTTTTAACGCGCTTCATCTTTTTCAACCCTCACGCAATACATGAGCGCAAGCCATGGATATAGCACTATAGGTGGAATAGAGTATGATGATAGGGGTAAATATTAAGAAGACAAATAAGTAAGAAAGACTCACATCGACGCGGCTAACCAATGGGCTATGGAGATGCCCATCAATTGATATCAATGCGAGGAGTAGGGATTGCCATGCAACGGATGCACTAAGAGCTATAAGTGTATGAAAGCTCAACATGAAAACTAAGTGGGTGTGCATCTAACTCTATAATGAAGAATTCCCACTAGTATATGAAAGTGACAACATAGGATACTCTCCATATGAAAAACATGGTGCTACTTTGAAGCACAAGTGTGGAACTAGCATGCCCCTTCTCTCTTTTTCTTTTCTTTTTTTCTTTTTCTTTTTTCTTTTTCTTTTTTCTTTTTCTTTTATTTTTATTTTTCTTCTTTTTTTTCTTTCTTTTTCTTTTTTTTCTCTCATTGTCCGGAGTCTCATCCCGACTTGTGGGGGAATCATAGTCTCCATCATCCTTTCCTCACTGGGGCAATGCTCTAAAAATGAATAATGATGATCATCACACTTCTATTTACTTATAACTCAAAAGAAATTACAATTGGATACCTAGAACAAAATATGACTATATGAATGCCTCTGGCAGTGTACCAGGATGTGCAATGATCTAGCATAACAACGATATCAAAAAACGGACAAGCCATGGAAATATCATGCTAGCTATCTTACGATCATGCAAAGCAATATGACAATGAATGCTCAAGTCATCAAAATGGAAGCGGTGGAAGTTGCATGGCAATATATCTCGGAATGGCTATGGAAAGGCCATAATAGGTAGGTATGGTGGCTGTTTTGAGGAAGATATAATAAGGATTATGTGTGATAGAGCGTATCATATCACGGGGTTTGGATGCACCTACGAAGTTTGCACCAACTCTCGAGGTGAGAAAGGGCAATGCACGGTACCGTAGAGGCTAGCAAATTGCGGAAAGGTAAGAGTGCGTATAATCCATGGACTCACATTAGTCATAAAGAACTCATATACTTATTGCAAAAGTTTATTAGCCCTCGAAGCAAAGTACTACTACGCATGCCCCTAGGGGGATAGATTGGTAGGAAAAGACCATCGCTCGTCCCCGACCGCCACTCATAAGGAAGACAATCAATAATAAATCATGCTCCAACTTCATAGCATAACGAGATACTATACATGCATGCTTCGGGAATCACAAACCTTTACACCAATATTCTTACTAACCACAACCGTTTACTAGTACCTCCCACATATTCCATCTCTATATCGCAAAACTATTGCAAGGAATCAAACATATCATATTCAGTGATCCACAAGTTTTATGTAGGATTTTATGACTAACCATGCAATTGACCAATTCCTGTTGACTCTCTAAATAGATATAAGTGAAGCATGAGAGTTTTAATTCTTTCTACAAAAGACCATGCTCTAATAAATATAAGTGAAGCAAAAGAGCATTCTACAAATAACGGTTTTCTATGTGAAGAGAACAGGCAATCCAAACTTCAAATGATATAAGTGAAGCACATGAAGCATTCTATAAAGCCATACTCAAAAGATATAAGTGAAGTGCAATGAGAATTATATAAATCAACCATGGATTATCTCATACCAGCATGGTGTATAAAATAAAAATGAAAACTAAACACAAAAGACGCTCCAAGATTTACACATATCACATGAACGAAACGAAGACAAAAACATACCGATACTTGTTGAAGAAAGATGGGATGCCTTCCGGGGCATCCCCAAGCTTAGATGCTTGAGTCTCCTTGGATATTTACTTGGGGTGCCATGGGCATCCCCCATCTTGATCTCTTGCCTCTCCTCCTTCTCCTCATATCGAGACCTCCTCAATCTTTGATCACTTCATCCACACAAAACTTAACAGAAAACTGGTGAGATCCGTTAGTATAATAATGCAAATCACTACTCTAAGTACTGTTGCAAACCCATTCATATTTTGTTTTTGCATTGTAGCTACTGTATTATAACTTCTCCATGGCTTATACCCCTGATAGAGTCAATAGTTTCATCAAAACAAGCAAAATAATGCATCAAAAACAGAATCTGTCTTAAACAGGAAAGTCTGTAGCAATCTGAACACCTACCATACTTATGGTACTCCAAAAATTCTAAAAAATTAGGACAAAATAAAAAAAATTGTATAGAAAGACTGTGCAAAAAGTTTCAGAAACTTTCAACATTCCAGTAAAAAAATGTAAAATCATGCACTAGAGCCAAAGTTTCTGTTTCAGCACCGCACATACCAACAAGCAATCTAATAATCCTAAAGGCAAATCTTGGCACATTATTTTTATAATACAATGGATTTGTAAAAGGGGATAATTATTTTTGTGAGAATCTTCATGAAAATTTTACATTGTTTCCATGAGCATGAACACAAGTGTTCAAGGTTGACCCTCACTTCTCCAATGCATCACCATTCAATCGCTTCTCTTTTTGTGAAATTTTAAGTTCCCCTCTATATTTTTTTTGTTTTTAAACTTTATAAAAGCACTCAATAGAAATAAATGACTCTCTAAAACTTCCGGGTTGTCTCCCTGGCAGCGCTTGCTTTAAAGCCATTAAGCTAGGCATAAAGTGCTCAAGTAATGAATCCACCCGGATCCCAAGGTATATCAAAGCCAATTTTAATTAACAATGATTTGGCATTTAGTAGTGAGCACAAAGAAACATATATCATGCAATGACGAAGTCTAACTCTCTTCCTATGCATTGGCATGTCATACAAGAACAATTCATGGACATCAAGTAGAGGCCAATACATAGCATAAGCAGTTTCTTGCAATTTTATCGTGTTGGAAACATAAAGAGGTGGAGATATAGTTCCTCTCTCATAATAATTGCAAGTAGGAGCAGCAAGCACATGCATATTATATTCATCAAAATCATCATGTGTAATGGTAAAAGGCAACCCATCAATGTAATCCTTAATAAGAGCAAACTTCTCTGATATAGTATAGTTGGGAGAATTCAAAAAGATAATAGGACTATCATGTGTGGGTACAATAGCAACAATTTCACTCTTAACATAAGTAACTCTAGCAAGTTCATCTCCATAAGCATAATTCATATTGGCATCAAGGCCACAAGCATAGCAATCATCAAGTTCATCAAAAAGGGATATTTCAAACAAATCAACGGGATCATAGCAATTATCCTTCGGTAAGAACGAAGGGGCATTAAACAATGTATGAGTTGAAGAGTTACTCTCATTAGAAGGTGTGCACGGGTGATCAATCCGCTCTTCCTCCGCTTGTTCTTCGCTCGCCTCATCATCTTTTTCATCCAATGAGCTCACAGTTTCATCAATTTCTTCTTCCATAGACTCCTGCAAAATATTAGTCTCTTCTTGGACAGCGGAGAAGTCCTCAATATATGGTTTAATATAAGCATTGGAAGAATAATTTTCATAGCAATATTTAAGTATGGCAAAATTTTCAGATTTGTAAAGAGTAGCATCATACTTTTCAATCAAAGAAGCAATTTCATAAGCACCCTTAAAAGCAACAAATTCTTCAATTTGTTCAATATCATAATAAGTATAAACACCCTTGGCATAAGAAGATAAAATTCCATTATCTCTAAACTCACATTGATAAGGAAGGTGTTTCTTAGGGTCTTCAGAACAACAAGTAAAATCATGTATTTCACATAAATTTCAAGCATAGCATTGCATAGTATTAATTTGATGTAGTAAAAGTTTCCCTTTTTGAGATAAATGGTGTCGCACAAAACAAGCATGCTCATCTAATGATTTTCCCTCAACTAAGCTAGTTGGGTTTTCAGCACGAGCACAAATGGATCGAAGATGATCCAAATAGAAAGCTTCAGTAGTATGATAGATTTTGGGTGGTTCTTCAACCATTGGTTTAGTAGGTACAACTATTTTTTTTGGTATTTTATGTTTCCTACCCATAACTAAAGATAGAAAACAAGAACACAAAACAAAAATCTACTTAGTGATAAAGCAAACAAGCACACACGAGAATATTCACCCCACGCTATTGCTCCCCGGCAACGGCGCCAGAAAAAGGTCTTGATAACCCACAAGTATAGGGGATCATTTGTAGCCTTCTTCGATAAATAAGAGTGTCGAACCCAACGAGGAGCTAAAGGCAGAACAAATATTCCCTCAAGTTCTATCGACCACCAATACAACTCTACGCACACTTGACGTTTTCTTTACCTAAAACAAGTATGAAACTATTTTGCAAGAATAAAACTACGAGTACTTTGCGAGAATAAAACTACAAATAAGTTGCAAGGTAATAAAAGTGGATAGCTTTTGTCAACAAGAAAGTCATTTGTCCCAAGGCAATCGATAACAAGTACCGGTAACCATTCTTGTAATTTTGTATGAGGGAGAGGCTTGAGCTAACATACTTTCTCTACTTGGATCATATGCACTTATGATTGGACCCCTAGCAAGCATCCGCAACTACTAAAGATCATTAAGGTCGTGAAACCCAACCATAGCATTAAGTATCAAGTCCTCTTTACTCCCATACACCATAACCCACTTACTCGGGTTTAAGCTTCTGTCACTCTCGCAACCCACCATAAGCGAATCATGAACATATTGCAACACCCTACAATGGGGATCCCTCACGTTTGCGCGAGACGGAGGGCACCGTAGGACAACACCATAAATAAAATATACAATCATACCAACCAAGATCACGATTAACCCATAGGACAAAACGGATCTACTCAAACATCATAGGATAACCATAGATCATTGGGAAATAATATATGGAGTTGAGCACCATGTTTAAGTAGAGATTACAGCGGGGAGAAGAGGTGTTACACCGCTGCATAGAGGGGGAGAAAGTTGGTGTTGACTGTAGCAAGATTGTTGATGTAGATCACCATCACGATCCTTGCCCCGGCGGCACTCCGGCGCCACCGGGAGAGAGGGGGAGAGAGCCCCCCTCCTTCTTCTTCTTCCTTGGCTTCCCCCCTAGATGGGAGGAGAGTTCCCCCTCTGGTCCATGGCCTCCATGGCGGCGGAGGGGTAGGAGCCCCTCCGAGATTGGATCTCCCTCTTTGTTCTCTTCTGTTTTGCATTCCCCAGATCTGACCCTTCACCGTTTCTTAAATTCCTGGAGAACCGTAACTCCGATTGCGCTGAAATTTTTACACGATTTTTTCCATAAATTATCTTTCTTGCGCCATAAGAAGGGCCCCAACTGACTTTCAAGGAGGGCACAAGATACCTGGGCACGCCAGGGGGTGCCTGGCGTGCCCTGGTGGGTTGTGGTCACTGTGGGCCCCCGTTTGTGTTGATTCGACCTCACAAAAATCATAAATATTCCAAAATAATTCTCCGTAAATTTTTATCGCGTTTGGACTTCGTTTGATATGGATTTTCCGCGAAACAAAAAACATGCAACAAAAAGGAACTGGCACTGGGCACTGGATCAATAGGTTAGTCCAATAAATCATATAAAAAGTTGCCAAAAATATGTGAAAGTTGTATAATATTGGCATGAAACAATCAAAAATTATAGATACGACGGAGACGTATCAGGTATGAACCATGGAGAAGTTGGAATACGGTAGATATTACACCAATATAAATAAAGAATGAGTTCACAACAGTACCAAAAGTGGTGATTTATTTTCTTATACTAACGGAGCTTATGAGATTTTCTGTTGAGTTTTATGTTGTGAAGTTTTCAAGTTTTGGGTAAGGATTTGATGGACTATGGAATAAGGAGTGGGAAGAGCCTAAGCTTGGGGATGCCCAAGGCACCCCAATGTAATATTCAAGGACAACCAAGAGCCTAAGCTTGGGGATGCCCCGGAAGGCATCCCCTCTTTCGTCTTCGTCTATCGGTAACTTTACTTGAGGCTATATTTTTATTCACCACATGATATGTGTTTTGCTTGGAGCGTCTTGTATGATTTAAGTCTTTGTTTTTTAGTTTGCCACAATCATCCTTGCTGTACACACCTTTTGAGAGGGACACGCATGAATCGTGATTTATTAGAATACTCTATGTGCTTCACTTATATCTTTTGAGCTAGGCAATTTTGCTCTAGTGCTTCACTTATATCTTTTTAGAGCACGGCGATGGCCTTATTTTGTAGAAATTATTGAAATCTCATGCTTCGCTTATATTATTTTGAGAGTCTCTAAACAGCGTGGTAATTTGCTTTGGTTATGAATTTAGTCCTAATATGATAGGCATCTAAGAGGGATATAATAAAAACTTTCATATAAAGTGCATTGAATACTATGAGAAGTTTGATTCCTTATGATTGTTTTGAGATATAGAGATGGTGATATTAGAGTCATGCTAGCGAGTAATTGTGAATTGGAGAAATACTTGTGTTGAGGTTTGTGATTCCCGTAGCATGCATGTATGGTGAACCGTTATGTAACGAAGTTGGAGCATGAGGTATTTTTTGATTGTCTTCCTTATGAGTGGCGGTCGGGGACGAGCGATGGTCTTTTCCTACCAATCTACCCCCCTAGGAGCATGCGCGTAGTACTTTGTTTCGATGACTAATAGATTTTTGCAATAAGTATGTGAGTTCTTTATGACTAATGTTGAGTCCATGGATTATATGCACTCTCACCCTTCCACCTTTGCTAGCCTCTCTAGTGCCGCACAACTTTCGCCGGTACCATAAACCCACCATATACCTTCCTCAAAACAGCCACCATACCTACCTATTATGGCATTTCCATAGCCATTCTGAGATATATTGCCATGCAACTTTCCACCGTTCCGTTTTATTATGACACGTTCCATCATTGTCATATTCCTTTGCATGATCATGTAGTTGACATCGTATTTGTGGCAAAGCCACCTTTCATAATTCTTTCATACATGTCACTCTTGAGTCATTGCACATCTCGGTACACCGCCGGAGGCATTCATATAGAGTCATATTTTTGTTCTAAGTATCGAGTTGTAATTTTTGAGTTGTAAGTAAATAAGAGTGTGATGATCTTCATTATTAGAGCATTGTCCCATGTGAGGAAATAATTAAAATGGAGTCCAAAGAAGCCAAACAAAAAAAAATGAGAGAAAAAGAGAGAAGGGGCAATGTTACTATCCTTTTTTTTCACACTTGTGCTTCAAAGTAGCACCATGATCTTCATGATAGAGAGTCTCCTATGTTGTCACTTTCATATGCTAGTGGGAATTTTTCATTATACAACTTGGCTTGTATATTCCAACGATGGGCTTCCTCAAATTGCCCTAGGTCTTCATGAGCAAGCAAGTTGGATGCACACCCACTTAGTTTTCTTTTGAGCTTTCATAAACTTATAGCTCTAGTGCATCCGTTGCATGGCAATCCCTACTCACTCACATTGATATCTATTGATGGGCATCTCCATAGCCCGTTAATATGCCTAGTTGATGTGAGACTATCTCCCTCTTTTTGTCTTCTCCATAACCACCATATTCTATTCCACTTATAGTGCTATGTCCATGGCTCACGCTCATGTATTGCGTGAAAGTTGAAAAGGTTTGAGAACACCAAAAGTATGAAACAATTGCTTGGCTTGTCATCGGGGTTGTGCATGATTTGAATACTTTGTGTGATGAAGATGGAGCATAGCCAGACTATATGATTTTTTAGGGATAAACTTTCTTTGGCCATGTTATTTTGAGAAGACATAATTGCCTTGTTAGTATGCTTGAAGTATTATTGTTTTTATGTCAATATTAAACTTTTGTTTTGAATCTTATGGATCTGAACATTCATGCCACAATAAAGAAAATTACATGGATAAATATGTTAGGTAGCATTCCACATCAAAAATTCTGTTTTTATCATTTACCTACTCGAGGACGAGCAGGAATTAAGCTTGGGGATGCTTGATACGTCTCCAACGTATCTATAATTTTTGATTGTTCCATGCTATTATATTATCTGTTTTGGATGTTTTATATGCATTAATATGCTATTTTATATTATTTTTGGGACTAACTTATTAACCTAGAGCCCAGCGCTAGTTTCTGTTTTTTCCTTGTTTTTGAGCTTCGCAGAAAAGGAATACCAAACGGAATAAAACCTTCACGATGATTTTTCTTGGACCAGAAGACACCCAGGAGACTTGGAGTGCAAGTCAGAAGAGCCACGAGGCGGCCACAAGGGGGGAGGGCGCGCCCAGGGGAGTAGGGCGCACCCCCCTGCCTTGTGGGCCCCTCGGTGAGCCCCTGACCTAGATCTTCCTCCTATATATTCACATATATTCCCAAACCACCAGAAGCATCCACGAAAACACTTTTCCACCGGCGCAATCTTCTGTTCCCGTGAGATCCCATCTTGGGGCCTTTTCTAGCATCCTGCCGGAGGGGGATTCGATCACGGAGGGCTTCTACATCAACTCTATTGCCCTCCGATGAAGCGTGAGTAGTTTACCTCAGACCTACGGGTCCATAGCTAGTAGCTAGATGGCTTCTTCTCTCTCTTTGATTCTCAATACAACGTTCTCCTTGATGTTCTTGGAGATCTATCCGATGTAATCTTCTTTTGCGGTGTGTTTGTCGAGATCCGATGAATTGTGGATTATTGATTAGCTTATCTATGAATATTATTTGAATCTTCTCTGAATTCTTTTATGCATGATTTGATATCCTTTTAATTCTCTTCGAACTATCGGTTTGGTTTGGCCAACTAGATTGGTTTTTCTTGCAATGGGAGAAGTGCTTGGCTTTGGGTTCAATCTTGCGGTGTCCTCTCCCAGTGACAGTAGGGGTAGCGAGGCACGTATTGTACTGTTGCCATGGAGGATAAAAAGATGGGGTTTACATCATATTGCTTGAGTTTATTCCTCTACATCATGTCATCTTACTTAAAGCGTTACTCTGTTCTTCATGAACTTAATAATCTAGATGCAGGTAGGAGTCGGTCGATGTGTGGAGTAATAGTAGTAGATGCAGGCAGGAGTCGGTCTACTTAACACGAACGTGATGCCTATATTTCATAATCATTGCCTTGGATATCATCATAACTTTGCGCTTTTCTATCAGTTGCTCGACAGTAATTTGTTCACCCACCGTATTATTTGCTATCTTGAGAGAAGCCTCTAGTGAAACCTATGGCCCCCAGGTCTATTTTCCATCATATTACTTTCCGATCTACTATTTTGCAATATTTTATTTTCAGATCTATAAACCAAAAACCCTAAAAATATTTACTTTATCTTTTGTTTAGTTTTATCTATCTCTATCAGATCTCACTTTTGCAAGTGACCGTGAAGGGATTGACAACCCCTTTATCGCGTTGGGTGCAAGTGTTTGATTGTTTGTGCAGGTATTGGTGATTTGTGCGTTGTCTCCTACTGGATTGATACCTTGGTTCTCTAACTGAGGGAAATATTTATCTCTACTTTGCTGCATCACCCTTTCCTCTTCAAGGGAAAACCAACGCAAGCTCAAGAAGTAGCAATGCCCCTTTTAGGATCTCGAGGGCTGAAAATGATGCCTTAATGCTGCCTCTTTCTGAAGAAGAAATCTGGGAGGTCAATAATTCTGCTAATCCTAATGCAGCTTTAGGCCCTGATGGCTTCTCCATTCCTTTTTAAAGAAATTCTGGCCTCAGCTTCGACCTCTAGTGTGTAAGATTATACAAGGCTTCTGCCTGGGGACGGTGGACATCTCCCGACTTAATTATGCTGTCATTACTCTAATTCCTAAAGTTAAACGAGCCGAGTTGATTTCTCAGTTTAGGCCGATAGCCCTCATTAAAAACATTGCGAAATTTCCGGCTAAGGGTTTTGCCACTCGCCTATCTCCTGTAGCCGACAAAGCTCTCAGCCCTTTCCAATCTGTGTTTATCAAAGGGAGATTCATTTTAGACGGGATCCTTTGCTTGCACGAGATCATTCATGATCTCAAAATTCATAAATCTAAGCCGGTGATACTTAAACTGGACTTTGAAAAAGCGTATGATTCGGTCAATTGGCCGTTTCTTAGGCAGGTCCTTCTTGCTAAAGGCTTTGATGGAGCCTATGTGCACAGGATTATGCAGCTGGTCTCGGGGGGCCACACTGCGATCTCAGTTAATGGCCAGGTCAGTAACTTCTTCGCTAATGGCAGGGGCCTATGGCAAGGTGATCCAGCTTCTCCTATCCTGTTTAACTTTGTGGCGAACGCTCTCTCTCGCATCCTTTCCAGGGCCGCCTCTTACGGACACATATCTCCGGTCATTTCCCACCTCATTCCTGAAGGTGTCACGCATCTCCAATATGTAGATGACACGATCATTATGGTGGAACTTAATGACTCTTGCATTGCTCACCTTAAGTTCATTTTACTTTGTTTTGAAGCCTTATCGGGCCTTAAGATCAATTTCTCCAAAAGTGAGGTCATTGTCACTGGTGTTGATGATACAGAGGCTTTACGGGTGGCCCACCTTCTTAATTGCAACCTGGGATCCTTTCCCTTCAAGTACTTGGGCCTCCCGATCTCCCCAGACAATCTATGTGCCAAGGAGTTTGCTCCTGCCGTTGCTAAGATGGGGAACAGGGTGCCCCCGTGGCGGGGCAGATATAATACGAGTGCTGGGAAGGTTGCCTTAATTAATGCTTGCCTCTCCTCCCTGCCGATGTTTATCATGGACTTTTATCTCTTGTCTGCTGGTACCCATGCCAGATTTGATAAGCATATGGGTGCATTCTTCTGGAACTCTGTGTACAATAGACGCAAATACAGACTGGTCAAGTGGAAAATTATTTGTAGACCCAAAAACCTTGGGGGGTTGGGCATCATTAACACTGCTATTATGAACAGATGCCTCATGATCAAATGGTGGTGGAAAATCATGACCACGTGAGCTGATACCCTGTGGTTTTCTATTCTCAAAGCTAAGTACTTCCCACTTTCAAACCCTATGTTCACCTCCTCTCGGGGAGGGTCTCAGTTTTGGAAAGACCTTGTCAAGGTTCGACCTTTTTTTCAGGCTCACGTCAAGTTTGTGGTTGGTAATGGAGCTTCCATTTGCTTTTGGCTCGACTGGTGGTGTGGAGACTCACCCCTCTCGGTGGTCTTCCCCATGTTGTTTTCTTACTGCCCCAACCCGAACATCTCCATCGCAGAGCTTTTGGCTAATAATTGGGACCTTGCCTTCCGGTGCTCGCTGTCCCCTGTAGAGTTGGAGGAATGGCAGCGGCTTGCTGATACGTCTCCAACGTATCTATAATTTATGAAGTATTCATGCTGTTATATTATCACTCTTGGATGTTGTACAATCATTTTGTAGCAACTTTATATCATTTTTTCTGACTAACCTATTGACATAGTGCCCAGTGCCAGTTGCTGTTTTTTGCTTGTTTTTTACATCACAGAAAATCAATACCAAACGGAGTCCAAACACAGCGAAACTTTTTGGAGAATTTGTATGGACCAGAAGACACAACTTGGGCCAAAGAAGTACCAGAGGGGTGCCCCGAGGGGGGCACAACCCACCTGGGCGCGCCTGGGGGCCCAGGCGCGCCCTGGTGGGTTGTGCCCCCTCGGGGCACCCCTCTGGTACTTCTTTGGCCCAAGTTGTGTCTCGCCTGGGGGCCCAGGCGCGCCCTGGTGGGTTGTGCCCGCCTCGATGGCCTCCCGCACCGCCTCTTCGCCCTATAAATTCCCAAATATTCCAAAAACCCTTGGGGTAACCCTAGATCAGAAGTTCCGCCCCCGCAAGCCTCTGTAGCCACGAAAAACCAATCTAGACCCCGTTCCGGCACCCTACCAGAGGGGGAAATCATCACCAGTGGCCATCTTCATCATCCCGGCGGCCACCATGATGATGAGGGAGTAGTCCACCCTCGGGATTGAGGGTTTGTACCAGTAGCTATGTGTTTAATCTCTCTCTCTCTCTCTCTCTCTCTCTTGTGTTCTTGATGGCACGATCTTGATGTATCGCAGGCTTTGTTAATATAGTTGGATCATATGGTGTTTCTCCCTCTCTATCTTGTTGTGATGAATTGAGTTTTCCCTTTGAGATTTCGTTTTATCGGATTGAATACTTTTACGGATTTGAGAGCACTTGATATATTTCTTGCATATGAATACCTGTGGTGACAATGGGGTATTATATTGATCCACTTGATATATGTTTTCGCACTCAACTCGCGGATTCCCGAGGTGACATTGGGGTAATCTATGCATAGGGGTTGATGCACATTTTCGTCCTTGTTTCTCTGGTAGAAATCTTGGGGCACTCTTTGAGGTTCTTTGTGTTGGATCGAGTATTATGAATCTGAAATTGTTTGATGCGTATCGTATAATTAACTCATGGATACTTGTGGTGACATTGGAGTATCTAGGTGACATTAGAGTTGGTTGATGCGTATCATATGGTGTTATTTTAGTACGAACTCTTGGATATATCGAACGGAAAAAATAACTTTGTGTTATTTTAGTACGAACTCTTGAATAGATCGAATGGAAAGAATAACTTTTAGGTGGTTTCGTACCCTACAAACAATTTCTTCTTATGTTTTCCGCTAGATAAGAACTTTGGAGTGATTCTTCATCACACGTGGAGGGATGGTTATGTGATCCAATCATATTAGCATTGTTGAGAGATTGCACTAGCGAAAGTACAGACCCTAGGCCTCATTTTCAAGCATTGCAATACCGTTTGTGCTTCATTTTATCAATTGATACCTTGCTGTGTTTTATTGTTCCTATCACAAAAATCAATATCTACTATCATTACTACACTTTTATCACCATCTCTTCACCGAACTAGTGCACCTATACAATTTACCATTGTATTGGGTGTGTTGGGGATACAAGAGACTTTTTATTATTTGGTTGCAGGGTTGTTTGAGAGAGACCATCTTCATCCTACACCTCTCACAGATTGATAAACCTTAGGTCATCCACTTGAGGGAAAATTGCTACTGTCCTACAAAACTTTGCGCTTGGAGGCCCAACACAAGTCTACAAGAACAAGTTGCGTAGTAGACATCAAGCTCTTTTCTGGCGCCGTTGCCGGGGAGGTGAGTGCTTGAAGGTATATCTTTAGATCTTGCAATTGAATCTTTTAGTTTCTTGTTTTATCACTAGTTTGGTTCATAAAAGAAAACTACAAAAAAATGGAATTGAGGTTGCATCATATTATTCATCTTTATAATGTCTTTCGTGAAAATGATGGAAAGGAAAATTGTGCTCAATTGATAGAAGAAGAATTCAATAAAATGTTTGGCATAAATGATGAGCATGATTGCAATGTTGTTAGTATGAATTCTATGAATATCCATGATGCTAACGATATGCAAAGCCATAAGCTTGGGGATGCTATATTTGATGACGATGATATTTTTAGTCCGCCACGTTTTGATGAGAAAATTTATTATGATGATTGCATGCCTCCTATTTATGATGATTATATTGATGAAAGTGGGTTTTGAAGAGTGTCAACTTTATGAAATGATGATCCCACTATTTTGGAGGGTGTTGAGTCTTATTGTAATAATTATGAAAGTGGATTTGGAGAGGTCATGACTTTATTTAGTGGTGAATCCACTATTTTGGAAGAGGTTTTAATTGACTATGATAACAAAGTTGCTATCTATGATGATTATGGTGATGACATGTATGCTATATTGAATAATGATAACCATGAAACTTGTCATCATGATTTTAATTTCCAATCACATAATAGTTGTTTTGTTGAGTTTGCTCTTGTCACTATTCATGAGAATAAATTCGCTTATGTAGAGAGTAAGAAAATTTCTATGCTTGTGGATCATGAAAAGAATGATTTATGTGATAGTTATATTGTTGAATTCATTCATGATGCTACTGAAAATTATTATGAGAGGGGAACATATGCTTTTACATATTGCATTAATATCAAGTTTCCTCTCTATGTGTTGAAAGTTTTGAAGTTATACATGTTTTGCCTTCCTATGCTAGTTGATTCTTGCTTCCATAAATTATTTGCTCAAAAAATCCCTAAGCATAGGAAGTGGGTTAGACTTAAATGTACTAGTCATATGCTTCATGCTGCTCTCTTTGTGTTTCAATTCTTATCTTTTATGTGAGCATCATTGAAATCATCATGCCTAGATAAAAAGGCATTAAAGAAAATCGCTTGTTGGGAGACAACCCAACACTATTACCTACTGTTTTTATGTGTTCACATGATTAGGATACTGTAGTAATCATGTTTTATAGCTTTTGTTTCAATAAGGTGCCAAGTAAAGCCTTTGGGATAGTGTGGATGATAGTTGACTTGATTCTGTGCAAAAACAGAAACTTTTACGTCTAGTAAATAAATTCCTATCTTTGACTGGAACAAGGAAAAATTCTAATTTTTTTACAGTTGATGGTCATACAAATTTTCTATGTTTTCCTAATTTTTCAAAAAAATTGTAGTTACGTAAGTATGATATTAATTCAGATCTTTACGTACTGTTCTGTTTTTGACAGATTCTGTTTTCAATGCATAGTTTGCTTGTTTTATGATTTCTATGGCTTATATTGCTTAATATAAATTATGGAAATTGTAGAGTACAGTAGGAATTATGTGGAAACAATTATGAATCTTATATTGACAGTACCAAAGTGAATGATCTGTCTTTATAATACTAACCCATCTCACGAAGTTCCGTTAAGTTTTGTGTGATTGAAGTTTTCAAGTTTTGGGTGAGATATCGATATGAGGAGAATAAGGAGTGACAAGACCCTAAGCTTGGGGATGCCCAAGGTACCCTAAGGTAATATTCAAGGAAAATCCAAGCAACTAAGCTTGGGGATGCCCCGGAAGGCATCCCCTCTTTCGTCTCCAACATTATCGGTAACCTTACTTGGAGCTACATTTTCATTCGTCACATGATATGTGTTTTGCTTGGAGCATCATTTTATTTTATTAGGATTTGCTGTATGTTATTTGAAATAATGTTTTATATCTTTTACTTCAATAAAAATGTCAAGTGTAGCCTTTGTTATGCTTATTTTGCAAGTCTATGAGTTGCTGTTTCAAAACAGAAAGTTTGTCGCTGTTGCAAAAATTCCATAGAAAAGTCAGAATGTGATAAAATGTTTAATTTTTTTGAAAAATAAGCTATGATAAATTTTATATGGTGTGGTAAATTTTCATAATTTTTGGAGTTAGGTAAGTATGAAGAATATTGCACTCTTTACAGACTGTACTGTTTAGACAGATTGCTGTTATGTTTGCATTGTGTGCATATGTTTGCTTGTTTAATGATTCTATTTGAGGATAGGAGTATTAAATATGAAGAGGCATTTAGTATGCAATGTTGAATAATAATTTTAGTGATTTCCTACAGTAGAGAATGATAAGGTTATTGCATTGATTTATACTAAATAAATCTCACGAGTTCTTGTTGAGTTTTGTGTGGATGAAGTTTTTAAGATTTAGGAAAACCGTGATATAAAAGGAATGAAGAAGACACAAAAGCTCAAGCTTGGGGATGCCCAAGGCATCCCAAGATAATATTCCAAGAAGTCTCAAGCATCTAAGCTTGGGGATGCCCCGGTAGGCATCCCACCTTTCTTCATCAACAATTATCGGTTAGCCTCGGTTGAGCCTAAGTTTTTACTTCTTCACATGATGTGTGCTATTTTTGGAATGTCATTTTATTTTGTTTTGCTTGCTGTTTTAATAAAATACTTAGATATGAAAGTTTTTAAATTTGGGAGAGTCCTCAAATAGCTACCCATTTACTTAACTACTCGCTTGAACTTCAATTATATCTTTTTGGAGTAGTTTGTCATTTACTCTTGTGCTTCACTTATATCCTATGAGTAAATTGTTGAATGAATTGAATATCATGAAGTTGAAATTATATGTTCATATCATGACTATTAGTAGCTTCACATTGGGTTTAGAAAGTGAAATCTTTTGAGGCTTGACAATCACAATATTGGTCATACAAGCAATTCATGAATGATTAGTATAAGGAAGAGAACTTTCACATACAAATAAATTATCTTGGACATCTTCTATGATTGTGAATAACCATTAATTATTTTCAAACTTGAGCAAATTAGTTGAAGTTGGACAAGGAAGACAACGTAATGAGTTATGGTTGTGTATATTTGCATACAAGTTATATTGTTATGGATCCTCCAACATGTGGTGTTTGCCTAGGATCTTTTGCTAGCCAAAAATTTGTACTAAGTAGAGATACTACTTGTGCATCAAAAAAACCCTTAAACCCAGTTTCTTGCCATGAGTGTCCACCATACCTACCTATGGATTGAATAAGATCCATCAAGTAAGTTGTCATCGGTGCATAAAGCAATAAAAATTGCTCCTAAATATGTTTGATATTTTATTGTAAGGGAAAATTGAGCGTTGTACGAACTTGTGATGGCAAAGTAATAAAAGCGACGGACTGCATAATAAAGGTTGCTATCATAAGGGGCAATATAACGTGACGTTCCTTTGTTTTAAGAGCTTGGGCATCCAAATAAAAAGCGCATGCACTGGTACCGTAAGGTGCTATACAAACAGTTTTTAACCCCTTTCCGCGACGGCATTTGGAACCGTCGCCAAGTGAGTGTGGGCGATAGGGGGGTCCTTCCCACACGACCCAGAAACCGTCGGGGATGGGCTAGCGGCTACTAACGATCGCCATATAATTAACGTATGAGAAGCCGCCCCAGTCCCACATGTTACATCTCGACGTTACGTTTCTGATCAGAGAGACATCCCAAACGATTACGCCGCTATAGTGAGTGTGAAAAAGGTGGACATCAACATTTAATCTACTGATATGTTTGTGATAGGTACGTTATCGCACACGGTTCAAGAATGTAAAATGTGTGCGGTGCCTCTACTAACGCCAACGTGTCCATTTTCATAACTGTGTGCGATTGGAATTCCTATCACACACGCACACTGGTTTGAAACGTTTGCCGTATTACCATGAATCACACACACATATGAGACGAAACCGTGTGTGCGTCCGTCGGGCATCGCAAACGTTTCACGTCAAAGAACCGTATGTTCTCTTTTTTTCATCGCACACGTTGTTTTCTTTCTAACCGTGTGCACATTATTTTATTCCCTCCTGTATATTTTTATTTTTCCCTGTAATTTATTATTCGAATTGGAAATTTTGAAATATGAAACGTGCAATTCAAATTCTCAGCACAATGGTTCAACAACGAATCCATAAATAAAATTGTCAGTACAATATGTTCAGTAATTACAGGATTACACAGCAATTAACTATGATGAACCACAATATTTAGAGGCGGTAAAGGTGAAGAGACAAGTGTAAATCATTTTGACTGCCGATGGTGTTGAAGAAGCGGAATGCCCATAATGCCTTCCTGCATGCCATAGGCACGAACAACTTTTGTCCAACCCCTTGTGACGATCGCCCGCCCATCCTTCACCGCCTTCAGGAAGACTTCTAGAGCATTATCATGGTAGCATGAATTATATACTTTAACCTTAGTTGCCTCCACTCCGGTCATGTAGTTTGCAAGGTAATCATCAGTAAATAGCTTCGGAAACCACTAAAAAGAGAAAAATATCAGATACTGAGGTCTAATAGAGTAACTTGTTGTGGGCAGGGGGAAAAGGCAACACATTACTTACCATCCTAAAGTTCACTGTTGTCTTGGACAAAGTGTAAATAAAGAGCTTAATTCCCATCTCCAGTTTCTTTCGCCTAACAATCTTTCTTAGTTTCCTCATTTGACGCTTGTTCATGAATATCTCATTGCCCCATACGCAAAAGGGATCGAAGCGTGGATCAGTACCGCTCATATATGTACCTACAAGCAACCAGTAAATGTTAGAAGCTAAACTGAGATTGCACAAATGATGTAAAATACAACTACCTACGTTCCTAAGTACAAGTATTTTTAGAGTTTTCAATATGAACTACATACGGATGTATATAGAATTATAGATATAGTTTAGATTAGAATCTAGATTCACTCATTTTGCTCCTTATGTAGTCTATATTGGAATCTCTAAAAATACTTATATTTAGGAACAGATGGTGTATAAGACATGGGATGCAGCTAACCTCGACAGCAAACAACACCATCGCCCATTGTAGCCCTGTGTAAGTACATGGAAAGCCAATGTTAACTACAACAGGGTTAACATCCACCAAAATTAGCAAATGGTAATAAAACGGTAGCATCTGTAGTGATATCTTCATTGCGAAAGAGTAGCACGGTAGCAAAGGGACGGATTAAAAAATGGATACAACTGTTAATTGCAATAGGCTTAACAGCATCCTAAGTCATGTTTTGTAAGTTTGTAGCCATTGAAATACAACTGTTTAAAAATGGATACAACTGTTAATTGCAACAGGCTTCATGGCCATTGAAACCGATACTGGTAAAAATGCAATTGGCAGAGTTAAACACCACAAGGCAGGTGCTGCCAGAGCAGATAATGGCCCAGTTGTCTATAAAAAGGTAGGGAAAATAGCTAAAACGTGTTAGGCATGTTTACTACAACAAGCTTAATACATCGACCGTACAAAACATAACCATTAATTGCAACTGGTATTGGTAAGATTGAACTGGTGAGTTCATACTTGGTAAGTCCTGAGAGGTAGTTGCTGGGGCACTTCATCTTGGCTAGAGCCTGCCCAAAGTCAGCGGCGGCGGAGGCGAGCTCTTCCTCCGGGTCGAAGCATGGATCAGTGCCGCCGACATGTGTACCTACAAGAAGCAAGTAAATGATAGAAGCCAAACTGCAATTGCACAAATGATGTAAAATACTGTAAGACAAGGGATGCAGCTAACCTCGACGGCAAACAACAGCATCACCCGTTATGGCCCTGCGTAAGTACATGGAAAGGCATGTTAAGTACAACAGGGTTATCATCCACCAAAAATAGCAAATGGGCAGCATCTCTAGTATATCTTCATTGTGGAGAGTAGCATGGTAGCAAAGGGACAGATTAAAAAATGCATACAACTACTAATTGCAATAGGCTTAACAACATCCTAAGTCATGTTTTGTAAGTTTGTAGCCATTGAAATACAACTGTTTAAAAATGGATTCAACTATTGATTACAACAGGCTTAATAGCCATTGAAACCGGTACTGATAAAAATGCAATTGGAAGAGTTAAACATCACAAGGCAGGTGCTGCCAGAGCAGAGAATGGCCCAGTTGTCTATAAAAAGGTAGGGAAAGTAGCTAAAACGTGTTAGGCATGTTTACTACAACATGCTTAATACATCGACCGTACAAAACATAGCCATTAATTGCAACTGGTATTGGTAAGATTGAACTAGTGAGTATATACTTGGTAAGTCCTGAGAGGTAGTTGCTGGGCACTTCATCTTGGCCAGAGCCTGCTCAAAGTCAGCGGCGGCGGAAGCGAGCTGTTCCTCCGGGTCGAAGTGTGGATTAGTGCCACTGACATGTGTATCTACAGGCAACCAGTAAATGGTAGAAGTTAAAATGCAATTGCACAAATGATGTGAAATACTGTAAGACATGGGATGCAACTAACCTCGACGGCAAACAACAGCATCGGCCGTTATGACCCTGCGTAAGTACGTGGACAGGCATGTTAAGTACAACAGGGCTAGCATCCACCAAAAATAGCAAATGGGCAGCATCTCTAGTGATATCCTCAGTCATGTATTGTAAGTTTGTTGCTGGTATTGGTGAAATTGAGCTGGACAGTTAATACTTGAACATCACACAGTGTGTAGTACTGAAATAAACAAGGCACGGACATGCTTAATACATCAACCGTAGAAAACATAGCCATTGCAATTGGTATTGGTAAGATTTAGCTGGTCAGATCATACCTGTTAAGTCCTGGGGGGTAGTCGCTGGGGCACTTCATCTGGGCCAGAGCCTGCACCATGTCGGCGGTGGCGGAGGCGAGGTGTTCCTCCGGGTCAACACGCACAGCGGCCATCGCGCCATGGACCGCCATCAGCTCCTCGACCTCCACGTGATATGTGGTTGGGCTTGCACGGCGATGCTCTGGAGGTAGGGGTGGTGGGGATTTGGAGGCATGAGGATGTTTCGCAGGCGCCATTTAAGCAATCAGGCCGGGGCCGTGATAGAGATCAGTGGGTTACCTGACTGGATCCGAGTAGAACGTAGATGTGGTTGAAGCTGTGGTTGCGGCAGTGGCGGTTTGAGCTGCCGGTAGGGAGAGGCGCGCGGGGCGGTGGAGATACTAAGGAAATTTGATGGGTGGGGATGTGGTTGGAGGAATAAATTCTGAAATTGCGCGCCTAATGAAAATTTCGCTGCGAAACTTGAAACTTGGGCGGGGGAAACACACAACGCAGACGAAGCGCGTAAAATACTCGTGTGCGAGAAAAGAGGAAATTGGCAGATCCCGTCTCCAAAAAAATGTACACGTGTAGTTGATTTTTTTCGGTCAATGGTACGCCTGGTTTATTAGGAAACATCGCACAGGTAACTGACTTATGGATTATTAACGCAAAAAAATGCACACGGGTACGCCATAGAAACCGTGTGTTTTGTGATCCTCTAATGATTAACGCAAAAAAACACACACGGGCACACATGCTAATCAACGCTCAAAGCCCTCAAAGGATGCTCTTAGCAACATTGTACGTTAATACTACAAACTTAAAGTACTACTGATAATTTGCTCTAAGACTATGAGCGACACACGCACTAACTACTTCTCACATGCTGCCATCGGAGCATGCTGGCCAGACGCCGGTGTTCTCCTTCCCGGCCTTGAAGGCGGCAGCCCACCATGCTTCGATCTCCGCCAAGCTCTCCTCACCATGGTGTGCGGCCTCTTCTTTCTTGCGGTGGCAGGACTCTCTTTTCTTAACTGCTTTCTGCCTTTTCCGCTCCTTCTGTGCGGCTTTGGCCGCCTCTAGATCCACCGCCCATTCGGCCATGGCAGCCTCAAAGTCCGCCCACGTAAATGTGTGGCCGGCGACGGCGATGAACTCGGCGCGGGGAGATGCCATCGCTTCCTTACCATATGTGCGGTCGCGGGCGGCGAGGAACGCGGCACGGTGGGATGCCATCGCTTCCTTACCAGTTACTGTGTGCCGCGGTGCCATGAACGACGCTTGGAGAGAACTCTGGGATGGAGGGGCCGGGCAGCCGTATAGTGCGGTGGTTTTTAAGAGCTCAACGACAAACGACAAAGGAAATTTGGCTTCCCTTACAATTTTTCTCGTTCATTATCACGCACAGTTCATCTCCGTCGCTTCCGAAAACAGTGTGCGCTAAGCCTTTGTGTGTTGTGATATGATTGGCCGGAACACCAGCCACGCGGATCACGCGTGTGAACCGTAGGATGCGCCGTGATCGAACGGCAATCCACGTCCCTCACATCACACCCGTGCAGCTGTAGCTGGATTGGATTTATATGCGCTAAATGCCTAGAAAATGCACATAATCCCCTAAATATGGTAAATGAGCCCGGAAAAATGCCAAATTTGAACATGGTGATTTGCAGGGTGTATGTTCATCGTAGAAAAAAACTCCAGGGCAAAGAACGAAGAAAATTTGGATTCCCCTTCAATTTTGGTGATTTCCCTCTCGAAAGCATGGAACTTCCTCGGTGATGGTTCGGTTTATGAAGGGCGTGCATGACGACATAAGCCAAACCTTCTCAAATTTTTACCAGGGCATGGTGAGGTCATACCATGGCACCATGCCAGGTGTCATGTTTTTCAAGCATTTATTTCATTTTTTCTATAGTTGAAAACCCAATAAACAAACATTTGTGGTTGACTATTGCCACACATTTCATCGAAATATCTGTCCATTCCTTGTAAAAGGCATGAGAATTTACTAAATGGCACGAGCATGGTTTTCCAGGCCATTCTTGTGCACCCTTTCATACACCGATTGTTTGAACTTGAATTATGTGCATTAATGCCTAGAAAATGAACATAATCCCCTAAATATGGTAAATGAACCCGGAAAAGTGCCAAATTTGAAAACGGTGATTTGCAGGGTGTATGTTCATCGTAGAGAAAAACTCATGGACAAAGGACAAAGGAAATTTTGACCCCCCTTCAATCTTGGTGATTTCCCCCTCGAAACCATGAAACTTCCTCGGTGATGGTTCGATTTATGAAAGGCGTGCATGACAACATAAGGAAAACATTCTCAAATTTTTACCAGGGCACGGTGAGGCCATACCATGGCACCACGCTAGGCGTCATGTTTTCCAAGCATGTATTTCATTTTTGTATAGTTGTTAACCCAGTAAACGACGCATTTATGGTTGACTATTGCCACACATTTCCTTGAAATATCTGCCCATTCCTTGTAAAAGGCATGAGAATGTACTAAATAGCACGAGCATGCTTTTCCAGACCATTCTTGTGCACCTTTTCATGCACCGAATGTTCGAATTTGAATTATGTGCATTAATGCCTAGAAAATGCAAATAATCCCCTAAATATGGTAAATGAGCCTGAAAAAATGTCAAATTTGAACACGTTGCATTTGAGGCGGTATGTTGATTGTTGGAAAAAAACTAAATGACAAACTAGGACGGAAATTTGGATTCCCCTTCAATCTTGGTGATTTCCCTATCGAAAGCATGGAACTTCCACGGTGATGGTTCGTGTGACGCCCCCGGCCCGATCGTGCACTAATCATACACGCAAATGCACACGATCAAGCCTAAGGACTCACGGGAAGATATCACAACACAACTCTAAAACATAAATAAAGTCATACAAGCTTTATATTACAAGCCAGGGGCCTCGAGGGCTCGAATACATAAGCTTGCGTACAAGCGTCAGCGGAAGCATCAGATATCTGAGTACAGATATGAAACAGAAATAGAAAGGCCTTTAGAAAGGCGGGGCAAAATATAACACTACGATCGAAAGGCGCAGGCCTCCTGCCTGGGACCCTGCGATCCTACTCCTGGTCGTCAGTCAACTCGTAGCAGTATCCATCCTCTGGGTAGTAGTAGTAGTCGAACGACGGGGCAGCTGTCTTAGGGGGCTCCGTCATCTTGGTTACGTCAAACTGATATGGGGAGAAAAGGAAAACAAAGCAACCGTGAGTACTCAGAAGTACTCAGCAAGCAAGGATCTACACTACATATGCAACATTTTCAAAGAGAAGGCTGTATATGTGGACTGGGCTGCAGAAATGCAAGAATAGAGAGAAGGCCTAGTCCTATCGAAGACTAGCATCTTCAGCGGTCTTGCAGAAATAGAAGAGGGTAGAACAGTATAATATAATGTAGCAGTATCATTAAGTCTCATCCTCACCCAGAGATCCTTTCTCGACTCCCTGCGAGAAAGCAATCCCAGAGCCATACATACAGGTCTCATCACAGGTATCCAGTTCTAGTTGTATCGATCGGGATACATCTCCGAGTGTCCTTTACCGTAGGACCGGCTATCGATAGAAGTATTCTTCCCTGCAGGGGTGCACCAACTTACCCAACACGCTCGATTAACTCCGACCGGACACACTTTCCTGGGTCATGCCCGGCCTCGGTCAAACGACACACCGCAGCCCTACCTAAAGCTCAGCAGAGAGGTCCCCGCCGGTCTACATCCTAAGCACTCAGGGGTCTTGGGCCATCGCCCTATGCACTCCGGGTCGTTGTGTGCAGGGTGGATACCAGCACCGCCTCGGAGGGTCGGTACGATCCGACCGTGCCACAATGCTGAACTGGACGTCTGACAGAACTGTCGGCTGATGCTACGATGCAGAACGCCCATACTATGCCCACGTGATGGTTAGTGCTATCAGACCAGAGGCCTGCTCGGATCAAATATCCAAATCGTTAGGACTAGGGGCTTGCGGTAACGAGCAGAGACTCATGAAAGATGTGACCCCGTCGCCCCATCTCGAGGACTTGCTGCAAGGGTTAAGAATGCCCGACCGCGCCTCGTATTCACCACTCGGGTACCACACTGGCACCCGTCTTCACAACACTCGCCTCTCAGGCGCACGCGGGTACCCCTCAGGGTCGACCCGCCTATCCAAGTAAAAGTGTAAATTCCAAGTATCCGTGTGTCCATAACATCAGGGGAATCCGAGGTTTCACCCTCATTGGATTCCTACACGATGTATCCGTTAAGGTGAACTCGGAGGAATCACCCTCTCTGGGTCCACACTTGAGGTGTTGTACGACAGCGTCGTTATCGGAAGCGGTGAAGGAGGAATCACCCTCGATGACCACGACCGAATAGCTACTCTATAGAGTTAACATCAGAAGTGCTACACGAGGTATCACCCTCGGCACTCGATAGTAACGCTGCAGTGTTGTTAAACCTAAAGGGGGTGATGTGCGGTGTCGGGGCCTGGTCTTCAATCCCGTTGATCGGGTCTTCTGACGATCCAGCGCGGCAGTCGGGATAAGTGGGGTCACTTATAGGTCTCTACTCAGCCTATACTAAACAGTTTAGGGTATGCAGGTAATTATCAACAGCAGGTTACAATAAATAGGCTATGCATCAGAATAGGTAAAGCAGTAGCAACAGCAATTCTAATGCAAGCATGAGAAATAGAATGGGCGATATCGGTATGATCAAAGGGGGGGCTTGCCTGGTTGCTCGGTGGCAAGGGCAAGGTTGTCAATGGTGTCTTCGGGCTCCGGAACTGCGTTGGTCTCGGGGATGACGTCGAGGTCGGGGGCTATCGAGAGAGAAGAGGGGGAGGAAACAGTATAAATATAGAGCAAACATGAGCAACACAAAGCACGACATGACAATGTGCAGTGCCGGGTGTGTCCTAACGTATGGTTGCATGTCACCGAGGAAGGAGGAATCCATCCGGGAATGTTTTCCCGGTTCCGGACATTTGTCAGATAGATGACCGGAGAGGAACGGTTGCATGTTCGGATAGTTAGGGACGTGTGATGGACGAACGGACCGCGCTTCCAGATTCGTCTCGTCGTTCTGAGCAAGTTTCATGTACAAAGTTTTTCGATCTGAGTTACGGATTAAAAGATATGATGTTCTAAAGTTTTTATTAATTTCTGGAATTTATTTAATTTATTAAATCAACATTATCCGAAACAGTGTTATGCTGACGTCAGCATGACATCATGCTGACATCAGCAGGCGTCCTGACAGGATGGGTCCCACCTGTCATAGACTGTTAGGTTAATTAGGGTTAATTATTTAATTACTGCTTAATTAACACTAATTAATTAAATTAGATTAGTCTAAACAGAGTTAATTAACTAATTAATTAATTTTAATTAATTTTATTTTACTTTTTTAAACGTCCTGGGCAGTGGGGTCCCTGTGTCATAGACACATGGGCCGGGGCCCAATAGTCAGAGGCCCATGCGGCCACAGCGGGCGCGGGCGTCGGGCACAGGCGAGCGCCCGAACGAGCGCGTGCCCGAGGGGTGCTGGGCACGCACGGCGCACGCTGGCGCCGGCGGCCAGGGCCAGGGGAGGCGGCGATGCGCGCGGGGTGGCTCGCCGCGGAGGCAGAGCGCGGCGCAGTTAGCGGATTCGGGCGGCGCATCAGGAGGGAAGGTGGAGCAGCGGGCAGCGGGCAGCAGACGACGTGCGGGCGCGCGCGAGGCCACGCGAGCGCGTGCTCGGGCGCGGGGTGGCACCAGCGACCGCGGACAAGCGCGGTGGGGCGGTGCGCGTGCGTGCGTGCGCGGTGGACGGGCAACGGGCGCGCGGCGCGAACGGCGCAAGGCCGACGCGGCGGTGGAGGCACGGGAGGGGGGAGGGGAGGCGCGGCGCGCTGCTATTCTTTGGTCTAAGGACAGAGAGGGGGCGAAGGGGTTCGGGGTCTCACCCCCGTGGCAGGGGATCAGGGCGCGAGGCGTGAGGAGCCGGTCGGGAGAGGCGAGACGACGGCGATGCGGATGACGGGCGGGTCGTCGGCGGCGTCGGGCGTGTCTCGGGCAGTGGCGTCGAGCGACTAGCGCGAGCGGAGCGAGGAGGGGCTCGGCCCGATCCAGAAATGGATCGGGGGGGAGAGGAGGAAGCGAGGGGGGGAGTGGGGATCGGGTTAGGGTTTCTGGTTGGGGGGGGGGGGGTTATAGGCCAGAGGTGGGCCGGCCTGGTGGGGTGGCCGACTGGGCCAGCTGGGTCGAGGCCCTGGGGGGGGGAAGCGGGGTTTCTTTTCCCCGTTTTTTTTTCTTTTCTCTTTTCTTTTCTTTATTCCTATTCTCTGTTTTGTAAATTGTGAGGCCTCAAAATGACTTTTGTAAAATATGAGACCTAGCCCATGAATACCAGTGCTTTATACCCTAACACCAAAAACTAGTTTGGACAAAACATCATTTCATATTTGTTTTAAATAAATTAAAAGGTTACTAAATGTTATTTTCAGCCACTGTTTTAAGTTGTTTGAGTCACTTATCCTATTTTAATAATGTTGTTTACAATTTTAACATAGCCTCTGGTTTATCTACTATTTATTGAACATTTTAGTTCTTATGTTGGACAACTTTTATATTCCACTTTCATTTAAGTTTGAATTTTGACTTAGGAGTTGAAATGCAATATGATGTTAATGATGATCATGCACTGTTAAACATGATGACATGGCATAATCAAGGGTGATTACTGTAGTTAACCACCGGGGGTGTTACAAATCTCCTCTTCATCTTCAGTATGATTTGATCACTGCACTTTGAGGAACTTGGTAACCTTCTGACGGGTCCGACGTTCAGCTTCATCGAGAATGCGGATCGGATGTTCCTTATATGATAGATCATCTTGCAATTCGAGCATCTCGTGATCCACAGCTCGATGCAGAGATTCCTTGAAGCATTTATGAAGTTGCGACACATGGAAGACGTCGTGGATATGGGAGAATTGCGGCGGCAACTCCAATTTATACGCCACCTGACCACGTCTAGCAATAATGCGGAAAGGACCAATGTAGCGTGGAGCTAGCTTGCCCTTGATTCCAAAACGGTGAGTGCCTTTCATAGGAGTGACACGCAGATAAGCTTGATCACCAGGTTGATAAGTCAAATCCCATCGTTTGCGATCATAGTTGCTCTTCTGGCGGTCCTGAGCCGCCTTGAGATTTTCTCGGACAATACGAACTTGTTCTTCGGCGTGTTGAATAATATCCGGACCCACGAGCGGTCGTTCCCCAGTTTCTGACCAATTCAGAGGGGTTCGACACTTACGTCCATAGAGTACTTCGAAGGGAGCCATTTTCAAGCTGGCTTGATAGCTGTTGTTATAAGAGAACTCAGCATACGGAAGAGATTCTTCCCACTTCTTGCCGAAAGAAATGACACAAGCTCGAAGCATGTCTTCAAGCACTTGGTTGACTCGTTCGACTTGGCCTTGAGATTGAGGGTGATAAGCTGAACTCCAGGTAATATGAGTTCCCATAGCTGTTTGGAAACTTTCCCAGAACTTTGAGGTGAAAAGACCGCCACGGTCCGAACTGATCTCCTTCGGAATACCGTGGAGTGAAACAATTCTGGAGATATACAACTCTGCTAACTGACTAGCAGTGATAGTTTCTTTGACAGGCAGAAAGTGTGCAACTTTAGAAAGTTGGTCGACGACGACAAGAATAGCATCGTGACCCTTCTGTGACCTGGGAAGTCCTGTAACAAAATCCATCTGAACCTTATCCCATTTCCATAGAGGAATAGGAAGTGGTTGCAGAATTCCAGCTGGTTTCTGATGTTCTGCTTTAACGCGACGACACACATCACATTCAGCAACATAGCGAGCAATGTCCTGCTTCATTTTAGACCACCAGTACCTTTGACGGAGATCACGATACATCTTGGTGCTACCCGGATGAATAGACAGCGGGGTATCATGTGCCTCCTTCATGACTTTGTCAGTCATAAGCTCGAAGCGAGGTACCATAATGCGGTTTCTGAAATACAAGGTTCCATCTTCAGACAGCAAGAAATCCCTATACTTTACAAGGTGAAGTTCTTTCTTCATCAGATCAATTTCAGCATCTTTAGCTTGCGCATCCTTAACAGCTTTCTCAAGATCTGGTTGTATCACAAGGTTATTAAGAGAACCCTGTGGAACAATACGTAGATTCAGCTTGCGCAGTTCTTCAAAAAGACGAGGTTGAGCTCGCCTAACCATGAGGTTGTCGCAATAGGACTTGCGGCTTAAGGCATCAGCCATCACGTTAGCCTTACCAGGGGTATAGGAAATACCCAAATCATAGTCCGCAATGGCCTCCATCCATCTTTGCTGACGGAGGTTTAGAGAAGGTTGAGTGAACAAGTACTTCAGACTTTTATGATCCGTGTATATCTCGCAACGATTACCGAGGAGGTAATGTCGCCACAACTGCAATGCATAGATCACAGCAGCTAGTTCTAGATCATGTACCGGATAATTCTCTTCATGTGGGCGCAACTGACGTGAGCCATAAGCAATCACTTTACGCTCTTGCATTAGGACACAGCCTAATCCTTCACGGGATGCGTCACAATAAATCACAAAGTCTTTGCGGGTATCTGGAGGAGATAGTACTGGGGCAGATGTCAGCTTGTCTTTGAGTGTCTAGAAACTTTCCTGACATTTTTCTGTCCATTCAAATTTAACGCCCTTGTGAAGCAGATCAGTCAGGGGCTTAGCAATCTTGGAAAAGTTCGCGACAAATCGACGGCAATAGCTTGCAAGGCCGAGAAAACTTCGCACTTGCTTGACGTTCTTCGGAGGAGTCCAGTCCAGAATAGCCTGAACTCGTTCTGGGTTAACGGCAATTCCATCTTTGGAAATCACATGACCGAGGTATGTTACTTCAGAAAGCCAGAATTCACATTTGGAGTATTTGGCATACAACTGGTGTTCTCGGAGCCTTTCTAGTACAAGACGGAGGTGTTCAACATGTTCTTCCTTATTCTTCGAATATACCAGAATATCATCCAGATATACCACGACAAATTTGTCGAGGTAATCCATGAAGATGTAATTCAACAGACGGGAGAATGTGGCTGGAGCATTTGTTAAGCCAAATGACATGACGGTGTACTCGTAGGAGCCATAACGAGTAACAAATGCAGTCTTCGGAATATCCTCTTCACGAACACGGATCTAATGGTATCCCAATCTCAAATCAAGCTTAGAGAATACTGAGGAACCAGCAAGTTGATCATACAGATCGTTGATTCTGGGAAGCGGATACTTGTTCTGGATTGTTGCTTGGTTAATGGGCCGATAATCCTGAACCAATCGGTTAGTTCCATCCTTCTTCTTAACGAAGAGTGAAGGTGCTCCCCAAGCAGAGGAACTGGGGCGGATGAAACCTTTCTTAAGTGACGTGTCGATTTCCTCCTTAAGTTCGAGAAGATGATGCGGAGGCATCTTATAAGGGCGCTTCGCAATAGGGGTAGTGCCAGGCTTCAAGTCGATGACGAACTCAACAGCTCTAGCAGGGGGTATCCCTGGAAGTTCTTCTGGAAATACATCTTGAAATTCACGAACAACTGGAACATTATCGATGCCTTCAAGAGGTGAAGCGTTTAATGCATTCAGAACATAAATTTGAGTTTCGGCGTCCTGCACTGTACGAGCTGAGTATCTGACAGTCTGACCGGAAGGGTGTTTGAGGCGGACTGTTTCAGTGGCACAGTCAATCAAAGCTTTATGAGGCTTCAACCAGTCCATACCCAGAATAATGTCTATGTTGGAGGTCTTGAGAGCAATGAGTGAAACGGGGAACATCAATCCTCCGATCACAATGTGGTTACCGTGGCTAACCATGGTAGTTTACCAATTAGCCCCAGGTGAATGGATTACTAATGGGATGGACATCTCCTCGAAAAGTATATCATGGCTTCGTGCAAAACTTTCGGACCTGAAGGAGTGCGATGCTCCAGAATCAAAGAGGACTGAAGCTGGGATTGAATTCACTAGAAGGGTGCCCATCACAATGTTGGGGTCCTATCGAGCTTCTTCTATGTTAACTTGGTTGACATGGACCCGAACTATAGCAGACGGCCTGGCATTAGAGCTTCTAAGACGACGGTTCCGACAGCTCTTCTTGCAACCAACGGGAGGACGTGGTGCATCCTGATGAAAAGCCATAGCATCAGGCGGTCCATCATGAACCGATAGCTGTCTCGGCGGTGAAGGCAAACGAGGTGCAACATATGACGGCCTTGGTGCTGGAGCAGGTCGGTGGTAAACATTATGGGGAATCCAGACTCGACGCTTCTGAACAGGTCGACCCGAAGACGAACCAACATCACGAGTGCGCTTGAGCGACTCCTGGTACTCAGTCAGAGCTGTTTCAACTTGGAAAGATTTGCTGACAAGCGTTGCAAAATCTGTGAAATCATGGACAACAAGTGCAAGTTTTATATCCGTACGCAGTCCTTCACGGAATTTCTCCTGCTTGCGTGTGTTGGTGTCGACGTCATCCGCAGCATAGCGGGACAATTCAAGAAATTTCCTCTGGTATTCATCCACAGTCATTGTGCCCTGTGAGAGTTTGCGGAACTCCTGCTTCTTCTGGTCGATCAGACCTTGAGGAATGTACCATGCATGAAAAGCTGACTGAAATTCCTGCCAAGTGGTTACAGTCTCTGCAGGCAACATAGCCTTGTGGCTTTCCCACCATTGAGCAGCTGGACCCTTTAAGTGGAATGTCGCAAAGGTGACGTGACTGTCAGGAGCAACATTAGCTGATTCCATCTCAAATAGGATGTCACGAAGCCAATCATCAGCATCCATAGGATTGGTGGAGTTGCGGAAAACGGACGGATTGAGGCGCACAAATTCTGGCAGCGAGATCGGTCCAGGCTCCTGGCGAGCCTCGTTGCGTTCCAAACGTCTTACCAGACTCTCGTTGAGCTGACGGTTCAATTCAAACTGCTGCATCATTGCGGCAATATAGGGTGGAGGTGGAGGATCGTTAGCCATCCTGCCAAATCAACAGGGGCAGTTTAGCAAGTAAAACTGCAGGTGTACGGAATGATTCATGAAGTATCACGCACAACAGAAGGAAGTGCAATAGATAATTCAACATATTCGCACCAGATATTCAAATCCACACCTAGTCTCGATTACGAACCGGCATTACGACAGCTAAAATGGGAGGGCTAGACATCTAGGCGGCGCGCAGGCACGCGGTAGGGAAATACACAACGAGACAAAGCAAAGGCTACATCAACGTCGGAGAAAACTATTGGAGCGAGGAATCTGCAAGTGACAAAACAGGGTGCCCTCGATAAGAGGATCCTGTAAGCAGAACCTGGCCCACAATCTTGGAGCAAGGGGGGGAATATTTCAGAACACCGGGTGGATGTGATTACGAGAACCTAATGTTGGAGTTAGTAAAATTTTATTTAACCCGAATAGAAGAGAGGTCAGAGTCCCAGAGTAAAGGTCAAGGAGTAAAAGATACTAATACCACCCAATTGGCGACGTGGGCCCGTAAGCCACACAGCCAAGTTAGTAAAACAGTTTTCGGTTTCTAGACTCAACTTCGGCCAAGGAGATGGAAAGGGGGATTCCTAGAGGCAGTCGGCTCTGATACCAACTTGTGATGCCCCCGGCCCGATCGTGCACTAATCATACACGCAAATGCACACGATCAAGCCTAAGGACTCACGGGAAGATATCACAACACAACTCTAAAACATAAATAAAGTCATACAAGCTTTATATTACAAGCCAGGGGCCTCGAGGGCTTGAATACATAAGCTTGCGTACAAGTGTCAGCGGAAGCATCAGATATCTGAGTACAGATATGAAACAGAAATAGAAAGGCCTTTAGAAAGGCGAGGCAAAATATAACACTACGATCGAAAGGCGCAGGCCTCCTGCCTGGGACCCTCCGATCCTACTCCTGGTTGTCAGTCAACTCGTAGCAGTATCCATCGTCTGGGTAGTAGTAGTAGTAGTCGAACGACGGGGCATCTGTCTCAGGGGGCTCCGTCATCTTGGTTACGTCAAACTGATATGGGGAGAAAAGGAAAACAAAGCAACCGTGAGTACTCAGAAGTACTCAGCAAGCAAGGATCTACACTACATATGCAACATTTTCAAAGAGAAGGCTGTATATGTGGACTGGGCTGCAGAAATGCAAGAATAGAGAAAAGGCCTAGTCCTATCGAAGACTAGCATCTTCAGCGGTCTTGCAGAAATAGAAGAGGGTAGAACAGTATAATATAATGTAGCAGTATCATTAAGTCTCATCCTCACCCAGAGATCCTTTCTCGACTCCCTGCGAGAAAGCAATCCCAGAGCCATACATACAGGTCTCATCACAGGTATCCAGTTCTAGTTGTATCGATCGGGATACATCTCCGAGTGTCCTTTACCGTAGGACCGGCTATCGATAGAAGTATTCTTCCCTGCAGGGGTGCACCAACTTACCCAACACGCTCGATTAACTCCGACCGGACACACTTTCCTGGGTCATGCCCGGCCTCGGTCAAACGACACACCGCAGCCCTACCTAAAGCTCAGCAGAGAGGTCCCCGCCGGTCTACATCCTAAGCACTCAGGGGTCTTGGGCCATCGCCCTATGCACTCCGGGTCGTTGTGTGCAGGGTGGATACCAGCACCGCCTCGGAGGGTCGGTACGATCCGACCGTGCCACAATGCTGAACTGGACGTCTGACAGAACTGTCGGCTGATGCTACGATGCAGAACGCCCATACTATGCCCACGTGATGGTTAGTGCTATCAGACCAGAGGCCTGCTCGGATCAAATATCCAAATCGTTAGGACTAGGGGCTTGCGGTAACGAGCAGAGACTCACGAAAGATGTGACCCCGTCGCCCCGTCTCGAGGACTTGCTGCAAGGGTTAAGAATGCCCGGCCGTGCCTCGTATTCACCACTCGGGCACCACACTAGCACCCGTCTTCACAACACTCGCCTCTCAGGCGCACGCGGGTACCCCTCAGGGTCGACCCGCCTATCCAAGTAACAGTGTAAATTCCAAGTATCCGTGTGTCCATAACATCAGGGGAATCCGAGGTATCACCCTCGTTGGATTCATACACGATGTATCCGTCAAGGTGAACTCGGAGGAATCACCCTCTCTGGGTCCACACTTGAGGTGTTGTACGACAGCGTCATTATCGGAAGCGGTGAAGGAGGAATCACCCTCGATGACCACGACCGAATAGCTACTCTATAGAGTTAACATCAGAAGTGCTACACGAGGTATCACCCTCGGCACTCGATAGTAACGCTGCAGTGTCGTTACAACTAAAGGGGGTGATGTGCGGTGTCGGGGCCTGGTCTTCAATCCCGTTGATTGGGTCTTCTGACGATCCAGCGCGGCAGTCGGGATAAGTGGGGTCACTGATAGGTCTCTACTCAGCCTATACTAAACAGTTTAGGGTATGCAGGTAATTATCAACAGTAGGTTACAATAAACAGGCTATGCATCAGAATAGGTAAAGCAGTAGCAGCAGCAATTCTAATGCAAGCATGAGAAATAGAATGGGCGATATCGGTATGATCAAAGGGGGGGCTTGCCTGGTTGCTCGGCGGCAAGGGCAAGGTTGTCAATGGTGTCTTCGGGCTCCAGAGCTGCGTCGGTCTCGGGGACGACGTCGAGGTCAGGGGCTATCGAGAGAGAAGAGGGGGAGGAAACAGTATAAATATAGAGCAAACATGAGCAACACAAAGCACGACATGACAATGTGCAGTGCCGGGTGTGTCCTAACGTATGGTTGCACGTCACCGAGGAAGGAGGAATCCATCCGGGAATATTTTCCCGGTTCCGGACATTTGTCAGACAGATGACCGGAGAGGAACGGTTGCATGTTCGGATAGTTAGGGACGTGTGACGGATGAACGGAGAGCGTATCCGGATTCGTCTCGTCGTTCTGAGCAAGTTTCATGTACAAAGTTTTTCGATCTGAGTTACGGATTAAAAGATATGATTTTCTAAAGTTTTTATTAATTTCTGGAATTTGTTTAATTTATTAAATCAACATTATCCGAAACAGTGTTATGCTGACGTCAGCATGACATCATGCTGACGTCAGTAGGCATCCTGACAGGGTGGGTCCCACCTGTCATAGACTGTTAGGTTAATTAGGGTTAATTATTTAATTACTGCTTAATTAACACTAATTAATTAAATTAGATTAGTCTAAACAGAGTTAATTAACTAATTAATTAAATAATTAATTAATTAATTTCAATTATTTTTATTTTTATTTAATTTTTTTTAAACGTCCTGGGCAGTGGGGCCCCTGTGTCATAGACACATGGGGTGGGGCCCAATAGTCAGAGGCCCATGCGGCCACAGCGGGCGCGGGCGTCGGGCGTAGGCGAGCGCCCGAACGGGCGCGTGCTCGAGGGGTGCTGGGCACGCACGGCGCACGCTGGCGCCGGCGGCCAGGGCCAGGGGAGGCGGCGATGCGCGCGGGGTGGCTCGCCGCGGAGGCAGAGCGCGGCGCAGTTAGCGGATCCGGGCGGCGCATCGGGAGGGTAGGCGGAGCAGCGGGCAGCGGGCAGCGGAGGACGTGCGGGCGCGCGCGAGGCCACGCGAGCGCGTGCTCGGGCGCGGGGTGGCACCAGCGAGCGCGGACGAGCGCGGTGGGGCGGTGCGCGTGCGTGCGTGCGCGGTGGACGGGCAACGGGCGCGCGGCGCGCACGGCGCAAGGCCGACGCGGCGGTTGGAGGCCTGGGGGGGGGGGGAGGGGAGGCGCGGCGCGCGGTTGGTCGGTGGTCGAAGGACAGAGAGGGGGGCGAAGGGTTCGGGGTCTTACCTCGTGGCAAGGGATCAGGCGGCGGAGGCGAGGAGCCGTCAGGGAAGAGGTGAGGACGACGGCGATGCATGACGGGACGCGGTCTTCGGCGGCGTCGGGCGTTGGCTCGGCAGCGGCGTCGAGCGACGAGCGCGACGAGGCAGAGAGGGGCTCGCCGATCCAATGGATCGGGGGGGGAGGAGAGCGAGGGGGGGGGAGTGGGGATCGGGGGTTAGGGTTTCTGGCTGGGGGGGTTATAGGCCAGAGGTGGGCCGGCCTGGTGGGGTGGCCGACTGGCCAGCTGGGTCGAGCCCAGTGGGGGGGGGAGCGGGGTTCTTTTCCCTTTTTTTTTCTTTTCTCTTTTCTTTTCTTTATTCCTATTCTCTGTTTTGTAAATTGTGAGGCCTCAAAATGACTTTTGTAAAATATGAGACCTAGCCCATAAATACCAGTGCTTTATACCCTAACACCAAAAACTAGTTTGGACAAAACATCATTTCATATTTGTTTTAAATAAATTAAAAGGTTACTAAATGTTATTTTCAGCCACTGTTTTAAGTTGTTTGAGTCACTTATCCTATTTTAATAATGTTGTTTACAATTTTAACATAGCCTCTGGTTTATCTACTATTTATTGAACATTTTAGTTCTTATGTTGGACAACTTTTATATTCCACTTTCATTTAAGTTTGAATTTTGACTTAGGAGTTGAAATGCAATATGATGTTAATGATGATCATGCACTGTTAAACGTGATGACATGGCATAATCAAGGGTGATTACTGTAGTTAACCACCGGGGGTGTTACAGTTCGATTTACGAAGGGCGTGCTTGATGACATAAATCAAACCATCTCAGCTTTTAACCAGGGCATGGTGAGGCCATACCATGGCACCATGCCAGGCGTCATCTTTTTCAAGCATGTATTTCATTTTTCTATAGTTGATAACCCAGTAAATGCCACGTTTGTGGTTGACTATTGCCACGCATTCCCTTCAAATCTCTGCCCATTCCTTGTAAAAGGCTTGAGAATTTACTACATACCACGAGTATGGTTTTTCCAGACCATTCTTGTGCACCTTTTCATGCACCGACTGTTCAAATTTGAATTATGTGGATTAATGCCCAGAAAATGCACATAATCCCCTAATATGGTAAATGAGCCCGGAAAAATGCCAAATTTGAACACGTTGCATTCGAGGGGGTATGTTGATTGTAGAAAAAAACTGAATGACAATCTAGGAAGGAAATTTGGATTCCCGGCCCCTTCAATCTTGCTGATTTCCCCCTCGAAACCATGAAATTTCCTCGCTGATGGTTCGATTTATGAATGGCGTGCATGACGACAGAAGACAAACATTCTCAAATTTTTACCAGGGCATGGTGAGGCCATACCATGGCACCACGCCAGGCGTCATGTTTTCCAAGCATGTATTTCATTTTTGTATAGTACCCAGTAAACATGTTTCATTGAAATATCTGCCCATTCCTTGTAAAAGGCATGAGAATTTACTAAATAGCACGATCATGGTTTTCCAGACCGTTCTCATGCACCTTTTCAAGCACCGATTGTTTGAATTTGAATTATGTGCATTAATGCCTAGAAAATGCACATAATCCCCTAAATATTGTAAATGAACCCGGAAAAGTGCCAAATTTGAACACGGTGATTTGCAGGGTTTATGTTCATCATAGAAAAAAACTCATGGACAAAGGACAAAGGAAATTTGGATTCCCATTCAATCTTGGTGATTTACTATCGCACATGATTCATCTCCGTCGCCTCTACGAACCGTGTGTGCTCACCCACACATGCAAAAGGAAAAAGAAAACCCTCGCCCACTTCGTCCCCACCCACTCGCCGCGGACTCCTCCGCAACTCTGCACCTCATCAACTTCTATCGCGGCGGCCACCCTAAGCTCGACGGTCGTTGACGACGGGCGGAGGTCGCGCTCCAAATGGCACGGGATTTCGCCCCTACCGCTATCTACCGCCTATCTGCACCGACATTCTAGACTCTGGTCGATTGGGGTTTTCTGCGGGATTGGGCCGGGGATTTTTCTCATGGAGAAAGTAATCAACTTAGCAAAATATTCACTCATCTCTTATCACAGTCCGTCCGTCGCTATTAATCAACCGGCGGAAATCACCGTGGATTCATTTTTGTTCTAGCTGATTCGTGGGTGTTAATTCATGTGTCCACAGTGCAAGCACAAATCGGGTAAGTGTGGTCGCGGCCAGTCGGAAACGAAGTTCTATCTCACCATTCCGGATGACTTCAGGGAGCGCTCGGTATGTTCAATCTCAACCTACCACGGTTGGCATGGCCTAAATTTGTGAACATATACCGTCTGTTGCTACATTTGGATAAAAGGTACGGTGCCACGTGCAGCCTAGATGTCAGAGCCGATCCCCCCCCTATATTAGGCAAATATATGATGTATTGTTCATTCAGTTACTCTCATATTTGCATCAAATCTTTGTTACATTATCTATTTTTAATTATAAATTTTAGTACTTTGCTTTCATCTATATATTGATCTATTCTATCAGTTACTCCCATATTTGCATCTTGCTATGTTATTTCAATATATCTAATTTATGATCTTAATTTTCATTTCAAGCAGTACATCCCTTGCTTTGCAAGAATAGGAGTAGAAGGAAATCTTGGGCTTTACTTTGTTGATGACTCCCTAGATGTCATATTGACAATGCAGCTTGGATTTACAATGACGGTTAGCGTAAAACTTGATAAAGATGGTCACTCCTATTTTGATGCGGACCTTTGGAGAAAAATGTCTAAGTGTTATGAACTAAAAGCTGGCAATAAAATTCTAGTGCGTGCACCACAGTCTGGTCTAATTAACATGGATGTTTACTTCCCCAACGTCATTAGCCAATCAAAGTCTGATCGAGGTTAGTGTCCTTTCAACTTTCTCCATGCTGTCATATTACTTAGCAAAATCGGGGTATTTGTTCTGACTAATTGATCACTATTTAAGCAACCAATTGTGATTTCATTTTCGGACTCTGTTCCTAGTAAGTAACAAATTCTATTTACCAATTTATGCGCACTATATATTGTACTGCCATGTTCTGAATAAATAATACCTTTCCACCTTTTAAGCAGGATATGTTGGACGCATAGTGAACGATCTATATGTTACTAAGCGTACCAAATTTCACTGGAAGGACTTGAAGCATGTCATAAACTTTGTTGATAATCTGACAGAGATAGCACAACATAGGAAAGCTGGATTTTGGATGGGATTAATTATGCCTATGGTGCACACATTGAACAAGACCAATTGTGTGCACAAAACACTGATAAAAAGTCTTATTTTAATGTTGATGCTCATAAACTATATATATCTTCAATGATATGTTACAATTGGTTTTTATTCTACATTTCAACAGAAATTGCCCGCTGTAGCAGTTCCTGGATCGATTTCCCGGCGTGGTCGAATTACACTTTTGCCTGCTAATAACGCCAAAGTGATTGCAAGGTACTGAATTTCCCGCAGAAATGGAACCATTCAAATTAAAAAGTTCTCGCTTGTCTTGGTAATGCATCCATATTGGAAAATTGGAGACACTGTTCTACTCATGCTCTACCAAGGCACAGGAGGGCTCTTCCTTTTCATTGACGAGATGCCGAGTCGCCGCGATCAAGCTGCTTCCAGCGGATAGTTGTGGTTGTTGGCCCTCAGCCTCTTAAAATGTGCTAGCTGTTACTATGTTAAGTATGTAGATATGGACCATATGGTTGTTGGCCCTCAGCCTCTTAAAATGTGATAGTTGTTACTATATTAAGTATGTAGATATGGACCATATGGTTGTCAAAATCGTGTTACGAAGATCCTCCTTTTGTCGAATAGTGTAACCACTATATATATGTTACTCAAATGCTGTTAGCCAAGTTCTTAAATTTTCATGGAAAGTATTAGTATCGTACACAGTTCATTGAGTTTAAGCGTGTGCCCGATGTCCAGAAGGCATTTGCATATTAACTGTCCATATTGCAAATTCACACACGTGTTAACATAAGGAAACGTATGTGTAACTTACTAATCATCGCACACGAGTACTCGCAGACGCATCGTGTGCGATACTCCTAGCCACCGCAAGCAACTAGTTTGTATTTTTCAAAGTTTTTTGTACACACAGAATCGCACACGAACTAACTGTATTAACCGTCTGTGTTGTAATTTCTCATCGCAAACAGTTCATCCGAGTCGGCTGTTTGCCGCATATCACACACATCTTGTTTACATGACTCATTTGTGTTCTTTTAGCTCATCGCAAACAGTTCATCCATGTGAACTGTATGCCGCATATCACACACATCTTGTTAAGTTGAACCGTTTATGTTGTGTTTCCTAATCGAAAACAGTTCGTCCGAGTGAACCGTATGCCGTATATCACACACACCTTGATCTGGCTAACCGTTTTTATTGCACTCCCTAATAGCAAACAGTTCATCAGAGCGAACTGTATGCCGTATATCGCACACAGATTGATATGGCTGCCCGTTTCTGTTGTTCTGCCTCATCGCAAACAGTTCGAATGGATTAACCGTGTGCCCTGCATCGCAGTCGCAACTACAATCGGAACCGTGTTTGATGGCTCCGCCATCGCAAATGTTTTGCATATTTTTTGATGGGTTTTTTACATCACGGTTTGCGATTAATGCATCGCACACAGTGTCGTCAAAGGGTCTCTGATCGTAGTGTCACGTTAGCAGCATCCTGCAGTAGTGATGACAACCTCTGCTTCCCTCAGCGAAGGGCCTATCTTTTACTTTTCAGTATTTACTTTTATGCAAAGAGTCAATAGTATGAATTCTCATTCCAACCTCAACTATTCTGTAGTTGGCAAGCATCATGTGGTGGGGAAAGATCTAGGCACATATGACCGGTCAAATATAGTTGATCATGATTTATTATTGTTGACAATTATCTCTATGATAAATGAGTTGGGAGGCAAAATATTAAGCCCCTATCTTTCTCTGTGTTCGATGGATGCTATTTGTTCTAAGAATATGCTTTGAGTACTAGCAATCATAGAAGACTATATGATGATTGAGTATGTGGAGCTCTTACTTAGTGTCTGTTGAATAAGTTGAATTGCAATTGCTTGGTGACTAAGAATATAGGTTGTTGAGTTTCAAGAGAATTCATTGTTTGAACCTTAACATGTGAATTGGTTGCTACTTTAACATGAGAAGTTTTATGAGAAAGAATTGCTGTTATGATGCTAGGAAAAGTGATTGAAATTATCATTGATCAAACTTATGCACTTTGCTAGCATTCACACTTCATAAATTATTTCTTTTATCATTTACCTACTCCAGGACGAGTAGGAATTAAGCTTGGGGATGCTGATACGTCTCCAACGTATCTATAATTTATGAAGTGTTCATGCTGTTATATTATCACTCTTGGATGTTTTACAATCATTTTATAGCAACTATATATCATTTTTTGGGACTAACCTATTGACATAGTGCCCAGTGCCAGTTGCTGTTTTTTGCTTGTTTTTACATCGCAGAAAATCAATACCAAACGGAGTCCAAATGCAGTAAAACTTTTTGGAGAATTTTTATGGACCAGAAGACACAACTTGGGCCAAAGAAGTACCAGAGGGGTGCCCCGAGGGGGGCACAACCCACCTGGGCGCCCCTGGGGGCCCAGGCACGCCCTGGTGGGTTGTGCCCACCTCGGTGGCCTCCCGCACCGCCTCTTCGCCCTATAAATTCCCAAATATTCCAAAAACCCTCGGGGTAACCCTAGATCAGAAGTTCCACCGCTGCAAGCCTTTGTAGCCATGAAAAACCATTCTAGACCCCATTTCGGCACCCTGCCGGAGGGGTAAATCATCACCGGTGGCCATCTTCATCATCCTGGCGGCCACCATGATGAGGGGGCAGTAGTCCACCCTCGGGGCTGAGGGTTTGTACCAGTAGCTATGTGTTTAATCTCTCTCTCTCTCGTGTTCTTGATGGCATGATCTTGATGTATCGCGGCCTTTGTTAATATAGTTGGATCATATGGTGTTTCTCCCTCTCTATCTTGTTGTGATGAATTGAGTTTTCCCTTTGAGATTTCATTTTATCGGATTGAATACTTTTATGGATTTGAGAGCACTTGATATATGTCTTGCATATGAATACCCGTGGTGACAATGGGGTATTATATTGATCCACTTGATATATGTTTTGGCACTCAACTCGCAGATTCTCGAGGTGACATTGGGGTAATCTATGCATAGGGGTTGATGCACGTTCTCGTCATTGTTTCTCCAGTAGATATCTTGGGGCACTCTTTGAGGTTCTTTGTGTTGGATCAAGTATTATGAATCTGAAATTTTTTGATGCGTATCGTATAATTAACTCATGGATACTTGTGGTGACATTGGAGTATCTAGGTGACATTAGAGTTGGTTTATGTGTATCATATGGTGTTATTTTAGTATGAACTCTTGGATAGATCGATCGGAAAAAATAACTTTGCATTATTTTAGTACAAACTCTTGAGTAGATCGAACGGAAAGAATAACTTTAAGGTGGTTTCGTACCCTACAAACAATTTCTTCTTATGTTCTCCGCTAGATAAGAACTTTGGAGTGATTCTTCATCACACGTGGAGGGATGGTTATATGATCCAATTATATTAGCATTGTTGAGAGATTGCACTAGCGAAAGTATGGACCCTAGGCCTCATTTTCAAGCATTGCAATACCGTTTGTGCTCCGTTTTATTAATTAATACCTTGCTGTTTTTTATTGTTCCTATCACAAAAATCAATATCTACTATCATTACTACACTTTTATCATGACCTCTTCGCCGAACTAGTGCACCTATATAGTTTACCATTGTATTAGGTGTGTTGGGGACACAAGAGACTTTTTATTATTTGGTTGCAGGGTTGTTTGAGGGAGACCATCTTCATCCTACACCTCCCATGGATTAATAAACCTTAGGTCATCCACTTGAGGGAAAATTGCTACTATCCTACAAAACTCTGCGCTTGGAGGCCGAACACAAGTCTACAAGAACAAGTTGCGTAGTATACATCACTTGCTGTCCTCTTCCTCGTGCTCTCGAAGACGGTTGCCTCGATGGTCTAGCCCCACGCTTCTTCTGGTCGCTTTTCTGTTAATTCTCTCTATACTAAGCTTATTGGTGGCTCCCCCACTAACAAATTTAGTCCGATTTGGCGTGCTCGTATTCCTCCTAAAGTGAAGATTTTCCTCTGGCAAGCTTTCAAAGGCCGTCTCCCTGCGGCTGACCAAATTCATAAACGTAATGGCCCGGGCTCGGAGCGATGTGCATTATGCGATACCTTGGAGGACACAAACCACATTTTCTACCAGTGTGTGCTGGCTAAATTGGTCTGGAGTTGTTTTAGGTCATGGCTTCAGGTGTCTTGGGCTCCTTCCTCCTTCTTTGATCTTCGGGTCCTCGCCAATGGCCTGGCTGGGTCACTAAGAGGCTATTTTGGGTTGGTCTGGGGGTGATTTGTTGGGCCTTGTGGAATACCAGAAACAAGTTTACCATCAAGCATGTTTTTCCTGCTAAACCTGCTGATTGCTTATTTAAATCTTGCTTATTCCTGCAGGAGTGGAGATCATTGACTAAGACGGAAGACCGAGACATTTTTGATCTTCTATTCTCTAAAATTCGGGCCTCGACGTCTTCCTTATCAAGGCAGGAGCCAGCTGCATAGTTGCCTTGGCGATCATTTTGTCTTAGTTGGTGGCTTCGTCGTTTCTGCGGTGACTATTCTTCCCTCATTTCTGGCCTGTGAGCCATGGTGGTGGCCTGGGTGCCCTGTACCTTGTACTCCAGTACTTTCGTTACGTTCTTGGATGTGGATGTTGTTGTGTGGTTTGTGAGGAACGCTGCCTGGTGGCTTTATTTATAAAGTCAGGCTCATGCCTCTTCTCTAAAAAAAAGAAAAGGTGGTCTACGGATCTGGATGTAATTCTTCTTATTTCTGATGTTCTTTGTACTGCCATGAATATATATGAATAGATGGAAGTTTTCCTCGCAAAATAAATACAAGCTAGTCTAGCACATGAGATCTGGTTACCCAGTTGGTTAGTGCGGCCGTGCTAAATCCCGCAGGAGCGCGGTTTGACTAGAACCACCGAATAGGAAGCGGCTGTTATTTCTCTGTCTGTGTTCATCTTTGACTAGTTGTAGATATCGATCATTGTAACTAACATTTCTATATTTTAGTATTATTTTTTCATGCTTTGTTACCCACCTTCCACTCACGCGCAGACTAGACAAAAGCAGCTCCCCGCGCTCCATGCCTCTCACTGACTCGAGGCACCGATGACAAGCTTCGTAGCCTGCCTTGGCTAGCAAGGATGAGTGGGTGTGTCCGCAACGCCATAAAGACGAAAATAAACTAATCAATGTTGCTTGGCTAGCAAGGATGAGTGGATGGGAGCCGTATCCTTTGACGTTGGGCAACTGACGGGTGAGTCCGGGTCCACATATTAGTGCGTGGGCCGTATGTCAGAGGAGCTGCATCCGAGTGGATGTGTCCGCAACGTCCATGAAGGCAAAAATAAACTAATCAATGTTGCTTGGCTAGAAATCGAGTGGATGTGTTACAACTTCCGTGAAGGCGAAAATAAACTAATCAATAATGTTTCACAAGCAGCATCGACGCCACCCGGTGTGTTGGGGAACGTTGCATGGAAAACAAAAAAAATTCTACGTACACGCAAGATCTATCCATGGAGATGCATAGCTATGAGAGGGGAGAGTATGTCTACGTACCCTCATAGACCGTTTAACGGAAGCGTTTATCAACACGGTTGATGTAGTTGTACACCTTCACGATCCAACCGATCAAGTACCGAACGTACGGCACCTCCGCGTTCAGCACATGTTTAGCTCGATGACGTCTTTGCCTTCTTGATCCAGCAAGATGGGAAAAGTAGTTGACGAGTTCCGGCAGCACGACGGCGTGATGACGGTGGTGATGAACTTGTTCCGTAGGGCTTCACCGTGCACTGCAGAAAAACTAGACCGAGGATGAAACTGGGGAGAGGGGCGCCGCACACGGCTTGTGGATTGTCGTGGGTTGTTTGGCGCCCCTCCCTCTCATATATATATAGGTGGGGGAGAGGGGAGGCAGCCAGGGTACGCCCCAAGGGTGGCCGCCGGCTGGTGCCCCCCTTCCTTATTTGCTCTCGGGGGGGGGGGGGGGGAAGGAAAGGGGAGGAGAGGGAAGGCAATGGGAGGCCGACTCCCCTCCTTCCTTTTCTCCCCAAGGCCTGCGGCCAGAGGAGGGGCGCGCCAGCCCCTTGTGGGCTGGTGTGCTCCCCTCGTTTGGCCCACATGGCCCATTAACCTCCCGGGGCTTCCCGGAACCCCTTCCGGTGATCCAATGATTACCCGGTACATTCCGAAACCTTTCGGTGACCAAATAGCATCGTCCTATATTTCAATCTTTACCTCCGGACCATTCCGGAGCTCCTTGTCATGTCCGTGATCTCATCAGGGACTCCAAACAACATTCAGTCACCAACTCACATAACTCATATAGTACTATATCGTCAACGAACGTTAAGCGTGCGGACCCTATGGGTTCAAGAATGATGTAGACATGACCGAGACACCTCTCCGATAAATAACCAATAGCGGGACCTGGATGCCCATATTGGTTCCTACATATTCTACGAAGATCTTTATCGGTCGAACATTTATATATGACAACATACATAATTCCCTTTGTCTGTCGGTATGTTACTTGCCCGAGATTCGATCGTCGGTATCTCTATACCTAGTTCAATCTCATTACCGACAAGTCTCTTTACTCATTCCGTAATACATCATCTCATAACTAACTTCTTAGTCACTTTGCTTGTAAGCTTCTTGTGATGTGTATTACTGAGAGGGCCCAGAGATACCTCTCTGATACATGGAGTGACAAATCCCAATCTCGATCCATGCCAACTCAACAGACACCTTCGGAGATACCTGTAGAGCATATTTATGATCACCCAGTTACGTTGTGACGTTTGATAGCACACAAGGTATTCCTCCGGTATCCGGGAGTTGCATGATCTCATGGTCGAAGGAATATGTATTTGACATTAAGAAAGCAGTAGCAATAAACTGAACGATCATATGCTAAGCTAACTGATGGGTCTTGTCCATCACATCATTCTCCTAATGATGTGATCCCATTATCAAGTGACAACAAATGTCCATGGTTTGGAAACCTTAACCATCTTTGATCAACGAGCTAGTCTAGTAGAGGCTCACTAGGGACACGGTATTTGTTTATGTATCCACACATGTATTTAAGTTTCCGGTCAATACAATTATAGCATGAATAATAAACCTTTTATCATGAATAAGGAAATATAATAATAACAACTTTATTATTGCCTCTAGGGCATATTTCCATCATGGTGGTGTCGCGCTCAACGCTCGTGATCTTCTAAACGTCCGCGAGCGCGTCCAGCTAGTGACCGCGCTTGTCCATTTTGACCCCCTAATTATTCGTCCATGTAGCCACATTTTTATTTTATTTCTCATGTGTTTGGTCACTTGCACATGATTGGTGAAGATGAAAAGAAAATAAGGTGATCTGAGGGTATCTAGTTGATCAATGAACCACTTTGTTCGCTCTCCTAGAACCGCTCCAGAGAGGCGATCGGGATGCGCTCTTCTGCCTTCTCTTGAGACCAGCGACGCAGTGGGTCCTCGTCCTCTCTTCCTGCCATTCGAGCGACGGGAGCGGACGGCGACCCCGACAGTTTCTCTTCGGTAGGGAGATAGGATAGGCCTAGTTTTCTGTTAGGGGTGCTGCATCAATGGTGAAGACAGCGTCGTGTTGGAATAATCTGCTTCTGCTCTTCCTCCATCTCGGTGGCATTCTAATGGGCGGCGTCGAGGAGCAGGTGGCTCGGTCTTCTTGCCAGTCTTCAATTTCGATGGCGGACACACGACACTCTCGGTGGTGGCATTGGCGTTGACTATTGTGGTTTGTGTTTGGTGTCTTGCAGTGGGGTGCGTGGATGGCGACAAACATCAGCGTTTCTCTTCTTCGACAACGTCGGATGAAGTTGACGGCGCTAGGATCTAGCAGACACAAGGAAGAACCCTGGCTGACGTGACACAAAGCCTCGGTCTCATCGCTTGCGGCGGTCCGGTTCATCGACTCAAAAAGCATCCTTGTATGCGAAGGTCCTCCTCCAGATCCGGGGATGATGGCAACTCCCAACGAAAGATGATGGTGGACGACGTTTCAGCGTCGCACAAGATTCTATCGGAGTGAAATTTTAGTTTTACTTCTTGTGGAGTCTTTGATGTAATATTGCAAGACATCTATGAATGTCTCTTGTGGTGATATTCTGTGTACTCTTTGTAATCCGTTTTTCAAATTAAATACATGTGGTTACCTAACAAAAAAAGTGGTCCGGGTGGGCCGCGTCCTATGTGGCGGACTGATCAAGCGTGTCCACAAACCCTCATATCATCTCTACATTTGTCCTCAATATGAGGGTTTGCGGATAGCTCAAACATATAGAGATGGTATGAGGGGTCCGGTTGGGTCACTTTTTTCCTTTTCTCTCCTATCCGGTCACTGATTGGACATGCCCGCGGACGTCTAAGGAGGATTTGAGAATGCCGGTGGTAGATGCTCTAACACCGCCCTTCATTATATAGGAAAAAATCCATAAGTAAATAAAATTTGAAGCGGTGAATGGATAATGGCTGTTTAATCTAGCTCAGATATAAAAAAACAAATATCGTACTACTAGTTCTATTAGGGCATCTCCAATGTGGACCCTCAAACCGCTCGCGATGCCGCAATAATCCGGACTGCATGGGCCGAGCGTGTTGTGCCATCCAATACGGGTTTGTATCGGTCCGCTCGGAGGTGTGGGCACAACTTTTTCTGCAAATCGGAGACAAAGTGAGAGAGCTTTGCAGACCTCTAGACCATTGCCACACCTGCGTCTGACTGCCCTGGCCCATAAAAAAACCACCAGCGCCCGCGCATGTTCCCGCACGGCGCTAGCTGCCCGCATTCATGCCCTTGGATAGCAGCCGCACCGCATTGACACTGGTGCAGAACGGACGTGACCTCTCACTGCTGGCATTGAAGCGGCGCACCCACTGAGAGAGCGTCGCCTGCTGCACGCCCGGTTGAACACGCTTCCTTGGCGTATTCAAATGGCCACTGACTGCTTACCTTCCTCCATTAATCCCATGCGTGTGCCGAGAAACCTACTCCAGCCACACATTCGCTCGCGAGCCGCCCGTCATTAAACACAATGTCGGTTGGCTCCGGCTATCCGCCCACTATTTAAACGGTGCCAGACCCCGGGCAAAAATCACACCACACTCCGCTCCCATCTCCTTCTTGCACCATTTTCTCCACAATCTCCATGGCATCCGACGAGCAGGAAGAGGAGTTCTCCAGCATAAAAAGCAGGCTGGGTGGCCCATCAAGCCCTCCGGATACAAGCCAGGCAACTCTTTGCTGCACCACCCTCAATGTTCCAGGCTGTTGCAGGCCAGCTCACGGAGGCAGAAACTCCAAGCCGGCACGTCGTTCAGCAACTCGCCGCCCCAAGCCTGCTCGCTGAGGAGTGGAGAGTTGCTCCAGGCCGGCACGCGCGGGAGCACGGCGGCATGGGCATCATGGCTGTTGTGGACGACGCCATGTCGAACCTCTCCTCCCGTGCATGCGACAGTGCCATCCGCCATCAATGTTCATGTAAGCGCGCCCTGCCACTGGAGAAAGAAGTCAGCTTCACGGAGATCGACAAAACGGTGGCCAGCACGTCCGCGCCTGCCGCCATCATCGAGGAGAAGTAGAACATGGGAGGCCACCGCCGCTTGGGTCTCACGAAGACCACCACCAAGGCGATGATGGCGTACACAGGTGGTGTCTTGCCCGGTTGTAGGCCACCGTCGTCCCCTTCCCCTCCTACTGAAGCACACCCCGTTGGTTCCACTCTGATGAGCGGCGCTCTCGAACATGGGGAAGCGAGCCACCCTTTGCGCTGAAGCATATACCTCCGGGGTTCATGGCAGTCCGATGAGCGGGCTGCCGGACAAGGGAAAGACAATGGAGATCCGCCGTGGCCAGCCATAGACTAGTCAGGGTATCCGTGTCGTGGGAATGGATATCTGCCGGCGTCGGCGACAGACTATTTTTACCTTAGTCTGGTATCTCTACTCCTAATGGAGCAGTCCGTTGTCGTTTCGTTTTGCTTGTCCCTTAGATCGATCGTTATGGCCCTACCACGCGATCTCCCTCCCACTGATTTTCTCCCTCCCTTCGAAACCACCACCGGTTTTCTTTCATCACCAGACCCACACGTCCCATGCCTAGAAAAACCGACCCTTTCATATAAAACACCAATCAAATCATATCGAACCATCACAATCACAATCTTTCCTTACACATCACAATCACAATCACAATCACAACTTTTGTAAGATATCTATTCATCTATTCATATAACCAGGAAAAAAACACCATCAAAGAAAACCATTGATCCTTCAATCCCTCACATAGCACAATTGATCCCTATCCACTCTTTCCTTACACATCACAACTTTCCTAAAATATTTATTCATCTATTCATATCGTGGGCACAATCAATCTATTCAATTAAAGCCTTGTATAAATCATCAATCATTCCATATACAAAAATCAACCATCGTCAAGGTTCGAATCAGGACTCCTGGGCTGGGCGGCAAACCCTGCTTCAGCGTGGTTCCAATGCTCGGCGAGTATCCCTGAAGACGCACACCTGAAACTACGAAGTGAGAGGAAGGCGTTGCTATCCTTGCTACAATAGCCACAACACAGGTCAGCACACTCAAGTTCTCACCTTGAGCGATAGGTTTCTATTAAGTAATAGGAGAATGTAGTAAAGCTCAAAATGACGCAAAAGGCACCTGCACTACTGCAGGATGCTACTAACGCTACACTACGATCAGAGACCCTTTGACGAAACTGTGTGCGATGCATTAATCACAAACGGTGATGTAAAAAACCCGTCAAAAAAGATGCAAAACATTTGCGATGGCGGAGCCATCAAACACGATTCCGATTGTAGTTGCGTGTGCGACGCAGGGCATGATAACCCACAAGTATAGGGGATCGTAACAGTTTTCGAGGGTAGAGTATTCAACCCAAATTTATAGATTCGACACGAGGGGAGCCAAAGAATATTTGCGAGTATTTGCAACTGAGTTGTCAATTCAATCACACCTGGAGATTAATTATCTGCAGCAAAGTGATCAGTAGCACAGTAATATGATAATTTTGATAGTAGTAGCAACAACAATAGTAACGATAACAATGATAGCAGTAGTTTTGTAGCAGTGACAATAGTGATAGCAGCAGTAGTAACTTAGCAAGATCAATATGTAGGAAAATCGTAGGCATTGGATCGGCGATTCGTTGGATGATATTCATCATGTGACAGTTATAACCTAGGGCGATACGGCACTAGCTCCAGTTCATAAATATAATGTAGGCATGTATTCCGTAAATAGTCATACGTGATTATGCAAAGAACTTGCATGACATCCTTTGTCCTACCCTCCCGTGGCAGCGGGGTCCATATTGGAAACTAAGGGATATTGAGGCCTCCTTTTAATAGAGAACCGGAACAAAGCATTAACACACGGTGAATACATGAACTTCTCAAACTACGGTCATCACCGGGAAGTGTCCCGACTATTGTCACTCCGGGGTTGCCGGATCATAACACGTAGTAGGTGACTATAACTTGCAAGATCGGATCTAGAACATAGATATAATGGTGATAACATAAACGGTTCAGATCTGAAATCATGGCACCCGGGCCCAAAGTGACAAGCATTAAGCATGCAAAGTCATAGCAACATCAATCTCAGAACATAATGGATACTAGGGATCAAGCCCTAACAAAACTAACTCGATTACATGATGAATCTCATCCAACTCCTCACCGACCAGCGAGCCTACGAAGGAATTACTCACTCCCGGTGGGGAGCATCATGGAATTGGCGATGAAGAAGGGTTGGTGATGACGAAAATCGAAGATCCCCCTCTCTGGAGCCCCAAACGGACTCCAGACCTGGCCTCCCGATGAAGAATAGGAGGTGGCGGTGGCTCCGTCTCGCAAAACGTGATAATTCTTCCTCTCTGATTTTTTTCTGGAAAATGTGATTTTATAGCGTCAGTTTCAGAGTCTGCGGGGCCACCATGTGGGGACAACCCACCTGGGCGTGCCTGGTGGGGGGGGGGGGCGCCCTGGTGGGTTGTGCTCACCGAGGGGCCCCCCTCCGGTGGTTCTTGGCTCCAGTATTTTTCTTTATTCATATAAAAAATCCTCGCAAAGTTTTGTTCCAATCGGAGAACTTTTATTTCTGCACAAAAACAACACCATGGTAGCTCTGCTGAAAACAACGTCAGTCCGGGTTAGTTTCATTCAAATCATGCAAATTAGAGTCCAAAACAAGAGGAAAAGCGTTCGGAAAAGTAGATACGACAGAGACGTATCAACTCCCCCAAGCTTAAACCTTTGCTTGTCCTCAAGCAATTCAGTTGATAAACTGAAAGTGAAAAAGAAAAACTTTTACGAACTCTTTTGCTCTTGTTTACATAAATAAGCTTAAACAGCACCCAGGTTTTTAGCCAAGATTATAGCTAACCATGTCGACAATAACTCTTAAAAATTATATTAACTCATACCAATGACATAATCAGCTAGCGAGCAATAATAAGATATCTCAAACAGCAACACGTTGTCAAAACAACCATGATATAATATGACAATAGTTGTATCTCGCTAGCCCTTTCTGAGACCGCAAAACATAAATGCAGAGCACCTCCAAAGTTCAAGCAGCGACTAAACATTGTAATTCATGGTAGAAAAGATCCAGTCATGATGCACTCAACATTAGCTACACACAATGCATGAGCATGACAACAGTGCTCTCAGGTTCTGGCGCTTATTTGAGAAGGTGATGACACAACATAAAAGTAAATAGATAGTCCCTTCGCAGAGGGAAGAAGTGATTTGCAGCAGTGCCAGAGCTCAAGTTTTTAAAACAGAGGTAAATGAAATTTTGAGAGATGCACCCTTCTTGTTTACTTCGCGACCATCAGTTATCGGTATCTTCCATGCTAAACACATTAGTGGCGATTCCCAAGCGATAAAAGTAAAGGTTTACTCCCCCTCCACCAACAGTCACACTCCACGGCTTGTCCAAAACAACGGGTGCCGTCCATACCAACAACAGTCCCGGGGGAGTTTTGTTTAATTATTTGCAATTTGAGTTCGGGACTGGGAATCCCTATTACCGCCCCTCTCATGCAAGGACGAGTGAATAAACACTCATCATGAGAATAACCCGCTTAGCATGGAAGATACTGACTACCTCCTGTCGCTCTATGAACAATCCAGGCACACAAAAAGGATATTTATTTGAAGTTTTTAGAGGTGGCACATGCAAATTTACTTAGGATGGCAGGGTAATACCGCATATAGGTAGGTATGGTGGACTCATCTAGAATAACTTGGGTTTCAGGTTTTTGATGCACAAGCAGAATTCCCACTTAGTACAGGCAAAGGCTAGCAAATAGGTTGAGAAGCGGCCAGCTAGAGAGCAACAATGGTCATGAACATGCATTATGCATAAGTAACATTGGATACTAGCATGAGTAGGATATGAACACCATGAACATAAATATCATAGAGGCTATGTTGGTTTTGATTCAACTACATGCATGAACATGTGCCAAGTCAAGCCACTCAAACATTCAGAGAAGGATACCATATCATCATACTACATCACAATTATTTTAACGCAATGTTGACATCCAAGATAAATCATTATCCACTCCTAGCTACTTATGCATGGCATGAGAAACTATAATCTCTAATTGTCATTGCAAACATGTTTGATCATAATAGGCTGAATCATGGATACTAGGTTAAACATATTTACAGAAACAGAACAAGTCGAGTTCATACCCGTTTCTCTCTGCCACGGCCAGTTCATCAAATATCATCATTATTGCCTTTCACTTGCACGAACGAACATTATGAAAATAATAATAGTGCAAGAGTTCCGTGAACTAAGCTGGAATCTGCAAACATTTTATTCAAAAGGAGAAGACAAGGTAATATGGGCTCTTTGTTAGATCAACAATAATGCATATGAGAGCCACTCAACATTTTCATCGTGGTCTTCTCCTCGATATGACTCAGTAAAAAGAAAAGAAATTCAGAGAAACACACTGAAATATTTTTGGAGTTTTTGATTTTTCTTGAACAAGCAAATAAAAAGGGAAAAGAAAAAACGAGAAAAACTATGTATACGGGAAAGCTCCCAACAAGCAAAAGAAGAACAAGGAAATATTTTTGAGTTTCTTTTTAGTGCTACAACAATTTAAATTAGGAAGAAAAATCGAAAAGAAACAGGAAATATATTTTTGGATTTTCTCAAAGTTTTTCAAACACACAAGAAGAAAGCGAGAAAATAAATTTAACATGGATAATGCAATGAAAAAGTGTGAACACCGACAACTGGAATGAAATGTGTGAACATGAATGTAATGTCGGTGGGAATACTTACTCCCCCAAGCTTAGGCTTTTGGCCTAACTTGGTAATCAGTCAGTAGCCTGCATAATGATCGGGGTGATAGCTCACGGAGGCTCTCAGTGCGGATGCCTTAGCCCGCCATGCAGCCACAACTGCCGCGTTATGAGCTCGGGCCTCGCTCTCAAGAACATAATATCTTCCCTTACTGTGAACATCAAAGAGAGCAGGTGCAGGCAAATATGTGTCCACAATGGAACTTTTATTAAACAAAAGGTTATAAGTGAAATTATGGGGTTCACCACTAAGGATCTTATGACGTTTCATAGCATCAAAGTCTAAGTATTGCATGGGTAAAATAGGGTCATAAGGCCAAGGTGAAACACCCAGCTCTCTTGCTAAGCGTGTGGCATAAATTCCACCATAAAAATATCCACTACCAGCGTTGTGTTGCAACATGCGTGCAACAATCGCTCCAAGGTTATAACTTTTATCTCCGGTGAGAGCAGTGTGTATGAGGCTCAAGTCTGGAGCACAAAGTGTACTACAATCTTGTTTACCCACAATACCTTTTCCATTAAATAATGCAAAGTACTGAATTGAGGGAAAATGAATGCTCTTTATTCTACCCTGCGTCACTCCCCTAGTCTCACCATAGCAAAGACTAGTCAAGAATATCTCAAACTCAGACCTTGGTGGTTCGTCAAGCGAACCCCAGAATGGGATTTTGCAGCAGTAGGCAAATCTCTCTAGAGATATGGTAAATGGATTTTCATAAAGTTTATATTACACCCTAGACTCACGGGGATGGAATTTAAATCCTTTGGTAAATGATTCAGTGAGAGTGAGGTGTTGGTTGCACTTATCTGAAATGTAGGGACCTAGCTCGACATTGTGAACATATTGCTCAAATTCTTCCTTAATGCCCACGCGCACCATATAATCATCGCATGGCCATAAGCATATTTTGGTGGCGGTATCTCGTATGGAAATTTCACTTAGTTCAACATAGGACCGACGAGCGGAGCTGCTACTAGAAGATGCCTCCGAGGATCTCCTCCTCGAAGAACTCCTTCCAAAGAGGTTCATCATATTCATGTACAATTTTCAAGCACAAATCCCTCGAAACAGTTTCGGAAACGGAGCTTCGAGCAAAGAGATCGAAATCCGCGGGTTCGGGAGCAAGAACACGAGAGATAAAGCAATGGTGATTTTTTTTTCTGGAGGTAGGTGGTGATGTGGGATGAAGAGATAAGTGAGGGGGCCCATGTGGGGACCACAACCCACCAGGGAGCGCCTGGGGGTCCTGGCGCGCCCAGGTGGGTTGTGCCCACCTGGTGCACCTCCCTCTGATGTTATTTGCACCAAAAATTCTTAAATATTCAGGAAAAAATCGTATTAAATTTTTAGAGCATTCTAAGAACTTTTATTTTTGGGTCATTTTTTATTGGGTGGGAAATTCAGAAAACAGACAAAACTTGGCACTTTATTTTATTTAACTAATAAAAACAGAAAACAAAAGGTAGGGACAGAAGGTAGTGCTCACTAAATTCATCAACTTCATACCTCTAAAAAATGATCAGTTAATAAGGTTGATCAAGTCTTATTAACAACCACTTTCGATTAACATGAAACCGAAGAACTTTCGTAAATCACTAAGTTACCTCAACGGGGATATGAATGTCCCCAACAATAAGCATTTCATATTTCTTTTTGACAGTAGTTAGAGGTAGTTGAAAACTTCCAATAGTGATTGTCGGAGATTTTTCAATAACATTAATACCATTCACTTGGAATTGTTTCTTCAGAAAGTGCACCGTATGCTCATTACCATTGATATGAAAAGTGACCTTGCTTTTATTGCAATCAATAACAGCCCATGCAGTATTCAAGAAGGGTCTACCAAGGATAATCGACGTATTGTCGTCCTCGGGCATCTCAAGTATAACAAAGTCAGTCAAAATAGTAACATTAGCAACAACAACGGGCACATCCTCACAAATATCGATAGGTATGGCAGTTGATTTGTCAGCCATTTGCAAAGATATTTCAGTAGGTCTGAGTTTATTCAATTTAAGTCTTTTATATAAAGAGAAAGGCATAACACTAACACCAGCTCCCAAATAACATAAAGCAGTTTTCACATAATTTCTTTTGATGGAGCAAGGTATAGTTGGTATTCCTGGATCTCCAAGTTTTTTAGGTGCTCCAGCCTTAAAAGTATATTAGCTAGCATGGTGGAGATTTCAGCTTCTGGTATTTTTCTCTTATTGGTGATGATGTCTTTCATGTACTCTGCATAAGGAGGCATTTTTAAGATATCAGTCAAGCGAGTACGCAAAAAGACTGGCCTTAGCATTTCAGCAAAGCGTTCAAATACTTCATCATCTTTGTTTTTGGTTGACTTAGGTGGAAAGGGCATAGGTTTTTGAACCCATGGTTCTCTTTCCTTACCGTGTTTTCTAGCAACAAAGTCTCTTTTATCATATCTTTTATTCTTGGGTTGTGGGTTATCAAGATCAACTGCTGGTTCTATCTCAACATCATTGTCTGGTTCTTTATTATTTGTTTGAGTATCTTCCCGAGCCTCATCATTATCTTTTTCATTATCAGAAGGTGAGTGTTCACTATCAGATTGAGTTTCAGCATCAGAGATAGAGAC